>OV816024.1:48717369-49353420 GCA_929113105.1 Agrypnus murinus
AGTTAAGACTGGCACTAAACGCAAACTATTTTCTGCTCAGGCTAATGTTTTGACTCCTCCTTCCGAGTCAATCGTTACTCCTGCGATTTCTTCCCCTTTACTTCCCTTACCTTCACCCATTGACGTACCATCTTCAGGTACTGTTAACAACATGTCTAGCGATCTTGATGTTTATAGCAAAATGCTAAACACACACTTCCTGGAGCTTTTGCGTAAGTTCGACTACCATCAACCCGTAAAACATACTGTAGTCCATCACATTGACACGACCGGCCCTCCGGTTAAAGCACGCTGTCGCATACTGAACCCTAATCATCTTTCTTTTCTAGAAGATCATCTTAATGAGCTCTTAGACGCTAACGTAGTACAGCGGTCATCATCTAGCTACGCTACGCCAATTCACATCGTCGGGAAGCGAGCAGTGGGCACAGCAGAGACGCTACCTCCTGGTGATGACCAGGACATCACATCCATCTCCCCAACAGACAGTTATCGCTTGGTTGGCGATTATAAGAAACTCAAATCAGTGACAGTACCCGATCGTTACCCGATCCCTTTTTTGACTTTACAAGAAAACTTGCTGGTGCAACCATATTTTGGAAGCTAGACCTCCAAAAGGCCTATTTCGCAATACCAATCGCAGCAGAGGATATTCACAAGACTGCTATTATCACACCTGTCGGGCTTTTTGAGTTCAAACGGATGTTTCGGACTACGGAATGCAGCCAGCACCTGGAGTCGTTTCATGGACACTGTATTATCAGGGCTTCCATTTTGTTTTTCATACCTAGACGATATCCTAGTCTTTAGTGCTGATTCGCAGCACCATATTGAGCATTTACACCAAGTGTTTTCCCGATTAAAAGACAATGGACTAATTATAAACCTACCAAAGTGTCTCTTTGGAGTCAATAAGCTCGATTTTTTAGGACATCACGTTAATACACTCGGTATCAAACCAATGGCTTCCAAAGTCCAGGCTATAATTGATTACCCATTGCCTTCAAGTCAGAAAGCACTCCGCAATTTTATTGGCTTAATTTCGTATTACCATAAATTTGTACCAAACTGTGCGAAAATTTTGGCACCGTTAACCTCTATAGTTATTCCTGGTAAAGCTTCGCTAAAGCCTGTCCAGTTAAATCATGAGCAAATAGAAGCCTTTAGGCACGCGAAGAATGCTTTGATTACCGCTAGTTTATTGGTACATCCGCGAATTAATAACCCTCTTAGTATAGCTGCAGACAGTTCGTCTTCCACTATAGTTGGAGTATTACAACAGTTTGAAGATGGCATGTGGAAACCACTAGCTTTCTGTTCCCGGAAGTTAACCACCACAGAGCAAAAGTACAGTATTTTTTCTCTGAAACTTCTTGCAATATACTTTGCTTTAAAGAAGTTTCGTTACTACGTTGAGTGCAGAGACTTTCAAATCTTTACGGATCACAAACCTTTGTGTACGGCGATCAAAAATAATGGTGATCAATATTTACCACGTGAGTTTCGACAACTAGAGTTTATTTCTCAATTAACTGACCTCCAATATATCAAAGGTCAAGAGAATATTCCGGCGGACGCTCTGACAAGAGTTAATCTTATTAATGTCCCTGGACCAGATCTTAATTACGACGAAGTCGCTCTATCTCAAAAACAAGATCCCGAGTTAAACCAGCTCCGATCTCGTAGTAATTTTCAATTCATTTCCCTTCAAACTGCCAACAAATCAAACCTCTGGGTGGATGTTAGTATAGGCCAACCACAACCCTATATCCCGCTCAAATTCAGGTATTCCTTATTCCAACAACTACACAACATCGCACATCCTGGCATCCGTGCTACTAAAAGATTGATTACTCAGCGATATCTGTGGCCATCTATGTACCACGATATTCAGAAGTGGGTCATATCTTGTGCTGAATGTCAGAAACATAAAGTTCGGCGTCATACGAAAACCCCTCTACAATCTATTGTAGAACCAGATGAACGTTTTACTAAGGTCCATCTCGACCTAGTACACCTTCCTTCTTCGGGAGGTTATAAATTGCTCCTTACCATTATTGACCGCTACAGCCGGTGGCCGGAAGCAATTCCTCTAAAGGATTCTTCCGTGGAGTCAGTAATCACTGCATTTGTCGACACGTGGGTGTCCCGCTTTATAATTCCCAAGTATCTCACCACGGACAATGCAAGAATATTCCTTTCTCATGCATGGATCAACTTCATGGCCATGTTAGGAATTAAGCACGTCAAATGCATGGCCTTCCATCCGATTAGTCAGGGCGTTATCGAAAGTTTTAATCGGACACTCAAGCAATCCATTCAAACCACAGGAACTTCCTCCTGGTTAACGAATCTCCCTTGGATTCTCTTGAGCTTACGTGCAACACTGAAATTGCAAGTTAATGTTTCTCCTACAGAAATCCTGTATGCTACCCCGTTACGACTACCTGGAGATTTCTTTGAAGAAGAACAACTGGCTAACGACATGAACCTCCCTAATTTCACAGCCAATCTCAAATGTCGTATGAGAAAGCAGAAGCATTTTTTTACAAAAACGTATTCCGGTCAGTCCTTCGTCCCCAGCGACTTGACCAACTGCACACACGTGTACGTTTGTAATGACACGCACGCTCTGGGCATGAAAGACATTTACTTAGGCCCCTATAAAGTGTTAGAATGGACAGTTAAATACGCCACTTTAGAAAATCATACTGGCCCTATCTCTTTCGAGAGGCTAAAGCCTGCATATTTTTTAGATTAGTTACTTTATAATGTTAAGCCAACAATGAACTGATTTCAAATGCTACGCGAAAGCATCTTTTGAAAACCTTTTATCTGTTGACTTTGAAAATTTGAACATTTTTCTGTTTTTTTCTTTCGGTTCCAAGGGTTGCCGTCGCAAGTTCCGTATTGTTAGTTAACTTAAGTTTTTTATTGTATACTACCTAGTGGAGTTTTTGTAGCTGGAGCATTTTACAACTTTATTCAAGTTCTTTTAAAATACTCCATTTTTTCTCCAAAATACCATTCCGTATTTTTTCCGTTTCATGTATTACCCTCGTTTCAGACCGGGCGGGGTAAATGTTGTGAATGGCTCACAACTTGCATTCATTGCGTAGATACGGAATGGTACTAGGCAACGAGAATAATAAACAAGTCAAATAAATATTTCATAGAAGTTATTACATGTGTTTTATTATCTTCTACAAGAGAGACATATATGTAGCCCTAACACTACATTGGTGTTAACACCATCGCTAGAGTACCATCAGGGTGGAAAAAGGGGTTTTTGAGTTAGTTCTAGCACCATTTCGAATAACCTTTCAAGATTTTAACAGTGAAAACCCAATGTTAATAGTAAGTTCTTATAAAAAAACCAATTTTTTAAAGTAAAGGTTTGTTAAAATTGTTGGCTCCTATACAATGTACATACAATAGTAGTTTCAATAGAGGAGTGTTATTCAGAAACAACCGGTTCAAGTAAGATCATATCAAAATTAACGAATTGTTTGAAACATGGAGACAGGCTTCAACAAAGCTTCAAGTTTTAAATATTCTACTTACTCTTAGTAACTTTTTCTACTAATATAAAAATTTCTTTTCCGCCTCTGCTGTAACTTGTAAAATGATCCATTCTGACAATTTTTAAATCGCCAGTTAATGCACTTTCTGAAACAATAATTATTATTCAAGAAATGTAACAGATTGTTATTTTCAATCACTTACTTAAATTATTTATCGAACTGGAATAAATAGGAGGGCATAATTGATAATAAATATTGTCTACTACTTGAAATGCATCAAATCTCAGACACACAATATTCAGATTGATAGATTTGCTCTCCTTTTCTGCATTGACTCTGATCTACAAAAGAATAAAGTTGCATAAAATTTTCTTTTAATAAACCAAGTACTACAACATCAAACAATACCTCTTGTTCTTCCTTTTTAGTTAGAGATCGACAAGCATTTTCTGTTCTAGCAATATCTTCTAATTTTAACTTTTTATTCTTCTTGTCTAATTCTGTGACAATATATTTTTTTGCTGTATGAATTATGCCCATACTGTGAAACCTATAATTTCAAATAGTTAATATTAACAAAAAACAGGTTGATGTTAATACATACGTTGCAGCATATCCAGTATCTGAATTAACATGTAGGTCATGTGGGTCATCAATTTCATCTGTACCTTGTTTTCTGACTAGTCTATGTGCATGTGGTTGTCTTGTGTGTTTCATATCTTCTCGACTGTACTGATATAATGAGCAACGTATAACAGCAGGTTTACCAAAATTATAAAGCTACGAAGTACATAATAATTAGTTGTGGATAATTCTATATATAAAATGTACATTCATACTTCTACTGTTGGATATGTCTGTTTTCTAGACCTGTCCGATGTCCTGCCTGTTAATGAGCCATGGGTACCTGCCATTTCAGATTTGTAACGAAATCGGAATCTTTCAACTGGTTCTTCTACTATCTTCAAGATTGGAACTGTAAACAATAATTTGTTTTATAAAATGATCCAAAATTATGTTTGTGTATAAAATATATAGATGTATGTAGTTATTATGAAAGAATGCCGTCAGTTCAAGCAAATCTAGATTTATTAAAGTGAAATAATCTAGCTTTTAAATTCATAGATACAATACTAATAAATATATAAATGTAAGATTAATCCCTAAACGCTGTAGTGCGGTCTGGTAGACCGCTGCAATTTTTCATTGGTGCAAAATTTTCCCCCACTTTAATTCTGGGTGTTTATCGTTACAGTACCTTTAAGTTACATACCCCTAGTATGATTCTAGAATCACTAGGTTAGAGCTGATTGTTGCGGGATATTTGAATTGAAAAATTCGTTGCGGTCTCTGAGACCGTACCTCATTTTCATGTATTGTTGTTTGTACTGCCATACTGATATGAGTTGTGAGCCAGGAGTGCCAGGACCTTCGAAAAGGATTCGTTGTGATGATCCTAATTTTGAGACTGTTGCATTGCAGTGGATTAATGAAGTTGAAGATGAAGGAAGTGACGATGAAGGTGTTACTGAAGACCATTACAAAATAAGTGATCATGAATCAGAGTCGGAACTTGAAGTGCTTAGTGATGATGAGATTGATGATACTATGGAGATTGAAAACTACAAGAACAGTCGAAACGATCAAAAGACTTTAACAAACAACTATTATGGAAAAATTGCTTCAAGTGGACTTCCGAAAGTTTTGTGAAACGAAACCGAACACAAAAACAATATAATTGTTCAGTTACCCGGTCTGAGGCCTCCTGCTAAATTGGGTACTATGGCAGAGCCTGGTGTTGTCTGGAATTTATTTTTTTCTAGGTATAAAAATTAGAAAAGATCAGAACTGCAGGACTTAGATTTGGAGGAATTAAAGGCTTTCATAGGGTTGTTATTCTGTACATCAGTTTTCAATTCTAATCACGAAAAAATTGAGCGAATCTTTACCATAGATAGAACAGGTCGTGAAATATTTCGTTGTGTAATGAGTAAAAATCGATTTGCGTTTTTATTAACATCTGTACGTTTTGATAATCCTGCTGATAGAAATATCAGACGACAAGAAGACCCACCCAATAGCACCGATTTCTGAAATACTCAATGCGTTTATTGCGAATTCCCAAGCCATGTACATCCCTGGAGCAAATATGACATGAATGATATGTCAATGAAATGCTGGTACCATTGCGTGGTAGATGCATTTTCAAAATGTACATGTCAAGCAAGCCATGCAAATATGGAATAAAGATTATGTGTATGACAGATGCTAGTAGCCATTATTTCTACAATGGCTACATTTATGCAGGTAAAGATTCTGATGATATTGGTTTAAGTGGTTTAAATACGAAAACAAATTTGCAAAACCTACCCAATTTGTAATAAGGCTAATAAAGCCTATAATGAACACAAATCATAACGTAACTGCCGACAACTGGTTTACGTCCATAGAATTACTGGAAAAACTTAAACAAATGGGATTAACGTATGTTGGTACAGTTAAAAAAAATAAGCGAGAAATTCCACATCAATTTTTGCCTAACAAAAATAGGAAGTCCGGTTCTACATTATTTGGCTTTGCTAAAAATATGACTCTCGTCTCGTATGTCCCCAAAAAGTACAAGGCAGTTGTACTAGTCTCATCGATGCATCATACAAAGGCATTTGCTCCGGATTCTGAAAAACCTGTAATTATTGCCTTTTATAATCTCACAAAATCGGGGGTTGATGCCTTAGATGAAAAATGTGCTAAACATACAACAAGTCGTCGTACTCAACAATGGCCCATGGTGATATTCTTCCGACTCCTCGATATCAGTGGCATTAATACTCACGTCCTGCATCAAGCTTACAAGGACAATATCAAACTTGAAAAGGCAGACTTTATAAAAATACTTGGTGATCAACTAGTGATACCACATCTTTTCAAATGAGCCGAAAATCTTTATCTAAAGCGAGACTTGCGCCTAACTATTAAGCGGGTTTTGGGAATTCCTGAGGAACATTCCATAACAAATGACGAAGAAAAACTGGAGAGAAGAAAAACCTGCTCTATATGTCCAGCCAGTCTAAAAAGAAAAACTAGTTACATGTGTTTTTCATGTCGCAAACCAATATGCCTAGAGTGTTCCGTTAAAGTTTGTAAATACTGTAAATAATAACCTAACTAAACTTACTGATAAAAGAGGTTTTGCAATTTCCATTATATTATATCCCAATATCTTTAAATTTTACTTTTTAGTTATATTTTCATATATGTTAAGTTATATTATAGACCCCTAATTTGTAACACCTATAATATTTATGTTGTAACATTATAATAGAAGCACTGTAAAATATATTAAAAAAATGCAGCATTGTCAACAATATTTTGTTTTTCTTTAAAAAATCGAATTAGATTAATATACACCAGTATTGTTTACACTTCATACTTGTAAGCAATACATCCAATGGATTTAGTAAAAGAAAAAATAATATAAGCATTTAATTATACTATCAATGACAGTGGTCTGTAAGACCGCACTACGGTGACCGCGTGACAATGACTGAACTACGGAGTTTAAGGGTTAAATGTCCAGGAGTCCAGGTAGCACTTTTCTAATAAAAGTCAGTCAGGTAAGCCAATTAGAGAACACTTAACCACCATAACTTCATATACACAGCTGGTCAGTTATTAATTTGAGTAAATATTGCAGTAAATGCAAAAAAATAACACCCATTTAGTTGTCATAGCTGTAATAAGAAAGAACTATGTAAAAAATGTGTGGATATATCAGAAACTGAAGTAAGATGCGTAACATTAAGTAAAAGTGCACTTTCCATGTTCTAGAATTAATAAATAAGATCATGCTTGTAACGGTTCATTTTTTGAACTTCCGAAAAAGGCAATTTTATTTGCATAAATGATAAAAAAAACACTTAGTGCGGTTCTGCATATTAATGTATAGTTCTTCTTGATTTAACAATACGTTGGTATTCTGCATAAAATAAGTCCGTTAAATTATCAAGGGTCATTTAAAAGACACATTCCCAGATGGATAAAGTTTATTTCTAGAAAAATCTGCAGATTTCCTTTTAAAAGCACCGCCTTTAGTGTTAAAAGTTTATTTCCGAGCTTATAAGGGTTAAAATCTAATATTGGAGTTAACAAAAATCTCCTTATGGTTGAATATGTATGAACGTTACGAATTCTTTAGTAAATAATTTACCGTCAAAGGGAATTTTCTCGAACGAGTTGCCAAGACACCATGTGTGGAGGCTTCAGTTTTGTGTGTATAGATTCAAAAGGGAATGACGTAAATATTTTCAATTGGCTAACGAATATCCCGCCACTTTTCTATTGGATTGTTTAAAGCTTTATCCTCTTCAAAAAATCAATACCACCGCGAAATAGTTATAGTTTACAGCAAGTCTCCACGAGAGCTTCAATTCGGACAGCGGGTCTCGTACCCTGAAGTGGCGTCCGTTCGGACAATGGGGGTCTACCTCAAGTTAGCGGGCTTGTCCCAGTATTCTAGTTCTCGCGTTATTATCGAATAAAGTTAATTAAGTTGTGTGATTACCGTTTTGCGTTTCTTCGCTTAATACAGGAAAGCTTATTGGCTTCAACCTACCGTTTTAGTTTTGTGTTAATAAAATTAACCAAATCCCGTTCCCGTTCCCCCAGCATCAAAGATATTAAGGTTTTTGTTTGATAAGAGTAAGTTTATGTAACTATGAAATTTATTTGTATTGTTTTTTGTTTCATCGAATGTTTTTGTAATTTGACGTATTTTGGTCCTTTGAATAAGAATTTTTATCAAGGTTTTTTATTTTATTATTAAAATTATTACCATCAAAACTTCAATATTGTCATTGGAGAAAATCGGATTTGGTATAATTCGGATATTTTTATTTTTGAATAAATGAATTTATAAATTAAACTTTACCATATTGATGACTTAGCATTAATTGAAATTATTTAATAATTTAATTTGTGTTAACGTCAACCAAACTAATTTTAATTAGTTCCTTTTTTTAATCTTTAATCAACTTAATCTAGCCCTTTGTTATTTGGGGGTGTGTTAGAATAATTTCAATTTTGTTAAAAAGTGGGTAGTCAGAGAGAGGTGGCAACACTGTACCTTCCTAATACACACATACACAAGAAAAGTCCAAGAATATTTTTAGTCGTTTTATTATATTATACAAACTGTAGATTCTTCAAAATAAAAATTATTTGTAATTATTTAATAATAATTGACAAAACTGAATATACATTGTAAATTTAAAAAAAACAGAAAAATAGCAAAAAACAATAAATAAATCAAATTCTAATATTCTTGATTTTCAGCCAACTGTAGGAAACGTAACACATATTAAAAAATCGGAAAGATTAATACAGAGTATGACCTCTGTATCGCAGCTCTAGTTCTATTGTTCATGGATAAAATACGGTTATCAATATCTTCGTAGACATGCCTATTCTGTTGTCAACAGTTCTCTGAATCTAAATTACATACATACATAATCTTTAACTTCTTATACCTTTCGGTGTCGAAGTGTCGGACACACCGAGCCGCAAAGTACATATGTGTTAAATATATGCTAAAGCACGTTGTAGTTCACATCTGTTGATAAGGCGTTGACCTAGATTGTTAAACTCTTTTAATAAATCAGCATAAAAAATTTTATTATGTAGGATTCGCTATTTGTAATCGCTTATTTGTTCTATTACGTGTTAGTAATTCAATTTTAAGCAATTGGTAAATATATACAAAAGTGAATTCTTAAATACGGCATTGTTTTTACGAGCGTATTTATTAAAAAATAATAGTATGTAGGAAAAAATAACCTGAAATCGGAAACCTGAAAAAACTAATTGTAGTTCTTTCCGAGGTATTTTTACAGCCTTTGGCGGCACAACGACTAACACTATGCATTGTTTACTGGCACTAATACTGCACGATTGTGGGTTTAATCCGGCTCTGGTAATTTCTATACGTTCTGTTGCGTGTTTGAAATAGAACTGCTGTCTGCATACTGCCGACTCGCGCCAACATGTAGTGTGGAGGATAGAAATTATTTGCGACAGTCACATTACTGTATGTTATATATACTGTGGTGCGGTGCATACGAAACAGTGGAAGCAGTCGCGATACGACGTATGTGCGATCACGCTCGTACACATACGTCGGCGTCGTATCACGACTGGTTCCACTGTTTCGTATACTCTGCACGCTGCTGTGACTTTATAAAATATGTTTTCAAAACTTGGATATTTAATTGATTGGATATTTAATTTTAAAAAAGACAATTTGCGAGTGCTAAAAATCGCGGGAGAAAAGCTGTTCAGTGATTCGCACGCAGTGAAGCCATTTAAGAAACTATTGCAAAGCAGTGGCTTTGCACTGGGCGGTGAAGATTTGAAACAATTGTGATGCCGGAAGATTAAAAAAAATCATATCTAACGTATTAAGTTCAAAAAACACAAAAACAAGCAAAAATCACCGCCTTTTTTTAATGACCTATTAATACAGAATATTATTTTTTGTATTTTTAAAACAGCTTTTGGGTAAATATTTTTGTAGTTTTATTTATTTTTAAATAAATGTTTTTGCAAAATGTTTTAATTGCATTTATTTACAAATAAAACATAGTAACTCTACAGACGCGGTAATCCGGAAACCGCGATGATTCGGATTGCCCGTTTTAATTAGTCCGAATTAGCGATTTTTCACTGTATTATCAAATCAAGAATAATCAAAATAAAGAACACAGCAATTCACTTATATGTTTAAAGGACTATTTTTAGATAGTTATAGTTCAATGAGTGGAGAAAGTTTTTACTGGGTCAGTGGACATGCAACAGCAGCAGATAACAAGGTTGACCACCTGAACTATGTTGTGATTTCAGTGTTTGAAACGCAACACTGTCATTGTCTGCGTCGTTCAGAAAAAAAAAACAACACCGGACCAAAAACATCTCTTATTTTTCTGATGGATGTGTCTCACAATATAAGAACAAGAAAAACTTTTCCAATCTATGATACCGAAGCTGAATTGCATTTCAAAGTATATGCTATAATTTTTTGTTCCAATTTGTTTTCACAATTTTTGACTTTGGGGCTCATTAAATAGTTTTCTCCTTTTTTTTTTGTTACTGGATCATCTAAACAAATCGCCAATGATCGCTACTGTTGTTTGGAAATCCATCACAATAAGAAGTCTGCAGTTAAAGAGACGAATGACCGCTGTACTATCAAAAATTTTAAAAAAGAGCCTTTGTGACCAAAAACCCTGCTTGTGGCACAATCGTTTCATTATCTAACAAATAGTGATCTTAATTCATACAATTATTATCATTTTTATATTTTTATTTATTTTTCTTAGAAATCTGCAAGAAATTAAAAATCAATCATATCAAATGTGGTTTGGTCTATTGGTTTTTCCAAAACTGTAATATTGTAAACAATAATTTAAATGATTGTGCAACAACCTCCATGTGAATAACAAAAGGTGGACTTCGAAACTGGTAGAACTAATAGCGAGGTTGAATGTTTTGAATTATAAATATTTTGCCTTCTTACTGCCGAGAATATTAAATATTTCGATCAAATTAATATTCCTGAAGAAATTATTCCACGTTTTAATATTTGAGAGGTTCAACATAATCCTCAGTGTCACAAAAAAAGGTCAGTGTGTACGATTGATTTCAAATTATAAAATCAGTTATTTTTAATCAATCATATACATTGTTGTTATTTCATGGAGCTTTGAATAGATAATGGATACATCATGTGGAAATGATTCATTAAAATCATAATAACAGACACAATTTTTTCCAAAATAGATCGTAATATCAACTGAGTCCAAAACTGTTGAGTCTACTAACATTAAGCAATACAATACCAAAGTTAAGCTCTTAAATGGTGCATAAAACATGCGAGTCCTCTAGATTCAAAATCCACTATAGTCATTTCTAGAGACGTGCATTTTAGGTGACCTCGCTTGAGAAAACCCTTGAATAGATCATCTTTCATAAGCGCGCTATAACTTATAGCAAATATAGTTTACAAATACGAAAGCTGTTATATAAAACTTGCCACACCACTGTGAATTTCTTTAATTCACGTTGTTTATTTTACATAGATCCATTTTCACTTTATATTAACACTGTTAGTCAATTGTTAAACACCCTTAATCATGCTGGTGCTATCAACTGTAAGGATTCTCTTAATTGTCTTAAATTGTAAATCTAAGCAATAATTTTTTTTAATTGCAAGCTATTACATTAATACAACTGCAATAATTAATAAAAGGTAGAATGCAAGCAGTCTCCCAAGTAACATTTTATTCAAAATTGCGTTTGCAGCTTTCTGAAACTTTTATTTTTACATACACAATAATGACATCGAAAAGGAACTATTACATAATAGTATATTGTACAACTAGTGTTACAATGACGATGTTTGTAATACGAGTATAAGTTTGCTTAACGAGCCGCGAGGCGGCGAGTTAAGCAATATACGAGTATTACAAAAAGGAATTGTAACACGTGTTTTACATACTACTTTGTCTATTTCGCCTTAATTTACAATTTACTTTAAGGAAATGGGAAAATGTACACGCGGGTATTTTCGATGTGGTAATGTTGGTAATAACTGATAACGCATACAATGACATCCACTGTCATTTTGAAAAAATCACGTAGGCAGGAAAAAATTCAAGTTTAAAAAAGGTGACAGCTTAGTTGTTTCTTCTGATATAAGATAAAAAATGTTTATTGTAATAGAAACAGTAAAACCTTGATTGAGTACATGATTGTCTTATCAAAATAATTATTTATAATAAAAATAAGTATGTTTCATTATTCTCGCTGTTATTTCTGAGCATCATAACATTCAAATTTTCAAAACGGCGCCAGTTAATGAATACTTATTAGTACCTATCACAGACAGACTGACAGAGTAGGCTGGCAGCAAAATTTACTTACTGCCAGCCTTATAAATAAAAAAACCACTACTTCCAGTTGCACAAAGTAGCACTTTGTGTAACTGTTTTTCGCAAAAACAGTGTCACAAAGTAACCTTTGTATACGCGAAATAGACAAAAATAAATTCTTTAATTAACATCATTATCATAATGTCATTAAAACTGATGCATCTAAGTGTCATTTTGAAGACTTTGAACTTGATTTTCTTTAAGTCTGTGTAAAGCTAGTTAGAGATTTCTTGCACTCCATCCTGCAATTGCATTCTTTTTAAAACATAAGATTAGCACAAGGTATACGTGAGTTTGTGTGTCTTGATGAAAACATGAAAAGTATTACATTTCTTGTAGGGAGTGTATTATGTTCCTACCGGTAGGTAAGAAATTTCTCGAAAAAACTGTTCCTACCGATAGGCGTTTAGTGTTCCTTTAAAAATTCACCTATCGGTAGGTGAATTCTTTTTAAATAATTTTTCACCTACCGCTTTACCGATTTGTTATATTGACTATCTATATAAAGCTTAAAAGAATTGTACTGTCTGATATAAAAAACAAAAAAAGATTTTTTTCTCAAAGATATGTAAATATATTTTGTATACTGTACCTATTACAAAAATAATATATTATGGAAATATTTTATAGTACATCCAAAATAAACGACTATTATAAGGTGACCAGACGTCTGTGACCGCTTTAGGCGGGACAGTTTCGCTTTTGTTTCACCTGTTCCGGTGCCCACAAAATGTGCCGCTTTTCATGGATAATCATGATTTGATGAACATAGGCAGCAAAACAGTTACATTACGTTTATTGGTTAAAACAATAAACGTAAATGTAAACTTTTTAATTAATTTTCTTCTAACTTTAAATTGCATTAAACTATATTTAATATTGGTATCCAACAGATTTATATTTCTTTTCAAAAACTAGATATCATTTATCTTAATTTAATTTGACCGTGCCAATTATATAAATAAATATCGCACACTTTATTTGGGTTTAAATACAAATGCTGAGTTGACATTAATTACAAGAAATAACCGTAGTTGCATCTCTATAATACTAATCACACTTATTATCAAACAAAAGGAAAATCTGTAAAATAGGGGAAGCCCACTCAACTAACAACAGGTGTTCTTCGCAATGACGAAGACATGAAAAAGATGTATTTTTTATGTATTAATTTTAACGCACCAAAAATATACTGAAAGGCACGTAACTATTACATTCCATTAAGCATCACTTTGGGATATTAATTGTGGCATGCAAAAAGGATTAAAGGCACAAATTTTCATATGAATTTCTATTCCAGCGCTACTTGGGCAAAAGCATCTGGCTACCAATAAGCATAAACTATATGTAAATGTTGCTGCCTCTTCTAAGTTACAAGATTTTCCGTAAAAGTAATGTAGGAAAAGAAAAGCAGTTAGCGTTAGCTGAAAGACTGTTTGAATTTTATACTAGTAATAAAAATCAGTTTTCGAGTTTTCGGTCAACGGATTGCACATATTTTGCTGATTTTGTCTGACAAATTTTAGTTTTGAAATGAGCATGTATAATTTGAAAATATGTCAAAATGACCAATGTATGTAGGTAGTTACGTTACAAAAATGTATTCGTGTTTAGGTTTTGTTGTTGAATTAGGTTAAGTTTTGGTAGGTGAAAAATGATTTAAAAAGAATTCACCTACCAAAAGGTGAATTTTTAAAGAAACACAAAGCACCTACCTACACTAGGAACAATTTTTTTCAGAAATTCGTTACCTACCAGTAGGAACATAATACACTCCCTTTCTTGTAAACAGTCTTTGGGACTTATGCACTTTTCTTGTGAAGCCGACAATGTGCATCATGCCCTGCTTTGTTTTCATATAGCACATACATATATCGACACTGTTATGTGAAATACTATTCTTATAAGTTAAGTGTGTTGCCTAACTGTACACAAATGTAGATTGGTATTTGTAAATACATATATCAACACATTACAAGAATAACGTACATTTTCATTGTAGTAGAAAAATTAAAAGGTATCACTAAGATCTCTTTGAGACGAGTAGTATTTTTAAACTTAAAATCAAAAATTCTTTTTAGCAGATTTTTCAAAATAAAAAATTTGGAAATTAATAAGAATTATCTAAAATATTTTATTTTCATAATCCTTCAGGCAGCAGCCCCATAAATTTTGCTAAAAATAGTCCGAGTAGAGTAAATAATGTATTAAAAACCATTTGACCAGATTGATTAAAATAAATTTTCAAAAATGTTTTATTTAACAGCATAAAAAACAGATGAGATGACTCGATTGATTGTGTCCAATGTTTTCAATATTGGGTCACAATGTATAATACATATTTTTTCTAATTTTTTTTAACAATTCTACAAAGTCGCTGTTTTAACTCGGAATTTACAAAATGGCCCGATACCCAATACTTACACAACTGTATAAAAATTAGTTTTACCTTGATTTAATACAGGCGAGTTTCCTGAAGAAGTATATATTTGTTGGCACATTCCTTGTGGAATGTACGTATTATAATTAGTAGGTGAATTACTTCCAGAAATTGGTGACAGCATGTTCGATTCCGGAGAGTCCATTGGGGGTGTCAGTACGTACGGATAGTTATTCATATCAGTTGTCGTTTCTGCTGCAACACAATGAACATTCAACTATAAACTACATTCTTTTTTATGTTAATCAATTTTTAATGTCTACCTAGATTGTGTTTATCGACAAAGTCATTACTATGCACTGGCACTGGATTTGTGTTTGCACTTATTTGATACATATTTTAGAACCACAAGAATTCTAACCTAACACTAGAAAACTAATTAATTTCAGTAGTAAATGAAAATAAATTTTGAGTGGGCTGCAAATGTGATCGCTACGTATTGTTAAGACTTTTACTTCTGAACAAGTATAATAATAACAAACTGCGTATTAACTTACCTCCACTTGTGAATAAAATACGTCATTTATTGTTAGAACTCGGTTCTTCCCCTTGGGTTAAAGATATTTTTGGGTTTGCGGGACCAGGGGAAATTACTAAAATGATTCACTTCCATTAAAACTGGTAATCCCCGTTTCTGAGCATGCGTCGAACAGTTGGATGAAAAATCTATTAAAAATAAAACAAAGATAATGAAATAATTGTCATTTTTATTAACAGAAAATAACATAGTCTGTATGATATCTAATAATCTATTCATTAATATATCGTCGCTTTTTTACAGTATATTGAAGATAACGGTTTTTTGGAACATGTTTACTCTTTATTCAGTGGCGTACGCAGAAAGATTAGAAATATTAGAAAGAGTTACAAATATTAGGTTCCAACAATTTATACAGATTTCTGTGGTAATTCTAGACACCATTTTATTTATCACCAAATACTTTAATATTATTAATATAAAAAAAATAGTAGTATATTATACTACTATTATAATAAATAGGGATATTTAATCAATAAACAGTTTTTTTTTTTTTTTGTTTATTGTTTCCAGCCTTATTTTGTGGAACTCCATAATCATGAAATAAATAAAGATTATTAAAAGTTTCACAGTTTTATTAAAATATACCTGACAATATTGTTTCGACAGCTATGCTGTCATTATCAAAGGTAATATAATTATAAACAAACACGTCGCTAAGGTAGATACAAAATAGGTAACTAGATAAAATAATAATAATAATAATAAAATTAATAATAAAAATCATAATTAAACATCTAATACTTCCAGTAACGGAGAATTACTGAGCTCAAGTTGTTCATTCATTAAAGGTACCCTGAGTTTGTGTTTGTATATCTCAAAGGCTTCTAAAATGTCTAATTTGCGTTTGTTATTACAAAAATGTAGGAATTTAATATTATTTTGAGGAGTCATTGTGTGATTTTGTTCTAAAAGGTGTTTGGCGTAATTCGATTTTTCAGGATGTTTATTTTTGTAATGACGTACGTGTTCTTTATATCTTATGTCAAAATTTCGAAGCGTTTGTCCAATATATACCGAACTACAAAAAGAACAATTTAAACGGTAAATGCCCGATTTCATGATATCATGTGTTCTGTCTTTAGCATTAAATAAAAATGAAAAAGTGTTAGTGTTGGTTTTAAATGTTATTTTATAATTGTTGGTTTTTCTTAGTATATGTGCAATTTTTTCTGATATTTTGCCAAAATATGGTATAGATATGTAATTTGTGTCTTCTGTTTGATTGTCAATGGGATATATTCTTTTGATAGCTAACCTATAATCTTTTTGTTTAATTAAAGTGTCAATCATGTTCGGATTATAATGATTTGCATGTGCTAGTTGTTTAATGGTTGATATCTCTTTGCTAAAATCTGATTTTGTTAGTGGAATAGTTAAAGCTCTGTGTACTAATGATCTGTATGCTGCTATTTTATGTGTATTGTGGTGACAAGATTCATTTGGTATTGTTATGTCTGTTTGTGTTGGTTTTCTGTATATGGAAAATTCAAAAAGATTGTCTGCGTTAATCTTGATATTTAAGTCTAGAAAGTTTATAGCCCTGTTTTGTTCTGTTTCTAGTGTAAATTTTATATTAGGATGGATATTGTTTATAAGAATTAAAAATTCATTGATAACCTCAAAAGAACTGTCAAAACAAGCTAAAATGTCATCAACATAACGAAACCAGAAGATAATGTGTTTAGAGAGGTTTAATTCAAATATTCGATCTTCAAACTTGTCCATAAATATGTTAGCTAATAGAGGACTTAGAGAATTACCCATAGGTAAACCATCCTTTTGTAAATAAATTATGTTATTAAAAGTGAAATAATTTTGACTTATACAAAGGTCAAATAATTGAATTAACTCTAACCTTTTAACTAATTCTATATTACTATTGATCAAGAAACTATCTAATAAAGGAATACATTCTTGTGGTGGTATTCTGGAGAACATGTTGCAAATATCAAAACTAACAAGTTTTGAATGTGGTGGAAGATGTATGTTTTGCAGCTTATCTACTAATTCTAATGAATTTCTAACAGAGTATTTCGATTTGTAACCTATCGTGTTAATAATCTGGTTTAGTATAAAATTTACATATAAAATTTACACTAGAAACAGAACAAAACAGGGCTATAAACTTTCTAGACTTAAATATCAAGATTAACGCAGACAATCTTTTTGAATTTTCCATATACAGAAAACCAACACAAACAGACATAACAATACCAAATGAATCTTGTCACCACAATACACATAAAATAGCAGCATACAGATCATTAGTACACAGAGCTTTAACTATTCCACTAACAAAATCAGATTTTAGCAAAGAGATATCAACCATTAAACAACTAGCACATGCAAATCATTATAATCCGAACATGATTGACACTTTAATTAAACAAAAAGATTATAGGTTAGCTATCAAAAGAATATATCCCATTGACAATCAAACAGAAGACACAAATTACATATCTATACCATATTTTGGCAAAATATCAGAAAAAATTGCACATATACTAAGAAAAACCAACAATTATAAAATAACATTTAAAACCAACACTAACACTTTTTCATTTTTATTTAATGCTAAAGACAGAACACATGATATCATGAAATCGGGCATTTACCGTTTAAATTGTTCTTTTTGTAGTTCGGTATATATTGGACAAACGCTTCGAAATTTTGACATAAGATATAAAGAACACGTACGTCATTACAAAAATAAACATCCTGAAAAATCGAATTACGCCAAACACCTTTTAGAACAAAATCACACAATGACTCCCCAAAATAATATTAAATTCCTACATTTTTGTAATAACAAACGCAAATTAGACATTTTAGAAGCCTTTGAGATATACAAACACAAACTCAGGGTACCTTTAATGAATGAACAGCTTGAGCTCAGTAATTCTCCGTTACTGGAAGTATTAGATGTTTAATTATGATTTTTATTATTAATTTTATTATTATTATTATTATTTTATCTAGTTACCTATTTTGTATCTACCTTAGCGACGTGTTTGTTTATAATTATATTACCTTTGATAATGACAGCATAGCTGTCGAAACAATATTGTCAGGTATATTTTAATAAAACTGTGAAACTTTTAATAATCTTTATTTATTTCACAATAAACAGTTATTTATAATATTACATCATACATAAGTCCAAAACTGCGCTTTTGCTACTACGAGTAATTTATGTAGTTTGTAAGTGAAACCTGAAAATAGTAAAAATACGAGTACTGTAAAACACTTATTACATTCCATTATCATGTAAGGTATTACAGTACCTCAGTGGAAGCAATATTTCCATTCGAAATTATTTGAACAAAAAAAAAATTGTTACCAAATTATTTTGATAAAATTACATAAGGTAAGATTATTATTTATTCACTTAATTGATTATTTAATTGATTACACACACACACACACACTTCAGCACTGCGAGCCTTTAAGGCACATGGCTAGTTTAATCACTTCTTTCCACTGATCTCTACATATTGCTTTGTTTTCCCAGTCTGTGATGCCCAGTTCTTTTAGATCTTCCACACACTGTTTCCAGTTTCGTTTAGGTCTTCCCCTGCGGTTTTTCCCATATGAGTCCTCCATCAGAACAGATTTTGGTGTTCTATTGTTCTTCATTCTCATTACATGACCTATCCAGTTGATTCTACTCTGTTTTATCTGTTTTATCCTTGAAATCAAGCTGTCATCATTGTATAGTTCCTCCAATTCTTTGTTTGTTTTCCTTCTCCATACCTCATTTTACTTTGTACCTCCGTAAATAGTCCTTAATATTTTCCTTTCCCATACTTCGATCTTTTTTACGTCTTTACTTCTAAAAATCCATACTTCACTCGCATACGTGACCACTGGTCTTATTAGAGATTGATACATACGAATTTTTATTTTGAACGATAGATTTCTACTCTTCAATAGTTTCCTTAAAGCTCCAGCTCTACTCATACCCAGCATAAGCCTTTTTTCAATTTCCCTTCCTATATTTACATATTTTCCTATTTCAGTCCCTAGATAAGTAAATTTTTCCACTTCCTCTAAATCATATATTTCTTCGTCTACTTTTACCACTAAATTTTCTGTTTTTTTTTTGTTTTTCTTGATCCCATTACCATATATTTTGTTTTAGCAGCATTTACTTTGGCCCCCAATTTACTTGATTCCTCGATTAGTTTGCGAATGAGAGATTTTAGTTCTTCCTTTATTCTCGCTAGGATTGCAATCTCATCTGTCATAGTTATTGTAGAAATGTTAAATTAATATTTAACAAAACTATGTTGACTAATCTCTTGGGTATGTACTAATGTAATTAATGTTATAAATAGTCGAAATAGTGGTCCTTAACCTTTATTCCTCAAAATATCCGCGAAATTTTGAAAGATCAAATTATTTATTTCATCAGCTAAATCATTGCGCTCCTATAGCATATAGTGGACTTATCTGACTATAAAAGAGGGTTCTGAGAGGTGTTCTCCAGACTGACAGTGATAGTTTAACTCTTGTTATAAGTTTTCTAGTTTCAGTTTCATCTTGAGAATGTTTTGGAATTATTCAGTTAAGGAATTTCTAAAAACTAAAAACGTAGAGTATTACACAGAAACAGTTTTAACTTAAAATTAACTTTAAATATCTTGTTTGCTCAAATTCAAGCTATTCGACACCTACCTCCTCTATCAATTAATCTTTCTAACTTGTAAATGTTATGAAACATCTTGTTATAATATGTGATTTAACATGTATATAGATACTTTAGTTCATTCGTAATATTCTAAAATCCAAGCTATTAGGAAGATGCAGAAGGGGAAATGGCAATCAGTTCAATCTAGACTCCTAGATGGAAAGGGCATTGTAAAGTAGCTTTTATAATATACTGCGGTGTATTTAACTAATAAGAAAAACCACACGTTCGGGGCAAACATAAAATATATGCGATGATCTATTAAAATAAAATATAATATGTCCACCGTTCCAAATATAAACATGAATTATATACGGTGGATTAAAATTAGAATGCACCACAGATATTTTTCTTTATTCCACTCAGCTAGCTCAGGTTTACTCAGTAAAGCATAAATTATTTGAATTGCGAGACTCTTATTTACTTTTATGCCTGGAAAGGAAGAAAGACTTATGTTGTAAACGCTAAAGCTCCTGCAAGCTGGACAACCACTGCTAAACTCTGAATTCAAAACAAAAGAACACTGGATGCTTGTATTTGCATCAATTAAACACATATGTAAATTTAAAAACACAAACTTTATTTAAAGAACGAAATAAAGTTTCAAATGAAAAGATGAAAAAAACAAGAAATATTGTTCAGATCAATACAATTAATAATTGATAAATAAATTCCCAGGCTTGCTCAAATGTTATTAATAGTTGTAATAACCTGACATAGGGCCAATACAGTCATTCATTTGAACAGACCAACACAAATCAAAAGTTATTTATAAATAAAACTGTTTGTCTAATAAAAATGAAATTTTAAATAAAAGAAATTAAATTGTTTTATTTACTTGAAAACAAATAAATCCTCAAAAGAACCTTGTAAACTAAACCAAATAAGTTTATATTATTGAGGATGAACTTTATAAATTAATTATTATTGGTGAGATTAAAAAAACCCATTTATTATGACCAACCTGGTATGTTACAAAATAGTTTCCTTTTTAAATATTAATCCTTTAGTGGTAGCACTGCTATCATACACATCAGCTGATTTCCTGTTTTCAAAAAACATCAATACGTAGATCGATGTCAAAGAATAAATTCAACCAGAATTTATTTAAACAATCACATTCACTTTATATAATTGTGGCACAATAATTAAATCTTCTTTCAACTTTTAAAAATGTTCATGCAAGGATGCCAGACGTCCCGGATTCTGCGGGATTGTCCCGCGTTTAAGGCTCCCGTCCCGCAAAGCAATGTTTCTTGTTATTAGATACTTCTACAGTCTGTTTTTGTAAACGATAATATAGGAAATTCAACGAAATTTTATCATTTCTTTTTATAAATTTGTACTCTTGCAAATGTAAGTAGAAGTTCTGATATCATTCGTAAGAAGAATTCATTTCACGTCAAAAACATATTAAACTTTACAAAGAAAACCAAAAACTATTTAGGAAAGTACTTAAAAAGCTTATTGATTTATTGCTTTTGGTAATAAGCTATAAAGAAAAGTTGGAAGCTGTACGCCGATTGCTCTAGCGGTTAAAGCATTAGATTCGTAATCAGAAATCGCGGGTTTAAGCCCCATCCTCGTATACTTTTTTTAATTGTATTGCTTACTAATTATTATTTTTAGAAGTTTATTACAAGTATTATTAGTTTTATGCCCTTTTTTCATTTGCTTTTCTGATAGGTAATTAAAATTGTACAAAAAGTAACGGTAAACCTCCGTAGCAAAAATATCTAATAATTAAAAGGGAACTAATAATAATTGTAATAATCTAATAATGTACTAAAAAGAATATGTAGTAAGCAATACAATTTAAAAAATAGTATACGAGGATGGGGTTTGAACCCGCGATTTCTGATTACGAATTTGATGCGTTAACCGCTAGACCAATCAGCGTACAAGCTCCAACTTTTCGTTATAGCTTATCACCAAAAGCAATAAATCAATAAGCTTTTTAAGTATTTTACTAAATAGTTCTTGGTTTTCTTCATAAAGTTTAATATGTTTTTGACGTAAAATGAATTCTTCTTACGATTGATATCAGAATTTCTACTTACTTTTGCAGGGGTACAAATTTAGAAAAAAAATGATAAATTTTCATTGAATTTCCTATATTATCGTTTATAAAAAAACAGACTGTATACGTAATCAACCTACAAAAAAATCATGCATACTTTCTTAAAAGTATAACATATTAACAATACATATTGCACCTTATTTTATTTATTACAATTTTCCAGCATTTTACGAAAACAAAATATTAAATATGTAAATTAATTAGATTAGTCATGTCAGTTCAGGTATATATCAAGTTTGGACGTGAAAGCGTTGAATTTAAACATAATAAAAAAAATATATATTTTTAAAATAGACTCAAACATTTTAATATCATAATAGCAAGATTAAGATTTTTGAGTTTATTATAAAAAATGAAAACAAAATAAAGTCTACGCTTAGGTTTAACAAAGATACGACAATTTTAATTTCCAGTTCATCATCCTTTCCGTAATTTGTTGAAAATTCATTCTTAAATTGTCGTTATCTTTGTTAATGAACACACTTAATTCCTTTTTATCTTTATATTAAAATTATTAATATTTTATATTAAACTTATTGATCCCGTAATTAAAAATTAAAAAATATTTATTCTATTTATATGTATTTTTTAACATATTTACATTATTTTGGTTATTCATATTAGACTGCAACATTACTCTTGCTATTATAATGAAACGAAGTTGAGAATTTTCTTTATTAATTACATGTTCTTTTGTAATATTTAGGAACTATAATAAAGAAGTTTGGCATGCTCTAATTAATAATGAAAAAGTCAAATCATTTCATTGAATTAATTCGAGTAATGTTGTGCTCATTAGTCAGTTATACAAGATCTACAGCAAGGTTTCTTGTAGTACATATTAACAAAATTATTTTGTAGTAAGAGCAAAATTAGTTTTCAATAATGGCAATTAACAAATTGCAAATTACACACAAGTTGCTCGAAGACCATCTAAACTAACTGCAATTTCTCAAAAAAGTTGTGATATGAATTTCTTGAGTCTTTTTTCATGTGCCTTCCTTCTCCTTATTTTCCCTTCCATGACTTTTTGTATTATAGGATTCTCTCCTCTTAATGTTATATTGTATAACCATTACAATATATGTAAGTATTGTGCGAGCCGAACTGTCAGCAGATTCAGGCCCATAGTATACCTTCACCTAGGTTAGTTAAGAGTTTCTTATATTCTGCAACTGGAAAACAGCCTACTGTTTAACCAAAAAATGACAAGGGTGAAAGAAAACATATGCTTTATTTAAAACTCAAACATAGATATATCTTATTTCTAACAAAAGGAAATAAAATTAATATTTCTAAAAGCAAATAAAAAAAAACTTAAATATTGGTTTTAACAAACACAAATAAAACAACTGTGGTTACCCTTTATTTAAGCAATCACCCACAATGAAAGATAGTTTGTCCAGTATTCTTTTTCTAACTTTACAATGTCATCATAAAGGGGAAAACAATTTATTATATTTACCTACATTTAACGTGCACATAAATTTATGTAATGGAAAACTAAGATTTAAAACTTAAATATCACATGCACTCCCAGCACCCCACAAACTAAATAATCGTAAATTGGCGTCAGCCGCGGGAAGATGAACGGCAATCTGCCTTTTATGCTTCTATTATATGTATCTTGCATGCACCTGCCACTATCCGTGTAGGTGATCCGAAATTTGCCGTAAAGTCACGAACTCTTATTAAGGCAAACGCAATATTTGTAATACGATATTGTCTGTCTTATTATTACTCTTAGCAAAGCGCTTTTTTCAATTGTAGAAAGGAAGTTTCTTAATCCTTATTCAAATATCTAATATGAATCTTAGGTTTCAATCGTAGTAAAGTTTTCTGCTATTACGCTAATAAATTTATTAATGGATGAAGGTTAATTTCTTAAAAACGTACATTTGTATTTCAGTAAAGTGATAATTCTCATCATAGCGAAATATATTGTTGGCGTAGCAGAAAGTATTCAGTAAAATGATATTTGTTATGGCAACAAAATGAATATGCAATCATAAAAAGAAAATCTATTGCTACAGAAAAACAAACTGTAGCAAAGAATTCTTTGCTGGTACTTTTCTCAGTGTATATAAGAGTAATTTTAATTTGTAATTTTTGTTGTTTGTCAGTAATGTCAGCCTGTAGACGCCTAAAACATAATTATATGACATACCAAAAATTTCGAAACGAGCTATTTAAAAACGGTGCTGATATTTAAAAAAAAATCAAATCCAATCTAACGTAAGTAGAGTTACCTTTAATGTAGAAAAAATCTTTTTTAGGTGTTTATTTTAAAATATCTGACTTATGATTTGTTATTAAAAAAACGGGTTTTCATAGAAAGATTATGAATTTTATTATTAAGTTTTTAATTTGCCATACCAGCAGTATGTACTACCAGTACTACAGTGCCATACCAGTACTACTGTAGTACTACTGTAGTACAAAGCTATATAATGCTTTTGTTTTACAATAACTTGTATAGCATGTATGTATATAGAGTTGCCACCCATCCTGCATTTAGTAGGACAGTCCTTCATTTAAACAGCTTCAAATGTAATGCTATGATATAAATGCTACTTACTTATAGTAACTCTCCATCTTGTAGACAATCTGGCTGTTAATGATGAAACAAGAAAAATTGTGGAAAATTGAATGATCATAGATTTAATATGCAAGAGATGTAATTCAAAATCATTCCTAGAAAACCTAAATCGTCATACTCAATCAATGATGAGCAGATGATACTATTTTTAGGCCAAAGTTATGTGGGGCAGTTTGACAGAAATAAGCCTTGGTCTGTTGGTCTCAAAAATTTCGTACTAACATCTTCAGGCACAGTTCTTGATTTTAAAATCTAGCCCAGGGCTTATTCACAAATTTACCAAATAATTAAGACTGGGGGGGGCATCAAGATGTATAGTACTGTGCATGATACAAACTACTGGAACAGGCCTATAAATTATTTAACAAGATACTTTTTAAATTATCTTTTGATGGGTAGTAAACTAGTGGCGTTAAGTATTTAGGTGGCATCAGTGATGATTAGAGAGAGATTAAAACAGTGTGCTTTTACAAAAGATAGAAGTATGAAACGAGGTGACAAAGCAGAGTATATCAGAAGCGATAAAAGTTGTTCATTGAGCAATTATCACTATGTATAACAGAAAATAGTTGATGTTTGCGATCAGATGATGGGAATTATCAGAGCTTTATCAAAATTTAGAAAACCCAATACAATGCCGATAAATAATAATGAAGTACTAAGCATAAATAATTCTAATTATAAGCTTCTGTATAAATTATTCTTAATGTGAATTCTTTTTTGTTATAGTTATTCAATGGAAGCTCATGCTGTCCATTACAATAAAAAATATGGAGATTTTTCTGAAGCTGCAGCCAAACATGATGGATTAGCTGTGGTAGCATTTTTCCTTCAAGCAACTGACAATTTCGAAAATCCTTGTTTTAAGAAGCTTAGCGAGGCAGTAAAAGAAATTGTTAAAATTGATTCCACAACATCTGTACCAACAGGTAAAGTTATCATATAGTATTGTACTTACATAATTCATTTTTGTGTGAGGTGTGTTTGTTGTAATATAAATCGTTAGCATTTATGTGAATAACGTATAATTGAGACACTTTATGCCTTTGTACGAAATATCAAAACAAACAAACCTGTTTTTTAAGGCAAAGAAATTCCATTGAACAGTTCAAGGTTACTTTTTTATTTTGTTTCTCGATAGAAATTATTGTTTTTAATCCATTTTAATATATTGTTCATAAATGTTCTTCAGTAGGTATGTGTTAAAAGATAGTTTTGAAGATTCTACTCTTATCTTAACATATATGGTCTTTTCTCAATTTGTATATATTTATTTTCAAATTTTAATCTGTACCTACTTGTCGAACAAACACCTTTGCAACTGCTACATTCTGATGGACAGAGAAAAACAACAATCAATTAATTCATTGTTTGATTTTATTAATTCCAAATTGTTTTTATAGTCATATCCTTCATAGCACTTATGTAGAATGAGAGTACAATGATGATTTTAAATTTTGAAGAACACATAATTATTTACAAATATTTTGTTTTCACAAGGAAGAAATGTTCTGTTCTTGCATAGTTTCACTTGCAAATCATATCTATGGAACCTATTTAAAGAAGACATTTAGTTTCATAAAGCTACTTATCTATTTTTTCTGGAAAATAACGAGATATGAACATTATTTCAAATGCTATTTGTGAATTTAAATAATTATTTTATTGTAGATTGCTTGACTTGGATGCAACAAGAAGCACAATGCAAAGGATATTATACATATCAAGGATCGTTAACTACAGAACCTTATAATGAGAGTGTTACATGGATAATCTATCCGACACCAATTCACATTTCTCGTGATCAGGTAATTATATTTCAGTATCCTATTTGGGTCAAGTTTTCAATTTGAGTGGGAACTCAGTAAATTGCTAGTAGATTTTGCATATATGTATGCAAATTGACTTAATTACTTTTGTTGCATGCATGAATATCAGGATTTATAAGTTAATTGAACTGTTTAACTGTCTTGAAAATTTTATAAGTTAGTGTTTCCATACCCTTCAATCATTTAATTATATTATTTTACTACATTATACTCTTATAGTCATTAGACAACAATAAGGAATTGTGTGAAATTCATAGTCAATAAACTATGACATCTCATGACATTTCAAGCTTATTATTGTCTTTGTTTTATTTGACTGTACTAATTATAAATACTACACATTTAATTTGGGCTAAAATACAAATACGGAATTAACATTAATTATAACAAATAACTATAGTGACATATCTGTAAATCTGTACAATGCCGATCACACTTATTGGTAAACAAAAGTCAAATCTGTAGAATAGGGGAAACCCACTCAACTAACAACAGGTATTCTTCCATTCACATACTCAAAAGCTTTTGAATGAAATGACAATGATGAAAGGAAAAGGATGTGTTTTGCATCTTATAGTTATTTATGATACAAGTGAGTTAAGTAAGATATTATACACGAACTAAAAATTTACCCTCGAGGGCCGGTAGGCCTGAGAGGGTTAATTTTTCTGAGTGGATAATATCCTTAACTCACGCGTGCCATACAAAATTTTATCCAACGCCTCTTTATTTAAGTTTAAACATCGAATTTGCAATTTATAGTTAGTCTGAAGTTTTGACAGTAATAAATTTAATACTCTAGCACGATGACTGGATTTTAATAATATTATGCAATGTAAGCTGGTGAATGGTTGTTATCTTTGAAGGAGTGAGTTTTTTAAAAATAACCCACGTTGCTAGGGGCAACGTAGGTTATAATGTAACATAAGAGTAAACAATCACTTTCTTTATTTAAAATGACCATAGTAAACATGGTATTTATATAGAGGTGTTGGATAAATTAATTTTATCTTGCCAAAGTTATATCATGGAGTACGTAATTATTATATACCATTCAACATTACTTGGGTATATTAATTGTGGCATACAAAAAGAATACTTACAGCAATATCCATTATGCTGATCTAAATATAAATCTTTCTGTATATTTCAAAGAAAATTTACTAAATTTAGCTGTTAGTAGTAATGAAGATGCCAAGTTATGAACTGTAGCTAAATTAAAAACATTTTCCACTACAAAAAAAACAAAATAAAAACATGCTCCAAACATGGATGAATATGGATTAATGAAAAATAAACCAAAAAACAAAATGATGTATTTACGGAAAGTTATAAACCTCGAAAGGGTGAAAGATGAGTGTATTTAATATTAACACACATTACAAAAATTTACAAAAGTAGTTACGTGCAACTCTGGCTGACATGTACCTGTTTAATAATCTCTTGTAATGTCCTGTCTTGTGTGTGTGATTGTTCTCCATTAATAATATATACATTTTGGATTATGTAATCCATATTCTTTGATTAACAGGGTGGCCACTTCTTTCTTTTGTTCATTGCCAAAGTGAAAATATCATTCGAAAGTTGTCATTCTAAATAGTACCCCTTCTCCATAGGCATGCTATACCATTTGGTACATTTCTGTGGTAGTCTTCCCTAATTTCTAATATTTAAGAAATAGTTAAATATAAAAGTTGTGTAGAATTCAAATAGATGATGCTGCAGGTACTCGCCCAGTATCAAGTCTGGGAACTTACTCTATGTATTATAATTAAAGATAATTGCAGAATACATACAAGATAAAAATCGATGCATCAGTACATATTTATCAAAATGATCCCACACATTTCTTATGAAAATTGTGATATGTTGTAGTTTATATTATCCTGAACGAAAGTCACTGTGGCCACGTAAGTGTTAAGAATCTATAAAACGAAGTATGAATCTTTCCTGCTTTTCGTGCTCTGTAACTCCTAAACTATCAATTTTAGAGTTTCATGACCTGGAGAACTTTCAATCAGGATAATATAAACTACGATATACCACAGTTTCAATCAATTTGACCGGGATCCAATCTCCGTAAAACACGTGAGGGATCCTTTATCGATTATTAAGTTACTGATTTTATTCCATTTCAGGTATACATACTGTATAACATAGGCATTTTGATAATTTCTATTTTAAAAGCATTTAGTTAGTTACACCTGTATATTTGCATTTGTTTCAGGTTTCAATGTTCCGCAATTTGAAATCAACTCCTTGTGAACAGCACAACATATTGAAAAATGTTCGCCCTGTTCAAACATCCGAACGCAAACTGAACATTTACTATGCTAGATCACATAAAAGAAGTTAGATGTTTTAAATAATACAAAATTACTTTTTAGTATCGTTATTTTTATTAATAGTATTAGTGTTAATAATAATATAATATAGTAGGCGAACACTCTAAAGTATAAATTATGTAGTATAAATAAGTAAACAATATTCTCTGTGAGAATGCCCTTCTGGCTCAATAAAGTATATACATATATGCTTTTTACATATTACAATGATTGTATAAAATAGTTTGTAACAACAATAAATGTAACAACTTAATTTGTTATAACAATAAATCTACTATCAATACTACCTTTTTATTTTGTTTTGTTATCAACAGTGCATTTATCTTCGCATATGTCCCCTTGTGCAGCTGGTAAAGATGTGGGATTTTCCAATTGCTTATTAACAGGTAATGTATTAAATTCTTGAGTTGAAAGCGATAAATTACACTCTCCAAGACCCTCACAACTACATTCTTCCTCAAATGGCAGATTATCCTCTTCATATTCTTCATGACTATGTTCTCCAACTAATAAATTGCAAATTCCAAAACCTTCACAACTACAAGAACCTTTATCGATGTCTTTGTAGTCTATTTCAGACTCCACTGATGATTCTGACAAGAATCCTATGTTACCATCTGATTCTGAATCATAGAAATATTCTTCATCAGATACATGTTCAGATGACCTTTTTTGCATAGCTTTTACTAATTTAAAATCAATTAAATCTTGAGTTGAGATTTTACTAATAATTTTTTCAATATGTTCTTCTAGATCATCTGGTTTGTCATTTTCATTATAATCTTTTTGTAAGGCCATATCTTTAAAATTTTCCAAGCTTGGATCTATTTTTGCAAATACAGTTGACGTAGAGATATCAAGTGCTAACTGAGAGTCTGAACAAGACTGGTCTTGCCCACAATGATCATCCCAACTTGAATCTACTTGCATCTTTTTAAAATTATCATAATGATCAATTGGATAACTTATTGGTTTCTCCTCCGGTAATTTTGATTTTACCTGATGTGTTCTTAAAATGCTCCATAAAGAAGAGTCAGATTTGGTATGTTGAAGTTGACGATGTATCTCTAATGTTTTCCAATTTTTTTTGCACTGCTTGCGATATTTATACAGCACTAAGCTTGCTTTAAAGCTCTGAATATCTTCTTCAGCAAGCAAACCTTTTAAATCAATTAAACGCCGATTATATTTAAGTTCTTCAAATTCCTTTATAACTGGGTATGGTAAATTTTCTCGTGGTTGCATCTCGATCATATCTACTATGGTAAGTATTGCTTGATTTAAATAATTGTACATTAATACATACAAATTATACTTATATTGCTGATGTACTGTTTGTGATATCTGATCGAAATTTGATTCAATTCCATGATTTGCTTCTTCCATAAATTGTTCTTGTACTATAGGTAAATTTATCTCAGCATACGGATCAAACATTTCGTTAACAATGTATTTATCATCTTCATCAGAATCAATTTTAGTTGGTTTTAAATCTGTTTTCTTACCTTTAACTTGATCAGATTTCTTATCTTTGCTTTTCTCAGTCTTTTTATCAGTTTTTGATACAGTTTTAGAAGGTTTGCCCTTTTTATCTTTTCCTAAGTTGATAGGAGGAGTATCTGGTATATTGTAATAAGTCTTATATCTTCGTTTCGAATCTTCTTTTGGTATATCCTTTAGAACTTCTGCTGCAGGCCTATCTGTTTTAGTTCCAACTTTACATATTAAAGATGGCCCTTCAAGAACATCATCAAGCATTTCATATACTAATCGGTTAGGTTTATTGTATAAATGTGAAGTATCATTAATCAGAAATTTAGGATAGTTTGTTTTTTTAATTATACCCAATCTATATTTAAGATCTTCCAATGCACTTCCAATTTTACTAAAGTATGTGCATAAAATAAGATATACTTGTGTGTATTTTGTCTCCTCCTTATTGTTATCGACAGTCGCACGTTCTAATTTTGAGATTATAAATTCCAATTGCTCAGTCAACGGCATCTCAAGAGTTGGTTTTTCATTAGTCGTACTTTTAATACTTTGATTTAATTCAGTTGGTAGCTCAGGAATAGTAGATATCTTTGGTTTGTTTGGAAGCTTTTCATTAATGCCTGAAAGTGTAGGAAAGACAGTCTTAGTACAAGTTAATCTTGGTCGTTTTGGGCTTCCTTCAAATAATTTCTTTGATTCTTCACTTGCTATAACTTTTTTGTGCGTTTCTTCTTCTCTTTGTTTTGCTCTTGTAAGAAGTCTCAATTCATCAATATAATAATTCCAATATTTAGGATCTGAGGGTCTTCTCACATTTTTATAGAATCTTTGCAATTCTCTTACAACATCTTTATTGTATAGATACTTAGACCGCCGTTGGAATGGATTTAAATCAGAATTTACAGTTTCAAAAACTTCTCGTTTGTTATAATAATAAACTGTAGGTTTAGAGTTGTCACTACTGACATTAGAGACTACGGTAGCAATAGCTTCCTTTATTAAGCGATCCCGAATGTTTTTATTTAATTGCTCACGAATCTTTTCAATTTTTTCATGTATATCGCCAATCACTGCTGATGCATGAAAAATAATCAATAAAATAGTGCTTGATGGCATAACATTAGGCTTGGTATAAAATTGCCATTGTTCATAATATGTTCCTGGTTCTTTGGTTTTAAACCATATAGGAAACTCGATGGTTTGCCCTGGCATAATTAGTCCTTCATTTTTATTAAAATAAAAATATGTTTCATGACTCGTATCAACTATTAAATCTTTAAAATACTGTGTTCTCGCAGGCATTTTCCAATAAAATCTTATAGTTGTACTACCTAAATTCTTTAATGTTAGATATTCAGTAGCTACCTTCGCTTGATTTGTGTCATACTCAAAAGTAATATAAACTTTTCGTGTCCCACTTATTTGTAAATCTGGAGATAATTGAAAATTATTAACAGATAAACAGAGTTTGCTTGGTAAACCTTCTTGTTCAGTAATAACAGTTTCTGGAGATTGTGGAGTTTTTGCTTCTGAAAAACATAATACATCAGGTTGTTGTTCTGTAGAGTTAGTTGCAACATCCAGCTGAACTCCTTTTATACATAATGCGCTGTAATCAGGATGATATGGATCTACTTGTTGAAGCCTACGTGATAATTCTAATTTTCTGTGTTGAAGATAAGGCAATTTGCTCCAAGTCTCTTGAGGATTTCTAAAAAGGTAAGATTTATTTCAACTTTCAAAATATCATACATTAATGAAGAATAGTTAACTGAAAACAAATGCTGATGAAATACCTATCAATTTATTGCTATTTTTATATTTTTATTTTCTAATTATAGAAATATTTAATAACTTTATCATATGGCATTTTAAAATCTTTGACATGTATTTCACAAGAGTAACTTGTTAATTAAAAAATAATAGTACAGGTTTTTGCAAAGATTAAATCGGATCAGTCGCAGTATGTCGCCATAAGAGATTTGTTTGTTTGTTTGTTTTTGGGCGAGGAATCAGGGTGGCGGAGCATCCTTCGTACCTCATGGCACGGATTGCTATGATCATTTGGCCGACCTTACTAGAATTTAGCCGAATCTGGGGGAATTCCACCCCCAGTAGGGATCGTTATCGTGCCAAGCACAGCATTGACACAGGACAGTTTTACTTCCTATCTGAAAAGAAGGCATGTTTTAAATTTTTCTCCGCTATAAAAAATTACCAGCTCAGCCGGGGATCGAACCTGCGATCTTTGGATTATGAAGCAAACAAGCAAACCACTAATCCACCGAGACTGGCCGCTATAAGAGATGATTCATTTACTAAATTTGACACATCAGCTCCACAGAATCCAGGAGTTACCCTTGCAACTATTCTGCTATTAACATTTGGTTTCACTATTTCTGCCTTTTTCTTTTTAATGTCAATAACAATGACAGAAATAATAACCTGATTAATCTGATTCAATTTTCATAAATGCCTTACATGATACATATTACTAAAGATATTACTATAGTCCAAACAGATTGAGTTTTTAGATAAAAGCAAAATTTACGTATCACCTTACAGATGCTTTGCAGTTAACAATAAGTGCAGTCTGCATCAGTTAACATGTTAAGTGAACAACAGATTATCTCATGTGTGTAATCATCATTGTGAAATAAGTGTGACTGTATCATCGTTTTGTGTCATCAGATTGTGAAAAATATATTTCGAAATTGGAAAACTATACTTATATGCAGAATATTTTAATTTGCTATGTATAAAATGTTGCAGCAGTGGTGGATTAACCACTAGGCAAACTAGGCCTAACCACAAAATATTTCTCTAATCTAATTTATTCTTTTTATTTGTTACTAAAAATTTTCTAACATTATTTTAATTTAGTGTGATAAAGAAGGTATAGAAATCGCTATGTATTGAGCTGAAGTTTGCAGAGATTTGCTTCGAAATGTTTGTGGTTGCAGAATTAATTCGAACTATAGGCAAATTAATTTTTGTTGGTTGAATTGCTTTTGCTTTTGACTGTTGCTGAGAATTTGACATCAGAATTAAGTAATGAATTCTGCGTCTTGTTACATATTTTGCAAGATATAGTAGAATGACATCCACTGGATTTATGTCCATGCCTCAAATAATTCGAACATATGTTCAATTTCTTGATTTCTGACCAACAATCAGCAATGTTTAACTTAAGCAATCTTTTGCAATTAAAAATAAAATGTGGTTTGGGCTCATTGCAACAGGGACAATGCTAATTATTGACTGCTGCATAGGTATGTGATTTGAAATCATGTTTTTGGCATTGTTATATGATTGCTTATAGTCTAACATTTCTGACAAAGAAATCAACAAATTCTGTTATGCTTAGTAAATTTACATTGCTTGTTTTAGTTTGAAACTGTATCTAGTTTATTGGATAGTAAATGAATGAGAATGGTGTCCCATTTATCAACTGATAGCCCGAAGTTTTTCAACACCCTAAAATGTTTTTGAAAATTGTCAGTGAAATATCTAAGAAGAATGTGTTACACTTAATGTGGTAAATCAAAGATTCCCCTTACATGTGTTTGTATAATAATCTTTTTGTTCTCAAATCCCTATCTTAATAATTCCCAAGTGATGTCATAATTTGCTTCTGACGCCTCTAATTTGCAAATGACTTCTGCGACTTCACCCTTTAGACATACTTTCATATAATGATATTTCTGGATTTTATTTAAATTTGCATTATTATATATTACTGTTTTAAATGTGTCATGAAAATTGCAACAAGTGTCATAAGAAGCTGTAAATTTTGTCAATTTAATTTGTGGTAATGTTACTTCCCTTTGAGGTTGTACCAAAGCTTGTTTGCCAAAGACTGGTGATTGTTGCATCTGAGCAATGTTATTTGAGGGTAATAACTTTCTAGCTTCTGTAATTAAACTAAAGTACTTATCTTCAAAAGTATCTCTTTCCAACTCTTGATCTATTGATTGATCTACAATCTGTATTTGAGTTTGAATATTTCTAGTCTAGCTTGTAATTCATCTAATTTTGAGTAATCTTGATTAAGATCATCTAAAAATGTATTAAATCTTGTGAGTTGTGCTTTAAGAATGCCAGGACGTGCTACTAAATGTTTTAATGCTTCTTCTGACATTTTAGAATGATTTATAACTATATTGCAAATATTACAATTTACGTAAATGTTAAATGGTAAATCATCAATAAACAAATAAAAGAACTGAATTGATAACTATAATGAATGGGTAGTTGTAATTGGAATGAACTTGCAGATCAACTGATCACAAAATCTGCGAGTAGTTCAAAGTATTTCTCGATTATCTGGAATTTTCCTAAGCATGGTTTGGGTACTCTTTGACTACAGTGGTATTCTTTGTGTATACTAGCTATTACATTGTCCTGTTGCTGCTGCTCGCTTGTTGCTTCGATAGTAATTGACAAAAAGGCTCGTCGTTTGAGAATCTTATTGCTTCTATACTTGGTTGTATACTTTTGCTCTTGATAATCCGTCTTGAATGGATCAAAAATATGTCGAGTTATCTTTTTACATTAAACAGAAGAAACACTAATAGACACGAAAAAGTTGACTGTATTTTTTTATTATTTTGATACATCAAAAAAATTATGCTACTATGATCGTCATGTTCAAACAGAAATAATGCCTGCGTTCTAACAGTAGTATATTGTTTTACTTAAATTTTATTGCATTGTCTTTATTTTTCTTTCTTAGATAATATAATTATCTAAGAAAAATCTATGTAAAAAAATAGATTTTGTTAAATGTAGTGTAATATTATATAGCCCAATTTCATATGTTCATATCATAATTTCTTATCATAAATACAAAAATAGAAGTTTTTTCCGACAAATAGATATTGATACAATTTTATAAACATTAAGATTTTTAATCATTTAATAAAGTAATAAAATAAGCATTTTATTTTGACACATTTTCCTAAAATTTAGTTCGCTCTTAAGGGCTTAAAAGTAAGTTTGACAATCAGGCACAAAAAGAAACAACCAAATCTACAAGTGCTCACCAATGTACATAATGTAGTCATGTTCATAAATTTATAGTACAGCCTAATGTAGATCTAACTTCGAAATTACATATTACATATATCGAGTGTCCACTCTCAAAGTCGATCATTGGCAATTAACATTGTGCATTTTACTTTTATGTATTTTGCTGGTCTTCTATGCTAAATCAATACATATTAAAGTTAATGAACAGTTCAAATAGTCGTTATTTAATTATGATGTTTGCAACCGACATTATTAACTTATTCCTAATATCCTAGATAAATAAGTGTTTATACGCTAAAATGAAATAATTTGAAAATCATGGCTTGTCGTACTTAACAACAGTTAACTTTTAAATGTGTTAAACTGTTAAATGTATGTATGTTATTTCGATGACAGGCATAAATTAAGCCGTACTAGATTTTTTGTGAGCATGACCGTACATATGTATTAAGGTCCAAGAAACAAATTTTTTTAATTTGCACACTTTTAAAGCTCAAGTTCAAGTAGGTTTGTACTTCTCTTCCAATAATAAAGACACACTTTTCAATAAAGCAGACATTTGGTATATCTCATATTTCCTTTACCATGTTTATCAACCTTTATTAGTTTGAAATACCAAAACAATGCATCAAAACAATCTTGAATGCATTTGAAAATATATTAAAAGTAATTCGAACGGCAGACATTTTTATATTCGAACTAGAACAAAAGTTACCCTCAAAGTTTCACCAGTTTCTTTGTTTTTGGTCTAACAGGTGTTAGATTTAACAAATAGTCCATTAATATTGTAATATAGGCTTTGTATACCTATAACATCTTTTAAAACAAAGCAAAACCGATTTTATACGAAAGATTTTGTACAGAACATAATTGGATGATACAAACCTAATTCGTGGCAATACATCTTTCTCTTCTAATATGTGAGCAGATAAACCCACATGTTCTAAAACTGGAACTTCACATCTATCCTCTTTCGTGGGAACTGCAAAATAAGTTTCTATTCCACATGCATTCTTGAAACTAGGTGGAAGCTTCCCAATAGGGCAACCTCTTTGTGGATCAGGTTCTAATATCTTTGTGTATTCTAATGCTAGTTTTTCTTCTTTTACAGTACGAAATTCTTCAGCAGTATTCATAACCAAGCCACCTGGTTCTCGTTTCAAAAGTGTTCCAAGCTTTTGATGCAAGTGTTTGCGCTTTTTCATCCATTGTTCCCAATTAAGTAGTCTTTTATCAGGTATTGGTGGTTTTGATTTTGTTTGATCTTCTACATAAGCGCAAGAACATGGCGAATCAGGTCTTGCAGTTTTGCAAGTGTAAGGTTGAAGTAGATCAAATAGTAAAGGAAGATCTGAAAACGACATTTTAATATAAAATCAATCATCAATGACAGAAACAACAAACAAATACATATATGTATTGTGTTGATATAAAAAAGTGTCATTATGGCATTTATAATTACTATATATTGCTGGAAATATTGATGATCTTTTCCAAATTCTTGTAAAACCTACTGTTATGTTATGGTAGGTTTTATTGGAAAAAATGAAAACAGCGACAAAGCCATCTATTTCAGATACAGAAAAAGAAAATGGTGAATATAGAATAAGTTATATTCAAACAAGCTGATTTAAATTTTTAAACAGATGCAAATGATATTCTGGTGAGTGACTTAGAGGATAGAGCAAGATGGGTCCAGAGTTTAGTTGAAACTGAAGGAGATTTCGAATCTCCAATAAACATAAATCTTACCTTTTCCATACCATTAGAACTACCTTTGTTAGAATGGCATCATCTAGACCTTCCTTGCAAAAAAATGAAATTAACTAACACTGGTCATACACGTAAGTAACTAGATGGGGGATTTGAAAAGATTTACAAATTACGTGTTAACTAATCCAACTTGTAGTAATCCTAAGTGCCAAATGGCATCAAGAAAGACCTTTTTTAACAGGTGGTCCATTATTCGGAAATTATGTCTTTTCACAATTACATTTTCATTGGGGTTCCAATGATATGGAAGGAAGCGAACATACAGTAGATGGATCACAACTTCCTCTAGAAATGCATGTTGTACACTTTAAAAGTTGTTATTTAACACAGGAGAATGCTCTAAGAGAAAAAGATGGAATGCTAGTTTTAGCTTACTTTTTTAAAGTAAATTTCAACATTTCTGTTTCTATTCTTTTTTTAATTTGCAAAATTAGTTGCAGAGCCAATCAAATCCTGCATTTCAAGTTTTAGTAGATGCCATGTTGTTTGTACAAAAACCACATTGCTCTGCTCGACTCGATCCACTACCACTGTGGTTTTCTCTTAGAGAATTTCAAGATGATTATTTTCTTTATTGGGGTTCAGTGATGACAACTACATGCATTCATCTGATTCTTTGGTTAATTTGCAGAGAGCCTATTGGAATTTCATCAGAGCAGGTATAATTTCTTTATAACTAAACAATTTTAGGAAATAGTTGCTAATCAGTTTTATATTAAAAATACACAAAATAGGAAATTAGAACATCTATTGTTATTTTAGCTAGAAGCATTTCGGTCTTTACTGGATTCAAATGAAGATCCTTTAATTAGAAATTTTCGAAATACCAAACCACTTGGAAAAAGAAGACTTTTTCATATAAATCCAAGTGGTTCGAAGTATTCAACTCTGTTGCCAATATCAAGGGCACAGCAACAATTTCAACAAGCGCTTGTATCTAAAAATGCTAAACCTGTGCCATAATCTAACACCACACTGCCAGTTTATTGAATCATTATAAAAATTAATTTTATTAGGATATTCAAAAACTATTATCCATGTACATGTATGTAGTACCACTTTATAAATCCTTATTTTCTTGGATGTAAAATATATTTTAATATTTAAATGTCTTTATATGTTTCTATAATTTGCTGTTATTCTCACTCACAATATTTTTATCTTTATTCACCTCATACATATAAATACTTGTTTATCTTACCTTAGTACTGTACCAGGCAAAACATCTAAAAGGAAAACTAAAAGTAGGAGAATAAAGAGTCTGTTAAAGTTTGACCATTATAATAAGAGTTTTTATAATTTAATAAAAAATTTTGTTTTGGTGGGGGGAGAGAATTAATCTATGAGATTCTTCTCAGTATATCACCTGTCCAATCTGATCCTGGTCAAGAGATGAATAGAGATCAAGATTACATTGAACTAATAAGAGGCACATTTAAAGATCTCTGAAGCAAATAATGAAAAATATATTCCAAGGGAGAGATGTAGAGAAATCTGCAATGTTTTAAAATTTCAACCAGTAAACATAAAATCACAGCCTCCTAAGCCAGTAGCCAGTTGGAGTTCATTTGCTCCAAGTCATTCCTTCATCCAGCTTCATAGAAACCAGTTGAATGCACTTACCACTTGCATTTCTACTGCAGGGAATAGCTTATTTTGGAGACTGGTGCCAGCTACCAACCGTCTTTTCGCTATTACACCGATTTGTAACAACTCTGGCAACAAGCCGGTTAGTCTGAGAGTCATTAAAGACTTTTGTTCTTGTTTTCAAGGAATATATATTTAAATGCAAGTCCTAATCAGTCAACAGGTAAGTAAGTCAACTAGCAAGCAGTTTATATCGAGTACTAGAAACCTATCATTTTTAAAGATATGCTCATGTGACTTTTCTTGTATTTAATGTATTTAAATATTTCTATTAATCTCTTTGGAAAGAGGTAGAAAGCGGTTTTTAGATTTCTTCAAGGATGGGTGGTCAATAATTATCGAGATATAATCTGTTGAAGTTTTGGTACTTTCTGCTGCATCACCGCAAAAATCATTTCAATTTTTTCAGCTACTTTCAGGCCACATTTAAAGTGGAAAGACCTCCTATCTAATGTACTCTTGAGGGCTCTTTCGCATGGTGTGCTTAGCTAAATATGAACTTTACATTTAAGGAGCGCTTCGCTAAATACTGAACACCATCATAGTGAAAATTGAAAGGTCAAGTATATAAATTACTTTCAGTGAAATATCGTACACTTCTACAAATCACCATGTGCTTGTGTTTTTAAGGTACCACCTAACACTACAAAAAAAAGGTGTACGACATTTCACTGAAGCTAACTGTACAGGATGGCCCATTTATTATGGACCTATATGTTATGTCGGTAATTATAAGTTTTGTGAAGAAATCTTATACAAAAGTTGTCTCTACTAAAGTAATTTACAATTTTTTAGTAATGCCGTATTTTTTGCATGACTATATACAGGGTGATAAAATAAAGTTCATTTTTTCATGCTATATATTTCTACATTTTATAATAATGCTCTTGACAAATTATAACTATAAGGGTGCCAAATCTGATACAGCTTCATTTGAGTTTGTTAGAAAACATGTTCTACCTACTTTACATGGTTGATAAGTGTTTCAATAGTTATAAACCGACCAGGACCAGGTATAAATCGTGAATAATTCTGCCTACAAGGAGGCTTTGAAAAAATTTTAAAATCAGATTTCCAATCTAGTGCCGGTGAAATTACCGTACTATAGAGGAATTACTATGGTCACTGAAAAGTAGATACCCTCTCATCAAAACCACCAAAAGGACAGTATTTGAATAACGACACAAGTTTTATAAGGTATTTTATTTAGCTTGTTTCTTTTTATTCTTGAAAAGTTGTAATTGTTTTATTTATGTGTTTCTATTTATTTAAGTGCTTATTTTCAACAGGCTTTTTAAGCCCAATTACAGAATGCAACAATGAAAAAATGTGTATCAATAATAAATTGTTTAGCTAACCTAAATTATTTAAAATTCTTTTTAACCCCTGATGTTTACGACAATAATGTCAAATTTAGCAATAAATTTGTTATTATAAGCGTTGCACATTTTTATATAATAGGTGAATTCATATGGTAATTAGTCCTGGACAATTGTATGAGAAAGATAACAGTTGCCAGGTACCAGTGCAAGGAACATGAAAGTCAATTTGATTAAGTAATATTGTATATAATTTTGTATAAAAACATCAGTGGCGTGCGGTCCATGGAAGCAATGGAAGCAACGCTTCCCTTGAGAATTTATTAAAAATAAAAACCAATGCTAACAAAAATATTTTTATAAAATTATGGTTATCGTTTATTTAAATTTGTAATATTTAATATAATATCAATTAATATTAATATCAATTCCATACAGCAAAAAGTATAATTATTTAGAGTAGTATTTTAAATTAGGCTCATTAAACTTTCACGGAAAGGTAATACCGATTCAAATGTGTTACATACACTGCATATAAGCACTGCTTACAACTGCTCTTCTCTTAGCCTTGGCGTGATTCAGCAGGCGTGGTCATATAGTAGACGATGCTCTTAGCATTGTTTGGCCGTTATTGTTAGTGTGCTTCATGCCCAAATGTTTATTTATTATAACTTGGTTCTTTGTTCTATTTATTAGTGTTTGTTAAATTTAATGTTACTTAAGTAATGTAAATCTGTGAATGAGACTGTATTTTGTCGCATTTTATTATTTCAATTTATATAAGTTGGATTTTTTTAAAGACAAATAATTCTATTTAGTTTGCCTGTATGCAAATTTAAAATTGCATTATCTTCACGACTGCAAATTCAACTGCTTCGGTGAAAGGTTCGAGTACCTTCGATACATCCGAATCGGGTCGATTTTTTTTTGTTCAGTTTGTAAATTATTAACAAAGAATTTTCCGCATACAGTTTTGGGGAGAAATTACAAATTATTAAGAAAGGCAGATCAAAACCAGAACTTTCAAATTTAACAACAAAGATTAAAACCTGCACTGGTATTTTGCTAAGAAAGACCGGAAAATCGAGTTGCAGTATAAATACATAGTAGCAGTTTTTTTAAAATAAAGAATAATAGTCAACAAATTCCATAAGTATAAAGTGTAAAACTTCTTCTTTGAAAAACTTTTAAGCTTAATAATTGTAACACTGTTTTTTTATTGTACCTAGCAGGGGCGGATCCAGAGACGTATTTTGAGGGGAAAATTTTTGGAAAAATAATTGTTTTAATAAATAATAATTAAACAAACATTATTTGTTTCTATTCTATGTGTACTTATTTTTAAATTGGGGAGGGGGGAATTATTCCCTCCCCGTTAATCCGCGCCTGTACCTAGGTGTATTATAATTAAAATCGTGGTTGCTTCCCTAGCCTAAATTCTCACCGCACGCCACTGAAAAACATTATTTGTAAACTCGTTCTTCTGCCCTTAAGTGTAACTTAAACATGGTTAACAAATCGTTGTAACAACCCTACCATTTTAAATTTGTTGTTTTATAATAACAGAATCGCAAAAATCTGTATTATATAAGTTCAAGTACAACGATCTGATTGGTATATGATGGATTCCAAATTACTGATGATAAGATTTCTAGTTTTGTTCATACCAGATAGTTGTACAATGTCAGCAAAGTATCAATATTATTAAATTGTTTTAACATTCGTAACAAAAATCCAAGATTTTTATAAACTTGATTAATTAAAATCTCTAAGTGTCGGTTAAAACTTAGTCCCGAGTCGAAGATTAGTCCTAAGTCCTTTATTTCATGGTTTGAAGTTTTACAGGTTAGTGTTAATGGATTTATTTCGTACTCCCCTGTTATGAAAACTGCTTTTCTAGAATAAGTCACAACAATTTAAATTGCTTAATTGCTAAAGAACTGCTCTTGGCAAGCTTGCAAAAGAAAAATAGACTGAGTTAGTTGGGATAAACTATGTTGTGTGAACTGAAGGTCACTGGAGCAGCTGATCATTTTTGGAGTGTTGAGTCTAAATTTGATATTTGTGTTGGAAATCGCAAATAATACGAGCAGCATAATTTCAGAAGACATTATTCAGACTTAAGTTCTTGGTATCTATGATGATATGGGGGTGCATGTCAAGGAAACGAGTTGGAAAATTACATTTTGTTAAAGCATATAAACACTGAAAGACAAAATTATATTAAAAAGTCTTTTAGAGAATTATATGGTATAACAATCAAGTGGAAATAAATTATTTTCCAAGAAAACATGCTCTTCTTAAGTTACCAGATAAAATCATAAACTTAATAAAAGGATATAACAACTACAGATGCAGAGTACTACACAATGGCAATAAGTCAGATAATTTGGAAAGTAACTCAGGTGTGAGACAAGGTTGTATAATATCTGAAATGTTATCATTGTGCTGGATGAAGTGTTAAAGAGTGTGGTAGGAGGAACTCATAAAGGAATAGGGTGGGGTTTTAACAGTTCACTAGAAGATCTAGATTTTCCAGATCATCTGTGTTTGCTAGCACACAACAGTAGAGACTTGCAAGAAAAGATTAACAAACTACAAAAAGAATCAGCAAAATTAGGACTCCATATCAATAAAAAAAAAGACAAAAAAGCTATGAGTGTTAATATAGAAAATCCAATGAACCTTACAATAGAGGGTGAACCAATAGAACATTTTCATACCTAGGCAGTATATTATCGAGTGAGAAGGGTGTGGTTATTAATGAAAGAATACACAAAACAAGAAGTATATTCATAAACGTAAATAAAGTGTGGTGTGCAACTAACCTACCTCTGCCTCTTGAAATAAGTGTTTAATGCTATGATTAAACCGGTACTTCTATATGGTGCAGAGTCGTGGTCTCTAATGAAAATTCAAGAACAAATTACAAGTATTTATCCAGTGTTTGAGAAATATAGTGGGAATATGGTGGCGAGAGACTATTATCTACTAGTGTAAAACTAGTGTAAACAATCGATCTCGAGATAAATAACGCTTTTAAAAATATAAATAATTAACTCGCAAACTTAAAAATACCTGGCAAATCAACAGCATAAAACCTTTAACGTGGAATTGCGTAGATCAGCCCAATAGAACTCTCAAACGAAGTCTAATAAGTATCTAGTTTTAAATAGGTATGAAGTATATTAAATTTATGGTTTTAAAAATCTAGAGACTAAAGAAAATATAATGTCAAAGCCCTTAAAAAATAATTAGCAAATCGGTCTTGTAGAACTCGTAAAGGAGAACTATGGCGGCATGCAAGGGTTTGTCTATACATCAGAACAATACGAATATTGTACACTCAATGATGAAAGGCTAGACTGTAAGGGCTGCAGTTGATTTAAAACACAAGGCTGTTTTTTGTTCCAGTTCGTTTGAGAGTTCTACTGGGCCGATTTACGTGATTCTTTTTTTATATTGAAGCTTTCGCTGTATAGATTAGTATTTTTCATATTTTTAAATGCAGAAATTAGAAAAAATTATTTCGAGACGCTCGAGAAAAGTCATCCACTTGCAGCACCCTCTTATTAGTTCCCACCATGTTAACTTTTGAAATTGCGCTTAATAGACAAACCATTTTCATCACTAGCATCTAGGAGTTGAAGTCGTCGTTATAAGATGTGGCTATTTCTAGAAGTTGTAATTTTATATTTCAGTGGTTATAATACTCAAAAAATATAAAAATCTTAAAATAGTAAACAAAAATCAATTAAAAATAAATAAAATAGTCATTTCTGTATTGTCGTTTCTTCTGTATTAACTTTTTATCATGAATGTGGATATAATTTAACATTTTACTAAGATTACCACATGAATGATAAGAGAATAAGAATAATTATTTTTTGAAGTTATAGAAAATTTAAAATAATATTTAATTTGTAGGTTATTGAATAAAAAATTACTTTTTACAGATCATTTTTTATTTGTGAGGCCTTTTGTTTACTTTTTGTTTACATGTTATTGCCAAGAAGCGGCAATAGGTGTACATAATTTTTGGCAGAGGGACCCCTCGCTAAAATAGGTAGATACATAATTCACTATTTACAGTTACAAAACTAAAAACAAAAGCTTGTTTTTATTGTGTTTATTAAAAAATTCTTTATTATAATAATTATGTATTTTCAGGACCGGTTGCCAATAAAACATATTATATATAAAATATTACTACGTTTTGCGGTAGGCTTTTTCAAGAAATTTTTTTATTAGTGAGAAATTATTGATCTGAAAATAAAACAGTACATTTAGATTTGTGAACGTGTAACATTTTATTTTATCATTATAGAGGTTTTTTAAAATTTTATTTATTGAAAATTTTAAAGTTCATTTATTAGAATTTTTCTATATAATATCCAACGAAAACTGTTTTAATGTAATCAAAACTTACAGTCTCAGTTTGAGCGATTTTAAAATAACCAAAGTGTACTTAAAGATAAAATTCTTTTATAGAATGCAAGGTAAACACATTTTTAAAGTGATCAAGTTTCTATTTGAATCGCTTATTACTTCATGCACATCTAAAAAATTCGCTTATATAACAAAAATCAGATACCTTATATTTGCATATACTCACATCTTTATTGGTTTATTATTACAATACCATTTAATATTTACCATAATTTAATTCTGGTTCAACATAATTAGAAGATCCTTCTAACGAATAGGAAATTACAGGAATAGTCTTTCACAATCTTCATCTCATAAGTACGAGACCACTGCACAACTAAAGCTGCACTCATTCTCGATGCGACATTCAAACGAGTAACATGTGCTCGGGTCTGTTGGCTTTAATATTATTTTCTTGTGGGCGAAGTTTAAATTTATAAGTTTAATTCTTCAATTAACATGGCTACTGGTACTCGTTTTGCTATAACACATCGTTCAATAAGTCCCGGGACTAACCCACAGATGGCGTTAGTAATATCAACTCGACACGAGCGTCTCGCGCCACATGCGATCCGGTGTTAATTTGACATCGCAGGATTTGACATCGTAGTTTTTGTACCTAACCTATTTAAAAGGAAAGTTTCGTTTTTGTTTTATTTATAAGATTTGAGAAAACATATGATCACTGTACATAAAGTGGAAATTGGGTATAATGAGTTTCAGTTTGAATCTTCTTCAGGTAAGCTCCTGGATTTGATAATAATATTTTATTTAACTATCTTACGCAATAGTGTTTATAGCAAGTCATAAAAAAAGTAACAGTATATAAGAACATATCAATGTATATAACAATTAATTTCAATCAATTTTCTAGCATATATTAACTTAAAGTAAATTTATCCTCACAGACAATCATTATCTACTAAAATGAAGTCCAATTTATGTGAGGCCTTAGTTCTATCTCAATTTGCACATTGCTGCCAAATATATGGTCCATCTTTGACATACGATCGAGCACAACGAATTCAGAGAGTCCAAAACTCATGCTTGAGACTAATCTTTGGTGTAAGAAAATATGACCATATGTCACATACTTTCTCCAGATCTAAATGGCTCTCCATATCTAATAGAAGGAAATTATTAAGTGCATGTTTTTATCATAAAATTTTAATACTGAAAAAACCTTCTTATTTGTATCGTAAAATCAGATTTAGAAGCGATGTTCAGAATATCAACATTCGTTTTAAGGGCACAATTACGCCACCACGCCATAGAACGGCTCTTTTTGAAAGGAGTTTTAGCTATCAAATTTCCAAACTTTATAACTCTCTACCTTTAGATTTAATAGAATTATCTGCTCAAAGCTTTAAAAAACAATACAAACAACTTCTTCTGAGTCAACAGTTACAGCTTCAGTTCCAATAACTAAAACTTTAATGCAACTAATTATCACCATTTTGCGAACCACTTCGAATGGGATTTCACACCTCATATATTTTTTTTACATTTTTAATATATTTTTATACTTTGTTTTTTACTTTCAGAGTATGATTAGTAAGATTATTATGTTTGAATTTGCACCGAGGTTTGCTTTACTTTTTTTCCCCTAAATTTCTATTCTTTATTTTTCAAGGTTTTAGTGGAAGAGCAAGCTCTCAGCTTGAACTACGCCTTGTGGTTTCTGCAAACAATGTAATTTATTTATTTTTCTTTTACGTTTTTTTACTTTTGTATAGTTTGTATGAAATAAAGACGTTTATTATTATTATTATTATTAAATTTTTACGGTACTGGCGTAATTGATGTGTTCGCTTGCAAATATCAATCATAACTGTTCTTCCAACGTTTTGAGCAGCGGCTTTCAATACCTGCGAGAGTTGGCCTACTGGTTGTTATTATACTGTGGTATTACTATTGCTCCTACTTTATGTCAAGTTTTAGGGGATTCTGTAGGGAAGTTCCGTCACACTGTTTCTTTGCATCTCGAGATTCACAAAAGTATCCAAAACTTTGCAAGAAGTGTAGGGAAATCCCGATAGAATTTTATGAAATCTCGCATGGTGTAGAAGCAGTACTTCACTGCTGACAAAAAGAGTTAGTTTCTAGACAAGAAGAGAATTTTGAACTAACGATTGTGGGGTGCACTTTTAACAATGGAAGTAGACGAATTAATATGCGCCAGGGCTTGTATTATTTGTAAATTTATTAGTAAAATCAGATTCTGCTTCTTTTAAACACGACAAAAATACTGAAAAACAAGTCTTACAAATGAATATCTTGCATCCCCTCTTTTATCAAATCTCTATTAATTTTGTACCATATTTGAAAATAATCGCCTGCTAACAATCAAAATATCTTAAATAGTAATGATTATTTCATTCTACTTCGTTTTTGACCAATCGCAAGGCTTTATTTTTTGGATTACAGCGATAATTCGATAATTTTTTATTGTCCTTTTCGACTGTTTTTATCTTCGTGACAACGCTGAAAACTAGTGTCACATGTGTCCCATTTTTTACTTTCATGTCAAATACTAATCTTTATGTTAATAAGTAGATGCTTAAATAAACAACTGTATCATGAAATAATCTTACCGAATTACATGCTCGTGCTTCTGAAATTATCTGTTGTAATACTCAAGTTGATTAAAACGCAACACTCGTGTCATTTTTTGACAAATCTCCCTCCGTTGCACGTCGGGAAATTAAAACGTCAAAAAATGACACTCGTGGTTGCTAATCAACGTTCGTATTACAAATCGATAATTTCGAAGCACTCGTGTAATTACAATTGAGGAAGATTATTTCATTCTACTTCGTTTTTGACCAATCGCAAGGCTTTATTTTTTGGATTTCAGTGATAATTCGATAATTTTTTTATTGTCCTTTTCGACTGTTTTTATCTTCATGACAACGCTGAAAACTAGTGTCACATGTGTCCCATTTATTACTTTCATGTCAAATACTAATCTTTATGTTAATAAGTAGATGCTTAAATAAACAACTGTATCATGAAATAATCTTACCGAATTACATGCTCGTGCTTCTAAAATTATCTGCTGTAATACTCAAGTTGATTAAAACGCAACACTCGTGTCATTTTTTGACAAATTTCCCTCCGTTGCACGTCGGGAAATTAAAACGTCAAAAAATGACACTCGTGGTTGCTAATCAACGTTCGTATTACAAATCGATAATTTCGAAGCACTCATGTAATTACAAGTGATAATTATTGGTGTCAACCTCGTGATTTAGATTGTCTATAGTTTTATTATTCTGTTTATTGTTTTTGTTTTAAGTTTTTTTTAACAAAAAAATGATATACTAAGCTAATATACTTTATTTAAAAACAGGTATTACCTATATGAACAATTTCTAAAAACATTAAACTTAAAAGATAATTTTAATAATTAATTTTAATAATTAATCATAAGGAATAGAAATGAAACATAAAATAGTAACTTTTCTCATATTCAGATAAACATCTTGTTAACCATATTATCGATACTTTCAACAGCTTCAATTTCATCTAAATTTTCAAGAAAATTCCTTATTTCATATACATTTTCTTCTTTTTTCATGGCAAATTGTAACAGATTTTTGGATGAGACAATTAAATTATTTCTAATTAAATGGCCATAGTCCAATAATTCAGCTAAATTATGCCAAGTACCAGATTTATCCAATATATCTGATACTTCATTTAAACATTCTTCTGTTAATACTTTTATTTTACTGTATTTTTCTTTTAAATCATCAAATTCTTCTTTTATTATACAGTCACTAGTTTCCATTTCCTCATCAGACATATCTTCAATTTCTTCTTTAATAGTGACTTTTTCATAAACTCCTTTCCTTTTCATATATTCTTCAAAAACTTGGTATATTTGCTTTGTTATTGGCGTATTGTTCTCTAATAGTTTAGCTATTTTTAAAGGAGAACACTGACCATAATTTTCTTTTTCTATATCTGCTTCAGTGAATTCCAACAAAAATGTAACAATTTCCAATCTTTTTTCCTTTACAGCTGTGTGTAATATTGTGTCGCCATTTTTCTTATCCTCAGCGTTTACATCAGCTTTTCTCCAGCACAATACTTTTGTAGCTGGTATATTATTAAATTTGACTGCCAAATGTAAAGCTGTAATTCCCTCATAATTCAGTGCATCAATGCATCTTAATGCACCATCAGTCATGCAGAGCATTTTTAAGATCACAACTGGTGCACTTTCCAATACAGCTGTATGAAAAACTGTATTGCCTTGTAAATCTGCTATAGTAACATCAGCTTTAGTATTAACTAAAACTTCAGTTGCAAAACTATTATGACTCTCCACAGCTAAGTGCAATGCAGTTTGCCTGTTTCCATTAGTTTTATTTACTAATTCAGTTTGCTGATATTTAAACAATATTATTAATAAAGATGATAAAAATCTTTGGTTATTAGCAGAAATTAGTAAATGGAGGACTGTCTCCATATTTTTAGTAATGAAGGCTGGATTTTCAAATAAATTTTGTAACATCTGCGACATTCTTTTCATTGGTGGATTTGTTTTTACAAAAGCCACAAACTCTTCTTGAAACCTTGTGATAATTTTCTGTTCTTCAGGAGTTAAAGACCTCAAAGGTCGATTGGCAGAAGCAGAACTTCCAAGATCTGTTGATATAAATTTTTTATCCATATGTGGAGCATCCGTTACTAATCCACTTTGCAAGTTTGCAATATCATCTGCACTTAGTTCATTTGCATACAAGTCAAATATTGGAACAGTGTTCGAATTTAAAAACTTTGTACATATTTTATCAAATTCTTCTGAATTTATGTTATTTTGCCTCAATGCTTCATCTAATTCGCCACTACTAACAACCGTATTTTGATTTATAGCAGGATTTGGGAAATGTTCATTGGTATTTTGAAGATTGGGTATGGTTAATGGCAATTCATCACTTGAATACATAGAACTGCTATAACTACTAGAAGTAAATCTAGGCCTTTTACGGTTATGCATTATTTTACTAGGAGTATAAGTAAAATCTTTTGGTTCACTCCTGGCACCATCTGATGGTCTTTGTAATTCTATAAAGACCTTAACTTCATTCTCTATATCTAATAATTTATATGGTGGAGTCCTATAAAAACAAAAAATAATTACAATTAGTATAACTACGAGATATGATTTGTATAAACCTACTTGAATACAATTGCGTACTGATGATGCACATCTAAATCTGTGAATCTTCCATAATCACTCCAAATCTCATTGTCTTCATCATCAAGTTCATAAAAGCGAACTTTAATGTTTTCTAAAATATAAATAATACATTAAGTTATTTAACTAAAATATTTTCAAACTGAATGTATCTAAAAGCTAAACCCTATCCCATGTTTCTATGAATTTGTTCCATTTCATTAAATAAGATGCAGTATTGAGGAAAACTATTCTATGACTTTTTGTATTGTCTTCTTATTAGTCACACTTTGATTTTGTTATTGTTACTGAAGAATTATATTCTGAATCTCATGATGTTTCTAAGTTTTTGATAATAGCAGATTATTTAGATTATAATTTAGACATTTAGAAATATTTAAGTTGCTTTCAATGACATGAATTACCAATATTCTCATGTTAATGATTTATTTATTTTAAATATTTTGTGATTTGTATAATTACTCACTGCACATTTAATTATTTGAGTAAGTTTAAATAAAAAACTACATACAATTTCAAAGAGCCAACTATGCACGATTTGAAGTAAACCATCACAGCAATAGAAAATGATGGCCGGTAGCAATTAGCAGATTGTTTTCGTGCTCAATAGTGTTTCCATAAAACTCTAATTAATCTTTAATATGATTTCTACCAACTACTCAGTGAATTCAAATTTGGCTACTGGTTACAAGGCTAGAAAGGCAGTTAATCATGAATCTCTTGCATTTCTCTTTGAAACTTTCAGCACACTTTCTTCAGGGTGGCCAGCAAGAGTGGTACTTTTAGATTCAAGGTTTTCTCCCGGTTTTCCAGGTCGTAAAATATCATATTTTCACGTTTTTTAATTCAATAATTTATGCATACCCATATTCATGATCAAAAGGTATACATTTACTTTAGCAGGCACGCCAAAAAGGGGCGGAAATGGCGTCAACCGAAAGGGCTTCATGAAGGGAGTTAAACTGTCCCGGTGTCAAAGTGCGGAAGCGCTCCCTTAAAAGTTATGCCACTTTTTGTGCCTCATGTTAAGTTTATAGGAAATTTTTTGTACCATTGAAACTCAATGATTTTCCAAACAAATTTAATGATTTTCTGCACCTAACCTTACCTAACTATCCTGACCTGATATGATATGATCTGACTTAACCTATCCTAACCATTTTTTTTTAACACCGTTGGCTACCCTCAGGTAGCTCAAGTGGCTTTATATAGTTATATATGTAATATATACATGTATATGTACAAACACATATCTGCTGGCTTATCGTGGGTGACTTTAGGCGGCCTCTAGGCATCACGGAACCACTTTCATATTTCTTCGTGATGGCTTAATACAGTGATGAGCATTTCGTGTACAGTGTGATCGAAGCTGCCCGGCTAGTACCCCCACTCTGACGCTGACGCACGGCCAAGGAAGGAACGGAGCGTCCGTGTGCTATTTTAATTCATAATAATAATAATAAATTTAATTTCAGAATGTATTCTGTAAATATACAAACGATACTACAAGTTAAAATTCCAGATTAGTAATGATAACATACAAATATTGCATAATGATTTGACATAATATATTGTACAAATACAAAAAGAAAAAAAAATACGTAATGAAATGACGTCACAATATGAAGTTAGCACTCCAAAAATTCACGTGTTGAGTACGGCTCCATATCTATAAGTAATTTTTTTATCGCTTTTTTGAAATGATTTAGACTGTTTATCCCTTTGATGTCATCTGGTAGGTGGTTGTAAAATTTGGCACACCTAAAATATGGACTTTTTTCTGTAAGTGTTAACCGATGAACAGGATATACTGCATCTTTAGTTCTTGTCGCGTAGCTGTGGTCTTTCTGCATTTGGAACTTTGTTTTATTTTTAAATAGAAACATCAGACATTCATAAATATAGAGAGCACTAACTGTCATTATAGAAATTTTTTTAAATTCACCTCTACAGCTTTCTAAAAACTTCAAATTTTTAATTATTCTGACTGATTGTTTTTGGATCACAAAGATCTTTTGTAAAGCAGAATTTGAACCCCAAAAGATGATTCCATATCTCATTAGCGATTCAAAATTAGCACAATAAAGAGTTCTCATAGTATTCATACTCATGTACTTTGATATTGATCTTAATACATAGCAAGTAGAGCTAAGTTTTAAACCTAGTTGATTTATGTGTGGAGACCAGTTTAAATACTCATCAATATAAAGCTTTTTTTCGCGAGTTCCCGGTGATGTAACGGGAACAGAATATTGGTAACCGCAACGTTTTCGCGACGTAACCGTTGAAGGGGAGTACAACGAGACGTCAGCAGTGACGTCACGCAATTTGTAAAACGGGAACTGGAATTATGCCCGCTGCTAGAAGCAGAGTTACAAGCGGTTATGAAGCGATTGAAGGTTATGTTGTTCAGTTGGTGCATTGAAGGTTCATTTTGAAGTGTCGGTAAAAGATATAATAATCATGTCATCGGCTGTAGTGTTACTATTACAAGATTTTTTGTTCGATTTTGATTCGGTAGTGTTGGTCTATGACTTTTTACGTGTTCCCAATGCGCAGAGAAACAAAATAATCAAACTTATTAGGGAAAGCCATTTTCATCCTCTGATAAATTACCACGATTGGCTGGACAAGTATCAAGAAATTACGTTTTTCCAGTTATTTAGACTGCAAAAGAAAACGTTTCATACGTTGATGACGACACTGCTACAAAATGACAGTGCTTGCATAATCACAAAAAAATATCGTGGAGGAAACTATCCCGTGCACCCAGAGAAAGGCCTATTAATTACATTATGGTATTTGTCAAAAGGTGATACTTTGTTGTCGATAGCCGACCGATTTGGCATTGTTCCTTCAACTGTAATGCAGCTGGTTAATGCATTTTTGTATGTGTTGATTCGTCTAAAAAAGCAATATATTGTCTGGCCAGCAACAGAGGAAGATAGAATGATTATTCAAAATGGATTTCACAGGTATCCAGGTAGTACAGCTAATAAATTTAACTATATAAAGTTTTTCTATATACTTTGTTTATCTAGGTGTCATAGGGGCAATAGACGGAACACATATCAATGTAAAAGTACCTCTACAACAACTGGATAGCTATGTTGATCGTTATCACAGAACTTCCGTTAATTTAACGGCAGTATGTACGTCCAGTAAAATGTTTACCTATATTTATGCTGGGTTTCCTGGATGTGCACATGATGCAAGGGTAAAATTATATAATAACTGGAATCAAACCGCAGTCTGATTAATGCATTTCAGGTTTTTTCACACTCTCTTTTATTCAAAAACATTGAGAGGTATGGAAAAGAAACCTATTTTCCAAATGAACGCATTCATGTACTAGGGGATAGTGCATATCCTTTAAGAACTTGGTTAATGGTACCATATAAAGGACAGAATCTTACCCGAATACAGCGAAATCACAATTATCACTTATCATCTGCAAGAGTATGCATTGAAAATGCATTTGCTTTGCTAAAAGGGAGGTGGTCCCGACTGAAATTTATTAATACATACACAGTCAGTAAGGCTGTGGAAATAATAACTGCTGCGTGTGTACTGCATAACTTTTGCCTTTTGAAATCTGATGAGTGGGAAGAAGAGTTTCAACGTGAACTGAGAGATGTTGAAGAACATGAAGAGAATGATCGCATGGCCAGGCGAATGGGTGAAATAAAAAGACAGGATATTGCTCAGGAGTTATTTGAAGGTTAGCTCTTCTGTACGAAATATTGCATTGATATTAGATACAACGACGGATTAAAAGCAAGTTTTATAAGTAATGAGAGAACTCGGGTAGTATTATTTTAGTGTATTTCATAAATGTAAACTGAACAAAATAAACGTATCTATTATAAAAAACAAATTGGGAAAAATAAATCATGTTTCCTAGACTAAAACTTGACAACACATCATTACTTCTATATCATTGCACAAACTGTAAACATTAAGAACACTCCACTACTGTTACAAGCTATGAAATAAGAGCCAGCAGAATCGTAGTTATGCATTTTCATCTGACGATGCTGAATGGCGCCTTTTTTTACCTTTTACATCCACTAATCTCTTAAAAGTTTCTAAAAATTCTTCCCTTTGTCTATTTTGTTGTTGCAAAATATTTTCCAGTTTCTGGAATTGTTCTCTGCGTTCGGTTCGATCAGCTTCATGTTGTTCCTTCATTAATTCGCATAACTTGCTATTGGCACTTGTGGGAGTCAGTTGTGCTGCACGTTGGGAACGGAACCTGCTCTTGATTTCTGTAGGCGTCGGTTGCGTTTCATTGTCAGTAGCAGTACTCATGTCACTTTCTGAATCTTCTACGTGGGATGGGTTGACTTTCTCTTTAGTACCCAAAATGGCGTGCAATAACTCGTAGAACATAGGAGGATCCTTTTTTCTTTCACCAGTTGTGTTTATATGTTTCATATAATTTAAATACTGTTTTTGTAAGTTTGCAAATTTTAATCTTACTTTTTCCATGGCTTCTTTACCATCACCCACAAGATATCCTGCAGAATTCATATCTTTCACTATTTGAAGCCATATTTGACACTTTTGTGTTTTTCTGTCATTAAATTTGTCAGAGTATTTATCCCTCAACTTGAGAAACACTTCTGTTGCTTCATTGTCAAAAGCAGATGGTTTTTTTGTGCTCCACACTAAATTCCGTGAACCGCTTGGTTTTGTCTTAAGAATGTTAGGGACTTCATCCAACGCTTCAGTGTCGTTAGTTCCTTCTATAGCATCCAAATGTAATTCATGGCGCATAAAACGATCAGCCGCATCTGGATCTACAAACATGTTGGAATGTAATTATTCTGCCAGATATAGAATACGATTAAGCACTTACCGTTCAACAAAATGTTTGCTTGTTCCAACTCCACTACAACAGTGTAATCTTGTCCTTCAAAATTCAAACCAATTTCTATCATTTCCATTGCCACCAAGTTTTCTTCACTTCTGTTCTCTGCCATCATGTTATTTGTACGCACACACCGTTAGCGAACAATGAGCACAAATACAAGTAAGGAGGTTAATTCTCGTTTGTTCCTCTCAACCGTAAACTGTAACCGCTTTATTTTGGCGAGGATACCAGCGGGAAGTAAGGGAACTTATAATGACGCATCACCACTTGAGTGGGGGTATAACCGCTCAAATATAACACGGGAAGACACGGTTATGCGCGAAAAAAAGCTTTATGTATGCCAAGGAATTTACATTTTTGGCTTAAATCTAGTTCCATATTTGCTATCCTAGTCTTCTTTTCAAGTTCATCTCTTCGTTGATGGGTTTTAAATATCATTATATTTGTTTTGTTCTTGTTCAATACTAATTTATTTCTTTCGAACCAGTTACTAGTTTTCATAAAAGCCTCATTGCCATTTTCTAAAAGAAGGTTATAAGTTGACCCTTGTGTTAATACATTAGTATCGTCTGCATAACATGTAATCTCAAAGTTTGCATTGTTTGTTAGATTATTGATGTTATTAATAAAGATAATAAATAAAAGGGGTCCAATTATGCTTCCCTGTGGTATTCCAATGTTAATTTGTTTTATTGCAGACTTGGTTACCATATTGTTCTTCCTTAATATCACTGTTTGCTGTCTTTTTGAGAAATACGAATTGATCTATTTAAGAGCATTTCCTCTTATTCCATATTTTTCAAGCTTTAACAAGAGTAAATTGTGATCTAGACAGTCATATGCTTTCGATAAGTCTAGAAACATTCCCATTGCTAAATTTTTATTCTCTAGGTGTTTTATGACTGTTGTTGTAAATTGGAATATTGCAGTGGTTGTGGATTTGTCTTTTAAATATCCGTGTTGACTGTTCTCTTAAAACAAATTACAGCTGTTCATAAAGTTAAAGATTCTGGTAGTTACGACAAGTTCATATATTTTAGAAAAATTTGGTAGAAGGCTTATTGGTCTGTAGTTGTCTAATACTGCGTGGTCTCCCTTTTTTTTGTAAATTGGCTTTACGAGAGCTAACTTTAATCGATCTGGAAATATTCCATGCCTAAGTGAATTATTAATGATGTAGCAAAGAATGGCACTAATATCTTTCAGGCAAAATTTGACTATTGAAGTAGACTTTTTCCTGTGGGGTTATGTAGAAAATCAAGTGTATGACTCAACTTTTGAAACCGAAGAACAATTATTGGCATCGGTTATAGCAGCAGTTAACACAATCTCCTCAGAAATGTTAGCCAAAGTTTTAAATTCAACTGTACAAAGAGCATACTTGTGTCTAGAAAATAATGGGAACTTATTTGAACACTTGATCATCTTTGAATTCTTTTTCCAATGCCTACTAGATTAAGAATCTAAAAAAATATTAAAATTCATTTTTCTCTGTTTTTTTGGCTTTAGAAGCATAATGCGTGATAGATCGTTGAATTTGTAATAAAAAATGCTACCGTATACAAGGTGTTTCTACTTTTGTGGCCATATAAAAAAATTAAGTTGATGATGATTTCTCGAAGATGCAACATCGGATAAAAAATTTGAAGACGCCATTTTGTAGAGCTTAAAAAGTGACAACGACAAAGTGTCATTAGTTTTTTAATATCTTTTAAAATAAATACAAAAATTGGAAAAATCGAAAATCCGAAAAATTGCATTTTTTGGAAAATTTCGAAAACAATAAACAATCATGGATTTCTGCGATCGGCATGTTTTTTTTTTAACCAGTAGGGAAAATCCTCATGGACTGTCTCTTTGACAGTGTCAGACTCTTACCGGCTAAAACCCCTACTTTCTACTCTCTATTGAGCTCCGGGATCACCTTTTGGTCTACATCAGTGCTCATAGTGGTCTTGAACTTATATACCTCTTAGTCTTTCTCTGTCCTCTATTTCCTTTGTCCGTATAATATTTTTTATAAAGTCATGAATAGTATCCCAGTTTTCCTTTCCTTCTAGCATTGTTCTTATTATATTGTTTCTGTTGAGCTTGCATTCGCTCGTTTGACCATCGAAGGCATGCGAGAGCCGTGTGTTCCGGTGAATCCTCATCTCCGCAGTAGATACATTTACTGTCTTCGGATAACTTCATTTTGTAGGTGTAGTTTCGAAATCTTCCATGTCCGGATAGGAACTGTGTCAGGAAATAATCGGTCCGCCTGTGGTTGCACTCCACCCATTCTCTTATATCTGGTATGATTGATTTTGTCCATACTGCTGTCTCTTCTTGTGCTATCCATCTTTCCTGCCAGTTATTTAGTATGCGCTCCGTTTCCTCTCTCTTAGCATTAGCTGTTGTGCCATCGTCTCGCTGATGTAGTCTATCCCTCTCTTCTATTGTCAGCTCTATTGGTGGGACTCCTGATATTGCTTGCGCTGCCCGTGTTGATATTGTTCTGTAACCACTAATTACTCTTATCAGAGCTCTTCTTTGTATGCTGCTTAGCATCTTTTGATATTTCTTTATGTTTACAGCATCTTTCCACACTGGGGCTGCATACAGTAGAATAGATTGTATAACTCCGTAGAAAGCAGTTCTTTTTTTGCTACTTGGTCCTCCTATGTTTGGTAAAATTCTCGCCAGCGCGTTTAGTTTGTCTTCCGCTTTTTGTGTGATATATTTCACGTGAGGCCCAAAGCTGAGTCGATTGTCTAATATGACACCCAGGTATTTAGCTTTAGTCAACGGCTCTAGTCTTATACCCGCTATTTTTATTTCCAATCCTTCTCTTCTTCTAGGTCCCTTGCATATTACCAGCTCAGTTTTTTGTGGGGCTATTTCCAATCCATGGTTTTCCATGCGATCGGCATGTAAACATACTCTAAATAGTGCAACTTTTTCCTAATTTAAGCCAACCATCTTTTACCGTTTTCAAGATCCCCATGCTGTGCATTCTTATCTTGGACACAGTGTATTTAAACAAAATTGTTTTCTTTGGAAATTATTTGGAAATGTAGTTTGATAATTATCTAATCATAAAATGAAGTATTATATGAAATTTGCGCTTATGAAAACCTCTAATTTTGCATCTGTGATCTATTTCTAATCTAATTATGTGAGCTTACTATGTTATTTAATTATTATAAGCCCACCGCCACGAGCTTACATGTCATTGGTTAGTTCGGATCGCTGTTACGGATCACTGACCTAATGATATACCTCTGGTTCCCACTCTTATATTTGTGCTTTCACTGTAAGTAGTTCATGACTGAACCTTTCTCTAACATCGCTCCATTTACTGCATCTAAACATGGTATGTTCTGCTTTGCCCTCTTCTCTGCAGTATATGCACATGGAATATTGCATTTTCTAATGCGAAAGAGGTAGTTCTAAAGCAACCATGATCCGTCAAAATCTGTGTAATCCAAAAGTTTACCTCACCATATTTTCTATTTGACCATATTCGGATATTAAGTATTAAAGTAAACGTCCATCTTTTCTTTGTGATAGCCTCCCAATGGCATTGCCATTTATCATCAGTTGTAACCTTAGCCCTTTGTTTAGCAATCCGCTTTGTGTTCATAAATTAATCTATGTTCTTCTGCTTTTAAATAGATCGGTTTAATGCTAAAAATAACCTAGGCTGCTTCGTTGTATACTGTTCTGTATGCACAGAGCCTCCTTAAAACTCAATTCCTTTGTGTGGTTTTCAAGAGGCGTCTATATTTTTCGAAATTTACTATTGGTTGCCATACAGGAGCAACATAAAGTATAATGGATTCTGCAACCCCCACAAGTATACGCCTTTTACTTGTTACAGGACTCTCTATTCGTGATATAATTCTGGACAGTACTGTCACTTGGTCACTTTGGCTGCTTTTTTGCTGACGTTTTATTACTCCTAGGTATTTTAAACTATTTTTTATCTGGATATTTGTGTCTCTAATTTTAAAATTTGACAAGGTAGTTCTTTTTCTACCTGTCAGCATTACTGCCTCTGACTTTTGTGGTGCTAGCTCAAGATTCTTAGAACAGTGTAGATTAGATCACATTGGTTTATGTTAATGTGGGCGATAAGTAAATGTTTTTGATATAAACTGTAATTATTAATTAAATATTTTAATTAAGAAATTTAACAAGAATCTTTATGAAGTTATAACTATATATACTACTAATTATTCTAAAAGCTTATCCAGACTAATTCTGGCAGTAGGAAGTGCATCCTGCGGTACCTTAGGGGTAATAATATGGTAGCGATTTTTTAATCTTTACCTGTAACAGTACTTTCTTTCACGTAAGTTTTATGTTTATTTGTTTCCTATTATGTTGAAGTTGTGTGGTTTTAAAACATATTATTAATCAATCTGAAACCAAAATCTCTCGATTGAAAACTTTAGATAATTCGAAAATTCAATGATAATTAAATCAACAAATTGTTGTTTTGACATTGATGTTGTGTAGTATAATCATGTGTACAGTTTGAGTGTTAGCTGGACATGTTGTACGTGCCTTAAAAGTAACTACTGGTTTTATGCGTTTCATAGTCAGTAAGTACATAATGGTTGTTTTTACAACCTACTGTAAATGATTTACTTTCGAGCCTAAACATTTATTATATCGAAGAGTGTGACCTCCATGTTGGTTACAAACCATCTCGAGGCTGTGTAGAAGGCCCTTCAACATTATCTTCGTACATATGTGACGGTGGCTATGAAAAGGTACTGTTGTGACTGGCTCACAACTTGCATTCATTGCGTAGATACGGAATTGTACTAGGCAACGAGAATAATAAACAAGTCAAATAAATATCGAAGTTATTACATGTGTTTTATTATCTTCTACAAGAGAGACATATATGTAGCCCTAACACTACATTGGTGTTAACACCATCGCTACATTTGGTGACCCTAAGTTCCTGAAGAAGAATTTAGCAGTATTGGTCTTTGCCTGCTGCCCTGAATTCTGCAGGTGAACAACTGCTAGTTCTCCCTTCATCGTCTGTCATCAGATACTACTCGACTTCTGTCATCGTGAGATCCTGCTACCTGCTTCGCTTGCGGCTGGTTAGAGGTGACCGTTGGAACCGGAACTAGTGCTCCTTCTCATCCGATAAGTTTCAAATTATTTTTACTTACTTATTTAATATTTCAAATGGCGACTGTCAGTTCCATTTCCAATTTTTACGAGTAACGATATCGACCTATATTTTATTTTGGTAGAAAGATACTTTACTCATATGCTGATCAATGATGAGCTCGCCAAATATAACTTATTAACACTAAACTTACCTTTCGACGTTTTAGGAGCTCATCGCGACCTGACCATTAACCCCCCTAACAACGACCATACACTACCTTGAAACGGGCAGTGATAAAATCTGTCCTAGGACCACGAGAATCTCGAGTTAATAACCTTTTGGAGACTTCAATTCTCTGGTAGTGTCAAAGAACTACTTTTTAACATCCAAAAATTGGCAATTGATCTGGATTTAACTGAGGAATTAACCAAAGATTTTTTAATAGCTAAACTACCATCAGAACTTAAGATTCAATCCTTAAATTTCAATGACTTACCGTTAATATCCTTTGTAGAAAAATTAGATTTAATTTATTCTATGCAACAGGCACCACAACCTTTAACTACTCCTGCATTAGAAGCTAAGCTAGACAATTTGACAACTAAACTTACTACCATTTCCAATGAGCTTTCTACCATGCAGAAGCAACAATCCCCTATAACTCCCAACATCTCTCCGTACCCCCAAAATCCTCAGCATTTCAATAAACGCCGTTCCATGCCTTCGGGCAATGCCAATTCCCAATTGCAACTGTGCTATTATCACAGACGCTTTCAAAATAATGCACGTAATTGTACGGGAAATTGTTCATACCAAACAAAAAAACTAACTTCGCACTCTCCTGGCCTCCAGGGAGGGCCATGCAGGGTTAATTCAATTCCTTCAACTTCTCCTTTACCAATCACTTATTCTTCAATCTTTTTACAGGACCTAACCTACAAAATTAATTTTGTGGTTGACACAGGTGCTTATTATTCCATTTTACCCATCCACGTTGCAGTTTCCTGTAACCAAACCATCACGCCTGCCAACCTTTCATTTATGGCCGTGAACAACACGTCAATTCCTGTGACAGGTATTGTAACTTTGAGGTTACATTTCCCGATTCCTGGCCTACAGCCATGCCCCTGGAAATTTTATGTCGCTGACATATCTACAGCCATTCTAGGCTTGGATTTTTTACAGCAGCACAACCTAGCCATTGACTACCTTTCTCGACGAGTCATTTGCAAGACAGATGTCAAGCTCGCCCGAACCCGCAGCCAAGGTTGTCAATTTCCAGCTCCAACAGTGAATCCTCTCACTGACTGCTCTTCTCAGCGGGTCATTTGCACAGCGGATGTCCAGCCCGTCCGAACTCGCAGTCGAGGTTCCACAACTCCCCCAGTTAAGACTGGCACTAAACGCAAACTATTTTCTGCTCAGGCTAATGTTTTGACTCCTCTTTCCGAGTCAATCGTTACTCCTGCGATTTCTTCCCCTTTACTTCCCTTACCTTCACCCATTGACGTACCATCTTCAGGTACTGTTAACAACATGTCTAGCGATCTTGATGTTTATAGCTAAATGCTAAACACACATTTCCTGGAGCTTTTGCGTAAGTTCGACTACCATCAACCCGTAAAACATACTGTAGTCCATCACATTGACACGACCGGCCCTCCGGTTAAAGCACGCTGTCGCAAACTGAACCCTAATCATCTTTCTTTGGACTTTCTTGGACGCTAACGTAGTACAGCGGTCATCATCTAGCTACGCTACGCCAATTCACATCGTCGGGAAGCGAGCAGTGGGCACAGCAGAGACGCTACCTCCTGGTGACGACCAGGACATCACATCCATCTCCCCAACAGACAGTTATCGCTTGGTTGGCGATTATAAGAAACTCAATTCAGTGACAGTACCCGATCGTTACCCGATCCCTTTTTTAACGGACTTTACAAGAAAACTTGCTGGTGCAACCATATTTTGGAAGCTAGACCTCCAAAAGGCCTACTTCGCAATACCAATCGCAGCAGAGGATATTCACAAGACTGCTATTATCACACCTCTCGGGCTTTTTGAGTTCAAACGGATGTGTTTCGGACTACGGAATGCAGCCAGCACCTGGAGTCATTTCATGGACACTGTATTATCAGGGCTTCCATTTTGTTTTTTATACCTAGACGATATCCTAGTCTTTAGTGCTGATTAGCAGCAACATATTGAGCATTTACACCAAATGTTTTCCCGATTAAAAGACAATGGACTAATTATAAACCTACCAAAGTGTCTCTTTGGAGTCAATAAGCTCGATTTTTTAGGACATCACGTTAATACACTCGGTATCAAACCAATGGCTTCCAAAGTCCAGGCTATAACTGATTACCCATTGCCTTCAAGTCAGAAAGCACTCCGCAATTTTATTGGCTTAATTTCGTATTACCATAAATTTGTACCAAACTGTGCGAAAATTTTGGCACCGTTAACCTCTATAGTTATTCCTGGTAAAGCTTCGCTAAAGCCTGTCCAGTTAAATCATGAGCAAATAGAAGTTTAGGCACGCGAAAAATGCTTTGATTACCGCTAGTTTATTGGTACATCCGCGAATTAATAACCCTCTTAGTATAGCTGCAGACAGTTCGTCTTCCACTATAGTTGGAGTATTACAACAGTTTGAAGATGGCATGTGGAAACCACTAGCTTTCTGTTCCCGGAAGTTAACCACCACAGAGCAAAAGTACAGTATTTTTTCTCTGAAACTTCTTGCAATATACTTTGCTTTAAAGAAGTTTCGTTACTACGTTGAGTGCAGAGACTTTCAAATCTTTACGGATCACAAACCTTTGTGTACGGCGATCAAAAATAATGGTGATCAATATTTACCACGTGAGTTTCGACAACTAGAGTTTATTTCTCAATTCACAACTGACCTCCAATATATCAAAGGTCAAGAGAATATTCCGGCGGACGCTCTGACAAGAGTTAATCTTATTAATGTCCCTGGACCAGATCTTAATTACGACGAAGTCGCTCTATCTCAAGAACAAGATCCCGAGTTAAACCAGCTCCGATCTCGTAGTAATTTTCAATTCATTTCCCTTCAAACTGCCAACAAATCAAACCTCTGGGTGGATGTTAGTATAGGTCAACCACGACCCTATATCCCGCTCAAATTCAGGTATCCCTTATTCCAACAACTACACAACATCGCATATCCTGGCATCCGTGCTACTAAAAGATTGATTACTCAGCGATATCTGTGGCCATCTATGCACCACGATATTCAGAAGTGGGTCATATCTTGTGCTGAATGTCAGAAACATAAAGTTCGGCGTCATACGAAAATCCCTCTACAAGCTATTGTAGAACCAGATGAACGTTTTACTAAGGTCCATCTCGACCTAGTACACCTTCCTTCTTCGGGAGGTTATAAATTCCTCCTTACCATTATTGACCGCTACAGCCGGTGGCTGGAAGCAATTCCTCTGAAGGATTCTTCCGTGGAGTCAGTAATCACTGCATTTGTCGACACGTGGGTGTCCCGCTTTATAATTCCCAAGTATCTCACCACAGACAATGCAAGAATATTCCTTTCTCATGCATGGATGAACTTCATGGCCATGTTAGGAATTAAGCACGTCAAATGCATGGCCTTCCATCCGATTAGTCAGGGCGTTATCGAACGTTTTAATCGGACATTCAAGCAATCCATTCAAACCACAGGAACTTCCTCCTGGTTAACAAATCTCCCTTGGATTCTCTTGAGCTTACGTGCAACACTGAAATTGCAAGTTAATGTTTCTCCTGCAGAAATCCTGTATGCTACCCCGTTACGACTACCTGGAGATTTCTTTGAAGAAGAACAACTGGCTAACGACATGAACCTCCCTAATTTCACAGCCAATCTCAAACGTCGTATGAGGAAGCAGAAGCATTTTTTTACAAAAACGTATTCCGGTCAGTCCTTCGTCCCCAGCGACTTGACCAACTGCACACACGTGTACGTTCGTAATGACACGCACGCTCTGGGCATGAGAGACAGTTACTTAGGCCCCTATAAAGTGTTAGAACGGACAGTTAAATACGCCACTTTAGAAAATCACACTGGCCCTATCTCTTTAGAGAGGCTAAAGCCTGCATATTTTTTAGATTAGTTACTTTATAATGTTAAGCCAACAATGAACTGATTTCAAATGCTACGCAAAGGCATCTTTTGAAAACCTTTTATCTGTTGACTTTGAAAATTTGAACATTTTTGTTTTTTTCTTTCTGTTTACAGGTTCCAAGAGTTGCCGTCGCAAGTTCCGTATTGTTAGTTAACTTAAGTTTTTTATTGTATACTACCTAGTGGAGTTTTTGTAGCTGGAGCATTTTACAACTTTATTCAAGTTCTTTTAAAATACTCCATTTTTTCTCCAAAATACCATTCCGTATTTTTTCCGTTTCATGTATTACCCTCGTTTCAGACCGGGCGGGGTAAATGTTGTGAATGGCTCACAACTTGCATTCATTGCGTAGATACGGAATGGTACTAGGCAACGAGAATAATAAACAAGTCAAATAAATATCTCATAGAAGTTATTACATGTGTTTTATTACCTTCTACAAGAGAGACATATATGTAGCCCTAACACTACATTGGTGTTAACACCATCACTACAGTACCGTCAGGGTGAAAAAAGGGGTTTTTGAGTTAGTTCTAGCACCATTTCGAATAATCTTTCAAGATTTTAACAGTGAAAACCCAATGTTAATAGTAAGTTCTTTTAAAAAATACAATTTTTTAAAGTAAAGGTTTGTTAAAATTATTGGCTCCTATACAATGTACATACAATAGTAGTTTCAATAGAGGAGTGTTATTCAGAAACAACCGGTTCAAGTAAGATCATATCAAAATTAACGAATTGTTTGAAACATGGAGACAGGCTTCAACAAAGCTTCAAGTTTTAAATATTCTACTTACTCTTAGTAACTTTTTCTACTAATATAAAAATTTCTTTTCCGCCTCTGCTGTAACTTGTAAAATGATCCATTCTGACAATTTTTAAATCGCCAGTTAATGCACTTTCTGAAACAATAATTATTATTCAAGAAATGTAACAGATTGTTATTTTCAATCACTTACTTAAATTATTTATCGAACTGGAATAAATAGGAGGGCATAATTGATAATAAATATTGTCTATTACTTGAAATGCATCAAATCTCAGACACACAATATTCAGATTGATAGATTTGCTCTCCTTTTCTGCATTGACTCTGATCTACAAAAGAATAAAGTTGCATAAAATTTTCTTTTAATAAACCAAGTACTACAACATCAAACAATACCTCTTGTTCTTCCTTTTTAGTTAGAGATCGACAAGCATTTTCTGTTCTAGCAATATCTTCTAATTTTAACTTTTTATTCTTCTTGTCTAATTCTGTGACAATATATTTTTTTGCTGTATGAATTATGCCCATACTGTGAAACCTATAATTTCAAATAGTTAATATTAACAAAAAACAGGTTGATGTTAATACATACGTTGCAGCATATCCAGTATCTGAATTAACATGTAGGTCATGTGGGTCATCAATTTCATCTGTACCTTGTTTTCTGACTAGTCTATGTGCATGTGGTTGTCGTGTGTGTTTCATATCTTCTCGACTGTACTGATATAATGAGCAACGTATAACAGCAGGTTTACCAAAATTATAAAGCTACGAAGTACATAATAATTAGTTGTGGATAATTCTATATTTAAAATGTACATTCATACTTCTACTGTTGGATAAGTCTGTTTTCTAGACCTGTCCGAAGTCCTGCCTGTTAATGAGCCATGGGTACCTGCCATTTCAGATTTGTAACGAAATCGGAATCTTTCAACTGGTTCTTCTACTATCTTCAAGATTGGAACTGTAAACAATAATTTGTTTTATAAAATGATCCAAAATTATGTTTGTGTATAAAATATATAGATGTATGTAGTTATTATGAAAGAATGCCGTCAGTTCAAGCAAATCTAGATTTATTAAAGTGAAATAATCTAGCTTTTAAATTCATAGATACAATACTAATAAATATATAAATGTAAGATTAACCCTTCAACGCTGTAGTGCGGTCTGGTAGACCGCTGCAATTTTTCATTGGTGCAAAATTTTCCCCCACTTTAATTCTGGGTGTTTATCGTTACAGTACCTTTAAGTTACATACCCCTAGTATGATTCTAGAATCTCACTAGGTTAGAGCTGATTGTTGCGGGGATATTTGAATTGAAAAATTCGTTGCGGTCTCTGAGACCGTACCTCATTTTCATGTATTGTTGTTTGTACTGCCATACTGATATGAGTTGTGAGCCAGGAGTGCCAGGACCTTCGAAAAGGATTCGTTGTGATGATCCTAATTTTGAGACTGTTGCATTGCAGTGGATTAATGAAGTTGAAGATGAAGGAAGTGATGATGAAGGTGTTACTGAAGACCATTACAAAATAAGTGATCATGAATCAGAGTCGGAACTTGAAGTGCTTAGTGATGATGAGACTGATGATACTCTGGAGATTGAAAACTACAAGAACAGTCGAAACGATCAAAAGACTTTAACAAACAACTATTATGGAAAAATTGCTTCAAGTGGACTTCCGAAAGTTTTGTGAAACGAAACCGAACACAAAAACAATATAATTGTTCAGTTACCCGGTCTGAGGCCTCCTGCTAAATTGGGTACTATGGCAGAGCCTGCTGTTGTCTGGAATTTATTTTTTTCTAGGTATAAAAATTAGAAAAGATCAGAACTGCAGGTTAGATTTGGAGGAATTAAAGGCTTTCATAGGGTTGTTATTCTGTACATCAGTTTTCAATTCTAATCACGAAAAAATTGAGCGAATCTTTACCATAGATAGAACAGGTCGTGAAATATTTCGTTGTGTAATGAGTAAAAATCGATTTGCGTTTTTATTAACATCTGTACGTTTTGATAATCCTGCTGATAGAAATATCAGACGAGAAGAAGACCCACCCAATAGCACCGATTTCTGAAATACTCAATGCGTTTATTGCAAATTCCCAAGCCATGTACACCCCTGGAGCAAATATGACTGTCAATGAAATGCTGGTACCATTGCGTGGTAGATGCATTTTCAAAATGTACATGTCAAGCAAGCCATGCAAATATGGAATAAAGATTATGTGTATGACAGATGCTAGTAGCCATTATTTCTACAATGGCTACATTTATGCAGGTAAAGATTCTGATGACATTGGTTTAAGTGGTTTAAATACGAAAACAAATTTGCAAAACCTACCCAATTTGTAATAAGGCTAATAAAGCCTATAATGAACACAAATCGTAACGTAACTGCCGACAACTGGTTTACGTCCATAGAATTACTGGAAAAACTTAAACAAATGGGATTAACGTATGTTGGTACAGTTAAAAAAAATAAGCGAGAAATTCCACATCAATTTTTGCCTAACAAAAATAGGAAGTCCGGTTCTACATTATTTGGCTTTGCTAAAAATATGACTCTCGTCTCGTATGTCTCCAAAAAGTACAAGGCAGTTGTACTAGTCTCATCGATGCATCATACAAAGGCATTTGCTCCGGATTCTGAAAAACCTGTAATTATTGCCTTTTATAATCTCACAAAATCGGGGGTTGATGCCTTAGATGAAAAATGTGCTAAACATACGACAAGTCGTCGTACTCAACAATGGCCCATGGTGATATTCTTCCGACTCCTCGATATCAGTGGCGTTAATGCTCACGTCCTGCATCAAGCTTACAAGGACAATATCAAACTTGAAACGGCAGACTTTATAAAAATACTTGGTGATCAACTAGTGAAACCACATCTTTTCAAATGAGCCGAAAATCTTTATCTAAAGCGAGACTTGCGCCTAACTATTAAGCGGGTTTTGGGAATTCCTGAGGAACATTCCATAACAAATGACAAAGAAAAACTGGAGAGAAGAAAAACCTGCTCTATATGTCCAGCCAGTCTAAAAAGAAAAACTAGTTACATGTGTTTTTCATGTCGCAAACCAATATGCCTAGTGTTCCGTTAAAGTTTGTAAATACTGTAAATAATAACCTAACTAAACTTACTGATAAAAGAGGTTTTGCAATTTCCATTATATTATATCCCAATATCTTTAAATTTTACTTTTTAGTTATATTTTCATATATGTTAAGTTATATTATAGACCCCTAATTTGTTTGTAACACCTATAATATTTATGTTGTAACATTATAATAGAAGCACTGTAAAATATATTAAAAAAATGCAGCATTGTCAACAATATTTTGTTTTTCTTTAAAAAATCGAATTAGATTAATATACACCAGTATTGTTTACACTTCATACTTGTAAGCAATACATCCAATGAATTTAGTAAAAGAAAAAATAATATAAGCATTTAATTATACTATCAATGACAGTGGTCTGTAAGACCGCACTACGGTGACCGCGTGACAATGACTGAACTACGGAGTTTAAGGGTTAAATGTCCAGGAGTCCAGGTAGCACTTTTCTAATAAAAGTCAGTCAGGTAAGCCAATTAGAGAACACTTAACCACCATAACTTCATATACACAGCTGGTCAGTTATTAATTTGTGTAAATATTGCAGTAAATGCAAAAAAATAACACCCATTTAGTTGTCATAGCTGTAATAAGAAAGAACTATGTAAAAAATGTGTGGATATATCAGAAACTGATGTAAGATGCTCAACATTAAGTAAAAGTGCACTTTCCATGTTCCAGAATTAATAAATAAGATCATGCTTGTAACGGTTCATTTTTTGAACTTCCGAAAAAGGCAATTTTATTTGCATAAATGATAAAAAAAACACTTAGTGCGGTTCTGCATATTAATGTATAGTTCTTCTTGATTTAACAATACGTTGGTATTCTGCATAAAATAAGTCCGTTAAATTATCAAGGGTCATTTAAAAGACACATTCCCAGATGGATAAAGTTTATTTCTAGAAAAATCTGCAGATTTCCTTTTAAAAGCACCGCCTTTAGTGTTAAAAGTTTATTTCCGAGCTTATAAGGGTTAAAATCTAATATTGGAGTTAACAAAAATCTCCTTATGGTTGAATATGTATGAACGTTACGAATTCTTTAGTAAATAATTTACCGTCAAAGGGAATTTTCTCGAACGAGTTGCCAAGACACCATGTGTGGAGGCTTCAGTTTTGTGTGTATAGATTCAAAAGGGAATGACGTAAATATTTTCAATTGGCTAACGAATATCCCGCCACTTTTCTATTGGATTGTTTAAAGTTTTATCCTCTTCAAAAAATCAATACCACCGCGAAATAGTTATAGTTTACAGCAAGTCTCCACGAGAGCTTCAATTCGGACAGCGGGTCTCGTACCCTGAAGTGGCGTCCGTTCGGACAATGGGGGTCTACCTCAAGTTAGCGGGCTTGTCCCAGTATTCTAGTTCTCGCGTTATTATCGAATAAAGTTAATTAAGTTGTGTGATTACCGTTTTGCGTTTCTTCGCTTAATACAGGAAAGCTTATTGGCTTCAACCTACCGTTTTAGTTTTGTGTTAATAAAATTAACCAAATCCCGTTCCCATTCCCCCAGCATCAAAGATATTAAGGTTTTTGTTTGATAAGAGTAAGTTTATGTAACTATGAAATTTATTTGTATTGTTTTTTGTTTCATCGAATGTTTTTGTAATTTGACGTATTTTGGTCCTTTGAATAAGAATTCTTATCAAGGTTTTTTATTTTATTATTAAAATTATTACCATCAAAACTTCAATATTGTCATTGGAGAAAATCGGATATGGTATAATTCGGATATTTTTATTTTTGAATAAATGAATTTATAAATTAAACTTTACCATATTGATGACTTAGCATTAATTGAAATTATTTAATAATTTAATTTGTGTTAACGTCAACCAAACTAATTTTAATTAGTTCCTTTTTTTAATCTTTAATCAACTTAATCTAGCCCTTTGTTATTTGGGGGTGTGTTAGAATAATTTCAAATAACTGGCGCCCATTCTTTTTTGTGACTTTAAGAAAACTTTACTTTTCCTTATAATCTGTGTGTTATGGAAATCAATACCTACAACCTGAACTTCAAATTTGTAAAGATAAGATCTCAAGCTGGGGCAATTTTGAGCATTACCGTAACGTAAGTATAAATATTTTGAAGATTATAAATGTAAATTTAGTCCGGAAAAATAAGCTTGTAGATAAGATAAGTTGTAGATAAGATAAATAAGATTTTACTTTATTTATGTTTACATTATATTTACCTATGTCTGATGATAAATTCTTATTATAAAAAGGCACGTATTTTTTAAAAGTGGTTACATTGCAACTTCACAATTCATATTAGTTACAAAGGTTTAAGTTAAAAAAGAATTGATACTTCTTTTACGAATTACGACTTTACGTATCTCCGGCATACATAAAAAGATTTTGTGCTAAATTTAAAAATTGTTAAATGTAAAAAGACCGCATTGTAACTTTAAGTATTATACATTTCCAGATTTGTTACAGAATCTGAAGGATCATATAACAAAGTTAAAAAAAAATGTTAAAACCTGCGGAATATCCGGAGATGGAAGAAAAGTTGTTTGCATGGTTTTAGATATGTCACTGATATCCTCCGAAATTTTGTCCGAAAACGCAAAGCATCTTTATCCAGCACCGTGCGGTCACAGTATATATAACAATCAGTAGATTCACTTGCATGCGACACCATTCATTTTATTAATCCACCTTCGAATATCACGCCCATAAACGAAGTAGTGGACCGACGTTTATCGGTCGTCATTGCCGGTAAATAAAACGAAGAGCCGCATTCAATAAAATGTCTCGAACAAATATGTAAACAAAATCTCTTGTTATATAATAGTATAGTAAAATATGAAGTAGAATTATGTGTAGTGAACCATTTGATTGAAGTTGTTTTACTTATAGAATCTAATAAATAAAACGATAATCAATTTAGATATTTAAAACATTTATTAAACTAAGTTAGAAGAGTTGTTTCTTGTTACATCGTTAATTACCAACTAAAGTTACATTATTCTTTCAAGCCATTAACCATATTCTTGCGCTGCAATAGTCATTTCATTTTATTTAGAAATAATTTCAAACAAATGCATAGCTGTATACAATTTGAATACCTGTTCAACAAACAAAGGGAGAATCTAGGTCACCGAAATCACATACGTACAAAATAGGGGAGATGAAATCAATTTACACTATAATAATAATAATTAATAATAATAAAATTTATTTTCATTCATATTAAATTAAAGACACAATGACAAACGAAATGCTAAAAAGTACAATCCTAACGTACGCTTTGACTTTTTTAACAGTTGAGAGTAACAAAAGACGCTGTAGTTCACACCTGTTGATAAGGCGTTGACCTAGATTGTTAAACTCTTTTAATAAATCAGCATAAAAAATTTTATTATGTAGGATTTCGTAATCGCTTATTTGTTCTATTACGTGTTAGTAATTCAATTTTAAGCAATTGGTAAATATATACAAAAGTGAATTCTTAAATACAGCATTGTTTTTACGAGCGTATTTATTAAAAAATAATAGTATGTAGGAAAAAATAACCTGAAATCGGAAACCTGAAAAAACTAATTGTAGTTCTTTCCGAGGTATTTTTACAGCCCTTGGCGGCACAACGACTAACACTATGCATTGTTTACTGGCACTAATACTGCACGATTGTGGGTTTAATCCGGCTCTGGTAATTTCTATACGTTCTGTTGCGTGTTTGAAATAGAACTGCTGTCTGCATACTGCCGACTCGCGCCAGCATGTAGTGTGGTGGATAGAAATTATTTGCGACAGTCACATTACTGTATGTTATATATACTGTGGTGCGGTGCATACGAAACAGTGGAAGCAGTCGCGATACGACATATGTGCGATCACGCTCGTACACATACGTCGGCGTCGTATCACGACTGGTTCCACTGTTTCGTATACTCTGCACGCTGCTGGGACTTTATAAAAGATGTTTTCAAAACGATGACGTCAGGGCAAGTAAAGATTGGATATTTAATATTAATTTGCGAGTGCTAAAAATCGCGGGAGAAAAGCTGTTCAGTGATTCGCACGCAGTGAAGCCATTTAAGAAACTATTGCAAAGCAGTGGCTTTGCACTGGGCGGTGAAGATTTGAAACAATTGTGATGCCGGAAGATTAAAAAAAATCATATCTAACGTATTAAGTTCAAAAAACACAAAAACAAGCAAAAATCACCGCCTTTTTTTAATGACCTATTAATACAGAATATTATTTTTTGTATTTTTAAAACAGCTTTTGGGTAAATATTTTTGTAGTTTTATTTATTTTTAAATAAATGTTTTTGCAAAATGTTTTAATTGCATTTATTTACAAATAAAACATAGTAACTCTACAGACGCGGTAATCCGGAAACCGCGATGATTCGGATTGCCCGTTTTAATTAGTCCGAATTAGCGAATTTCACTGTATTATCAAATCAAGAATAATCAAAATAAAGAACACAGCAATTCACTTATATGTTTAAAGGACTATTTTTAGATAGTTATAGTTCAATGAGTGGAGAAAGTTTTTACTGGGTCAGTGGACATGCAACAGCAGCAGATAACAAGGTTGACCACCTGAACTATGTTGTGATTTCAGTGTTTGAAACGCAACACTGTCATTGTCTGCGTCGTTCAGAAAAAAAAACAACACCGCACCAAAAACATCTCTTATTTTTCTGATGGATGTGTCTCACAATATAAGAACAAGAAAAACTTTTCCAATCTATGATACCGAAAATGAATTGCATTTCAAAGTATATGCTATAATTTTTTGTTCCAATTTGTTTTCACAATTTTTGACTTTGGGGCTCATTAAATAGTTTTCTCCTTTTTTTTTTTGTTACTGGATCATCTAAACAAATCGCCAATGATCGCTACTGTTGTTTGGAAATCCATCACAATAAGAAGTCTGCAGTTAAAGAGACGAATGACCGCTGTACTATCAAAAATTTTAAAAAAGAGCCTTTGTGACCAAAAACCCTGCTTGTGGCACAATCGTTTCATTATCTAACCAATAGTGATCTTAATTCATACAATTATTATCATTTTTATATTTTTATTTATTTTTCTTAGAAATCTGCAAGAAATTAAAAATCAATCATATCAAATGTGGTTTGGTCTATTGGTTTTTCCAAAACTGTAATATTGTAAACAATAATTTAAATGATTGTGCAACAACCTCCATGTGAATAACAAAAGGTGGACTTCGAAACTGGTAGAACTAATAGAGAGGTTGAATGTTTTGAATTATAAATATTTTGCCTTCTTACTGCCGAGAATATTAAATATGTTGATCAAATTAATATTCCTGAAGAAATTATTCCGCGTTTTAATATTTGAGAGGTTCAACATAATCCTCAGTGTCACAAAAAAAGGTCAGTGTGTACGATTGATTTCAAATTATAAAATCAGTTATTTTTAATCAATCATATACATTGTTGTTATTTCATGGAGCTTTGAATAGATAATGGATACATCATGTGGAAATGATTCATTAAAATCATAATAACAGACAATCTTTTCCAAAATAGATCGTAATATCAACTGAGTCCAAAACTGTTGAGTCTACTAACATTAAGCAATACAATACCAAAGTTAAGCTCTTAAATGGTGCATAAAACATGTGAGTCCTCTAGATTCAAAATCCACTATAGTCATTTCTAGAGACGTGCATTTTAGGTGACCTCGCTTGAAAAAACCCTTGAATAGATCATCTTTCATAAGCGCGCTATAACTTATAGCAAATATAGTTTACAAATACGAAAGCTGTTATATAAAACTTGCCACGCCACTGTGAATTTCTTTAATTCACGTTGTTTATTTTACATAGATCCATTTTCACTTTATATTAACACTGTTAGTCAATTGTTAAACACCCTTAATCATGCTGGTGCTATCAACTGTAAGGATTCTCTTAATTGTCTTAAATTGTAAATCTAAGCAATAATTTTTTTTAATTGCAAGCTATTACATTAATACAACTGCAATAATTAATAAAAGGTAGAATGCAAGCAGTCTCCCAAGTAACATTTTATTCAAAATTGCGTTTGCAGCTTTCTGAAACTTTTATTTTTACATACACAATAATGACATCGAAAAGGAACTATTACATAATAGTATATTGTACAACTAGTGTTACAATGACGATGTTTGTAATACGAGTATAAGTTTGCTTAACGAGCCGCGAGGCGGCGAGTTAAGCAATATACGAGTATTACAAAAAGGAATTGTAACACGTGTTTTACATACTACTTTGTCTATTTCGCCTTAATTTACAATTTACTTTAAGGAAATGGGAAAATGTACACGCGGGTATTTTCGATGTGGTAATGTTGGTAATAACTGATAACGCATACAATGACATCCACTGTCATTTTGAAAAAATCACGTAGGCAGGAAGAAATTCAAGTTTAAAAAAGGTGACAGCTTAGTTGTTTCTTCTGATATAAGATAAAAAATGTTTATTGTAATAGAAACAGTAAAACCTTGATTGAGTACATGATTGTCTTATCAAAATAATTATTTATAATAAAAATAAGTATGTTTCATTATTCTCGCTGTTATATTTCTGAGCATCATAACATTCAAATTTTCAAAACGGCGCCAGTTAATGAATACTTATTAGTACCTATCACAGACAGACTGACAGAGTAGGCTGGCAGCAAAATTTACTTACTGCCAGCCTTATAAATAAAAAAATCACTACTTCCAGTTGCACAAAGTAGCACTTTGTGTAACTGTTTTTCGCAAAAACAGTGTCACAAAGTAACCTTTGTATACGCGAAATAGACAAAAATAAATTCTTTAATTAACATCATTATCATAATGTCATTAAAACTGATGTATCTAAGTGTCATTTTGAAGACTTTGAACTTGATTTTCTTTAAGTCTGTGTAAAGCTAGTTAGAGATTTCTTGCACTCCATCCTGCAATTGCATTCTTTTTAAAACATAAGATTAGCACAAGGTATACGTGAGTTTGTTTGTCTTGATGAAAACATGAAAAGTATTACATTTCTTGTAGGGAGTGTATTATGTTCCTACCGGTAGGTAAGAAATTTCTCGAAAAAACTGTTCCTACCGATAGGCGTTTAGTGTTCCTTTAAAAATTCACCTATCGGTAGGTGAATTCTTTTTAAATAATTTTTCACCTACCGCTTTACCGATTTGTTATATTGACTATCTATATAAAGCTTAAAGGAATTGTACTGTCTGATATAAAAAACAAAAAAAGATTTTTTTCTCAAAGATATGTAAATATATTTTGTATACTGTACCTATTACAAAAATAATATATTATGGAAATATTTTATAGTACATCCAAAATAAACGACTATTATAAGGTGACCAGACGTCTGTGACCGCTTTAGGCGGGACAGTTTCGCTTTTGTTTCACCTGTTCCGGTGCCCACAAAATGTGCCGCTTTTCATGGATAATCATGATTTGATGAACATAGGCAGCAAAACAGTTACATTACGTTTATTGGTTAAAATAATAAACGTAAATGTAAACTTTTTAATTAATTTTCTTCTAACTTTAAATTGCATTAAACTATATTTAATATTGGTATCCAACAGATTTATATTTCTTTTCAAAAACTAGATATCATTTATCTTAATTTAATTTGACCGTGCCAATTATATAAATAAATATCGCACACTTTAAATACAAATGCCGAGTTGACATTAATTACAAGAAATAACCATAGTTGCATCTCTATAATACTAATCACACTTATTATCAAACAAAAGGAAAATCTGTAAAATAGGGGAAGCCCACTCAACTAACAACAGGTGTTCTTCGCAATGACGAAGACATGAAAAAGATGTATTTTTTACGTATTAATTTTAACGCACCAAAAATATACTGAAAGGCACGTAACTATTACATTCCATTAAGCATCACTTTGGGATATTAATTGTGGCATGCAAAAAGGATTAAAGGCACAAATTTTCATATAAATTTCTATTCCAGCGCTACTTGGGCAAAAGCATCTGGCTACCGATAAGCATAAACTATATGTAAATGTTGCTGCCTCTTCTAAGTTACAAGATTTTCCGTAAAAGTAATGTAGGAAAAGAAAAGCAGTTAGGTTAGCTGAAAGACTGTTTGAATTTTATACTAGTAATAAAAATCAGTTTTCGGTCAACGGATTGCACATATTTTGCTGATTTTGTCTGACAAATTTTAGTTTTGAAATGAGCATGTATAATTTGAAAATATGTCAAAATGACCCATGTATGTAGGTAGTTACGTTACAAAAATGTATTCGTGTTTAGGTTTTGTTGTTGAATCAGGTTAAGTTTTGGTAGGTGAAAAATGATTTAACCTTTCAGTAGTCGCGCCTGTTTTTAGAACGTCTGTAGTCGCGCGCGGACTCTGAGTCCGCAAGCATTTTCGTGTACATTTTTACAAAAATTATGTAATTTTTGTTTAACAGATTTATAATTATAATAAAATTTATTATTTAGACACATTTTTTGTTGTTTGGAACAAAAAGAAAACAATATTCAAATAAAATCTTTTATTCATAAAACGAAAAACTTAGGAAGAAATTTCAAATATTTTTGTTAGTAAATCAGATAATATTATAAACATCAAGATGGTCACAAAATAAGAGTACATGATAGGCTAAGTAGTTTCATACCCTTCCAAACACTCCCCGCAAATAAAATTGGCGTGTTCCAAGCACATGAATTGAACGCACTTTTTACATGAATACTTGGTAGGTCTATTTTTTTTTCTGTCGCAATAAGCACAACGTCCGCGCTGATTAACTCTCTCTTCAGTAGATCTCGTGGGCATTTGAACATGGAAAACTTGGGCAATTCGTGAGCTTAATGCTTTATCTATATTATGGACACTTATTCGAAAAATAGCATGCTCCTTTACTAACTCGAATGAAAGTTGACGTAAAAATTCGCGTCTTGGAATATTGATTTCGGGGTTATTTGCAGCAAAAATTACCAAAGAATTTATTGCTGCAACATTGAGTAAAGAATAAAAAATAACCATCGGCCATCGACGGGTATTTCTGGCACAGTCATATGTGGAACATAATTTGTCTACTGTGTCGACTCCTCCTTTGGTTGCGTTGTACATCATTATTATTTTCGGCTTACCAGTTTGAGGAGTTATTTCGTCGTCATGATGAAGACTAGATGCCAGTAAAACAATTCTGCTTTTCCGTGGAACATACGACACTATTGTGCACGTCTCATTGAAACCAAACATACTTGACCCAATATGTTTGTTTCTTGGTTGCAATATTTCTGGTGGCAGTTCTTTTTTGTTTTTTCGTATGGTTCCAACTAAAGTTAATTTAGTTTTTCTTCAAATTTCTGATCAGATCTATGCTGGTAAACCAGTTGTCAACTGTTATGTTTCTACTAGAACCTGTGACACATTGACAAAGTCTTTCTACAACTGCCGCTGGCGAATTACTAACCTGGAAAGGACCATCTGGTTGCTTTCCCACATACACCTCTAAATCCAAAGTATAAAACATCTTTGCGTCGCACAAGGCAAATATTTTTATGCCATATTTATTTGGCTATGGTATGTATTGTCTAAATCGGCAATTTCCGCGAAAAGCTTCTAGTTTTTCATCTATAGTCAAATATTCAAATGGTGTAAATGCTGTCTTACAGTGATCAACAAACAAATCAAAGATATTTCTGATTGCAGCCAAATTATCGAATTTCAATCTCTCATCCCGAGTTGATTTATTATCAAATCGAAAATGTCTTAGAAGAAATCGGAATCTTGTAAGAGACATTGTCAGTCGAAATAATTCAACACCCGTTGCATCGTTTCTCCACAAATCTTCGGCGTTTAGACGACTTGACTTCAAAACGCCTGCAAAGTAGAGCAGACCAATCAATGCCTGTATTTCAATTTTGTCTGTAAATTTACAATCTCTTTCTCTTGAATATTTGTGTTGAATTTCTTGTATTGATAAATTTGTAGAATCTACTATTATATTCAACATTTCATCCGTCCAAAAATGTTTCCAAATATCCACAGGTAATTTTAATATTTTTGCAACAGGTTTTACCCCAGGTAAATGTTTGATTAGATTTTCTGATCTAGTTCGGACACTTTTTTTTGGAACCATTTTATTCCACTTAGTCTTTTTGTCCTTACCAAGAAAATGAAGCCTGTCACCACTACTATCATAATCGAGTTCACCATCGTCAGACAATTCTTCTTCTGTATCTGAATTCTCGAGTTGAACTTCGAGATTATCTATCTCTCCTTCATCTTCATCGTCGTATACAATATTATTTCCTTCCTCATCCACATCAAGAATTTCTTCCATCATTTTAGCCAACCTTGCTTGTTCACTTTCATAAGACTGCATTCTAAAATAACATATAATTTTATGAGAAAAACATTAAATTTTATATTTTTGGTCATTTTACTTACTTGTAACTTTTTGTAACCAACAGCTTCTAACACACAATTGGATAACGTCAGTAGTCGCTTGCGGACTCAGAGTCCGCAATTGTTAATAATAAGAGCAATAATGAACCGATCACCACAAAATTGCTTGAGTGTATGGTACGGCCTGTTTTAGGAAGCTACTGAACAGCGCCGGTCAGTGGAGCCACACATTTCGAAGAAATCTAAAAATAGAATTCTCTGCGGAGTCAGAGTCCGCACGCGACCACTGAAAGGTTAAAAAGAATTCACCTACCAAAAGGTGAATTTTTAAAGAAACACAAAGCACCTACCTACACTAGGAACAATTTTTTTCAGAAATTCGTTACCTACCAGTAGGAACATAATACACTCCCTTTCTTGCAAACAGTCTTTGGGACTTATGCACTTTTCTTGTGAAGCCGACAATGTGCATCATGCCCTGCTTTGTTTTCATATAGCACATACATATATCCACACTGTTATGTGAAATACTATTCTTATAAGTTAAGTGTGTTGCCTAACTGTACACAAATGTAGATTGGGTTTGTAAATACATATATCGACACATTACAAGAATAACGTACATTTTCATTGTAATAGAAAAATTAAAAGGTATCACTAAGATCTCTTTGACACGAGTAGTATTTTTAAACTTAAAATCAAAAATTCTTTTTAGCAGATTTTTCAAAATAAAAAATTTGGAAATTAATAAGAATTATCTAAAATATTTTATTTTAGTTTCATAATCCTTCAGGCAGCAGCCCCATAAATTTTGCTAAAAATAGTCCGAGTAGAGTAAATAATGTATTAAAAACCATTTGACCAGATTGATTAAAATAAATTTTCAAAAATGTTTTTTTCACTACTAGCTTTAAAACATACTATTATCTAGTCTGTTGTCACCTTGTGAAGTTAGCCTTCTTGCCTAGTGGTAAATAATTTTTTATTATTGACTACTAGTCAATAATCCAGATTTTAGTGTAACACGGGGCAAAAATTCATCCCATTATACACTGGCATCCAGGAAAAAATCCGTGATCGCGATAGTACGTTTTTTATGTGAGAAGAATAAAAGGAATAAAAGTACTAGTAGTGAAAAAAATAATATATACACCACGGTTGTGAAGTGTTTTCTAGAGCCTCTCATCTTATATCCCTCGATGCTGCGCATCTCGGGATCTAATAATGCTCGGCTCTAGAAAAAACTCTTCACAACCTTGGTATATAATATACTATTATTTAACAGCATAAAAAACAGATGAGATGACTCGATTGATTGTGTCCAATGTTTTCAATATTGGGTCACAATGTATAATACATATTTTTTCTAATTTTTTTTAACAATTCTACAAAGTCGCTGTTTTAACTCGGAATTTACAAAATGGCCCGATACCCAATACTTGCACAACTGTATAAAAATTAGTTTTACCTTGATTTAATACAGGCGAGTTTCCTGAAGAAGTATATATTTGTTGGCACATTCCTTGTGGAATGTACGTATTATAATTAGTAGGTGAATTACTTCCAGAAATTGGTGACAGCATGTTCGATTCCGGAGAGTCCATTGGGGGTGTCAGTACGTACGGATAGTTATTCATATCAGTTGTCGTTTCTGCTGCAACACAATGAACATTCAACTATAAACTACATTCTTTTTTATGTTAATCAATTTTTAATGTCTACCTAGATTGTGTTTATCGACAAAGTCATTACTATGCACTGGCACTGGATTTGTGTTTGCACTTATTTGATACATATTTTAGAACCACAAGAATTCTAACCTAACACTAGAAAACTAATTAATTTCAGTAGTAAATGAAAATAAATTTTGAGTGGGCTGCAAATGTGATCGCTACGTATTGTTAAGACTTTTACTTCTGAACAAGTATAATAATAACAAACTGCGTATTAACTTACCTCCACTTGTGAATAAAATACGTCATTTATTGTTAGAACTCGGTTCTTCCCCTTGGGTTAAAGATATTTTTGGGTTTGCGGGACCAGGGGAAATTACTAAAATGATTCACTTCCATTAAAACTGGTAATCCCCGTTTCTGAGCATGCGTCGAACAGTTGGATGAAAAATCTATTAAAAATAAAACAAAGATAATGAAATAATTGTCATTTTTATTAACAGAAAATAACATAGTCTGTATGATATCTAATAATCTATTCATTAATATATCGTCGCTTTTTTACAGTATATTGAAGATAACGGTTTTTTGGAACATGTTTACTCTTTATTCAGTGGCGTACGCAGAAAGATTAGAAATATTAGAAAGAGTTACAAATATTAGGTTCCAACAATTTATACAGATTTCTGTGGTAATTCTAGACACCATTTTATTTATCACCAAATACTTTAATATTATTAATATAAAAAAAATAGTAGTATATTATACTACTATTATAATAAATAGGGATATTTAATCAATAAACAGTTTTTTTTTTTTTTTGTTTATTGTTTCCAGCCTTATTTTGTGGAACTCCATAATCATGAAATAAATAAAGATTATTAAAAGTTTCACAGTTTTATTAAAATATACCTGACAATATTGTTTCGACAGCTATGCTGTCATTATCAAAGGTAATATAATTATAAACAAACACGTCGCTAAGGTAGATACAAAATAGGTAACTAGATAAAATAATAATAATAATAATAAAATTAATAATAAAAATCATAATTAAACATCTAATACTTCCAGTAACGGAGAATTACTGAGCTCAAGTTGTTCATTCATTAAAGGTACCCTGAGTTTGTGTTTGTATATCTCAAAGGCTTCTAAAATGTCTAATTTGCGTTTGTTATTACAAAAATGTAGGAATTTAATATTATTTTGAGGAGTCATTGTGTGATTTTGTTCTAAAAGGTGTTTGGCGTAATTCGATTTTTCAGGATGTTTATTTTTGTAATGACGTACGTGTTCTTTATATCTTATGTCAAAATTTCGAAGCGTTTGTCCAATATATACCGAACTACAAAAAGAACAATTTAAACGGTAAATGCCCGATTTCATGATATCATGTGTTCTGTCTTTAGCATTAAATAAAAATGAAAAAGTGTTAGTGTTGGTTTTAAATGTTATTTTATAATTGTTGGTTTTTCTTAGTATATGTGCAATTTTTTCTGATATTTTGCCAAAATATGGTATAGATATGTAATTTGTGTCTTCTGTTTGATTGTCAATGGGATATATTCTTTTGATAGCTAACCTATAATCTTTTTGTTTAATTAAAGTGTCAATCATGTTCGGATTATAATGATTTGCATGTGCTAGTTGTTTAATGGTTGATATCTCTTTGCTAAAATCTGATTTTGTTAGTGGAATAGTTAAAGCTCTGTGTACTAATGATCTGTATGCTGCTATTTTATGTGTATTGTGGTGACAAGATTCATTTGGTATTGTTATGTCTGTTTGTGTTGGTTTTCTGTATATGGAAAATTCAAAAAGATTGTCTGCGTTAATCTTGATATTTAAGTCTAGAAAGTTTATAGCCCTGTTTTGTTCTGTTTCTAGTGTAAATTTTATATTAGGATGGATATTGTTTATAAGAATTAAAAATTCATTGATAACCTCAAAAGAACTGTCAAAACAAGCTAAAATGTCATCAACATAACGAAACCAGAAGATAATGTGTTTAGAGAGGTTTAATTCAAATATTCGATCTTCAAACTTGTCCATAAATATGTTAGCTAATAGAGGACTTAGAGAATTACCCATAGGTAAACCATCCTTTTGTAAATAAATTATGTTATTAAAAGTGAAATAATTTTGACTTATACAAAGGTCAAATAATTGAATTAACTCTAACCTTTTAACTAATTCTATATTACTATTGATCAAGAAACTATCTAATAAAGGAATACATTCTTGTGGTGGTATTCTGGAGAACATGTTGCAAATATCAAAACTAACAAGTTTTGAATGTGGTGGAAGATGTATGTTTTGCAGCTTATCTACTAATTCTAATGAATTTCTAACAGAGTATTTCGATTTGTAACCTATCGTGTTAATAATCTGGTTTAGTATAAAATTTACATATAAAATTTACACTAGAAACAGAACAAAACAGGGCTATAAACTTTCTAGACTTAAATATCAAGATTAACGCAGACAATCTTTTTGAATTTTCCATATACAGAAAACCAACACAAACAGACATAACAATACCAAATGAATCTTGTCACCACAATACACATAAAATAGCAGCATACAGATCATTAGTACACAGAGCTTTAACTATTCCACTAACAAAATCAGATTTTAGCAAAGAGATATCAACCATTAAACAACTAGCACATGCAAATCATTATAATCCGAACATGATTGACACTTTAATTAAACAAAAAGATTATAGGTTAGCTATCAAAAGAATATATCCCATTGACAATCAAACAGAAGACACAAATTACATATCTATACCATATTTTGGCAAAATATCAGAAAAAATTGCACATATACTAAGAAAAACCAACAATTATAAAATAACATTTAAAACCAACACTAACACTTTTTCATTTTTATTTAATGCTAAAGACAGAACACATGATATCATGAAATCGGGCATTTACCGTTTAAATTGTTCTTTTTGTAGTTCGGTATATATTGGACAAACGCTTCGAAATTTTGACATAAGATATAAAGAACACGTACGTCATTACAAAAATAAACATCCTGAAAAATCGAATTACGCCAAACACCTTTTAGAACAAAATCACACAATGACTCCTCAAAATAATATTAAATTCCTACATTTTTGTAATAACAAACGCAAATTAGACATTTTAGAAGCCTTTGAGATATACAAACACAAACTCAGGGTACCTTTAATGAATGAACAACTTGAGCTCAGTAATTCTCCGTTACTGGAAGTATTAGATGTTTAATTATGATTTTTATTATTAATTTTATTATTATTATTATTATTTTATCTAGTTACCTATTTTGTATCTACCTTAGCGACGTGTTTGTTTATAATTATATTACCTTTGATAATGACAGCATAGCTGTCGAAACAATATTGTCAGGTATATTTTAATAAAACTGTGAAACTTTTAATAATCTTTATTTATTTCACAATAAACAGTTATTTATAATATTACATCATACATAAGTCCAAAACTGCGCTTTTGCTACTACGAGTAATTTATGTAGTTTGTAAGTGAAACCTGAAAATAGTAAAAATACGAGTACTGTAAAACACTTATTACATTCCATTATCATGTAAGGTATTACAGTACCTCAGTGGAAGCAATATTTCCATTCGAAATTATTTGAACAAAAAAAAAATTGTTACCAAATTATTTTGATAAAATTACATAAGGTAAGATTATTATTTATTCACTTAATTGATTATTTAATTGATTACACACACACACACACACTTCAGCACTGCGAGCCTTTAAGGCACATGGCTAGTTTAATCACTTCTTTCCACTGATCTCTACATATTGCTTTGTTTTCCCAGTCTGTGATGCCCAGTTCTTTTAGATCTTCCACACACTGTTTCCAGTTTCGTTTAGGTCTTCCCCTGCGGTTTTTCCCATATGAGTCCTCCATCAGAACAGATTTTGGTGTTCTATTGTTCTTCATTCTCATTACATGACCTATCCAGTTGATTCTACTCTGTTTTATCTGTTTTATCCTTGAAATCAAGCTGTCATCATTGTATAGTTCCTCCAATTCTTTGTTTGTTTTCCTTCTCCATACCTCATTTTACTTTGTACCTCCGTAAATAGTCCTTAATATTTTCCTTTCCCATACTTCGATCTTTTTTACGTCTTTACTTCTAAAAATCCATACTTCACTCGCATACGTGACCACTGGTCTTATTAGAGATTGATACATACGAATTTTTATTTTGAACGATAGATTTCTACTCTTCAATAGTTTCCTTAAAGCTCCAGCTCTACTCATACCCAGCATAAGCCTTTTTTCAATTTCCCTTCCTATATTTACATATTTTCCTATTTCAGTCCCTAGATAAGTAAATTTTTCCACTTCCTCTAAATCATATATTTCTTCGTCTACTTTTACCACTAAATTTTCTGTTTTTTTTTTGTTTTTCTTGATCCCATTACCATATATTTTGTTTTAGCAGCATTTACTTTGGCCCCCAATTTACTTGATTCCTCGATTAGTTTGCGAATGAGAGATTTTAGTTCTTCCTTTATTCTCGCTAGGATTGCAATCTCATCTGCGAAGGCTAAGCATTCATGCGAGTTTTTGAAGATAGTTCCTGTCCTATTAAATTTGCAGTTTCTAATGATGGACTCCAGCACCAGATTGAAAATCGTGGCAGATAGAGGATCTCCTTGTTTTAAGTCGAGGTTTGTGTTGAATTCTGTAGATCTCATTTTCCCTATCCGTACTTGTGAGCTTGTTTGTTTTAGTGTCATAATGATAAGTTGTATGAGCTTTTCTGGGCATTTTAATGATCTGAGGGCTTTTACTATTTCACTTCTTTTTAAGAGGTCATATGCCTGTTTAAAATCAATGAAGGCTAAGTAAATTGCTATATTTTTTTGTTCGCACTTTTCTTGTGCAATTCTTAAAGAATGTATATGATCCAAAGTCGACCTATCCTTCCTCTCTCTCTTGGTTTTCAATCTTGCGATTGGTTTGCTGCAACGCGCCATAATTTTCTTTCTTGTGCTAGTCTCTTCATTTCCACGTAGCTACTACATTTCGTATCTAGCATTATTTGTTTTATGTAACTTAGTCTCGGTCTTCCTCTTGCGTTTGTGGCCTCTATTATTCCTTCGATTACTGTAAATATTAGGCTCTGGTGTTTTAGAGTATGTCGTAAAAAATTGTCTCTGTTGGTAATTGTTTTCCAGATGTTGGGTGTTTCTTGTGCTCTATTACAAACTTCCTCGTTTGTTACGTGATCAACCCATGCGACTTTTAGCATTCTTCTGAGACATCATATTTCGAAAGCTTGTAGTCTTTTCTTTTCTTGCTTTCCTATTGTCCATGATTCACTTCCCTAAAGCCACTTTAATACTCTCCCAGTTCCCGTTCCGAATATAGTCCCAGTCTGTTTCAATTGTTTTTGCCAGTATTTTGTAGGTTATATCTTGTAATGATATTGGGCGATAATTTTCACATTTTAGGCTGTTGCCTTTTTTGTATATTGGCACTATTATACTTTTGGTCCATTCCGTAGGCATTTCATGTTTTTCCCATATACTTATTAAAAGCTTGCGTAATCGCTCTGTTAATTCTTGTCCACCGTATTTGATCAGTTCTGTCGTTATTCCATCTTCACCTGCACTCTTGTTATTTTTTTAATGCTTCTATCATTTTTCTTATTTCTTCTAGTGTGGGCGGATTTATTTCACTCTGATCCCAGTCTTGCTGTTGTTGTGTATCTTTAATTTCAATATCTTGGGTTGATAATTCCTGTTCGTAGTATTCAGCCCAGCTCTTTAGTATCTGTTCCTCTTCACCCGCAATTTCACCTTTTTTATTATGTACTAGTATTGGACCTTTTCCTCTTATTTTATATCTCCGCTGTTTTCTTATAGAATAATCTTACGTTCTGTCTATTATACCTTTCCTCTATTTCATCTATTTTTCTTACCATAAGATTTTTTTTACCATAAGATAACGTTTCTTATTTCGTAGTGTACTCTTTGCTTTGTTTCTTGCTTCTTTATATTCAAATTCATTAAGTTGTGAATAGTCCTGTAGTAATTTTAATGTTGCGTTCCTTCTCTCTTCAATTAACCTTTCGCAGTCCTTATCAAACCATTCTTTTGACTTCCCACTTTCTTTACTTTCACATTGGGTTTTTCGCTTCCCCTTATACTATTCTTTATTAGAGCCCACTCTAACTGTATATCACTTTCCTCTTTTTTTGATAATTCCTTTTCTACGTCTTTCATATATCTTAGTCTGTTCATTTCATTTTTTAAACTTTCGTACTCATAGTTTCTCTGAAATGTCATTTTAACTGCATTTATTCTTGGTACATATTGTTTAAGACTTGCTTTCACCACAAAATGGCCGCTGTCGATGTCAGCGCCTCGATATATATGATCGCACTTCCTTTATTGTGTATGCATGAACACTTTCAATGAGGATATGATCGATCTGATTTACAGTCTTTTTATCGGGGCTAATCCACGTGCCCTTGTATATCGCTTTTCGGGCTAGGTATGTTCATTTTATTATCATTTTTTTCCCTGCTGCGAACGCTATCAATCTTTTCCCGTTTTTATTGCTACTTGAGTGTTTGCTATGTAAGCCTGTTATTTTCTTATATTCTTCTTTTTTTCCGATCTTTGCATTGTAATCACCGATCGTTATTTTTATATCAAGATTTGGGATGGTATTGTATAAACTTTCTAGATTCTCATAAAATTCATCTTTCTCCTCATCGTCGTCATCTTCAGTTGGGGCATGCACGTTTATTGCACTTATCTTTCTATATATACCTCTTAATCTAATATAGCTCATTCTTTCATTTACCTTTCTCGTCTCGATTAAGGCATTTTTTATTGAATTTTTCAATATAAGCCTATCCCAAATCTGTTTTGCTCTCCACCATGGATTTCATGGATTATCATTTATTTGTTAAATTTGTAATATTTAATTAACTTAAAACTGCCAGAATGGTAATGCAGATTCAAATCATGATTCAAATACCTACTACATACACTCGCATATAAGCAACGACTCATTTGCTTACTGCACTGCACTTATCATTTTCGTTAGCTGGTGAACTGTGGTGATGCGGTTGGCATCTTTAGGTCATGTTATTAGATGCTCGGTGCTCACATAAATTTGATTATCTATTCCTTTTAGTGTTAATTAAGTGTTTCTTATTAAACACTGTATGTCTTGGAATGATACTGAATTTCAAAAAAAATTTATTACTTTAACTTATATTAGTTAGAATTATTTCATAGACGCTAACTTATGGATAGACTACAACATGAGAGGTTGTTAATTTTTCCAAAGTATGCCCAACGAAAATAAAAACTAAGTACTTTCTGCCTAAAAAAGTCTGCTAATAATCTGTACTAAATACGTAAATTAAAAAAATTAATTTGAAAGTTCTGGTTTTCATCTGTCTTTATCAGCAATTTATATATTTTTTTCTTAACTGTGTGAAAAGATTCTTTCTCTGTCTGGTTTATACAGTTATTAACAACTAAGCAATTATCACTATCACTAAACAGCTGAGAATTAAAAGATGGTGTTTACTCAGAATGACTTATACAACTCACTAAGAATTAACTAGAAATTAAGAATTGGTGCAATTTTAATTTTTTTGATGATACTTATACTTCTGACAGGAAAGGAGCCTAACAGGGCTACCAACAAAGATTTAATTAGACATATAGATTTTGTGAACACGGCCTATGTTCAAGTCTCCCACATGATCAAGTCTCCCCAGTCTCCCCTAAGTATCAAAAAACGTTCACTTTTTGAGCATATTCGCGAACGTTCTCATAAAAAATACTCGAATAATAAGTAATAATGGAGCATAATCAGCATAAATGAGAAGATTTAAAAACAGAAATCTTTGTTTACTACCGAAGCAAATTAACTTCAAACTGCATTTCTATACAATGCACACGTGTTACTCATACTTTGTGTTACTTTGTTTATTAACCAACAAAGCAAATTAAATAAGGAATTTTTAATTTATGTATTCGAAAACATCGACAAGAACTTTGAGCTACCTCCTATTAACTAATTTTTGTTCTCTAGATATAGTCTGTCTAGTGCTTATTCACCAAACGTGAACAATTTACTTAAAATGTCTATGTTTTGTTTGTATAAAATGTTGAGAAATGTTTGAAAAGTTTGACTATAGTTCAACCAAAAATACAAAAAATGAGCCATCAGAAACACGTGGGCGAAAATGTAAAATGCATCTAGAATTACGCGAAGGCCACGCTGTAATCTAAATGATAAAATAAACAATAAATGAGCTAGAAAGATTCAGTAGCGGAATAAACCTCTTTTTAATTAAAAATGAATGTAAAACAGCAATGAAAATCTGTTGGTTCTAGTATACGTCACTGAATTCTTAGCAACGTGAAATTTGCACGCTTATCTTATCTTACCTCGGGTCATATTTCTTTATTCCGGTGTGATTACGAAAATGACTCATTTCTTGTATTCTTGGTTGAAGTATAATACTATACGAGTCTCTGATAAATATAATGAGTTTTCTATTTTTCAATTTTTTATTTCTACATTTTTACCTCTCAAGAGGCCGATTAACACCTAACACCTCTCATTATTAGAATAATTTCTTGTTCTGTAAACATACTGTATATTTTTAGCGATTTTACAAAACGACTAGGTACAAAGCGCTTTTAACACTCGGCTACTTTTTAAAAATTTTCTCTTTTTCGGCTTGTAACTTTAGAACGAATAAACTTGTAACCGTATTAAACCGCATGTTGCTATGCGGTTTTAACATTTGAATTTGTAATTTAATAGATTATGTAAAACTGGATGTGCTTACAAATTAATTACCCTGTATATTCAAAAGTCAGATTGGTAGCTTAAGTTACTGCCTAAAGCTTTTTTTTGTATGCTTACCAGAAGACGAGATATTGACACATTACGTTACTTTTTATACACACTGTATATTAAAATAAGAAATTTTCGTATTTCGTCAGCTTATAACTTCGCTAAAAATACTTATATTAGATATCCTATTCTTTTGCTTTATGTAACTTCAAGTAGCCCCAAAGAAAGAAGTCTGGGACGGTCAAATCGGGCGATCTTGCTGGACATGCCAAATCGCCAAAACGGGAGATTACGCGACCAGGAAACGCTTGGCTCACAATATCCATTGTGACCCGTGCTGTGTGTGCGGTTGCACCGTCTTGTTGTAACCACATGTTCACCAAGCCCCGCTCATCCAATTCCGGCAGTAAGAAGTCGTTTATCATGGCCCTGTAGCGTTCGCCAGTAACAGTGACCGCGGAGCCGGACATTAGGGCGCTGCCACTAGGGCGCGGCCTCTACGGCGCAACCGTCGGAGCGCGGCACACGTTGGCGCAAGGACATTAGGGCGCGTGGACACTAGGGCGCGAAAAGTTGCGGTAATATGGACGTTTCTTTTATAGATGATAATAAATATTTATTTTTTGATAAAACAGATTACATATATAAAGTATGATCTATTTGGATCTTAAATTATATTAGTAATTATTTTGGGAAACAGCCATTATATAATTAAGTTAGATTGTTACTTAAATTGAACCTTCCATACCACCAAAATGAGATTCAAGAATTATTATTATGTGTTGTACAAATTAAACAACATACTGTATATTATTGTATAACTTGTGAGGAAATGAGGAATTAAAAATAATGTTAATAATATTTATATTAACTGACCCATAAATTGTAAAAAAAGAAAGAGTTCACATTTATGTATATTTAATAACTACAATTATTTACAAACAGATGTGTCATAAAAATCTTCTTCAGGGACGAACCCAGGGGGGATGGGAGGGGAAGCTCCCCCCTCAAAGTTGATAATTTTGAGCGAGAGTTGGTAATTTCACAATTTGAGAAAAATGAGAAGATAATTCATCGTAATAAGTTGGCAATTTTAAGGTTACCCCCCCCCTCCAAAAAAACTCTTTAGGTTCGTCCCTGGTATTCTTTGCAGTTTACGTAAGTGACAGAAATGAGATAATTTATGAAAATACAGCCTAAAGAAATCAAGAAATTTTCAAAAGCATACGGAACGACGAAATGCAACAAAAGGTTTGTGTATGCGGCAATTTCTTTAAATTGACAAAAATCTTTCAGCTGGTCAAGGAAGAATAGTAAAAACGGGACCGGAGCAGTTGGATTCCGTCATGGTATGTTACAAAACAATAGTAAAAAGGAAGGGTCGGAAATGCTGTAAAAGTCTAGCAAATATACATGAATTATCATCTTCAACTTCAAGAATTTAACGTTGTAACTTTTGTTAATATTGAGGGTCAATCCCTTTTATCTATCTTAAGATATTCCACTTAGATATAAACACCATGAATGCTCTAAATACAATAAAGTAATTCAAGGTTAAAAAAATTGGAAATAATAATATAATTTATGGTACACAACAAATAAGGATTTTTACAATTTACAACTACAAGATAAGTGTTTTCAACGATTAATTTTGACAAATTCTCGAAATATTGATTTTTTTACATAAAATTATCAAAAACACATTTTTTCAATTTTTTTTTATTTTTATAAATTTCACTTCACAGTTTGATATCCACCTGTTTTTGTTATTTGTATTCGAATCATTTCCAAATTTTTATCAGGTATAGAATACTTAAAAGAGATTTGTGTGTAATTTAAAATCCAATTTATTATAATTCACCAGCCTACTACGATCAAAAATAAATGCAAATAATTGAAAAAGTATAGTAGGCCTTGTTTAATTGTAAAAGTCATTGCGGAAATTTGTTCTGGACCACTTGGAAGCACCAAAACCAAATTTTCGTTAGAAAATCTTGAATAATAAATGTTTTAAATCTATTATTATAATTGAATTGAAATTATTTTATTTTTGTTTAAAAGTGCCATGAAAGTTGACAACAAAATATTGTTCAGTTTTAAAATTTAAGTAAAAGTGCATATTTATTTTAAGTATCACAGTAACTTGTGTTGGTATTTTATTTAACAAAATGGCAGAAATTATTGGCTGTTGTAAAGGGTGAAACTGTTCGTTTGGTTGGAAGAAGAAACAGTTCTAAGATAACTGTTTCTCCCTTTTCAGCGACAAATAAGAATTTAAAGCCATTTTAATCAGAATTTGGTTTTATGATTTTCAGGTGGTCCAGAACAAATTTCCGTAACGACTTTTCCAATTAATGAAGGCCTACTATGTTTTTTCAATGACTTGCATCTATCTTTGATCATAGTAGGCTGGCGGTTTATGATAAATGGAGTTTCTAATTAAACACAAACTTCTTTTAAGGGATTCTATACCTGATAATAATTTGGAATTGATTCGATTATAAATAACAAAGATATAAGGGTGTCAAGCTGTAAAGTGAAACACACTGTATATTCTTTGATTCTAACATACGTTACAAGATAATCCAAATGGTTTCATTAAATTCATGCTGCTGGTAATTATTCCAAAATAATTGATGTTTTCTTTCTAGAGGCACTCCACTAAATAGTATTGTTCGTGTTTTTATTTATTGACTATGTGTTGTGCAATAATATTTTTGTATTAAATTTCTAAACTTTACTAATGAATGATTTCAATAGTTAGTTTATTGATTGTTAAATTGCCTCGCGCCCTACTGTCCTCGCGCCCTAATGGCCATGTGCCCTAGAGTCCTCGCGCCCTAACGGCCGCGCTCTAATGGCAGCGCCCTAGTGGCCGCGCTCTAATGTCCTAGACCGACAGTAACCGTATTGCCGATGACGTCCTCAAAAAGATACGGCCCAATCACTCCTCCCGCGTGAACACCGCACCACACAGTAGTACAAGATGTAATGGCTGTTCGTGCATCACACGCGAATTTTCAGTGCCCCAGAAACGAAGATTTTGCTTATTGACGTAACCGCTTAAGTGAAAATGCGCCTCGTCGCTCATGATGATTTTCGACACAAAATCGTACACTTCGTTGTTGAGATTGAGGATGGCTTGACAGTAATTCACACGCGACTGACGGTCAGCAGGCATTAACTGATGCACTGTTTGCACTTTGTACGGGAACATGTGTAAGTCTTTCACTAAAATTCGCTGTACGGTCCGCCTGGTGATGCCCAATTGCGTGGCCCGTCGTCTGGTTGATGTTTCTGCGTTCTCAGTGACATCGGCAGCAACAGCCGCGATATTCTCGGCCGAACGACCAGTCCGGTGGCGGCCACGCCCTGCAAGGTCTCGTGTGGTTCCAGTCTGTTCGAGTCCAGCAGCTAAGCGCCGGAATGTTTGCCCAGTTGGCGCTACACGATTAGGAAATCGGCGTCGATATTCACGCTGCGCCAACACCACCGACCGATTATTGGTCAAAAGAATCGACCCAATTATTCGACGCTCTTGCGGAGTATAGCGCTCCATTGCTTGTCTGTTTGTATACTGCAGCTGTCTAGTTCACAAATCTCAAATATGATTGACGTACGACGCCATTTCCAAAAATTATAACATCTTCCGATAGGGTGTAGAGTTCCTGTATAATATTAATAGGTTATATAAGATAAGAGTTAGGACATGTGGATCCAATGTCAAGAACGACTTGATTTCTCATAAAGTATTTTCACCTATCAATTTTCATTTGTTTGATTTAACAAATTGTTTCTTGACAAACTACGTACATAGATGACAATAAGTCTTTCGATTCAACATTATTATAATAATTTATTTACTTATAAAAAAAATACATATATTATATTAAGAAAATTTAATCTCATAAAGAAAATGTGTATTAGGATGTAAAATAATGTAAATGTTGTTATACAATTTAAAAAACAAAGCACCATACTATTAAGATCATGTACTCCTTGACATTGCATCCAGCCAATTAAAATCTGGCATCGTACATGTCCCAACTCTTATTCTTATTATCTAATATTATTATAAAGGGACTCTAATAGGGTGATTAATTTTGTGCCACCTAGTAGTAGAAAATTGGAATTTCCGTTATTTTTATGTTGCATTTCAACATTAACCTTGTATACAAAACTGTCAATCCTAAACTTCAAAACTGCTCCCAATCCTGCTAATAATATATATTATGTAATTAGGAGATCAAGCGATACTTGAAATCCAAGAAGATGTATAACGCCGAGGCGCCAGCTGAGGCGTTATAACATCTTCGAGGATTTAAAGAAGCTTGATCTCCGTATTGCATAAGTTGTTTTATTTTATTTCGTATTTCAATCCTAATTTCTCCCTTTTAATCTCCATCCGAATTTATTGTATAAAGAAGCAAGTTGCCTTGTCTGTGTCATCATACGCGTAACTAAGGAGATAAAAAGCAGCATGCATGCATGCATGCATGTGGCTATAATGCAACATCAAGTTATTTACGTTGCCAACAACAACGGAGATCAAGAACGTCTTGAACTCCGGTATCATTGACAACGGAGATCAAGATATACTTTATATTACTAATTGTGGTATATAAAGAATTGTTTGAAATACGAAATGAAATAAATAATTTTACAATCCGTAGCCGCCCTCGACTTAAAATAATTATTAAACACATGACATGAGTGCTTTAGGTACAAAACCCGCCAAGTCAAAAATTACAAAAAAATTACTTATGTAAGCTATAGCTATAACTATAGTTTACAGCAAATAGCAACTGCCATTGCCATTTAAATATTCCATCTAGATGGCAATGCCACTGTCAAAAAATACAAATACAAAAGCCTACAAAAATCATAAAGAAAGCACAAAAATAGACTATACCTACATATTTAATGCTTGACTGTATGTAGAGTTCAAAAAAGTGTTTGATTAAGTTACTATACTGTAACATTTCATTTCACACTTATTTGTCACCAAAAAAAGGTAACAAAGTACGGAAGAGTATTGAGCCATTCCACGTCAAATCAACCAAAATAAGTATGGTTTTCAACCTTACCCTTTCAGATATTTTTTAAACTTAGTATACTTGTAGTATTCAGTGAAAGTAATACATTTAATTTTTTATAGATTCTCTTGTTGAATCGTTTACGAGTTACGGGCACTCAAAGGTGCGAAAAAAGCGTGATTTCTGAGTTGCGGAAGAATGCTGATTTGTCTATAATTTGAGTTACAGTTGAGCTACAGTAATGAAATAAGGCTGGTTTTACAGCTATTTTTATGGGCTTTAACATAATATATAACATGATAGGAATGTAAAATCTTTATTGTTTAGAAAAAACAACTGAAATCTTTAACTTTCCAAATTTCAAAAAACTGTAATTTTAAAAATCTTCAAAAAATATATGTTCAAGAAGAACTATTTCTCTGCATATTCTGAAAGTTTGAATCTGGGATTCCAATGGGATCATCAAATAACGTAATTAAATGCAATATGAAATCACGGAAATTCTTGCGCTTTCAGAGAATTCACATTCCTTTAACGCAGATTTCAATTTTTTCTGAAAAGATTATTGCTGGCTTTGCACAAAACAGTGCCTTTCACTAACTCCAGTTTTAAAAAAATGAATCGAAAAAATCTTCAGATGATTTTGAAATAATTTCCACTGATATGCGGTCAACAGAAACCCATTGTTTAAACGTTACTTAGGGTTAATGTCATTGCTCTCCATCAACTCTCACAAATGTTGTTTAAGTAGCTCGGCATCTGGACAGTATTTACATTTACCAAAATAACATGTTGGTAACGAAGGACTACATCCACTGCTAGCAACACAGTCTTTGTATGTTTTTATCGGAAGCTTATCGTTGATTGTAAGCTGTGATATTTTGCATCCAGTTAACATGAGTTTAAAATTCTGATGAATGTGCAGACACAAACACTGGTCACTTATACTTGTGTCACCAGAACAGTAAAAGCTTTGAACCAAGTCAGCAGTCTCTTGATCAAGAGTTTTGCCGGGTTTTAGATTAGGAGATGAAAAAATGCTTTAGACTACACTAATTCTTTCACTTTTCTAACCATGAAGTTTGAAATGTTAAATTCATCTTCAAGTTTCTTTTACTCTCCAACTTTTAGGTAATACAGTAAGAATCTGCATTTGATCACTTTGGGATGTAGTATTACACCTTTTTTCGGATTGCTGAAATAACTTTTACTAGTTTTCTCCTGGCGTAGTTTGATTCTTGTGATCGTTTTCTCTTAATTGGTGTTTCATCAAATGATTGTAAATTAGCATTTAAACATTCAAGACCTACATTGGCAACAATGGCCTCTTCATCATTGGCACTAGATGCCATTTCATTTCAGAACAACCTAGATTCCAACTGTGACCGTTGTTTTTCTACATTTGCCACATATTTTCTGCACCAGTGTTAGGAATGCTTTTTTTCTATCATCCATTGCAATCCTGAACACAAATTTCTTTTATGATTGTAATGTCCTTTTTCTTTGAGAAGACTACAACATAGGGCTGAGATATGACGCATTATCTTTATGCTTTTATGAGTAGTTTGAATAATTACACACTGTCTAGATATTCCGCAATTTAAATCTTATGGTTTGGACAGTAGGGTGGTCCAACAAAAAAGCAAAGTCGGAAATCTTATGCTCTCACCCCCTAGGATTATTATATATCGAAAAACAAGGTACCCCTATTTTTTTATTTTGAAATCGGGCGATGTTTAGGGGTGGCCCAAAGCCCTTAAAGTTTCCCATGTATTTTATATGGAAAAAACACGTTTTCGTAGATTTGGTATAGAATCCTAAAAAATTAATATTTTTCCACCGGACTACTCTGTTTCTCTTCAGAAATGTCCAGATAATGGCATCCAATAATTTATTTGTTAAATTTCTTCTATTAACTATTTTTTACAGACTTGTAAAAAATCCCATAAATCAAAGAAACGCGGAAAAATCGTTAAAAAATATTTATTACTATTTTTTAATATAAATGATTATGATAAATAAATTATTGGATGTCATTCTCTGAACATTTCTGAAGAGAAACAGAATAGTCCGGTTGAAAAATATTGATTTTCTAGAATTCTATACGAAATCCATGAAAAAGTTTTTTTCCCGTATTAAATACATGGGAAACTTTAAGGGCTTTGAGGCACCACTAACCATCGTCCGATTTCAAAATAAAAAAGTAGGGGGTACTGTTTTTTCGATATACAATAATCCTAGGGGGTGAGAGCATAAGATTTCCGACTTTGCTTTTTTGTTGGACCACCCTATTAGACAGTATACCATGATCTAATAAATTATTTCACGAATATGTCTTACTTATAGGCCTATTACCAAACCTGGTTACTTAAAACAACCTTAAAATCAGTGTAAATGTAACTCTGTGGCAGCAGACGTTTTCCCATAAACCAATTATAAGCCCTAATATTAACATCAAATTAACATGTGACATTTGATACAGCTGAGCTACACTACCTATTATGTTAACACCAGCAAAATACAGATGTTTTGCATAGTTGGCTAAAATAACATTAGCTTTTATTTACCCACCAATTTGTTCTTAATAAATCATCTCATAAATACAGTCAGAAATAATCCCATTGTAAAACCATTGATGCATGTTAAGGTACTTTTTTTTAGTTAATGTCAGATTATCTTAGCATTTAACTTAGCCAACATAAAATAGCATTTATTGGTTTAGGTAACTGATCTCATTCTGAAAGTTTAAGATTTTCAACTTCATGTTACATATTAATACATTTATTCATTGTTACATTTATTACTGATCCCATTGCAATCCCATCTTTAAACTTTTGTGCCAAACCAGCAATAATTTTTTCAGAAAAAATTAGTTAAAGGAATGTGAATTCTCTGAAAGCGCAAGCGTTTCCCTGATTTCATATTACATTTAAATACTTTTGGTACTGATCCCATTGGAATCCCAGCTTCAAATTTTCAGAATATGCAGAGAAATAGTTCTTCTTAAACATATATTTTTTGAAGATTTTTAAAATTACAGTTTTTTGAAATTTGGAAAGTTAAAGATTTCAGTTGTTTTCTTAACAATAAAAATTTTACATTTCTATCATGTTATATATCATATTAAAGCCCATAAAAATAGCTGTAAAAGCAGCCCTATTTCATTACTGTAGCTCAACTGCAACTCAAATTATAGACAATTCAACATTCTTCCGCAACTCAGAAATCACGCTTTTTTCGCGCGTTGAGTGCCCGTAACTCCAAAAGTATGCAAAGTAAAAGAAAATTAAAAACATATTTGTAATTGTTTTTACTCACGCTACTGATTATCACAATTTCAAACAAATCCAAGATGGTGAGGTTGGGATATTGGTTGATTTGATATGAAATGGCTCTATTGTTAATGTTGAATTTACCAAAAATATAGGAACACTAAAATTGCCGCCAAAATGATGACATCTAGCGTGTTATATTAGAGGTACAAACGAGCGACGAGTCGTAGGAGGTAAAAGTAAATATTAAAATATTGACCTAATTTATGTTAATATATTATTATATACTGTAGTCTCAAAATAATTGTTATTTTTATGCAGATTTTGACGTTGAATTTTACGTAATAAATACATTCAATTTCAATCTTTTCTCAGCCGTCATTATAGGTATTCACCGAGACTGGATTTGCAACAGAAGTGCTCTTTTGTAAGGTGCATACTATACATATATTTATTGAAAATGAAAATAGTAAAAGAATACAAATAAAACTAAATATATATATTCCGATTTTTACTATATCTATACCTAGTATACAATAGGTTTTACGTGTAAGTAATCTTATATTGATTAATCAAGGCATGTTTATTGCAATATAACTATTTTTATTGAAATCCAGCTAGCTGTTAATAAAAGCATGTGTGTTTATGTTTTGTTTACCATCATATTTACTAATAAATTATCTGATAAAGCAGCCATGATCTTTTGAACGACTAATAAAGTAATAACATGCATTTGTGATAATAAAAGTGGATGATATATAAAAAATTAATGTAAGTTAACCTACATAGAAATCTGGTAGTTTATTAGAAATAATCCAGTATAAGTACAGGAACAGGGTCGCTCTAAAAGAACTCGCTGCTCGGGTGCAAGGTTTTGTTTGCCGCCTCGATTTCAAAAGTGAAATATGTAATATACTTAATGTTTTTAATATAAACTGCCCCATATCACTAAACATATTTAATGCTTATTATTGTACTTATACGCGAAATGAATGTTTTTTTTGCAGCGCATATGAATGTCGGTTCTAAAGAAGTCAATTCTTAAGCAAGTCATTCGAACCACCAAAATACAATCATTTCACCCATGATATATGCTCAACAATATTATTTCTACGGACGACAAACAAAAGAATAAAACGATTACTGATTTAAGTAAATTCTAGAACAAATAACCAAAATAATATAAAATCCGAAAATATTTATTATTTCAATAAGACGTAGTTTGGTTAATTCAGTTAAATTTTAAACAAAATCCACATTCTCTTGTCTAAATCTTTGTCCCTAACTTTACTACCTTGACAAACATTATGTAAAAAAGAAATAAATATTTTTGGCACGACCTATATTATAAAGTTCTACTTTACTCCCTCAAAAGAGGAAGTTAAGTAGCTGATTTACGCTCTAGGAAGTAAAACAGGTCCAGTGTCATGACAAATCCAGAACCTAGTAACCTAAAACTATCTCATTTTGGTGTTTGCAGAGTTTAATTGTCAGAATGACGTTTAATAATAAATTCGAAAATTTTGGAGATATCTTTGATAAGTCCTCTGTGTCGTGCAAACAATTCTGTATATACCACGGGACTAAAGTCATACTTAGTCAAGTCAGTACTTTATCTACGACTATAACAATTTTCATCAATATTACAAAGTTTTAAACGGAATCGATTAACTATGATTATTTAAATGCCAGGATTATTAAATTGAAAGATAATAGTATATTAAAGAACGAGTTTCATAAGGCAAGATTTATTACACGAGTCCAAATTTAGAAAACGAACCGCTTGCAATAATGACTTATGAAACGAGTTTTTTTATGCTATTTTTTCTATTTTGCGTCTTTTAGGTATTCCCTTTGTAAATAAAAAATCGCAATTTCAAAATTTTTGAAAATTCATTGATTGACAGAAAATTGAGTGAAGTTTTTGTCAATTTTCCTTTTTTCAATTATTTTTTCAACGCTACCAACTGTAAAAAGTTGGACTATTAAAGCACTCAAATGAGCTATTAAACGTAAAATAGAAAATTAGTACATTATATTATAAAGAGCTGAAGTAAGACTTTATGCGGTGAATTTGTTGGTTTGATGAGCCGCTTTAAGTCACTTTAGCTCTGCATAATATATACTATTTTTTCTTCAAACGTCGACAATAGAAAAATATTTAAGGAATATTGAAATTTATCAATTATTTTAATTATTTAGAGAATGAGCTACACGATTTACAGAGCGTTACTACTTAGGGTTTCACTATAAATAAAGTTGTGAACAAGTTGCCATAAAGTTCTTCTATCATAAAAATTAAATGTTGAAAAAAGCGGCAGATATATTATCTGCCGCTCGTGAGCGGCAGTAAAGTGATTTACGTGCCATGGCAAAGAAGTGACATTTTAGCTTTGTCAATCCAGAATTATAATGTCACATTTCACTGACGTTTGAAGAAAAAATTGATTTATCTATTTAACACTAGCATCTCTTATGCATTATTTTTATTAATAAAATTAATTGTAAAATGTGATCAGTTTGTGATGTATAGAAATATGTAAGGTTTATCTAATTCCTATTGGGTTATACATTCATTATCCATCTGTCTTTATGCAGGTAATGGCGCAGGTAACTACATAGTGTGAGTTATAAACCATAACTCACTATTTATCGATCGGATTGCCATAGTAATTACGATTCAATGAATCCAGTTCGGCGATATTCTATGGGTAACTTCGGCATTGTAACTCTTTTTGCTCCAAAAGCTCTATTGTCATAGTTACAATTATTTGCAACAATGGATACTGTGGAAACCGAGCTCTTCGAGTTAAATAGATCTGAATGCCGAACTTACCCTATGACTAGCGCCAAACAATTATTGTTAATTTCACGAACAATAATATTGAAAGTAATATGAGTTAGGGGAGTAAATCAGAAATATACACAACACCAGAATTAAACGTGAGAGAAGCCGTCACAGTAACAACACTTAATTTGCTGTCTGATAAATAAAAATGTTTATCCAAATAAAAAGAGATCTATTTTAATGTGTTTAAACAATTAAACTAGAAGTTTACTTACTTGTAGATAGAAAATACCAAGTACGCGAAGTCTTTACTCGCGCAGGAGCGCATTCTTCAAAGCACGAGAGCCCATCCAGCACACTGAGGTTATAATGACGTTATTTTTAAGTTAATATTGGTCGACGGCGTCATATGACTAATAAATGATGTCCATAAGACGTCATATAATGGAACGTACGTAGACGTCTTCAAAACGACGTCTTTTGGACGTACAATACAATACGTACAAGTTTCATTAAAAAGATATTATTTTAACAGGGGCCAAGGAATACTAGTCATATTAAGCAGGTAGTCACAATATAGAGATGTTTTGACTGTAGTATATAATAAATGTTATTTCCAATATTCAACTATTTATTTATAATTCCTGTCTTAGTCCTCGTATAGGACGTTTTAATGACGTCTTTGGGCTGTGACATAATGATGTCAGTTTTACGACAATTTGACGTTGTTACTGTCGAAAAACGGCTACGTTATGACGTCATAGTGCTGGCTGGGAGACGAAGGAGCGGGTGATTTATTTGCGCGAATGCGCCGAAGATGAGTTCGCGAATCGAGTTTTATACAATTTTTTTTGAAACGATTATTAAAGGCAGGCTTTTCCGATGCACGCGCCAGCTGGAAGGTGATAGCAACAACCGACGACAATATCCATCGTGGCAGCAGACGACAACATCCGTCGTGGCAGCAGACGACACTATTTTGGAGTGTTATTTTATATACGCACTTCCGATGGTACCTTGGCAAGTGCACCCATATAAAATAACTGCAAGACAGCCGTCCGCTGCCACGAAAGGTATCGGCATCCGGTGTCGCTCTCGCATGCTGTCTGTCGCGTACATTAGTAGTCTTTAGGTTAACCATGAAAAAACCTTCTTCACGAAAATCTTTTATACTGTTTCGATTTCAAAGTAAACATAAAATCAAGTAGGTAATAGCATTTGTTGCCAATAGATGGCGCTCAAATCTGTCATTGGAATTATTACTAATCTTCATTTTGTGATTTCTAATCTATATATATAAAAGGGAAAGATTGTATATATGTATGCGATTTTCTCCGCAACCACTGGACCGATTTGGATGAAATTGGTATCATTGGAAAGGTCTTGGCCCAGAATAGAAAATAAGACTCAAATTGGACTCTGTCGGCCATCGTGGTCTCGATTTATACCAATAGCAACTTAAATAGATAACAATAGATGGCGTTCTGTTCATCTCTTGCACTTAATGTTAATGTGTGCGACTATAATATGTGTGCGACTATTGAAATCATTTCCAAATTTAATTAAAAGCGCAGCAAAGCGCGCCGGGTACTTGCTAGTATCCATATAATAGCTAAAATGGCATTTTTAAACTAAATTCTATTATTATCAAGTCAAACTAGTTTTGGAGAGCCTAAAAGGGCCAGTGGTTTTTTGCTGTTTTTAATGCACAAGTGCGTGAACACTACGTTCGTGTTCAACTGTTATGTTCGCAAAATGTGATTTTGAAAGTGGTGAGTTCAAAGAATTTTTGTAAAATTCAGTAACCCATTGTTTAGCTTTTCGATACTTATTTGAACTTTATCTACCTAGAATCGAAAAGTAACACAAAAGAAAAACTAATGCCAAATCTATTCTTTATATATGTCAATTACAAATTTTGTGATGAAAACTTGATTACAGTATCCTCTAATCTATAATCTTACGCCTAGAATGGAATAAAGGCATTTTTCCCATTTTGTTGTGCAAATGGCCATCACCAGCTTATATTGCATATATTACACGTGAGTTAATGATATTAGCCACTCAGAAAAATTAACCATTCAATTTTTGTTTGTGGTAATAGCTTACTTAACTCACTTGTACCATAACTATTATTTCTGATAATCAAAACGAAAATTACTCTGTGCAAACTATTAATTGTTTTATCTTTCCATAACAATATGCAATCTTCACTTCTACAGATGAAAGTATACTTTTCATATAAATAAGATTGTCTGCATGTTTTACGTGGGGTTCCTATATCAACATACCCCCACGTTCCTTCCAAGGAGGAAGTGATTGAGATACGCCCAATCAACACGCAATTGCTAGCAATTGCTCCCAGTAACTCACTGGTCGGAGCGAGGTTGGCTATCCAGCCTCTACTAGCTATCCAGGCTAGTACCGGAGCGATTGACTTAACACGTGCTCACCCGCCGGCACCCTCCCGTCTTCTTTCATACGGGGTGAAGTGCCTCGTCCAGCATTAGGACTATTCCCCCAATTTAGGTCAGTTGAATAGAGAGCCCTCCAATCCTCTTTCATACCTTCATAAGTTCCTCCCAGAGACAAGGGTTGTGGCCACTGATCGATCAAATCCAACGTTAATGTGGTGGGGCTTGGTTTTTAAATGGGTTTGCCACCCCGATCTCCCAGTTATAGGCCTGGTGCGCCCTCGATAAAGCTTCGTTTCCAGGCTGCTTTAAAGGGCCCTTGTTAAAGCTACGCGCCGGTGTGTACCCGTTAAGGTGAAGTTGTCTTGAACGTGAGAGGCTATGTCTCTTCGCTTCAACGTTCTTTAAGTTTAGGTCTCTAGACGATTTCTGGGAACCCGACGCTGGAACTGACAGCATATGCCAGACCCCCGTACTTTCACCTCCGACACGCTACCTGGTGGCATGCAGTTTCTCATGGGTTAGCGAGCGAACTCCCTATCCGAGATAAACCTCACTTAAATCTCCTCCATTCGTCTATGCCAGTCAGCGGGATACTTAGCTCCATAAAAGACCCTACGTCAGGTAAGATTCAATCCACCCACACCGGACCCCCTTGTTAGCAGAGTTCCCTCCGCAACGTTTTAGGGTCATCGTCGAGAAATACTCCGGTGAAACGTAAACGAGACGTAAACGAAACACCTACGCATAACTCTACCACACATTTAATTCTGAACGCGTCATCCGTTGCCCTTGGGATGGGGTAGACAACGACCAGTTCTAATGGTGAACGCCGTGTGGTCTGCCCTCAAGCTAGTCTCGAATCCTAGTGCTTCCCGACACCTCTAACGACTGCCCTCCCTTTGCCTTCGGGCTAGTCTCGGATACTAGTAATGAAGTCCGACATCTCGAACGACTGCTTGACCGTTCACCCTGTTTCATATAAACAGTGGAAAATATCTCATACTTTCATATACTAGGCTCAGTTTTTAAGTATGATCCGTTCTGAAAATTATTGTCGATTGAAGTTGGGAGGCGGAACTGTGCCTGGCTGTTATCTTTATATGGTTTAATAGTTAATTGTCTGTCGGATTCTTGCTTGATGTTGCGTGCGAACGATTTACAATGAGTGCTACAAAAAATAATACCGCCGGCTTTGAGCTTTGCACTGTGATCCAAATTTTAAATGGCAATGTCGAAATAATTGAATATGAAACTTCCTAAAATTCGATAGATAACTGAAAAATTGTGAAACGACAATTTTCATGATTTTGTTCCCCTTAAGTTAAATCATTTGTCATTAAATCACCTCGGGCAGAAGCGTCACTAAGGTCGGTCAGCCGGGCGTATGCCCGGGGCTCTTGGAGCTAGTGGGGCCCCGCGATGTGTTATCTTATTTTAATCAACATTTTTTTTATTTTCTGGGGGCCCCACTGGATATTTGTGCCCGGGGCCTCAAAAAACAAAGGGCGGCGCTGCCCTCGGGGGATCGCTGTGCTCTTTGTCGCGGATATTCGTTTGCCCTTCTTTAACACACGACACTATTGTTCCTAATCCTTCCAACATTCATAGAATTCCACACTTAGATCTCACAGAGTTGCCCTCTCTATAACACTATTGTACCTTTGTTAACAAAATTCGTACCACACTGCAAAGTTCAGAGCTGGAGAGATTATTTATTGTTGCAAAACAAAATCATTTGTAAAATCTATCCAAATAAATAAAGCTACTATTTCTTTTTATTGTTTAGTTCATTAGTTTAACTTTGAATAGTACTAGAAAAATTACAGTTAGTTTCCTTTTTGAAGAAAAACCATTTAAATAAGTACAATCTACTTTTAGAATAAGTGTGGTACACGCGAGCGCTAACGTGATTGCGTAGCTTAGTTAGCCGGAACGAGGTGATCATAACTCGAAATTGTTGCCAACCCAGGTTTGATACAAGTAAACAGATGGCTTTTTATTTGCCTTATAACACTCAGTACTATATATTATATATCAATAGTGGACCTTTTGAGTGTGGAGTTCTATTTTTCAGATCGTAAGCGGAGAAACAAACACGCGAGGGATTAAAAGCCACTTAGTTCCATGGTATATACGATATTTCTTACAGAAATTAATTGACTTAATCGCAAAAACTTCCGAAATCTTTAAAAATATTGTTAAATGTCATCCTGACAAATGATTTGTCTTTAAAAAAGGAACTAATAAATGTATCTGTAATAAATGCAAAACTGTTTTTATTAGTCACTAAAAAATGCGTACTAATTCGCATCCAAAAACCACCAATTTGAAGAGGGCTTTATTCTCTTTTATTTTTCTTCTAGGGGGCAGTCGCCCCTCGCTAGGTACGCCCTTGCTACTACTATAAAATAAAACCTTTTAATAGAAAAAGAAAGTGTTTCAAGAATTATTTCCCCTTTTTAAATTTCCACGAATGCATTTTAATATTTGAGGACAATGAATGAAGGTTAGTAAGTAAAAATGTGGGTTAGATTTTTTCAATAGAATACTACTATAAAATAGCTCCAAGAATTACTTCATCCTTTTTAAATTTCCATGAATTCATTTTAATACGCCTGGACAATGTAGGTTAAATTCTTTCAATAGAAGATTATTATGAAATACATAAACCTTTTAACAGAAAAAAAAATGCTCCAAGAGTCATCTCCCCCTTTTTAAATTTCCACGAATTCATATTAATATTCAAGGACAATGTATGAAGATTAAGAAGTAAAAATGTGGGTTAAATTATTTCTATTATAAAATAGTTCCAAGAATTATTTCACTCTTTTTAAATTTCTGCAAATTAATTTTAATATGCCAGGACAATGTAGCTTAAATTATTTCAATAGAACACCACTACAAAATAGTTAAACCTTTTAATAGAAAAAGAATTCTTTGTAATATTCGAGGATAATGAATGAAGGTTTGTAAATAAAAATGTACGTATAAATTATTTCAATACAAATACTACACAGGATCTCAACTAGACGATGGGCAAAGTGAAACACGACGATTTCTTACAAAATAAAATTCAAAACTATTGCAAGATTGTTTTTAGTAGTCACTAAAAAATGCGTACTAATTCGCATCCCGCTCCGTCACACAGACGCATCAATTTGAAGAGAGCTTTATTTTTTTTCTTCTAGCTACCCCCCTTGTCCCTTACTGGATACAACTTTGCACTTATCTAATCTATAATGCCACAGAATGTTTCATGTAGGGTTTGAGTTGTGACGTCAATACACGGTTTATAAAATCACAACTCAACTATACTTCATCTTTTTTAAAGTAGCTTTTCACTATATGCTACGTGTGAGCATTATGTCTACTAGTGTTTTGTTCAGTATTGAAAACTGTACGACCTACGTGCCGGAAGCGGTTTGATTTGCCAGTCGCTCGCATAGTAGTTTGAAAAGAGATAGGCATTACAATGATAGGTAAAGGTAAGGGTGATCCATTTAACTTTCCCCCCCTATTTTCTCTGTTATTTCTGTAGTTACAAAAAAATTATTCTAAAAGTTGTAGGGCTTTTTCTCAAGTTTTTAAATATGACATAAAAAAGAACAATTGAAAAATAAATGCCAAAGTTATAAATATAATTTGAATTTTTTTAAATAGAACACCCTGTATTTTATTACCTTGTTCGACGTAGAATTCCAGTCTCATTTTAACAATATAGAATATATAATACTTACTTTTAACAGTTTTCGAAATATTTGCTTTTAAATATATAAATTACACACTATCACATATTCTATCGAGTATGCTCTGATTTTAAAAACATTTGCTTTCAAGAGAACGGCCTTCAAATAGAACGTGTTTTCTAATTAAATATTTCATATGTCATTTAATATTATTTATTTATATATTTAAACTAAATAATTCGGAAAGTATTACAAGTAAATACTATGTGTTCTATATTGTTGAAATCAGTGCAAAATTCTACACAAAAAATGCAATAAAATACAGGGTGTTCCATTTAAAAAAAATTCAATTTATATATAACTTTGGTATTTATTTCTCAATTGTTTTTTGATGTTATATTTAAAAACTTTACAAAAACCCTACAACTTTTGTTAGAATAATTTTTTGCAACTACAGAAATAACAGAGAAAAGTAGGGGGGGGGAAGTTAAGTGGATCACCCTGTACAACGTACAGGTGTAGTAGTCACTGACAAAAAAATAATCAGAAATTCTAAACAAATTTGTAAGTATTAATGTAAACAAATGTACAAGATTTTTTTTATTTTTATTTCTTGAACAAATTGGTTATTGACTTGTTAAATAATGTAATTATGTAACATGTTAAATTAATTTATTTCTATTAGTCCAGGCAAACTAAACATTTGAAATGGAAAATGGAAGTACATGAGATTTTTCATTTCCAGCATGCAGTGGGGGTCTAGAAAAGCTTAACTTGAAGTTTTCGACCTCAAATTCATATGAGCTTTTTCCGCCCTTTTGAAAAGAAGAGGTGAAGTGCTGTTTTGAAATTATCTCTGTAACCGTAGGTCCGACAAAAAATTTGTAGTGTTTACGATCGTCTACAACTTTTATTTTAAACTTTTTCGCGTAATATAAAAATAAAAAAGTTGTGAGGGAAAAAAAAATAAAAATTGTGGTATCCGATTTACCTTTCGCTGGTTTCCTGAAGGAAACATTACATTTATTGTCTGCGAGTCCAGTGAGCAAAACTAGCAGGTAAATGTCTTCTCAAATACGACGAATTCCATTCAACGCTATTATTTAAAGCGAAAATTGTCGACGCCCAAGTTCTACTTGCCACTGGAGAGCGTTTTTTTATGACCTTATACGGAGCCGATAAGAACGAAAAACCCTTAAATTCACTGAAGTACAAAAAACTCTGCACGAGCGCGGCAAAGAAGACATTTAATTTGTCAGCAATACCATCCATCGAAGGCTCTACGCGACATCATATTTTCCGAACTTACATCAGGTTCAATCGTGGTTAGGATTTGAAAAGGATTCAGAGGAATGGGGTTGGTCTTGAACCTATCACAAGCGCCGCCGAACCCGTGCCAGAGAACTTTTTACAACTCATCAAAAAAATGCAAAGGGAAATGTGAATCAGCTTGCGGGTGCATAGGAGCAGGCGTTAAGTGTTCCACTATTTGTCTGCATTGCAGTGGGCAGACCTGCGAAAAGGACACTAAATATGACCAAGTTGTCGATGAAGACTCGATGAAGAATTATTAACCCTTAACTACCCGGGTGCCGTAAGAGTAACGCAAACACCTGGGACTGGTCACGGTGACCGCTGATCTCTAAAGCGCTATAAAATTAAAAAGAATTAAAAATAAGTCATTTAAATTTGTTGTTATAGTCCTTGAATAGTGTGAATTCCTATTTCAAGTTTTTTTTTAATTTTTATAATCAGAAATTAATATAACTAAAAGAAATGATTTAACGGTGGAAATTACGAAAAAACAGTCTAGTAGAGTCTAATATCACAAAATTTATTACAGACAGAAAATAAAACAAGTTTCTTACAAAACAGGATAAACTAAGTTACAATAGATATACCTAGCAATGATTTTTCAAAATCCTTATCACCAAAGCGAACCTTCAGTGAATCGGTCTAAAGTGCTAGTCATAACTTAAATACCCGGATCCGGTCACTATGACCGCACGAAATATTTAAATTCAAATAATATCGTAACGCGTGAAAACAGATCGATGTGCAGCGGGCTACAAACTGAAAATGATGCTATTTAGGAATACCTAACGGCACAAATCTTAATTCTTCCTAGAAATAGGAAAAACACAAGTCACATGCGGTCACCGAGACCGCACCTGGGTAGTTAAGGGTTAATTTCATGTACTATAAATGTAAGTATTAAATAACATAATGGAAATTAGGCCAACTATGAGACGATAACTGTTCCCATGCACCAAGGTTTACGATGCACAATATGTCATAGTACGCGACGCGTACCAAGCAGTTCACGTACACTAACCTCCCTTCGAGCGTTGACTTGACCTATAACAATAAACGGAATAAAAAAATTCATTAAAAAAAATTGTTCGCCATGAAATGCTCCATAAAAAAACGAACGAATAATTTTTTTGCTCCACTAATAATGAAATAGTTGTATCATCTACAAAATTAAGCAACAATTTCTACTCCCTCAATTTTCAACGTTTTTCCCTCACAACTTTCTCATTTTTTATATTACGCGAGAAAGTTTAAAATAAAAGTTGTAGACAATCGTATTGCCGACAAAAATGATTAGTACAAATTTTTTGTCGGACCTACGGTTACAGAGATAATTTCAAAACAACACTTCATCCCTTCTTTTCTAAATGGCGGAAAAAGCTCATATGAATTTGAAGTCGAAAACTTCAAGTCAAGCTTTTCTAGACCCCCCTGCATGCTGGAAATCAAAAATCTCATGTACTTCCATATTCCAAGTTAAGCACTTTTTTCGTACCGTTTGACTGGACTATATTCAGTACAGTAGATTTATGTAAAGATACTTAGGAAAATACGTTTCGGAACCGCTGGTGGTCTTGCTATCTTAACCCATACAATTTCTGGGCGGATCTAGTTAATCCCATAACCAGGATCCTAGGTGTATAATACGAGGGTGGTCCCTGAAGTACCCGACCTGACCAAGAGGTGGCGGTAGTTGTTTGAAAATATCACTGTATTGGAAAGTACGCAGTCTATAAAGCATATGTTTCAAGTTTGAAAGCGCCACGTTGTTCAGTATTTGTTTGGCAGCCATCAATAGTGAACATTGTCAGTGAATTTGTGAAAATGGAGACAATTGGTCATCGTTATGTGATACAATACTTTTATTTGAAAGGCGTCAGCCCAACCAATATAATAGCTGAACTGGATTCTACTCTGGGTGAGTCTGCTCCTTCGTTTACAACAGTTAAATTTTGGGTAGCTGAGTTTAAACGAGGCCGTACGAGCTGCCAAGACGAGCATCGCAGTGGTCGACCAAATGAGGTGACGCCTCCAGAAATGGTGAAGAAAATCCACAAAGCGGTACTTGATGATCGTCGACTGAAAGTGCGCGAGCTAGCAGACATTACGGGCATTTCAAAAAGTGCGGTACATCGCATATTATCTGAAGATTTGGACATGAGAAAGCTGTGTGCAAGATGGGTGCCGCGTTTGCTCACACTCGAGCAAAAACAGTGTCGTGAAAATGTTTCAATTGAGTTTATTGTTTCCAGCCTTATTTTGTGGAACTCCATAATCATGAAATAAATAAAGATTATTAAAAGTTTCACAGTTTTATTAAAATACAACCTGACAATATTGTTTCGACAGCTATGCTGTCATTATCAAAGGTAATATAATTATAAACAAACACGTCGCTAAGGTAGATACAAAATAGGTAACTAGATAAAATAATAATAATAATCAGAATTAAATATCTAATACTTCCAGTAACGGAGAATTACTGAGCTCAAGTTGTTCATTCATTAAAGGTACCCTGAGTTTGTGTTTGTATATCTCAAAGGCTTCTAAAATGTCTAATTTGCGTTTGTTATTACAAAAATGTAGGAATTTAATATTATTTTGAGGAGTCATTGTGTGATTTTGTTCTGAAAGGTGTTTGGCGTAATTCGATTTTTCAGGATGTTTATTTTTGTAATGACGTACGTGTTCTTTATATCTTATGTCAAAATTTCGAAGTGTTTGTCCAATATATACCGAACTACAAAAAGAACAATTTAAACGGTAAATGCCCGATTTCATGATATCATGTGTTCTGTCTTTAGCATTAAATAAAAATGAAAAAGTGTTAGTGTTGGTTTTAAATGTTATTTTATAATTGTTGGTTTTTCTTAGTATATGTGCAATTTTTTCTGATATTTTGCCAAAATATGGTATAGATATGTAATTTGTGTCTTCTGTTTATTACATATTACAAATTACATATCTATACCATATTTTGGCAAAATATCAGAAAAAATTGCACATATACTAAGAAAAACCAACAATTATAAAATAACATTTAAAACCAACACTAACACTTTTTCATTTTTATTTAATGCTAAAGACAGAACACATGATATCATGAAATCGGGCATTTACCGTTTAAATTGTTCTTTTTGTAGTTCGGTATATATTGGACAAACACTTCGAAATTTTGACATAAGATATAAAGAACACGTACGTCATTACAAAAATAAACATTCTGAAAAATCGAATTACGCCAAACACCTTTTAGAACAAAATCACACAATGACTCCTCAAAATAATATTAAATTCCTACATTTTTGTAATAACAAACGCAAATTAGACATTTTAGAAGCCTTTGAGATATACAAACACAAACTCAGGGTACCTTTAATGAATGAACAACTTGAGCTCAGTAATTCTCCGTTACTGGAAGTATTAGATATTTAATTCTGATTATTATTATTATTTTATCTAGTTACCTATTTTGTATCTACCTTAGCGACGTGTTTGTTTATAATTATATTACCTTTGATAATGACAGCATAGCTGTCGAAACAATATTGTCAGGTTGTATTTTAATAAAACTGTGAAACTTTTAATAATCTTTATTTATTTCATTTCAATTGAGTGTTTAGCGAAGATTCACAGCAACAAAGCAGAATTTTTGCGCCGTTTCGTAACAATGGATGAAACATGGGTCCATCATTTCACACCCGAGACAAAAGAACAATCGAAACAATGGACTCAAAAGGGAGAACCGGCTCCAAAGAAGGCGAAGATCGTTTCATCTGCAGGCAAGGTTATGGCGTCGGTTTTTTGGGATGCGCGTGGAATAATTTTTATTGACTATCTCGATAAAGGAAAAACTATCAACGGCCAGTATCATGCAAACTTATTGCAACGTTTGAGCGAAGAAATCAAGCAAAAACGGCCGCATTTGGCTAAAAAGAAAGTGTTGTTTCATCACGACAACGCGCCAGCTCACAAATCCGTTATTGCAATGGCCAAAATTAATCAATTAAAGTTTGAATTGCTACCTCATGCACTATATTCGCCAGATTTAGCCCCCTCGGATTATTTTCTGTTCCCAAACTTGAAAAAATGGCTCAGTGGTCAAAGAGTTTTCAACGATGAAGAAGTGATGTCAGCAGTTAATGGCTATTTTGAGGAGCAAGACAGTTCTTATTATAAAAAAGGTATCGAACTTTTTGAACACCGCTGGGAAAAGTGTATCGAGCTGAAAGGAGATTACGTTGAAAAATAAATAAACCTTTTTCCAAAATGTTTGTGTTTTCTTTGTTGGGTCGGGTACTTCTGGGACCACCCTCGTAAAAGAATAAACCTAAATAAACTGCCTTACTGTAAACTATTCAAGCAACCCAAAATACACTTATGCTACTTAAGTTGGTGACCATACAAATTTAAACAATTAGTTATTTGTGTATTTAGAGCGCGAAATGCTACTTTGGTGGTCAAAAATAACCGAGTCAAAATCTCATTCGAGACCACCAAAGGTCATTTCGAGCACAACGGTTTTTCTACAGCATTATTGAAATAACCGAAAAAGTAGAAAAAAAAATTCATAAAAAATAACACAATGAAATTTATATTTTAACGCAAAGTGGACAGTTTCGTTGTTGCTACAGAAACGACATTGCTCAAATATGCATAAATCGCATAAATGCAATAAATACTTTTCGCATTTTTTTTGCATAAAAATAATAATAAGTTTATTTTTTCACTACTAGCTTTAAAACATACTATTATCTAGTCTGTTGTCACCTTGTGAAGTTAGCCTTCTTGCCTAGTGGTAAATAATTTTTTATTATTGACTACTAGTCAATAATCCAGATTTTAGTGTAACACGGGGCAAAAATTCATCCCATTATACACTGGCATCCAGGAAAAAATCCGTGATCGCGATAGTACGTTTTTTATGTGAGAAGAATAAAAGGAATAAAAGTACTAGTAGTGAAAAAAATAATATATACACCACGGTTGTGAAATGTTTTCTAGAGCCTCTCATCTTATATCCCTCGATGCTGCGCATCTCGGGATCTAATAATGCTCGGCTCTAGAAAAAACTCTTCACAACCTTGGTATATAATATACTATTAAATACTTTAGGAAAGCCCTAATATACACATATTTTTACTTTAAGAAAAGAAATTTAACAATACTAAATAATTTTTACATATAAGTTACAACAATAAATTTAAATATACCAACATCTTATAGACAAATACTTAATAAATACAAAAATATATTTCCAGCTTCATCAATTCTTCATATGGTAAGCTAAACGTCTTTTAAATTCATTTATAGATTCTGCATTTCTTATTAGATTCGGAAGTTTATTAAATTCATCAAGACCTTTGTAAAATAGTGATTTAATTGTTGAAGAAAGGTTACATCTAGGACTGTGAAAATTACAATTTGTGTGAGCTCTAGTTAAGTGATTATGAATGTTCTATTTAAACTCTGTGAATTGTTCAAGATAGGCTGGTAAAAGATTGTTTAATAATTTGTAAATAAAAATCGTTGAGTTTCTATAGAATCTGTCGGAAACTGTGAACCACTGTAAATTATTTAACATCAGTGAGATACTAGTAAATCGATTACATTTAAGTATAATCCGCATTCCCCGATTTTGCAGTTTTTGAAGTGCAGACAATTTGTTTAAATTAAAAGAAAATAATAAGCTACTACAGTAATCAAAATGCGGTTGGATAATAGTATTGTAAACAGTAATCTTTGTAGTTGTTGATAAGTGCAATGCAATTCTTGAAAAGAAGTAAAGTTTTTTGTAATTTTTTTATACATGTACCTAAAATGTGCATTGAATGATAAGGTGTTATCCAACACAAAACCCAAATATTTGAATTCATTGACAAACTCAATTTTGTTGCCATCAATCCTCAAAGTTAAATCCGTTATGTTAATGTTGCTGAGTCTGTAAGATGATGTTATTACCATGGCCTTAGTTTTGCTAACATTTAGTTTTAATCTATTACTGTTTAAGTAAATGCAAACTTTTTTTAGGCACTCGTTCATTTTAAGAATTGCATTGTTCAAGTTTTTATCTGAAATTGACAGTAAAGTGTCATCAGCAAAAAGATTGATAAAATCGCATTTGTTATTTAATATGCTAATGTCATTAATGTAACAAAGAAATAGAAGCGGTCCCAAAACACTCCCTTGGGGCACACCGTGTTTATTTACTATAGGTTCAGACCGACTGTCTTCAATCCTTGTTATTTGTTTACGATCATTCAAGTAATCTCTAAACCAATCAAGTACCACGCCTTGTATGCCCATTGATTCTAACTTTTTTAGTAGCAAATTAAGGTTAATCGTTTCAAAGGCCCGCTTTAAGTCTAAGAACACAACTACAACGTATTCGCTTTCATCAATATTTTCTCGCCATTTAGTCACCGTTAACTGTAAGGCAGATTCACATGAATGATGTGGTCTGAATCGTGATTGATAAGACATTAGTATATTATTATCCTCTAAATAACCTAATAATAGCTTGTAAACCGCATTTAATCTTTTCTATACAAGGTAAGGTATTGATTGGTCGAAATTCCCATTATTTATTTGTATTACACACTTCTTGTATTGGAACAACAGTACTAGTTTTCAGATTTTGGGGAAATTTTCCATAATATAGGGATGTATTGACAAGATGTAATAAAACATGTCCAATTACTCAGTATGCATTTTTTATAAATCTACTATCTATAATTTCCCTACCTTTTTTTATTTTCTAGTTTATTTACTATTTTAGAAAGGTCTGATAACTCTAGCATCTTGAAATTAGTAAATGTACTATTAATGTTATAAATATTTTGCCACTGCACATTATCATCTATACTATTAACTACTGATTCTATGCTACTGATAAAATATTTGTTAAAATTTTTTTGCTATTTCCTCAGGAGATTTAGAAACATTGATACGTCAATCAGTTTCAAATTGAATGCCATTACCAAAGGAAGACCCTTTGAAATTAGTAATAACAAAGGACTTCAGTGTTTTCCACATTAAAGTTGGATTATTTCTATTTAGATCTATTTTCTTATAAAAATAATTTCGTATTCGTTGTCAAGTGAACAAAGCCAATGTGGCATTTTACATACGGATACTAATGAAAAAATGTCATTATTTTTTTATAGCTGTAGACAAAAATTGAAAATTCTAGTTTGATTGATTGTTATCAACTTTGACGATTTACCATTCTTTTATATATATTACATTTTAAACTATGTGTGATGTAGTACCTCTATCTTTACTTTAATTATTTTTTTATAAAAGTTGACCTGTTATGGTTTGAGAAAAGCTTTTCTATATATAAGGCTCTACTTTAGTCCCCCAAAAGAGGGAGTAAAGTAGCACTTTTACTCCCTGAGGGAGTAAAGTGTTTCCATGACAACAACAAGTAAACAACAAAAAAAAAAAGTAATCGCGGTACATGTTAGGATTTATTATCCTGAAACTATGTGATTTTGCCGTTTGCAGAGTTCAATTGTCCGAATGACATGTAACGAAATCTTCGAAAAAAATTTTCGAAATTTTGAATTTTTGCGATTAAGTTCTTTAGGACGTGCAAAAAATAGCGTATATACCACTGTACTAAAGTGCCTTTTAATCCCTCATGTGTTTATTTTCCGAGCGTCAGCGAGGAAAATAAACTCACATTCGGGATTAAAAGATGCACTTTAGTCCCTGGGAATATAATATACTATTTTGCACGTCCTACATATAAGGCTCTACTTTAGTCCCCCAAAAGAGCGAGTAAAGTAGCACTTTCACTCCCTGAGGGAGTAAAGTGTTTCCATGACAACAACAAGTAAACAACAAAAAAAATTAATCGCAGTACATGTTAAGATTTATTATCCTGAAACTATGTGATTTTGGCGTTTGCAGAGTTCAATTGTCCGAATGACATGTAACGAAATTTTCGGAAAAATTCTTCAAAATTCTGAATGTTTGCGATTAAGTTCTTTAGGACGTGCAAAAAATAGCGTATATACCGCTGGACTAAAGTGCCTTTTAATCCCTCATATGTCTCTGTTTTCTGTTTAATCCCTCTCGCTGACGCTCGGAAAATAAACTCATTCGGGATTAAAAGATGCACTTTAGTCCCTGGGTATATAATATACTATTTATATGATATGATGCTATAAAATTTTCCAGAATTTATGTTCATTCATAAAATGAGTAGGTACAACAGTGATCATTCTGTGGCAACTAATAAGTAATAGCTGTATTGAGTAACAACTTTAATTTAGAACAAAAAAATCTGGACTTTAGTTTAAGTTTTAATTTTTACATTAAAAAAGGTTTATTATCATGCTTACGATTTCAGTATGCGGGATGGCTAAATATTAGAGAATCTTGGAACCTGAGTGTACTGGCGGACACCTTTTAAACTATTTTGTTAAGAAGGGAAAATCACACACGCAGTTTGATATGAATTCTCGGCTATGCATGCATCGTCTGATTAAAATTTAATATTTAATAAAATAACTTGTTTATTTGAAAGAAGGCATTGTCAAGGTTTCTTAAAATTCATAATAGTTATTTATGTGTTAAGGGCATAATGAAGCTTTTATGGCCAGAAGCGTTATTTCTAGCCCGAGGCGTCAGCCGAGGGCTAGGAAAAGGCTGTAGGGCCCTAAAAGCAAGTTATGCCCGCTATACATACACTATTTTATGCACAGATTAAGTTTCTAATGTCAAATCTATTATTGTGTAGAAATATAATTAAATGAGTACGTAGGTACATCAAGCAGCTGTGCGTATACTTATGTGATTATACGAAGTTCGTTACTAGAGTTACTGTTCCAAAATATTTAATTTCAGTTTATTTTCATTGGTGATAAGTTTACAAATTATATTAAGAACCAATCAAGTTCTACAAAAAAACTTCTGACATTTAATTGACTTTTCGTTATTGCCCGTTTGACCATAAAGAGGCCCTTGGGCCATAAAAAGATGTTTATGTTTAGATGAGTATTGCAATAATAGTCTAATTATAATGCATTTGTGCAGATAAATCTATTATTGCGTAGAAATATAATTAAATGAGTACGTAGGTACATCAAGCAGCCGTGCGTATACTTATGTGATTATACGAAGTTCGTTACTATTCCAAAATATTTAATTTCAATTTATTTTCATTGGTGATAAGTTTACAAATTATATTATGAACCAATCCAGTTCTACAAAAAAACTTCTGACATTTAATTGACTTTTCGTTATTGCCCGTCTGACCATAAAGAGGCCCTTGGGCCATAAAAAGACGTTTATGTTTAGATGAGTATTGCAATAATAGTCTAATTATAATGCATTTGTGCATAATAGTTATTTATGTGTTAAGGGCATAATGAAGCTTTTTGGCCAGAAGCGTTATTTCTAGACCGAGGCGTCAGCCGAGGGCTAGGAAAAGGCTGTAGGGCCCTAAAAGCAAGTTATGCCCGCTATACATACACTATTTTATGCACAGATTAAGTTTTTAATGTCAAATCTATTATTGCATAAAAATATAATTAAATGAGTACGTAGGTACATCAAGCAGCTGTGCGTATACTTATGTGATTATACGAAGTTCGTTACTATTCCAAAATATTTAATTTCAGTTTATTTTCATTGGTGATAAGTTTACAAATTATATTAAGAACCAATCAAGTTCTACAAAAAACTTCTGACATTTAATTGACTTTTCGTTATTGCCCGCCTGACCATAAAGCGGCCCTTGGGCCATAAAAAGACGTTTATGTTTAGATGAGTCTTGCAATAATAGTCTAATTATAATGCATCTGTGCATAAAAATATTTATGTAATGTTTCAATAAAAAAACTTCGTTTTTGTAAACAGTAAAATAAAACAGTGCATTGAAAACAGAAACTTAGATATAAATTGTTCTTCAATAACGAAGAACTGTATGATACCCTGAAAATAAATTTCCGTAAATAATGCTTTTTTAATAAGTAATAAATTAAAATATTGCATTTGCTCTAATGACATAGGAACAGATAATAATTAAAAATTCAATTCTAATCTAATGCGCTATAGCTTCCTTATAACAACTTAAAATTTTAATCAAAGTCTGAAAAATGCAGACTAAACTAAAAATGATGATGGTAAAAAGAGAAAAAATATCAACAGTAGATAATATGAAATAGCAATGTATAATTCTACGAAACCTGTAAATTTAAAGTTGTGAGTTAATATTGAACTGCAAATTGTACAATAAACATGTTTTATTCAAACGTTATTAAAACTACGCATGTCTTATCAAAAATGTTTCATTGAAAAGGTGGGGGGGACTAAGGCGGCTCTTGGGTACAGTCTGCGACAACACGGGTGTGTAAATCGTGCACCCATATCCTAAGCCTGTTTATTAGTGTCCTAACTTTTACTATATTGTAAAAGAAGATAAAACCATTTACTTACCATATAACAAAAAACGTAATGAGTTTAAAATCATATAAAAAATATATAGGTATAATTGATAAGAACTTAGCAATAAACAGACAAATATTTTCTAATTTTATCAGTTTTTAGATTGAAATCTTTTTATTTGTTTTCAACTCAATGTAAATATTTATGTATGTTTGTTCAATTAAGTTACCCAATAAGTTAAATTAAGTTAGCATATCATGTAGTCAATACAGCATAGTTGCTTTTTTTAATTTCATAAAAAAAAGTTAATTACACAAAATGAATTTAATGTGTTTGGTAAAGTTTTTCAATACTTCATTTTACTACACATAGATTATATACACTGAGATCGAAAAGTAAGAAATAAATGCAATATTTTAAAAACTCTTAATTTCTAAAGAAATCACCCCCAATCTTTTTGAAAATTTTGAATTCCTTGTAAAATTCTGAACATTTTCTATATGTATTATACCCTATACCTAAAACCAATTGTTTTTGAATTATTGACACTTAAACTCTGATAGGTATAGACAGTAGAATTTTTAATATTTTAGGTATTTACTCAATGAGGTATCCCCATAAAAAGAAATTATATGGCGTTAAATCAGGGGATCTGAATGGTTGCTCAATAAACACCCTTCTTCTAATCCATCGGTTTTGGAAAATATCACTTGAATCAGAAGCCCCATCTTATTGAAACTAGATGTCTTGGTGGAATAAATCCAGATTTTCTTCAACAGAAAACAGTGCTGAGACAAGATCTTTTTGTAAAAATCGTAAATATCTCATACTGATCAAGCATTCTTCAAAACAGAATGGTCCTATTATGACATTTCTGACACGTTTATTGTTTTATTATACTGAATATGACCCTCCCTCATCCAGTGCATGCAGATTTGTGTGAGACAAGTAGAGGTAGTTTTGAGTAATTATCAATTACAATGCAGTATAACTGGTGATAACTCTGCCTGCGTCGAGGAATTACCAAGAAAGCCATCAGGTTAAATAGATCTGGTTCTCTTTAATTACTACATAAACAGTTCTTGGTGTTTACCTTGTCTTTATTCATATTTTTCAGTTTTTAAAATTTGTCTAAAAATTCTTAAAAATCTTAAGGAAATTGAAGAAGTTCTAATAAAATAAAACAAGAATTACTACAACTTTTATAGCTGCTAGGTAAGCTAGGTTTACAGAATTATAAATTAAAGCTATTACATTTTTTCTTATTCACTAACATAATCAACTGTATAGAAAGAAAGTTATGAACAGGAAGTAAAATAAACTAACAATCTTCTAAAGTGTTTGATAATATTAGGATTTACATTCGAACTAATTTTTCTTTAAAAACTAAATCATTTTGATCATCTTCATTAGGTACTTCTTGTACTTTCATTAGGCATTAAAAATTGCAATCTTCGTCACTTCTAAGAAAATTGTACAATATTACAAACCAGTTAAAAATATGATGGGCAAATTTGGACTTAATCTTAAGTGATTTAAGCAAGGAAACGTTTCTATAACTCTAATATCTTTTCAATTACATAGCTTGTGGTCAAGAAACAAGTTTTGGATTCTTTATTATTCCTCACCATTGGACAAATTAACCTTTCCTTAATGGGTAGCCACTGTCGCCCTAGAATTATACCATTAGGAATAGGTTTCCATCCATTTTCCAATGCGTGCATCCATATATATTGTAATCCACTGGTTTTTAGTACACATGAACGATAGCCAGCCAGTTTGTAAATGAATAATAAAATTAATAATTTGGTCCACAAAGAACCATAGTTATTTATTACATAGGCTGGTTCATGTTCAGCAGGAGCATCTATATTAATGAATGTTACACAACCGCTAACCATTGGACATTCCATCTAAAGCATGAAAATACTGGACCACATTTTGAACTTTATTTGAACAAAATTTAAAAAATAAAACTTGAAGTCTCCTCCATTAATTCATTAATTGATATTGTAATGAATTAATGGAGGAGACTTTGAGTTTTATTTTTTAATTTAATTTTATTAATTATAAATTAATTAAATTTAAAACAATGACCTCCATTTTGAGATGGATACGTTATTAAATATTTATTTGGACAGTTTATACAAATCTGTGGGACATATTTGTAGTAACGAAGTTCACAACCCTATATATTTACAGCTCTGCAGTATGTATTTTTGGCTAAGGAAACGGGCTGATGGAGCACCCCTCGTACCTCATAGCACCAAGTGAGTGGTACAGATAACTCTGGTGTCCAGTAATAGAACATGTCAGGTGTGTTGTGTGTATATTCCACCCAGAGATGGTGTAACCTTATCATTGTTGTTCACAACTTAAATAGCATTATGATAATGACACTCCAATGACTGTTCTTTGATATGCGGATGCTTCAATCTCTTAAGTTGACTGGCTATGCGATTGACTTCCCAGCAATTAAGGTCTTGCATAGCTCGTACAATTAATTAGACTAAGTCGAGGATCAATTATAATGAAACTATGCAGAGGTTTTATAATATTTTACAAGAAGCTCTTAACTTTGCAACGACATAGTTGTTGCGTTTGGTGTTTTCAAACTGTGTGCAAATATAATAAGTATCTTATATTTTAGTTTTATGATTTCGATCTCCACAATGCTAGTTTTAATAATTTATTTTTAATATTTATTGATTTTTTTTGTCACGGCGGCTCCAACTTCGCTGATTTATTTATATGTAAATTAAGTATTAAGCATTAAATGTAAAACGATACTATATTTTATAATTCAGTTTATTTATATATATATCTTTCTTTGTAAAGAAATTGATGTATTATCTTAAGATATGCAATTTGTCAGGTTTCTTGACAATTTTTGGATTTTGTGAGGCATTTTGTTCGAGCACTTCATTGTTAAAATATGAAATTATAATTAATTGTAACTATTATCTTACCGCCGTAAAATATAGCATGAGCTAGACCTTGGCGGATCATATAGGTAGGGTAGGAGAGTTACAAATATCAATATTTGGGCATTAATGTTATCAATGATTCATGTGGGATGATTTCCGAGTTGAACCATATCCAACTGGCAATCTGTTAAATTTAAGTTGGCTGCAGCAAATGTTAATTAAGATAAGTAATTCTGTACACATTTATTAAACTAAGATCCCACTAGATCTCTTTAAAATGTCAAAAAAATGAGCTGTTCAAAATTTCAGCCCATTTGGTCAATATTAACCCGTGCCACCGAGAGGTTAAAGTTTAAATGGGATTTATTTGGTGCATTTCTAGAGACTTTTTGGCAAACTTTTTATCTTTCTATGTTTTAACTTGAAAATTTATATACTTATGTTGTTGGAACTGCTGAACACGAATATGATAAAATTCAAACTGTCAGAAACCTATTTGACAGTTGACAGCTGTCAAAAAAGCGATCAATTTCTCTAAAATGAGCATTTTCGAGGAACTGCCAAAGTTTTTTGGCAACAGATTCGTGTTAAGCAACTTCACCACATAAGTACACAATATTTCACGTTAAAACATAGAAAGATAAAAAAGTTATGATACAAAGTCTCTAGAAGTGTTCCAAACCCATGTTAAATCCCATTTAAACATTAACCTCTCGGTGGCATGGGTTAATATTGACCAAATGGGCTGAAAGTTTGCACAGCAGATTTTTTTGACATTTTAATGAGATCTAGTGGAGGGGAGCTACAAAATTTTAACTTTTGGAAAATAACGGCCACCCTAATATGTATGTTGCTATGGTATTGATGATAAACGAGCCCGTAATAATTTTAATGTTTGTTCGGGCGATTATGACCTTTTAGCGGCCTGGTTTTAGAGCGTAAATTGCTAAATTAGAGCGCCCTCTTATACTACCCTTGTTTACGTCTCCATAGTAATAAATGTAATTATAGATCACTACACCTACCTATTTGAAGTTTTGCACTTTTCAAATTATTTTTTTTTAAATTAAATATTAACATAAACTTATACCGGACATAAACTAACGTATGTATTTCGAGCTTAATTAGTGTTTTAGAGCCCTTTATTCCTTTATCATCGCTAACTGACTATGGGCTCTAAGACACTCAATTAAGCCCTTAATACATAATATACTATTATCTCCACTTTCTATGTAAATGACACTTTTCAGGCATGTATGGTAACTAAGTAAATGAGTAGTTACAACTACAGCCCTGTAAAACTTTACAGGCTCCTAAAAGAGACCTGTAAACTTCTACAATGCTCATCAACAAAAAACTATGGAAACTACTTTGTTGCTTCACCACAACACCATGTCTTTTTATAAAAAATATACAATTTAGAAAAACACACTGGTGAAGGTGGAAATAAAACTTTGTACGTGACACGCTTTGCAATTAAGCTTTGCTGGGCTCACTGGATTATGCAGGCTCGCTCCTTCGTCGCTCGCCCGTAAAGATTAATTTACAAAGCTTGTCACATAAATAACTATTACAGGCTTTATAAAGGGCTAGCCCGTAAAAAGACTCTTTACCCATGTAATCAGAGCTCAATAAACAGATGTTTACGAGTCAGTATACCATAAATGTCATTAGCAATATTCATCAATTTATTTAATAAGCGTATGTCATGCACATCTGGAATTACTTTAGTAAATAGTAAAAGTTCCAATATGCACACAAAAAACTAGAAACTTTCAAAACAAAGAAAAATGCAGATAAATATGTATTTATTGGGAACAATGGTTTTAATTCCAATATATTCATTTATATGTACAGTAAAAAATTAATTGTTTTTATAACCATTGGAGATGCAAACTATTATATATTCAAAAATCACTGGGAATATATAGAAATAAATATATATAAATGCATCTAAATCTCAACCTTACTACTCACATAACTTTGTACGGTATACTACATATATATTAAAGTGATATATTAAATCTTTTTTCCACTCAACTTTCAAACTTTAGAAAATGATTAAAAAAATAAGTAGAAAATAGTATATTAAGTATCAAGAACAGTAACGACAGTTTACCGATCGACGACAATGTTTGGCGACTGAGCGAAGCGAAGTCGCCAATATTGGAGGAGATCGGTAAACTCCTTACTGTTTGAGATGCTTATACTATTTTTTGTACGACCATTATGAATACAAAGGTATTAACTAAGGAAATATCCCCGAAAAAAATAGATTTAAGATAATTTATTTTTGCCCTGTATATCCACCAAACATTAAGTAGGTTTTGTCGTTACCATGGATACGTTTGTAATTACTATTATTTTTGAATGTCACGATATTTGTCAAACTCGTGAGAATGAGTGAATCTGAAAACGAATATAATTGGGATATTGAAGAGGCCTGAGCAAATTTAAATAAACAACATACATTTTTTTAAATAGTCCAATTATTTAGAAAATAAATGATTTCTCGCGAAAGAGACATCTAAAGATCATGCATTTATTTTATAAATTACATATAATTTACTTACCGTTCTGTTTTTGACAGAACTGAACGGTAAGTAATTACTTACCGACGCGTTTTTGCTTAGCAACCAGTAAATATAACCTACTGTTCTAAAACCAAGTATGGTAAACAATCCGAAATAGCATGGTCGTACAAAAATATTTTTTAAGTGCTTAAAACATTGAATTTTTGGAAAATGGGTATTTTTATTTAATATTATTATTTGATGTCTTTCTAGTTTTTTCGGCATAACGTTTTTGTTTTTTAATTTTTTGCTTGAAAATTTCTTCGTTTTTGTAAATATCTGAATGCAAAAAAAGCTTGAAAAAAAGACTTTTGACAGTTGACTTTAAACTATAATGAGCCTATTGAGGAAATTTACAGCATTATGAGGGTTATAGTGCTGGAGAAACTGTACTTACAAAACCAATTAAGTTTATAATACATATTTGCAAAACAAACAAACTACGTAAATAAACTGCAGTAGGTATGAGATAACTGAATGACTACAATATTTTTCAATTATATAATTATGATGAAGACTCAAGGATTAAAATGAAGAACTTTTGAAAGCATTTTAATTAAACATCACCGCTTTTAGTTATTAGTACCTGAATAATTTTTATTATTATTATTATTATTATATATACATCATAGAATGCATAGCAAGCCTCAAATGGAAATGGGCCGGACATATAGCGAGACAAGTCGATGAAAGATAGACAATGAAGTCCCTTTTATGGCGCCCATATGAAACTAAGCGAAGCAGAGGTCGACTTCAGAAACGATAGGTAGATGATATCCGGAAGATAGCGGGTAGGAATTGGATGCAGAAATCAGGAACCAACATAGATGGAGAAAGATGGGTGAGGCTTACATCCAGGAGTGGATAGCGCACGGCTGAAGAAGAAGACTTCAATAATAAATTCAAAATTTACTAGCTATTAAATTCGATAAACAAAATTGCAATTAAAAGTAAAAAAAGATTATTTCATAAATAGCTTATTTTCTCCATTTCTAGTCGTTTAATCCTCCCTTAACACCATTTTATTGAACATGGAAGTTATGGGTTATTAACTAAACAAGTTTGTAATTATATTTTTCCAGGATAATCTATAGCAGCAAGATTGTAAGCAAATGTTATTGACATGCAGATAATTGCCTTTGTAAACTTTATCATCAGACATCCATCAAAGCGTACTTGTATATTATGTATCTGTTGTCAGGCGTGTGATAAAAATTTCTAGGATGTTTACTCTAAAAAAATAAGCACTTGGTTAAATAAATATATGCATATGAGATTAAAAAATAAGCATAAAAAATTATTATGTTTAGAAAGGAAATTGCTATTTATTCTCTTTAATTCTATCATCTTATAATGCAGATCACTTGAGTTATTATTACAGTAATTTATTAACATATAAAGAGCTGATTCTTCCTCCTTGGTTATTATTTTCTTATTTATCAACAGGCATTATGATGTAATAGTGTCTATGTTATCTCAATGTCTTATTTTCTTAATAATGGAAATAATTATCCAAATTATTTACTATGTTTTGATAGCACGGCTCATAAAATCTAGTTTTATTGAATTAAAAGTTTATAATCAACAAGGTACATATCCATATCTTAATAACAATACTACAGACAATCTAATAATTTTATAATTATCACTTTCTTATTATTACAATACTCTTGATAATTAAAGAAATTATCTAACAGCATGTTAGTTTATTTTTATATCTTAATTTTTTATATTCTTTTCCAGGAATGTTAAAAGCATGTATACATCTATTTTTGATTGTCTAATTTGCTGTATCACTCTGTCAGTGGCATATTAAATTCACATTCACATCATATACAGTATTCTATTTCGATAACAGGCATGCTTATCAGTATATTAAATGTAATTGAATATATTAACAAACACATATACAAGTACCTTTAACCTTGATTGAATCTAGGTGGGGATACACATATTTCTATCAGAAGTTGAAGTTGTGAATCTACTTGATTTAGGTTCTTACATCCTATAGTACATTCAGGGGTTGTACATCTTAAATACAGAAATGGCAAATCGTAATCCTGAAATTAAATATACAAAAGTAAGTTTGATTTTGACATATAATTAAAACTATTTTAAAAAATTAAATTTTTAGCTGTTCATAAATAATGAATTTGTTGATGCTGTTAGCAAAAAAACCTTCCCAGTTATAAATCCAGCAACTGGAAAGAAATTTGTAGAAGTAGCAGAAGGAGACAAGGTAAAATATCTATTGAAGTATATTTTAATATTACTTTAATTTAAAAATATTATTTTTCGTTTAGGCAGATGTTGACAAAGCAGTACAAGCTGCAAAAGCAGCATTTGCAAGAGGATCTGAATGGAGAAATATGGATGCTTCAGCTAGAGGAAATCTTATATACAAGGTATAGTACCTAATTATTTTACATTTTTATAATGAAAAAAGTTAATAACTTTATTTTTAGTTGGCAGAGTTAATTGAACGTGATTCAAAATACTTAGCAGCATTAGAAGCATTAGATAATGGCAAGCCTTATGAAGATGCTTTATTTGATATGACTTGTGCTATATCAACATTTAGATACTATGCTGGCTATTCTGACAAAATTCATGGAAACACAATCCCTTCAGGTTAGCTTTATCTTTTTGCTTATTAAACTTATAAATAATAAAATATTTTTATTTGTAGATGGCGACTTTTTCACTTTAACAAGAAAAGAACCGGTAGGAGTTGTAGGTCAAATAATTCCTTGGAATTATCCACTTCTTATGCTTTCCTGGAAGTGGGCCCCAGCTTTAACCACTGGATGTACTATGGTATTAAAGCCAGCTGAACAGACACCTTTAACTGCACTAGCTGTTGCTGCTTTAGCTAAGGAAGCTGGATTTCCAAAAGGTGTGATCAATGTCGTTACTGGATATGGACCAACAGCAGGTGCTGCTCTAGTTGAAAATCATGATGTGAGCAAAGTGGCCTTCACTGGTTCTACAGAGGTAAATAAATATGCAAGGTTAAATCAATTTGAAAGACATAAAAATAATCAAAGCAATAGATTTCTATAAAGATCTGACTTAATTCATTATATTAGAGCAGTAATTACTTTTATGTCTATTTTATGATACTCTACTACAAAAAATACATTATAATTTGTTTCCAACACCACAGAAAATCATTTTATATGTTTATAGGTTGGCCATAAGATTATGGAAACCTCTGCAAAAACTAACTTGAAGAAAGTATCTTTAGAATTAGGGGGAAAGAGCCCGTTAGTTGTTTTTGATGATGCAGATCGTAAGTTTAAATAATCATACAATGAAAGAAAACAAATTAATATTTTAAACTCTAGTGGATGAAGCAGTTGAAATAGCTCACACTGCTATCTTTGCAAATCATGGTCAAAATTGCTGTGCTGGATCCCGTACTTTTGTTCAAGCCGGAATTTATGACGAATTTGTTAAAAGAGCTACTGAAATGGCTAAAGCCAGAAAAGTTGGAGATCCATTCACACAAGGTATTCAACAAGGACCACAGGTAAAGAATTCTTATCTCAATTTACGCTTTAAAATTAATATGTTATTTTGATTGATCTTGGATATTTAATCGACAATCTGCTTTATTAAAGAATTGATATTTGAAACTAATAATTATTAGAGTTTATTAATCAGTACATTACCATTACAAATCGAGAAAGAGCTAAAACTTTTTCCATTCTTTTAGTAATTTCCTAGATTATAAAAATAAAATGATGGTACGTAGGTTCTATGAAATACCAAAAATTCCTTTGCAAATAGATCATAGAGTATGTAGACATAGTAAACTTATACTTTGCACACTTGATTAAAAAAAAGATAAACAATATTGATTTATTTTTAAAATAGGCTATTTTTACATATATTTAATGAAAATTATAACAATATGAACATAAATCAGATGTACAAAGTTTAATATAATACTTGTTTATTTGTAGTAAATGTAATTGTGTAACTAATTAAAAAATATAAATCAGAAAATAATTATTTTCTGATTTCTATTGACATCTTTGTTTTCATGTGATATGAATTTATTCTTGATGTGAGAATTATCTTAATTAGTTACACTTAATTGGTACTATAAAGAACCATTGCTTTGTAGATAAAATTCTCATACTAACTTTGTGTACGTTTTTCGCGGTTATTATTTATGCTATCGAAATTAATTTTTTTTAATATCAAAAATAAATAAAAGCTGGATTTCTAGTTTTAATTTTTTTATGTTTGAATAAAATCTTATATAACTTTTTAACAGATTATTTTTTGCAAAAACGGAGACTACAAATCCGGTTGTATCATCAACAACATCACAATTTGAAAATTAAAAAAAAATTGGTCGTATATTAGCCGAGAAAAATTTACACAAAGTTCCTACGTACTGTAGAAAAACCTTAACAAAATTGAAAAAAAAAGGTTTTAAGGTAAATGATGTCATTACATAAACAATTGGTGCGAATTAAAGACCTTTGTTCGAATTATAGCTTGTAAATGTTATTGTTTCGATTGCTGGATGTTCGGAATACAGTGTGTTCGGATTATCAAGTTCTACTGTACTGTATTTTAATGCTTTGTGTGTTTGAAGTTCTACAGATATCGCATTGGTCATCTCTTGAGGCAAATTCTATTTCATGGCTTTTATATAAGTCTGGATGAAGAATAGAATAAACATAAAATAAATCTGTCCTGTACTGTTTGTGAATTCTCTATACATATACTTCAACATTTTGCCGGATTGTTAAATATTATTTTTAATTAACTACTTTTAAAATTCAATTACTTTATATACGTTTTTGGTTCGCTTTAGAATTCCAATAAAATTCTCGCTTTATGTAGATTTCCCATTATACACAGATTTATTATCTATTACTGTAGATGCAAACCTATCTAAAATGTACTTACACTTTTATCTGAATTGGTTCTGATTGAATTTAAATCTTGATTGATTGGGGCACCCAAGATCACCAGCACCTCCTGTAGACCCACCTATGATCCACAGATCTATCTCTAATTATTGTGGAATGAAGTTTTTCATTCTGTTTTTCAAGTTGCTGTGATTTTCTGTATCATTTTCAATCCATCACTATAATGTTATTTTTGACTTTGATCTTTCACGGTTTTCAGATCCTCAATTTTTTTTATTTCCTCATTTTCTGTTATTAATCATTCATATTCAGTTTTAATTATTTCATTTTCTTGTTTTAGTTTTGCTAATTCATCTATAAAACTTCTTTACTCCTTTTTTGTTTCTTTAATCTCTATTTATTTTCCCACTTTTCTATTCTTTACTGATGATCTTATTGTTTTTTTTGTTTCTATTAAATGCTCCTTTCTTCTCCTTTTATAATCGTTTTATATGTCACTGTTGGTGTCCATTACTTATTGGTTTCGTTTTGTTTCAATTACGGTTGATTCTACACCAATTGTAGATTTTGGCTTTTTACAATGAAACAAAAACTTGTACTTGATCAAGCAATACTTATACAATTAGTCACATTAAAAAAAGATTATTTTTCTATATAACCATAAATCATGTTAAAACTGATTATTTCAATATTAATATTGCTCACTATACAGATTATCCGAAAATCAGTCTAAACGTACAAGAATTAATAAGTGCAACAAGGAAGACATAAATAATAGATAATAGATTGCAATGATAGCTAGGTAAAAGTTCTAAACTAAGAATCTTTCTCCATAGTTTCCAATAACAAGCAAAAACATTTGTCATAAATATTTTATCTATCATTAAAAGAATAAAGTGAGGTAAAATTGCTGATTGTTTTAATTCGTGTAATCAAAGTGTGCAGTTTAAAACCACGATATGTTATTCAATTTTAAATTTCTACCACAAATCCATTTAATAATTTGAATTTTTTTCTTTCTGCGAATACATTTTAAAATTTTTAAGATTCTATTGACAAATTATAATAAAATTGATTTTTACGACAAAATTAAGCAATCTATTTAGTAACATACCATTATACCAACATAATTATTTTAACCTCACTTTATGCTTTTAATGACACATAAAATATTTGTGACAGATATGTTTGTTTACTTGCTTGTTATTGGTAGAAATTTACCTAGCCATGATTGCATTCTATCATTGTTGTGCTACCCATATTGTGCATATCTTCCTTGTTACACTCATTAATTTTTGTATGTTTAGACTGGTTTTCGGATAATCTGTATATAAAAACAGCTCTAAAGGCCTTTAAAACCCACGGCTTGTTTGAGAAGTTTTTTCCATTCTGCTCGTCCTTTTGCCAAAACTTCCCAATCCTTCACTCCCATCTCCTGCAAATCTTTAATATCATCCATCCATTTTCTTCGAGGACTTCCTTTTCTGTTTGACGCTTCCAGTTCTTCTTTTAAGATTTTATAATTAATGAATAACAATGCATCTCTCGTCAAGTTCTGAACTCAACACCCTAAGCTCATGCTTTATGAAGAAGTGTGTCCGGGTATGTTCAAAATAGCTGTAGGAAGAACTGCAATGTTGTACATATTTTACACAGTAAGTTATGGGAGAAGGGAGACTATAGTATGTTGGTGGGAAGCCTTAAATCTGCATTCCCACTCAGACAGGCTAAAACTTTAAATATATTATGCATTAATTTATGTGTACATTCGACAACGAAAAGACCTGGATAGCAGTAGTTGAAAATTTTAAAAATCTTTAGTTGCAAATGTGGTTTTAGATAAAATGTTTGTACTTTTCAAAAGGATTACTGCAAGCTATAAACCATTATTGAAACATTTTATTTAAAACCCAATTCACAACCAAACATTTTTAAAATCCTCAACTATTGCTGTCCCGATTTTTTTTGTGACGAGTGTACATACATTCCAAATTTCACCGAGATTTATAAGCTGCTTCGACTCCTGAAATATATGTAAAAATGATGCTACCATGCCAGAATAGGTGTCGATTGTTTTCTGTCAAATATTTCAGATCAATCAAATTATTTTCTTTTAACTTACTTCAGTCTGGATTAAACGCTTAAAACAACTTTGCAAGATCTCCACTGTTTTTGAAACATAAAATCAAGCTTACATATAGTATGAATTGTAAAATATAAACGTAGACTCAAACTTCATTATTAAATAATTTATTCTTTTTAAACATAATTTTAACAATTATAGGTCGATCAAGATATGTTCAATAAGGTCTTGCGTTTAATAGAAAGTGGCAAAAAGGAAGGAGCTAAACTAGAAACTGGAGGTGAACGATTTGGAAATGAAGGTTATTTCATTCAGCCCACTGTATTTTCAAATGTTACTGATAACATGACTATTGCTAAAGAAGAGGTAATAAATAATTTGTTTTTATTTACAGAATTATTAACTGTTTATGTGTTTGGTTTACAGATCTTTGGGCCAGTCCAGAGTATCTTTAAATTTCAAACTCTTGATGAAGTTATTGAAAGAGCCAACAATACAAATTATGGTCTTGCATCTGGTGTTGTAACCAAAAATCTAAACAATGCTTTAGTATTTGCCCAAGCAGTTCATGCAGGCTCTGTCTGGTAATATAATTGTGATTTTGTTAAATATATAGAAATGCTAACAAAATATGTTTTTCAAGGGTAAATTGTTATGATGCTGTAACACCTCAAGCACCATTTGGAGGATATAAACAATCAGGAATGGGAAGAGAGCTGTAAGATTTTAGGAATAAATTATAAATAATATTGTTTATAAAATAATTTTGTTTCTAGTGGTGAGGATTCGCTAAAAGAATATCTGGAAGTCAAGACCATTTCCATTAAAGTTCCAGCTAAAAATTAATCAACACTAATAGAGCCTATATAATACTTTTATCTTACCTAATCGTCACTTCATTTACTTCTATCATTAAATAAAATAACATAATCAAAAAAAAGAAGTGTTTTATTTTACAGATTTATTAATAATATTAACAGAAATTAAATTTAATCATTACTACAGATTGATTTATTTACATTATATTGCTATGTAACAATTACTCTTTAGGTGGAAGTCCTAGGTCTTCATCAGACCAGTCTCTGGGATCAGGATATTCAAATTCACCCTACATTATGACAGTTATTACTATAGAAATTTATTAATGAATATTACTACAAAAACTTACAGTAATATGTTCAAATTCTGTCCATAAATGCCATAACATCCACCACCATGCAAATCCTCCAATTATTTCGGCAGTATAAATTAAGGGTTTATCAGTAGTAGGAGTAGAATGTCTATATTCCCACCTAAAATATCAAATAATTATATATTATTTTTATGTTCTATACATATAAACTATCATATTGAATCCATTTCAATAGGTCTTAAGTGTAATCTTATTGTCTTAAGCTGATTCTACACCATTCACTGCTTCCACTTTTAGTGCAGAAAGTGTCAACTTTAGTTTCGAAAATGTCAATTATATTTGAAAATAATTACTTATATTTCAGAAAGTATCAATTGTATTTGAGAGTAGTGAGTTGAATTCCAGAAAGTGGCAATTGTTTATCAGATTAGTTAATGGAATTTGAGAAAGTGACATTTGAATTTCAGAATAGTCGACTGTATTTCAGAAAATGTCATTTCTATTCAAGAAAATATCGTATGTACTCCAGAAAACATAATTTGTATTTTGGGAGTCGTTGATATTAGCAAACTCTACTCTAAGGACAAGACGTCGTCATGTAGACCTGACAAATGGCACAATTGTTTGGTAAGGATACAGCGAAATGTAAAAAGGTAGAGAATGACGTGAAATTTAAACCTTGGGTTCTTTGACACTTATATTTTATTAGTTGTTTTTTTAATAATTTTTGTGTGTACCATTATCAAGAAAATAGAAAATAAAGTCCAGAATTTAACATGGGCTCTTATGGGGAGCATCTAACCTTTTCACTAAAAATTCTGATGAAATGTAGAGAATCTAATACAAAACTAAAAAGACATACTTACATATTCGAAGAACAATGCTGCCCAATATTTTTAAAATCGTGTGTATAGTTAATGCACAATAATAATTTGAAGTAAACAAAACAAGAATTTTTCACGACATATGTGGAAAGACAGTAGAGATGGGCAACACCTCATAGCACGCGAATTCAAATAACAGAACAGAATGATGACATAATATAATGACTAATATAATAATCAATATTTTATTGTATTAACTAATAAACTTCAGCAATCTTTTATATATTTCTTGAATCTGCTTAGTAGATTGTAATCTGTGACTATACAAAAGTTAAAAAATAGAATATTCCCTTCTATAATTGCATACGAAATTACAAAACATTCAAAATGTTTCCACTCATATTTTGGGATTGACATTTGGAGGTTAGGATGTCAACTCAAAATCCGAAAGCTAAAACTAAACATTGCTACCAACAAATTGGACTGATTTCTTTGCGGTGTTGCCACGATTCTTAACCTATTTATTTATATTTACACTTTTAACAGTTAAACAAATGCACAAATTATTTTAATATATCCAAATAGTTAATCAATGCATTATAGGCGCATTCATAATAAAATTATTTTGTTCAGTTTTAAAAATGTTAATTTATTTTTTTATATCGATTGGTATTCCTTGTTAGAACCTATGTAAAAGCATAGGAGATATTCCCTTGCCCTTCACCTCGCAAAGATCCGCTGTATCAGAGCCTTCTATAGCTTTAACGAGCCTGGAACTGTATCCCTACTACCGTTGTGATGTAGAAACAGTCGATGATCGGATTGAATTATTCACACTGCCGCGAGAACCAGCAGTCTAGCATAGCGTCTCCCAAATATTATATTTCTAGTGCAAGACAAACGTTTTGTAACTATTTGTGGTAATTTTATAATTATTTACCTAATGCATTATGTTAAAAATTTTATTTTAGAAAATGCCGTCAAGTTGCTGCACTAGTAATTATTGCTAGAATAATTATTAAGCAAAATGTTACAGAACGTATTGATGCTGTGTTTTGAAAGACTCAGTATTGAATTCCCACATTCACATTCCGGATTTTCACTTGGGTTAAAACCTGAAAGTTCTAATTCCTTTAACGATAATTCTACAAGAATTCTCTTGTGACTTAAAACTTAAAAAGGTTGTTTCGTATCTCTCAGAAATTAGCCCTTGAAACAAAGAATAAGTATTTATTATTACATCATTAAAAAACTGTTTGGCATATTTCAGCCCACCTCGATCAAGCAGTTTAATATAACTATTTATGCTGGCCGAAGTATCCAATTCGATGTCTCGTTCGCAAGTAAAAAATGACATCAGCAAAGAAAAAAATATGCCCAAAAGCAGAAGAAAAGCGCAGAGATTTGAAAAATCAAAAAAATATTTACCAAAATAGTTTAATCTGTAATTAATAGTTTTGTAGAATGTCTTTTTATTTACAACTTTGTTATTTATTGTTATATAATTTTTTAATTTAATTTGCGATTTTTATAATTTTATTTTATTTATAAAATATGTTTGCTAAATGTTTTCACTTACGTAGTTGTTGCACAGAGAAACCTTATGTTTTGTTCTTATTAACGATATTTACAATTTGGCAAGATGTTCATTTGTTGTTGCTTTTTCATTGTTTTTACTAAAATGTTTCTCTTATTGTTTTTTATTTCCTATTACAGTATTTCTATTTGTTATGCTTTAACAGCCAGATTAAAAAAAATAAAGGATTTTGTAATTCTGTATTATTTGGCGTAAAATAAATAACTTTTAAATTATGACATAAACTAATTACTTCGTATGCCCTCTGACACTTGTAGTGTATACCAATAAAGCAGTCTTAATGATTCGTTGTTAAAATTGATATTCATCAAATAGATAATAGCCGTTTTCTTTTTTAAATTTGTCTTACTATTTGCATGTTGATTAATGGAAAAATAAATATATTTTACGTTCATTTTTATCGTTTTTATTTATGTGTTTATATCTACAATGTTGTTTATTTTTTGTAAAAATCATCAAAGCAAATAAATCTCTCGAAATAAAGTTCTCAAAACTAGAGTATTACCCCAGAATATGTACCAAAACAAAGTGTTTTTTAATTACATTTAAGGGGAATCGACAGACAGTTCCTGCGAATTTATCTGAATAACACAAACATTTGACATCTTCCCACGTCTAAACTACTGGAAATAGGCATATCTATTACTTTGCGTTTTATAGGAAATTTAATTCTCTGTAATTTTGTTACAATACATTTTTTCATATCTGTCATGGTTTTCGCAGGGTTTTGAGAAAACGTTCGTGGCGGCGGTATTTCCCTATTAAACGCTGCAGAAATTTAATCGGCTCTTGTGACGTCACCCGTTGCACTTCCAGGCTGATTAGCTATAGTAGGCTCTGGCTGTATCCTTAAATTAATTGTTTAGCAATTATTCAAAGAATCACAAAATTAAAATTTTGTTTTAGAGTATTTATTTTTTTTGAAAAGTGTAGAGATAGAGACATTAAGGTAACACAAATCCCACTCATATAGAGCATTTTCGACGAACAAAAAGTTCGTCTCTGAATTCGTGAAGTCTGTCTGTCTGTCGCCTTTTTCCATGTTGACTTTTTGACTTTTATAGTACATCAAACTCTAAGAAACTTTTGGTTGAAACACTTTTTTGTATCTCTTCGGGAAAGTGGTCAAAATGACCACCTAAAATTTCAGTAAATTTTTGAAAAATGAAAAATTTTGTATTTTTTAAAAATTTACGAAAAAATAAACATTTTTAGCAACAAAAAAAATTACGAAAAATTTTAGGACTTAGAATTTTAGTTTTTATGACAACTAATGTGTTACGTCAACATTAGTTTTCAAAAATAAATTAGTTTATTAAGTATACAGTTGTTTTTGTTCGTCATGGCAATGCTAGCTCTGCGCATTCTCACTAGTTTGTAATAAAACTGTTTAGTTTTCCTAGAGAAATATCAATTACATAAATACATATATTGATTATGTACTTAAAAATATTGATTACATATTGTCTGCATGAACCAATTACATCTTTTCCACTTTTAGTTCAGAAAGCTTCAAGTTTATTTTTGAAAACGTCAATTGTATTTGATCAAAACTACATATACTTCAGAAAATATCAATTGTATGGAATGCAAGTGTGCACAGATGAATGTGTTAAACGTAATGTACGTAAGCTCAAACTAGAATGGCCAAGTCTCATGCTCTTTAAATGGTTTGGTTTACGGCATTTTGGCACCCTAAACATGAGGCAGAACCCTATAGCTGTGCATTTGTGTTTTTTGTACGACATTTGGCAATCTTAACCTAAGTATTGAGTTCAAAAATGGAAACAAAACGTAAATCTAGCGATGTTAGTGCTGTCATTGAGACATTTTCAGACAGTTAGCGAAAGCATTTCAAAAACATAGTAAGGTGATAGTAGATATAGTATTTGTGTTCAAAAGTGGAAACAAGAGGTAAATCTAGCGATGCTAGTCTGTCATTGAGGAGACATCTTCATACAGAGTTAGTGAAAGTATTTCAAAAAATAATATGGTGATAGTAAATATGGAGCCAGACATTAGGGCGCAGCCGTTATGGCGCTGGACACTAGGGCGCAGGGTCAAAAGGGCGCGTGGATACTACGGCGCGAAATAGTAAGTTGTGATACATATATGTTCACCTGTAGGTAGTACATACTGTATTGATGAATGGAATGACACTGGTTGCAGGGTAATGCTTTATATTATAATATTACAAAGTGGACTCATTCATATGACTAGATATTTAGTTTATGTTCAATGTAATCGTCAAAAGGGCAGATTTTCCTTTCAACATGTAATATGGGTGCTTCTTCTATATGTATAGTATAATAAATATTTATTTTTTACATACATAAAGTATGATCTATTTGGATCTTAAATTATATTAGTAATTATTTTGAGAAACAACCATTATATAATTAAATTAGATTGTTTGGCATTGGATGTTTGTGCAATACTTAAATTGAACCTTCCATACCACCAAAATTAGACTCAAGAATTATTATGTATTGTACAAATTAAACAACATACTGTATATTTTTGTATAACATCTGAATGAAGGAAATGAGGAATTAATAATAATAATAATGTTAATAATATTTATATTAACTGACGTACAAATTGTAAAAGAACGAAAAGTTCACATAGTGGGAATATTCATGTATATTTAATACCTACAATTATTTACTTTTATTTTGTCATAAATAAAATACATTATATTTAATGAAAAACTTTAAATTTAGGACAATTAAAAAGCTGCTTAAACACCTGTTTCTATAAAACCTCAATAGTCTAGCTTTGAGTTTTGAAAACTTTTTTATTACATCATGAAAATCTAAGGTGTCTAATAGTATTTCACATTCTATTGAGATATTTGGTAGATTAAAAAGTTTTTCTTGAACCTTAGTTGTGCGCAAATAATTTGATGTAACCTTTAACAAGCGGTAACTCAGTAACTGTACTGAAGTGATTTGCTAAATACTCCTACAAACTATTTGTTTTTTTATTTCATTTCGTATTTGAAACAATTGTTTATATACTACAATTAGTAAAATAAAGTATAATTTGATTTCCGTTGTCAATGACACCGGAGCTCAAGACGTTCTTGATCTCCGTTGTTGTCGGCAACGTAAAAATCATTTGATGTTGCATAACAGCCACACGTAACATGCTGCTTTTTATCTGCTTGGTTACGCGTATGATGACACAGACAAGGCAACTTGCTTCATTATACAATAAATTCGAATGCATTTTAAAAGGGAGAAATTAGGATTGAAATACGAAATAAAATAAAACAACTTATGCAATACGGAGATCAAGCTTCTTTAAATCCTCGAAGATGTTATAACGCCGAGGCGCCAGCCGAATACATCTTCTCGGATTTAAAGTATCGCTTGATCTCCTAATTACATAATATATATTAAATCTTGTACTAGTAATATATTTTGTTGAATACAAGTTACAAAAAAAAATTGACAAAAATCTTTCAGCTGGTCAAGGAAGGATAATAAAAACGGGACCGGGGCAGTCGGATTCCATCATCGTATGTTAAAAACACAATAGTAAAGAGGAAGGGAGAAATGCTGTAAAAGAGGAAGGGAGAAATGCTGTAAAAGTCTAGCAAATATACATGAATTATTATCTTCAGAACTTCAAGAATTTAGCTTCGCGACATTTGTTAATATTGAGGGTCTATCCTTCTTATCTATCATAAGATATTTCACTTACTAATCACCGTGAATACTCTAAATTCAATAAGTAATTCAAGGTTAAAGAAATTGGAAATAATAACATAAAATTGGGATAATTTATATTATTACACAACAAATAAGAATTTTTACAATTTACAGCTACAAGATACGATAGATAGATAGATTACGTTTTCAGCCCTTAATTTTGATAACTTCTTGAAATATTGAATTTTTTACAAAAAATTATGAAAAACATACTTTTTAAAGTTTCTTAAAATTTTTTATAAAGCATACATTTTTAATATATAAACTGCTTCTAAGATTCTAACACTGTTGTAATATAGGCACCCCGCATAACACGTATGCACGATGTGTTGCCTATCTTCCAGGCAAAAGGAGTTAACTATTTTCTTTTATATTAAAAATAATAATATTTTTCATTAATTATGTTCAAGACATACACTACAACACTGTGAGGTGATAAGGGATAATTTTTAAACAGATTCTTCACTTGAATTTCACAAACTCAATTTCATAATGGACGATCCTGTCGTTGGGTGATTTTTTCACACTTAGAGATTTTGAAGCCATTTTATGGCATGTTCTTGCCTGAAAATTATTAAAGGCATATGTGAGAAGGTATACACATGTATTTATTACTTTACTTACAGTTTTTATTATTGAATTTCAAGAAAGTATTCTATTTCTTTGACGATTCATAATTTTCCATAGTAAATGGATATTTCTCAATGTTATTTGAATTTCTAAGTAAAATATTTTACTGCAATATTGTTAACCAGGTTCTAGGGTGCATTTGATACTAAAATGTTAAAGTGGGGAACTTTGTATAGAGAAGGTTTAGGCCATTGAAAGCCCAAAATTGTAACGTTTTAGCAGGGTCTGCTAGACTGTTAAAATTTAGTTTATATTCATAATTTTGGTGTCAAAAATTTATGTAATTTTTGATTGATAGGATCTTAGGATTAATATAATGATAAGAAAAGGATGTAGCAAGATGTTTTTATTTGAATCTTTGTAAATTAATGTTTATCAAAAAATTCAAGATGGTTGCCAATAAATCCTAACTCTAAATTTGCATTTTAATTAGCACTATTGGGTACCAAAATGAAGGGAAAATTATCCTCTTTCATTTTATAACATTTATTTAAACAATTGATTTAATTTTTTATCAACAATTTAGTTTAAAAGGTTTTTGGTGGAAAAGATGTTTTATTTCTAGTTCCAACTAGGAAAATCACTAGCGATTCGCAATTGTTTTCCAATTATTATAAAAAGAGCACGAAAATTTGGTTACTCTCTCTTGAATTTTCATATAGAGCAAAAGTCAAGTAAGTTTGTACGTTATTTTGATAAAATTTCGAGGTTATGTTGGTGAATTCTACGTCACTCAAATGTCAACAAAGTAAGGTTATGACAAATGTCATCTTGTTTTATTTTTAAATCTTTTTATAAGTTCTTAATAATTTAAATGAACAATCAAAGTGAACTTTGTATTTTTTCTAAAGGTTAAAGGGCACTTTAACATATATGTCATAACGCCCTAACAAAAAAATATATATTATGAATTCATACTTGATTGTAGAGACCTGTTAACTTTAAAAATTTCATCAATGTTTCTACATTTGTTTGGTTATCACTGAGGATATCTTTGAGGGACGTTTTCATGTTAGTCACTGTTCGTTGGGGCCTGTATTTTCGACAGTCTATAAGTAGATGGTTGACACTTAGTGGAACTGTGCAAACTTCGCAGATTTGAGCTGGGTCTTTTTTAGAAGGTATTCATGTGTTAAACAGGTGTGTCCAAGGTGCAGTCTGGCTAATACGATTTCGTCTCTTCGTCTGGGTTGTTGAGTTGTTGACCAGTGTTCGTAATTTGTCTTAATTAGTTTGAGCTTATTTTGTCCAGAAACCAAAGACCACTGTTGCTTGCATTCTTCGTATAATTGGTTTCTGTAATACACTATTAGGTCCTCCGACGCGGTTAGGTCTTGCTGGAGTCCGCTCTCATGCGCTTCCTTGGCCATTTTATCTGCTTGTTCGTTTCCACTGATTTTGCTATGCCTAGGTATCCATAGGTAGTGGAGGTCTATTTTCTGGATTTTGGCAGTAAAATCCTTTGCGGCAATATTCATGATGGTAGGACTTTTGGAAGATGCGTTTAATAGTGCTTCAAGAGTGCTTGCCGAGTCAGTTGCTATGACAGCCTTCTGGATTCGCGAGAGACGATGACGTGGTCGATTGCTTTGAGGATGGCAATTGGTTCAGCAGTATAGTTGTTGTTGATAGATCTAAGTTTATATTTGAAGGTGTTGGTTGGTGTCACTATAGCACATGCACTAGATGTTTCATTTTTTGACCCGTCCGTATAGATAAGTATAAAGCCTTCAGATTCATACTTGTTTTTAATTTCACAAAAATGTCTTATATACACCTCATCTAGAGTATCACTTTTTTTATGCATGGATAATGTGTTATTAACTTTAGGTTGATGTTCTGACTACGGTGGTGTTAGATTTTGCGGTATTTTAATGATATTATTAAAAGATACGTATAATTGGTCTTTTTCTATCTCCATCTTTTTCTATCCTTTGCTTTTCTTCTCCACACTGTTATTTGTTTTTCCTCTAGATCTGCCGTGATAGCTTCTCTCCATTTTCTTCTCGGCCTTCCTTTTTTTCTCTTCCCTTCCGGCTTCCTCCACCCTATCGTCTTCACTATTCTGTCACTGCTCATTCTTTCCAAGTGGCCTGCCCATTGGAGTCTTTTTGCCTTAACTACCATACTGATTATAGGTTCACCGAAAAGTTCATATAATTCAGTTTGGCCGCCTTTCCCAGCCTGTCTCGGTCTTTTTCCCACCAAATATTCTGCGTAGAATTTTCCGCTTCCAAATCTCAATTTTATTTTGACTAGTTTTGTTCGTTACCCATGTCTCACTCGTATAAAGTAAAGTTGGTCTTAGTACTGTCTTATATAATCTTATTTTTGTTTTCGTACTCACTTGTTTAGACTTGAATATGCTATGTAACCCGCCCGCACATCTATTACTCTTTGTTATTCTTTGGTTTATTTCACTTTCTTCTTCACACTTATCACTTATTAACACACCTAAGTACATAAAGTTATCTAATTCTTGAAATTTAAATTCTTCTCCCTTTTGTGTTTTTAACTTCAACCCTTCTCTATCTTTCTCCATGTTATTAATTTTCAATTGCATATAATTACTTTTAAGTTGATTAATATGTAATCCCCTCTTTCCTGCTGACTCCGTTAGCCATTCTATTACACCTTTTAATTCTTTCTTATTTCGCGCTAATAATACCACGTCGTCGGCATAAGCTATGCATTGGTGACTCTTTGTATATATTGTTCCTTTCCTATTAATATCGGCCTCTCTTATTATCGCTTCTAATGTAATATTGAATAGAACAGTTGATAATGGGTCCCCTTGTCTTAACCCTCTTTTTACTTCAAATTCCCCTACTGCTCTAACTGCATTAACTGTTTGTTGCATCGTCATTTCTATTAATCTTACTAGCTTCCCTGGGATATTTAGGTTGTACATTATATTAATTAGTTCTTTTCTATTTATTGAGTCATATGCACTTTTAAAATCTATGAATAACATGTGGAGAGGAATTTCATATTCATAGCAAGCTATTAGCGCTTGTTTTATTGTAAATATTTGATCTATGGTCGATCGATTTTCCCTGAAGCCACCTTGATATTCGCCAAGCTCTTTTTCTGCGTATTTTTCTAATTTAATTTTTAGCCAGGTTGTTAGTACTTTATACATGGTGTCTAACAGGGCAATCCCTCTGTAATTACTACAATCCGTTTTATCCCCTTTTTTATGTATTGGGAGGATTATTGCTTTATTCCAGGCTCTCGGCATAACTTCTTTGTTACATATTTCTTTTATCAATGAGTAAATATTATCCCTAAGTACTCTCCCTCCATACTTTAAACTTTCAGCTGTCAATTTCTTTCTAAGTTGGTTCAGCAATATTATTTTCATTTCTTCTACCCTCTCTTCTGTGTTGTATTCCTTCATAGTTGTCCGTTCCTTCATTCAGCATATCTTCAAAGTATTGTTTCCATCTTCTTAATATATATCATTTTGGTCACCTAGTAACTTTCCATCTTTGTCTTTATAATAAACAGGGCTTGCTTCGAATCCTTTTCTTACTCCTTTCACATCTTTATAGAAGTACCTTATCTCTTTCTTTTTATATTTTTCTTCAATTTCTTTGATCTCTTTTTCTTTATATTGTCTTTTCTTCTCTCTACAGATGCTTTTTGCTTTTTTCTTTTGTTCTTTGTAGTCTTCCTCTAGGCCTGTTTGTAGTAGTTTTTGTCTTAAATTTTTTCTTTTTTGTATTTTGTTTTTACATTCTTCATCCAACCATTCTGCTTTCTTTACCTTTTTATACACTCCCACAGTTTTTTTTGTTGCTTGATCTATGACTTTTACCATTGTTTCCCAGCTGCTTTCTATATTATTTGGTATATGCATTCCTTCTAATCTATATTTGTTGTATATTTCTTCCCTGTACTTTCTTGCAACCATTTCATCTTTGAGTTCTTCTTTGTTATATTTTACTCGTTCCTGTCTCTTTTTTTTTGTTTTTTCTTTTGTAATTTCCATTTGCTTTAACTTTAGTCATACTAGAAAGTGGTCAGAATTTGCGTCTACTCCTCCATAAGACCTTACATTATTAATTAGGTAAGCATCTTTTTCTTGGATTAACAAGTGATCAATTTGGTTGGATTCATTTCTGCCTGGAATGATCCATGTTCCCTTGTATATCTCTTTCCTTCTAAAATGTGTGCTCATTATTTTCATATTCCTTTCTATTGCAAAATTTATCATGCTCAACCCGTTATCATTACTTTCCTGATGTTTACTCTCATTACCTGTTATGTTTTTATATATCTCTTCTCTACCGACCTTGGCATTGGCATCGCCTATTATTATTTGAGTATAGTTCTTAGGTGCTTTGTTGCTCACTTCTTCGAGGGCTTCGTAGAAACTATCTTTCTCTTCATCTCCCTTTTCCTCTGTTGGTGCATGTATATTTATGATTATTAAATTTACGTTTTCGTCTTGAATTGTCAGGCAACACAATCTATCTGATTTTGCTTCAAATTTCTTCACTTTATTTTGTATGCATTTACTTATTAAGAATCCCGTACCTAGTCTTCTAGTTTCTCCCCCACTGTTGCATAATATATATCCCTCCACCTCTATCATCTCCTTTCCTTTAAAATGTGTTTCTTGAACTGTCAGGATATCAATATTATATTTTTTTTGTCTCCTCTACTAAATTCTTTACTGCACCCTCTTCATTTAAACCTTGTAAATTCCATGTACCTATCATTAGTTCTTTTCTACTTGCTTTATATGATTTCCCTTCTTCATTGTTCCTTTCTTTGTTATTATATTATATACTCAAATTTTATATTAATATTTAAATGTAAATGGTGAAATCCGTAATAGTTATTTATGCACAGATACATTATAATTAGACTATAATTGCTAGACTCATCTAAACATAACCGTCTCTTTATGGCCCAAGGGCCTCTTTATGGTCAGACGGGCAATAATCAAATGTCAATTAAATGTCAGAAGTTTTTTTGTAGAACTTGATTGGTTCTTAATATAATTTGTAAACTTATCACCAATGAAAATAAGCTGAAATTAAATATTTTGGAATAGTAACTATAGTAACGTACTTTGTATAAGCACATAAGTATACACACAGAGGCTTTATGTACCTACGTACTCATTTAATTATATTTTTTACACAATAATATATTTGAGATAAAAACTTAATCTGTGCATAAAATAGTGTATGTATAGCGGGCATAACTTGCCTTTATGACCCTACAGCCTTTTCCTAACCCTCGGCTAACGCCTCGGGCTAGAAATAATGCTTCTGGCCATAAAAGCTTCATTATGCCCTTAATGCATAAATAACTATTATGTGTTAAGGGCATAATGAAGCTTTTATGGCCAGAAGCGTTATTTCTAGGAAAAGGTTGTAGGGCCCTAAAAGCAAGTTATGCCCGCTATACATACACTATTTTATGCACAGATTAAGTTTTTAATGTCAAATCTATTATTGTGTAAAAATATAATTAAATGAGTACGTAGGTACATCAAGCAGCTGTGCGTATACTTATGTGATTATACGAAGTTCGTTACTATAGTTACTATTCCAAAATATTTAATTTCAGTTTATTTTCATTGGTGATAAGTTTACAAATTATATTAAGAACCAATCAAGTTCTACAAAAAAACTTCTGACATTTAATTGACTTTTCGTTATTGCCCGTCTGACCATAAAGCGGCCCTTGGGCCATAAAAAGACGTTTATGTTTAGATGAGTCTTGCAATAATAGTCTAATTATAATGCATCTGTGCATAAAATAAATTTATATTATATGTTATTTTAGAGTTAAGATACGGATGTGGGTTTATGACCCTACAGCCTTTTCCTAACCCTCGGCTAACGCCTCGGGCTAGAAATAATGCTTCTGGCCATAAAAGCTTCATTATGCCCTTAATGCATAAATAACTATTATGTGTTAAGGGCATAATGAAGCTTTTATGGCCAGAAGCGTTATTTCTAGGAAAAGGTTGTAGGGCCCTAAAAGCAAGTTATGCCCGCTATACATACACTATTTTATGCACAGATTAAGTTTTTAATGTCAAATCTATTATTGTGTAAAAATATAATTAAATGAGTACGTAGGTACATCAAGCAGCTGTGCGTATACTTATGTGATTATACGAAGTTCGTTACTATAGTTACTATTCCAAAATATTTAATTTCAGTTTATTTTCATTGGTGATAAGTTTACAAATTATATTAAGAACCAATCAAGTTCTACAAAAAAACTTCTGACATTTAATTGACTTTTCGTTATTGCCCGTCTGACCATAAAGCGGCCCTTGGGCCATAAAAAGACGTTTATGTTTAGATGAGTCTTGCAATAATAGTCTAATTATAATGCATCTGTGCATAAAATAAATTTATATTATATGTTATTTTAGAGTTAAGATACGGATGTCAAAATCTATCTCTTTCTATAGGACAAAACTAAGCTGTCTGAAACAGAGATACTTTTTTCTCTCTTTTTACTTTAATGACAACATTCAGCAACTGGCAGTTATAAATTTTAGGTTATGATGACATGTTTATTTTTTTGTTTATTGTTTCCAGCCTTATTTTGTGGAACTCCATAATCATGAAATAAATAAAGATTATTAAAAGTTTCACAGTTTTATTAAAATACAACCTGACAATATTGTTTCGACAGCTATGCTGTCATTATCAAAGGTAATATAATTATAAACAAACACGTCGCTAAGGTAGATACAAAATAGGTAACTAGATAAAATAATAATAATAATCAGAATTAAATATCTAATACTTCCAGTAACGTAGAATTACTGAGCTCAAGTTGTTCATTCATTAAAGGTACCCTGAGTTTGTGTTTGTATATCTCAAAGGCTTCTAAAATGTCTAATTTGCGTTTGTTATTACAAAAATGTAGGAATTTAATATTATTTTGAGGAGTCATTGTGTGATTTTGTTCTAAAAGGTGTTTGGCATAATTCGATTTTTCAGGATGTTTATTTTTGTAATGACGTACGTGTTCTTTATATCTTATGTCAAAATTTCGAAGTGTTTGTCCAATATATACCGAACTACAAAAAGAACAATTTAAACGGTAAATGCCCGAGAGACAGAACACATGATATCATGAAATCGGGCATTTACCGTTTAAATTGTTCTTTTTGTAGTTCGGTATATATTGGCAAACACTTCGAAATTTTGACATAAGATATAAAGAACACGTACGTCATTACAAAAATAAACATCCTGAAAAATCGAATTACGCCAAACACCTTTTAGAACAAAATCACACAATGACTCCTCAAAATAATATTAAATTCCTACATTTTTGTAATAACAAACGCAAATTAGACATTTTAGAAGCCTTTGAGATATACAAACACAAACTCAGTGTACCTTTAATGAATGAACAACTTGAGCTCAGTAATTCTCCGTTACTGGAAGTATTAGATATTTAATTCTGATTATTATTATTATTTTATCTAGTTACCTATTTTGTATCTACGTTAGAGACGTGTTTGTTTATAATTATATTACCTTTGATAATGACAGCATAGCTGTCGAAACAATATTGTCAAGTTGTATTTTAATAAAACTGTGAAACTTTTAATAATCTTTATTTATTTCATGTTTATTTTTATCCATGTAAAAATTTTTTTCGCCTACCTGATCAGAAAGTGCTTTTTAAATGTCCTGTTTTGAGGGCAGTTAAGGCTTCTTTGCGGGCCTCTTATGTCAAACTTTTTACTGCCCTCTTATGTCAAATACATAACCTCTACACTACTACTAGATGAAACCACGATTTATTTATGTTAAGTTGGAGATACTGTAAAAATTGTAATTGTTTTTTAAATTGTCATACTTTGACCACTCCTGTGCATTATCCTAAAAAGATTTTAATCAAAAAATGAAATCATTAGTTTTTAACATTAAAAATATAACTCATTCGTAAAACTTTTAGCAACAGAATATGATGGAAAATGTAATTTCAAACATATTTTTACATAACCTTTAAAAATATAAAAACATACTTCAAATTTTTCAAGGCTTCTTAGATCATAACTTTGATTTTCATGTCTTCGTTGATAAATTTGTCGTTTGTTTTTTTCTTTTCACAGTGTCATTGTATGTATAAATGGAGGTTGTGACAATTAATTAATAAAAAGAAAATTGTAATTTCAATAAATTATACAATGATAGATTAATTACTCATCCTAATTAAAAGTCATATCCTGTTCCTTTTATTTACCAATAATAATGAAAACATTTACTATACGGCCGTGTTGTATGTAGTGTAATGATTATTAGGTTTATTTAGTTAATAAATTACTAAAAACGTCTGGCGTTATTTTCATTTTCATTCATTCCCTCTAACATATGCCTATTTAATTTACTAATAAGTTACGTTACTGTTTAACTTTCGGAATTCTTTTTTAAACTTTCAAACAGGTAGGCGAAAAACTTTTGTATGTCACTCGGACCGAAAAGCATTTGTAGCCCTAAGTTGTCCGCTGCCCTCGCTACGCTACGCTTCGCTCGGGCATCAAACAACTGCGGGCTACAAATGCTAATTTTCTGCCCTTGAGACACAATATACTATTATGTGCACATTATCATTTGTTTACTGTTTGTAGAGAATTTTTAAAACTACTATAGTACATACAGTCAAACTTCCATATTACGAACTTCTATATAGCGAATTTCTCTATATAACGAATTTTTGTGCTGTACACTGCCTTTTTAGAAAAAATACATATAAAAGTGTCTCTAAATAACGAAGTAAAATTTCTATTTAACGAATTTTCTAGGCCAAACTAAAATAGATTTTCCCAGGTAAATGTATGTATTATGCATCAATCTTTCTTAGCAGCAGTAAAAGATTATAAATTTACCCATCTTCCAAGAAGCCTGCACACATTTTTAAAAACCTCTAATCCTTGCAGAAATTCTAAGAAGGATTAAAATTGTTATTAAAAGGTTTACAACTGGTTTATCTTTACATTCTTACTTTTTCAGGGGATTTCCAAAAATTTACCTGAATGAGAGTTGTAGGAAAGATTAATCTTCGATGCATTATACACATTGTTACTTGTCTAAATGGAGATTCCACCCCTCTAAGAAAGATTAAAATGCAATTAGCATCTACGTAAAGTTAAAAACTTGCATTGCAAATTTTTATTTTAACTTTAGTTTTGTGAGCTAAGCTCTACACTAGAGTACAAAAAAAATCAAAGCGAAAGTGTTTAACCATTATTGAGAAAATCAACGTGTTGCGGGAAATTGATAACTGTATACAAAAAAGACAAATATCGCGGATCGCGGCAAATTTTGGAATCCCTGCCAGTAGTTTATCGACTATAATAAAAAATCGCGAATCAATTTTAAAATCAGTTGGTGAACTTACAGCAAAACGTGCTAGAACTTATGTTTACGACGGCGTAGATGAAGCAGTTTTGAAGCAGCGACAAAAATGCACCATTATCACGACGATTAATTAACCACAAAGTATTACAGTTTGCGGAATCACTCGAATTAAAACGAAATTATTAAAATAATAATTACAAAAAGTGATATTTCTTTATAACGAAATTTCCCTATAGCAAATTTTTTCTCAGGATTTAGCGACTTCGTTATATAGAAGTTCGACTGTATATCAATTTTACCACAGCTTTTAATAAAGTATTAATTGTACCGAGGTTCAGCTTATATAATTGTCATACTGACAGTTTAATTTATTAAACCAATTTTTATGATTACCAACCTTCTAATAAATAGTTTCAAAATGTGAAATGTTACTAGGAAAATTTGACATGCATGACTTAACTCTAAATAACACAGAGCTCAGTTCATTTTTAGGAACTCTAACGTACCCAAGCCAACGTGTCCAAATTCAAATGTTGTGTTAGTAGGCTGATTTTGTTTTAAGTTTAAGAGTTTTTTAACGTTGGTAGGTAGATGTTAGATGTTAACAAACAAGATTAAATTTTGTCAATAGATAAAAATTATATAATAATAAATGACATTTGAATTAAGAAAGATAATCATTGGAAATAATAAAGTGTGTAAATGGAATGAAAGTGTGTAAATGGAATGTAAGTGTGCACAAAAGAATCTGCTAAACGTAACGTACGTAAGCTCAAACTGAAATGGCAAGTCTCATGCTCTTTAAATGGTTTGGTTTACTGCATTACACAAACACAACACTCTTATGAAACAAATGCAACTGCACAGTACAAACGTTAACAAGAACTGATGGCATATACGTGTTTCCGCATGTACGTAAAGTAGCTTAAGCGTTAATGAGACCACATGCACGCCGCCCAATGGGCATCGCTTATGGTTGAATGCTGTACTGCACATGCACCATCTTCACTAACGATAGTTTTTTTGCGTCATCAATAATTTGCTCGGGGTACACTAATCGTTGTTCTATAACTCCTGGTGCAGCTACTGGAGGAATTCCAGGATGAGTCTATACATGTTTTTAAGTATTTTTTACCAAACCGTCTATATGGGCTTCAGCATGGGTGAATAAGGTGCTAGCTTCACTCAATAAAGATGCTGCCGTACCGTGGAAAGGCAGTTTCTAACCTTGAATGACATGGAGCATTGTTGCAAACTAGAACAAAATCGTCTAAGTTGGTTACCTGCGTTCTGTCATTGTGTCACAAGGTTCACAATCAGTCAAATTTATAATTTCTGAATTGCAAATGATGTTCTTAGAAATACTAATAAGGTTTTTTGAAATACAACTGACTATTCTAAAATTTAAATAACGGTTTCTGAAGTTAACGTAACTATTCTGAAAATCATATGACGTATTCTAAAATCAAATTGACTGTTTAGAAATACAAATGGCAGTTTTTTAAATTCAATTGACTATTCTGAAATTCATATGATATTTTCTTAAATATAAATGGCAATTCTGTAATACAATTGACGATTTCTGAAATACCACTGGAAAAGGTGTAGTTGTCTCTCGAGGACTATACATATGCATTCAGAATGAACGGAAACTAAGTAAAAAGCATTCAAATTTATAATTTCTGAATTGAAAATGATGCTTTCTGAAATTCAAATGATGTTCTCTCTAGTAAAAAAATGTAAAAAAAAAAACGTTTTTTTTCTTCAAAAAACAAAAACCATACGTGTCTGTTTTTTTCTGAATCTGTTTTTTTTCAGATATAGACATAATTTCGAATATTATGTCTATATCAGTCTATATGTCTATATATTATGTTCCTTATTGTTCATTTTCTTGTCTGAGAGGATTGTCAGCCATAATATAACAAGTGGTAAGATTATTATCAATGACATGTACGTGTGAAACCAAACTGCAGTTCAAGGAGCCTGTATAGGGCGATTTGAATACGGTGCTCCAGTTTCACAAGTAAAATCATCGATTATTAATCGTACTACGAGTTATATTCGATGAGAGAAAATTTGAATCAAATTATGTTCTTAGAAACAGATCAAAATAAGGTAATATGATCACTTGTTTTTTACTACTGGTGTGATAGCTTTGTAATTAAGCAAATTAATAAGTTCCGATGGTTGATTTAACTAATAATACTACTAGTGGTCCCAATTTTGCCAATAATTTTGAATGTCATAACACAAGTAGTTGATCGAGATGGAAATTGTGATGGGTGCAAAGCACAACTCGCACTTATCGTCTGAATTACTACAAGTATAATCTAATATGATGGCCAAGATTATCAAAAAAATTGGGACCAAAAGTGAAATTCATGTGAAAATTTAACAAATTATCTCTGTAATTATCACCAATGGTGATTATTGTTGTAATCAGCATTGTTAATTGGTTTGACTAAATTTATGACATTTGATTAGTTGATAAATAATATGTTGAATTGTCACTTGTAATTACACGAGTGCTTTGAAATTATCGATTTGTAATACGAACGTTGATTAGCAACCTAAAGTGTCATTTTTTGACGTTTTAATTTCCCGACGTGCAACGGAGGGAAATTTGTCAAAAAATGACACGAGTGTTGCGTTTTAATCAACTTGAGTATTACAACAGATAATTTCAGAAGCACTAGCATGTAATTCGGTAAGATTATTTCATGATACAGTTGTTTATTTAAGCATCTACTTATTAACATAAAGATTAGTATTTGACATGAAAGTAAAAAATGGGACACATGTGACACTAGTTTTCAGCGTTGTCACGAAGATAAAAACAGTCAAAAAGGACAATAAAAAATTATCGAATTATCGCTGTAATCCAAAAAATAAAGCCTTGCGATTGGTCAAAAACGAAGTAGAATGAAATAATCACTGTAATATAATTCAACGTTTTAAAAAAATAACTACTAAATATGTAACTTTTGCAGTAAAACTAAATGACAGTAAATATATTGACCTATGCCCTGATCTTGCTATAAGATTTTCATCTTTTTTTTATCTATTGATTTACTAAATATAATAATCCTCACCATCAGTTCAAATCTTAAATTGAAGGTTATAGGTCATTGATACATGTATATTTGAAAAGTAATCGGTTGGTCTCTTGTTTCCCTAATCATTACAAGAAGTTTTTATTATTAAGCACCCGTCTGCTAAAAAAAAAAACAGAAAGTGTTTTTTTTTCAAAATAAACCATGTTTTTTTTCAGTCAGAAAAAAAACCGTTTTTTACATCACTAGTTCTCTCAAATACAAATAAACCTTTCTAAGCTACAAACCATATTTTCTGAAATACAACTGACTATTCTGAAATTCAAATAACAGTTTCTGAAATTAATTTAACTATCTATATTATAATTCCCGATCCCTTCCACATCGTCTAATCGTCTAAGATTTTGGATGGCGTAGCCTAAAAGCTATCGGCGTAGTATCTATGCTGTCTTGACGTAAGGTACAAATTTGTCCGTCCAGTCGACCACTACAGTTGTGCGTTCAAATAAGGAAATTGGAAGAGCAGCATTTGTGTTGATTGTTGGGTAACGTTCCAGGTTCAGTCGAGATAATACGCATGGTGGTTCATTAGTGCTATTTATTGAAATATTGTGTTTTTATGGGACGCTTTTTTTTTAAAGTAATATAATGAGAGCGTGGAGCGTAGCCCACGGGTCCACCTAGTTTATTCTGAAAAACACATGACGTTTTCTAGAATCCAAATGTCTGTTTAGAAATATAAATGACGGTTTCTTAAATTCAATTAACTATTCTGAACTGAATATACGAAAATTCATTTGATGCTTTCTAAAATATAAATAGCAATTCTGAAATATAATTGACCCTTTCTGAAATACCACTGGAAAAGGTGTAGTAATGATGGTTACAAGCAGCGGCAATTCATACATACCCTTTTGGATGTTCATTTTTTATGGTTGCTTTGTGACCACTTGCACGGATACAACATTTGCCGTTTCCTAACAGAACATCCAAAAGTGTAGTAACTGTCAAGGGGTAATAGAAGACATCAAAAGCAACATAAAAGTTTTATATACAACTTTGTTCTAGAATGTACCACTTTTTCAGAAAAAAATAATAAAGTTGGAAACTTTAACAGCATTTTACCGTATAGTAGCTTAATTATGGAGCTTTGTCAGCAGATGCATATTATCTAGCAAAACAAAAAACCTTAATATTTTTTCGTATGATCAAGTGTATGATAAATTTAAAAATTCATTTTACTCAATTAAGAAACGTGGCAACCCTGAGAAGTTTGTAATACAATCTGCTCAACATGAAGGTCGATGCCTGATACACAGCTGTATAAATAGTTTTAGGGTGAGATAAGATAAAAATTTGTCAAAAAGCTCTTTAAATCATAGGCATCCGGTATATTTTTACTATTTAATTTTAATTTAATTTATTAAATTTTAGCAACTTAAAAAAATTATGGCTAAATTTGATAGCCTCTTTAGAATCAGTGATGTCCTAAAGCAAGGGTTCCCAAACATTTGTGGCCCGAGACCCACTATTAAAAATGGACATTTTTGTGACCCAGTCAACTATTATTCATTTACCCAAGAACTGCAGTCACAAAAAAATACGCCACAGCATGTGTTTTGCTTCTGGTCAAACCCGAGAGTTTGATTTAGCCTGTATAGCAGAACACTTTTCAAAAAATAATAGTGATGTTATTATTTATGTAAATTGTTTACATAATAAGGTAAAACTGCATAAGAGGTACCCGAGGACACGCATACCTACTGCGCATAACGACTATATCTAATAAACTCATGGGAATAATTCTTACACTGTTGCCGGTCCTACTTTCTTTATAATAAATAAAATATTAATGTACTGTATAAAATTAATATTTTGTATATTCTTAAAGTACGTATGCAAAATTGATTTTGAAGTTGTTCTGTAGAAAAAATTAATTAAAGCTTGCTTACTGTGTACCTACAATGAAATGAATAAACCGCTAAAAAGACGTGATGAACTGATGATGGACGCATTTCATGCTAATTCTTTTTATACGAGTTTGTTTTTCATATAAAAAGAATTAGCATGAAATGCGTTCATCATGTCTTTTTAGCAGTTAATTCATTTCATTGTAGTTACACAGTAAGCAAGCTTTAATTAATTTTTTTGTACAGAACAACTTCAAAATCATTTTTGCGTTCCCACTTTAAGAATATACAAAATATTAATTTTATACAGTACATTAATATTCTATTTATTATAAAGAAAGTAGGACCGGCAACAGTGTAAGAATTATTCCCATGAGTTTATTAGATATAGTCGTTATGCGCAGTAGGTATGCATATGCTCCGGTACCTCTTATGCAGTTTTACCCATATTCATAATTTCTCAATTGCAATTTCTCCATTTGTGGAAGTTTTCTGCCAACCAAGTTGCCTGTGTTACACATGTACCTAATTTTTTAATATTCTCACAATATTTCTTAGTAGTTAGCTACTTGATGTGAGCGCTTTCATTTCTTTATAATTTTCGTGATTTTAAGTAAACTATTTTAATTATTTGTAAGTCTATAATTTGTCACACTTCCATTCGAATAAGAAGTTTCCTTAATATGACAACTATAGAAATAGAGAAATGAATAGTTTTAGTTGTATTTTTAATACACTTAAAGCCCTTTGAACTGGCATGCAATATATAAAAGCTCATTAATATTATACACTATTAAACGCTTAGAAGCTCTAATAAAAAGAACCTTTAATAAGAATTATGAATTAATAAAATTATGTAACTAAATAAAAACATAACCTTACAAGATAAAGAAACTTACGGAGCATGTGAATTTCTCACAGAGATTTTAGTAGGATTTGCACTATTTCTCAGTAAATTAATCGTTTTCGCTATTGCTGCTCCCCTAGACACCAGCATTTTTTTTTTTTAAAAGTATGCACCGTACAAAATCTTACTACAACAGCGACTGCATAAAATGTCAACAAGCTTAAACGTCAAGAAAATGTCATTACAGGGATCTGTAATTGTTGTAATCCTGAGAAACGAAATGACGAAATGATGGTAAAGTTAAAGTAATGAAAAGTGGTGGATTACTTTGAAGTGTAAATTAAGCTATAATTAATATATATTTTTAAATCTCTAAACAATTTTAAAAATATAAATTAATATAATTAATTCTGGGGATTCTTCCATTGGCGACACTGTTTAGTTGGTACCAGCATGATAGTAATTCAGTCAATTTGATTCCGTCTAGCTTCAAACCATTATAAACAGCTTACGAATATTTGTCATCTGTCATTTGAGTTTGGTTTTTCAATAATCAAGAAAAGCTGTAAAGACTGTAAGAAAATAATAGTAAAACATGTCGATGCCACCAGAACCACAAATGCAACAAGTAGATTTAACAACACTGTCTATGCCGCAGTTAACTCAACTAAAACAACAAATAGACCAGGTATTGTTGAACCTAACCTCTCTTAACCATAAATGTACAAAACTCATGGTTTTTCTTTCATGTGTTACTTTTAGGAATTAGGTATATTCCAAGATTCTCTACACTCTCTAAAATTAGCCCAAGGTAAATTTCAGAATTCTGGAGAATGCTTAGAAAAGATAACACCACAAGCAGAAGGAATATCTATATTAGTGCCTCTAACTGGATCCGTATCCTTTTTCAAAATAATTTTAATAGCTCTAATTTTTAAAATCTGATTGTAGAGTGGATGCATGTTTCAAGTTAAAATTAAATATTTGATATTACCTTAACGTTAATAAGATGTATGTACCAGGTAGATTAGCAAATACGAAGAATGTACTTATAGATATTGGAACTGGTTATTATGCAGAACAAGATATTGAAAGTGCACGTGATTATTTTAAACGTAAAACGGCTTTTGTTACTGAACAAATGGAAAAGATTCAAATAATTGGTTTAGAGAAAAGTAAAGTGAGAGATACTGTAGCTGAAGTCATGGAATTAAAGATGCAAGCACAAAGTGCGCATAGTTAGAAAACACAGTGATTAATTTATTAAGCTTCATTTTGTTATACTGCTAATATTTATCGAACTCTATAGATCATTGCAATATGCAGTAGTAGTTGTATGCTTTATATTTTTTTTTGAGTGAGAGTAATCTGCCTGAGTGGTCATTTTTTGATATAAATAATAAGGTTCTAAAATCACTATGTCTTGTTTATCTTTACCAATAAAGATTTATTTTTTACACTTTTAACAGCTGAAAAATAAAGATTTTGAATTTAAGAACTGTTATATTAGAAATGGTTTATTTAAAAGATGAATTTTATTTTAAAGATTGCTAAAACCATTTTTTTATTATTAACTTGGAAAATGTTATAATAAATTGTACATCAATGTTTTACAGCTTAAACAATTGTAAGTTTTGTGCATCAAATACAAACTAATACATTACTAATGTTTGAGTTTTAATTTGTAAAAGTAGCACGGGAGTAGGGTAATTACATGTCAAGTGATCCAATCAGTGGTCTAATTATACTCCGAGGGGTCCTCAGGAAGGTCCGGATAACACAGCCTCTCTGTATCCTTTTAAAGAAGCAAGAAAAATCAATGGAAAATTTATGTACAATAGATTTAATAGAAAGTTTTTCGTGCTTATTTTATACTACGTTTTGCTAGTATTACAGGTAACTGTGTTTAAACAATACCAACAGGCAACATTTATTTTTGTGTTATTTTAACGTAACCATTTTACTACGTGTGCCTGACATCCCTCCTTAAAATATGAATTAAAAAATGCAAATGACTTAATCTGGCAATATAAATATCACCACTCACGTTGATTTGGTCTATACATTAAATAATTTTGATAAATATGATTTTAAAACATAGATTTTAGTGTATCTTCAAAAACTTTAAGACCTTATGTCCCCGGCATTTAACAAAGAAATATTCTCACAAATTGATTTAAAACGTATGAGTATATGCAAATTCCTGTAAACGGAAAATGAACCCAGGGAATTGCTTCAAGTCCAAACAATTTTCAAACAAAAAAAACTGGTGGGTTCTATAGAGGATATGGGGCCCCCGGGACATTGCCGGGTGATAGTTACGCCACTAGATTCAATGAGTTGTAACTCACTTTCTTTGACTTTCTCAAATATAGTGTTATACTCCTGAAGGTAAGTAAAAAACTAAAATATATTTTTTTACTTGAGCAGTTCTTGAGTTATATTTTCTAGGGTTTCTGGCCTGGAAATTTCCCCATTACTCTATTTTGTGATTTCTCGAATCCCAGGAAAAATCATTCGAGACACAGGACTTTTGTATACAAGGTGTTCAATTAAAATGCTTACTTTAGAATTAAGGTTTTATTTGTTTCAATTTCTTGAGCAAAGTATTATCAGTTAAAAAAGATAATTCTGAATAAGAGTGTTTGCTTTGCATGTATGTTTTTTTAAACAGTTTTAAAAGTACTAAACAGTCTTTGAAAACACATACAAAATTATTTACAACCTGTCTATAAACAATCAATAAAGGTAAAAGGATTAGTTTCAGTAAGAAAGTACAGGTAGGTATGGTGCCTCGTTGGAGCATTCTTTATAAGTGAACTTGCAGTTTCTATTCAATTATATTCAAAAAGGGTCTCCATCCAGAATTTGCTCTTTTATTTATGTATAAACAGGTAAGGTATTCTTCTTAAAGCCTAAACATAATGTTTTTACTTAAAAATTCATATTGAAGTATGAACCGGTCGTTTTCAATAGGTAAAGCGTTCCAAGAAAATTTTAAAAGTTTTTGTAATGACAATAGTGCACCTTCATAATTAATTGCATATTTACTAGATTTCTGAATTTGTTTCATTTGACTTTTATTTACTTTTACCTATTATGTTTAGCTTCAAGATGAAAATAAACCAAATGGTAGTTTGAAATCGTTTTAAAAATGTAAAAACGGCTCAATCCCAGCAATTAGGAGAATAAGAAAAGCTCACAACATTTTTATTTATTTTCTTTATTAAAAAAAGGAAAAGATATATAGTTATTAATTAATAACTTATTATACAAAAAAATCTGTATTATTACATAGCATGCAATATAACTAAATAGAAAAAAATCAAAAGCTATGTATAAACAACATTAATCAAAATTGAAAATGCCAACTGATCAAGATCATTCCTGTAAATGATTTGACGTGTACCTACATTGCTGAAATTTGCTGAATCTACGTTTTTATGGTATTAATTTACAGTGGCCTAATATATTTTGCCTTGAAACGTTTTAATAAACAATAAATACGTTTAATCACTTATCGCTATTTTAAAAATACGTTTCACTTCATAATAAAATATGAATTCACTGGAACATACACATAAAATATACACATAAAACAAACAATGAGCGACCCACGATTTAACGTAGGTACCACGATCAGGTGGTACCCGCGCTACTAATGTTTTCCCCCGCACTTTGCAAACAAATTAGTGGTTACATAGTTAAACATATTTAACTAGTAGAAAGTGCGACGTAAAGTACAAATCACATTATTAATGTAGCATATATGTAAATCTGAAGACACCAGACGCTACATAAAACATTTAATATCGGAAATATATAACAAATGTTATATCACCAAATTTACATGTGGGGTATGTAAATGTATTTATATAATTTTACTTGATTTTTATATAGCAGACAAGTAAATGTAACGGTTTTGTTTACTGGGATGTAATTATTGTCACCCTCGAGCAAATTTCGATTAAGGTTGGAATTCTACAGGGCGCATGTAGCATTTAGAATGCATGAAAGGATCTCATTGAAAAACTTATTGAAAAAGATATTGTACCTTCCTGCTTATATAAGAATCATAAGAATATAAGAATCAAATAAAATATATGAGCTATATAAACACATTTACATACCTCACATGTAAATTTGGTGATGTAACATTTGCTATATATTTCCGATATAAAATGGAGAGCGTTTGCTTAATGTAAGTCTGGTGTCTTCAGATTTACATATATGCGACATTAATAATGTGCTTTGTATTTTACATCACACTTTTTACTAGTTAAATATATAACTATTTAATCACTAATTTGTTTGCGAGCTTCGGGTTTGAAAACATTAGTAGCGCGTGTAACACCTAATTGTGCAGACGTTTTAAATCGTGGTCGCCCATTTAGTTTGTTTTATGTATGTTGAATATAAATATTAAAATACAATAATCATTTCTGTGACGGAAACATTTCAGAAGTGCGATAAACAAAATAAACAGCCGTGACAAATTTAATTTCCAGTGAATTGATATTTTATTATGAAGTGAAACCTTAGAATATAAAACTGTAGGAACGAGCGTAACTACACGGTGCAATGAGCTTTAAAAGCGACGGATATGACGTCACACTGACCGCCCTTACCTAAAACTGCTTTTCTCTCAAACTCCGACAAATAAGAAGAAGGGAATTACATTTCATAATTAAGTATTCGTTTGTTTAGAATATTAAACATGATATTTATATTCTAAGATTAATTTCACATCTCTCTCTGTCTCCATGGGAGTTCTGGAGACCACACGACGTTCACCCATAAAACTGGCTGTCTTCTACCCTATCCTTGTTTCCTCGGAAACTGGGCAATGGATGAAGCAGTCAGGTTAAGTGTGTGGTAGAGAAATTCTTGAGAATTCTCGACGGTTACTCATACCGATCAGGGTGAGCCCTGGTAATATGATACCGGTGTGGGCGGATTCGAATCTTGCCTGGGATAAGGTCATTTATGGTCACCGACGGAACCCGCTGCTTGACCGAGGTCATTTATGGTCACCAAAGGAACCCGCTGTTTGACTGAAGCTTAAGTGAGGAGAATCGAAGTGAGATTTATCCCGCTTTTTGGCATGTGGGAAACTGCATGCCGCCAGGTAAATGTGCTTAGGAGCTATCCCGACCACCCTATGATCTGGACTGCAGCCGGGTACAGTGATTGGGAGAAGCTCTGAAAGCCATTACACTTAAGGAGAGTTAAACACTGGGAGTCTATAACTTGTAGACTTACGAACGAAGCTCTGCCGAGGGCCCACTAAGCCTATATATTGGTAGATCGGGGTGGCAAAACCATTAAAAACCAAGTCCCGCCACAATTGAGGTTGGATTCGATCGGGCAGTGGCCCCAACCCCTGTCTCGGTGAGGAGCTTGTGAAGGTATGAAATAGGACTGGAGGGCTCTCGCTATTCAACTGAGTTAAGTTGGGGGAATAGTCCTATTGCTGGACGAGGTACTTCACCCCGTATGAAAGAGGACGGGAGGATACCGGCGGGTGAGCACGTGTTAAGTCGATCGCTCCGGTACTAGCCTGGATAGCTAGTAGAGGGTGGATAGGCAACCTCGCTCCGACCAGTGAGCTGACTGGGAGCAATTGCTATGCAATTCGCGCGCTGATTGAGCGTATCTCAATTACTTCCTCATGGAAGGAACGTAGAGGTCTGTTCACACCGGGACTCTTCGTAAAACATTCAGATAATCTCTGTCTCCATGGGTCAGTAGGTAGAAATGACCTGTAGAGGCCGAAGTGCGTGTGGTTGACCCAACCGAAAAAATGTGGGTCGACCGAAGCTAGAGACGGTGGCGCTTTCTTATGTTGTAGCTCTCCGTCTTATTTTCCTGAGCCACCGTCGCTAGCTTCGGTCGACCCACGTTTTTTCGGTTGGGTTAAGCACACTCACTTCGGTCTCTACAGGTGGACTTAAACCGAAGTGAGTGTGCTAAACCCAACCGAAAAAACGTGGGTCGACCGAAACTAGAGACGGTGGCGCTTTCTTATGTTGTAGGTCTCCGTCTTATTTTCCTGCGCCACCGTCTCTAGCTTCGGTCGACCCACGTTTTTTCGGTTGGGTAAATCATCTTATGGAGAACAGTGTTTAATATTAATACAATGTTAGCATAAGTTACCAGACATGATATGTGAGACACAGCATGTATGTGTCAATCATCGAACCTATAATGATAAATATTGCATCATGTAAAAATATTGTAATCAGTTATTTGAATATATATAGTGTTTATTAAAGTGTTTTTATTAATAAATACCATCCAGAGTTTAAACATGGCGCAGTCGAATAATTAAAAACTTTGGAAGAGGGAAAATAAATGTAAATTTCCTGAAAATTAAAAATACTCGAAAGTTAACCTCAAATTTAAGAGCATGGCAGGATTCAATGCAGGACCCGTAAAGTTGCCGCCAGATTTTGATTTACAAGGGCAAAATGCTGCTACAGAATGGAAGTTTTGGAAAACCGCATTCGAAGATTATTTGATAACCACAGGACAGTATGATTCAGCAGACAAAGTAAAACTTTCAATTTTAAGAAACATTATAGGAACTGAGTCCGCAAGAATCATGTCCACATTTACAATTCCTGATGAAGAGACAAATAAATATGAATATATGATATCTTTGATTGACAAATATGTTAATCCCAGAGTTAATGAATGCTTTGAACGTTACAACTTTTTAAAACGAGTACAGAAAGAAGGTGAGTCCTTTGAACATTTTTTAACTGAATGTAAACATTTAGTACGTACCTGCAATTATAATGATGTGGATGTCAACCAAACAGCCGAAGATAAAGCTCTTAGGGACAAAATTGTTATGGGTATTAGAGACTCTGTAACCCGTGAAGCATTATTGAGAATTGAAAAACTCACACTTGACAAAGCTATTGAATTTTGTCGAACAAGTGAACAAAGCAAGAACCAAAATTTACAATTTCATAACAGTGCAGATATGGATATAAATGTAATAAACAAATATAAAAAAAGGCAACCGATGGTAAGTGATAGTAATAAGTTTAAAATGCAAACCAGAAAGAAATCGAGTGAATCGAAAAATAATTCAGATGAGAAATTTAAGTGTAGGCGTTGTCAATTAACACACGGTGCACGAGCATGTCCAGCATTTGGTAAAGCGTGCAAAAAATGTGGCATCTTAAATCATTTTGCTGTTTCTTGTCGTGTAAAAAATATAAAATGTGTAGATCAAGAGAAAGACAGTGATAATTCAAGTGATATATTTGTAGGAAATGTAGAAAGAATATGTTATTGTAGCAATATAGAATGTAGTCATAAAGGTATTTGGGATGAGATTGTACAAATAGAAAACAAAAAAGTTAAACTTAAGCTTGATACAGGGGCTGATATAAGTATAATACCCCAGAAAATTTTCAAAAAAGTTGATAAACAATTTAAAGTTCGTCAAACAGATTATATAATTAAAGGTTTTGAAGGCACCCAAGCAAAAACTGTAGGGATTGTTAATTTACATTGTAAGTTTAAAAATAAGAATATTTATGAAGATTTTGTGATCGTTGATGGAGCAACTCGAGTTCTATTAAGTGGTCAGGGTTGTATAGATTTAGGGTTAGTCAAAAGAGTAAACAATGTTGAACTAAAAGTTCCAAATCCTTCATCCGAGAAAGATATGTTTATTGCACAAAATTCCGATATATTTAGTGGTCATGGTAGGTTTGAGGGCAAATATAAGATTACTACTACTGAAAAATTTGAGCAGGTAAGTCACCCTCCTACTAAAGTTCCGATGGCTATAAAAAGTGCCTTATCACACGAATTAAATAGATTAGTTGATAGAAAGGCGATTATTAAGGTAAACGAGATTGATCCTCGCGCAAGTATAAACCGTATAGTAATTGTAGAAAAACCGAATGGTAAATTGAGGTTATGTTTAGACCCGTCAGACTTGAACAAACAAATAGTGCGCAAACCTAAACTAGCTTACCGAATAGAAGATATTTTTTCAAATATGATAGGTAAGAAAATATTTACAGTTTTCGATTTAGCTGAAGGTTATCATCATCTAGAACTAGACGAAGACTCTTCATGGAAATGTTGTTTTTCAACACCCTTTGGTATTTATAGATATGTAGTTCTACCATATGGTTTATCAAACTCTCAAGATTTATTTCAAGAGGAAGTAGAAAACAAGTTTGGTGATATCGAAAATGTACAAATATGTCATGATGATATGATTGTGACAGGATCTACAAAAGAAGAGCATGATAACGCTGTAGAACAGGTAGTAAAAAGGGCTAGACAGGTAGGTGCAAAGTTTAATAGAGAAAAATTTCAATTTTGTCAAAAACAAGTCAAGTTTATGGGCCAAGTTTTCTCAGAAAAGGGAATGGAAATAGATCCAGACAGGGTAGAATCACTTTGTAAATTAGATCATCCTAAAAACAAGTTAGAGTTACAAAGAATCATAGGATCTTTTAACTATGTCAGACGATACATAGCAAATATGGCTGATCACATATACCCTCTTTGTGAATTATTAAAAAATACCGTTGAATGGCAATGGCTTCCTAAACATCAAAAATGTTTTGAAAATTTAAAGACAATTATATGCAAGTCTCCGGCTCTTGTTCCATTTGACCCAAATAGAAAAATAGTTTTACAGTGTGATGCATCGAAAAACGGTTTAGGATGTTGCATGTTTCAAGAGTATGATAACAAAATCCTTAAATTAGTAGCATGTGCATCACGTAATATGAATGAGCATGAAATAAACTATAGTCAGACTGAGAAAGAATTATTAGCCATTTACTTTAGCACTCAAAAATATCATTGTTTTATTTACAATTTTGTTGTAGATGTACAAAGTGACCACAAACCAATTATATCTATAATGAAAAAACCTATTTGTAAAATTGGTTCAGTTAGACTACAAAGACTTAGACTTAAACTTTTAAAATACTCCCTTAATATTTATTATACACCTGGAAAAGATGTACATTTTGCAGATATGTTATCTAGAGCAAGTTTAAAATTAAAAAGTTATGACCATGAAATGTTAGAAATGGTACACTCAGTGTCAAAACATTTGCCTATGAGTGAAGAAAAGAAATCACAATTAAGAATAGCTGTTAGTAAAGATGAAATTCTTACAAAAATCTTTGATTATTACTTTAACGGATGGCCTAAAGAAAACTCTATTCCAGACAATTGTAAACCTTATTATAAACTTAAAGATTCCATTTATGTCGAGGCAGGTATAGTATTCCTAGAAGACAAAATTATAGTACCAAAAAGTCTTAGATTTTCTATGATAAAACTACTTCATAAAGGTCACATAGGCATAAGTAAAACAATAAATAAAGCAAGAAGTTTATTTTATTGGCCAGATCTAAGCATTGATATCATTTCTTATATAAAACAATGCAGAACATGTGAGAAATTTATGCAAGGTAATTTTAAAGAACCACTATTACCACACTCAGTTCCAAAACTTAGATTTAATAAAATAGGTACAGACATACTAGAATTTGGAGGTAAAGCATATTTAATAATAGTCGATTATTTTTCACATTGGATTGATATATCCTTGTTAACAGATAAAACATCAAACTCTGTTATAAAATCATTTCAAGATATTTTTACTAAATTTGGATATCCAGAATATTTAATAGCAGACAATTTACCTTTTATATCAAATAAATGTAAAAGTTACTATAAGGATAAAGACATCACCATTTTAACATGTACCCCACATTATCATCAAAGTAACGGTTTAGCAGAAAAAGCAGTAAGTATTGGTAAACAAATCTTAAGAAAAAGTTTTGAAGAAAAGAATGATTATAGAGAGCTAGCAATGGAATATAACAATACTTGTATAGTTAGTTTAAATGCATCCCCAGCTCAGATTCTTCAAAGTAGAAATCTTAGAACTCAGTTACCATTAACAAGTAATAAATTAGAACCTAGAATTCAAACTCATATTTACAAACATTTATGTGATCAGAAGAAACGTTTAAAATTACATTATGACAAAACAGTTCGTAAACTCCCAACAGAATACAAAAAGGGGGATAATGTAGTAGTAAAAAGTTGCAAAGATACCTTTTGGCATAAAGCTGTTGTTTTAGAAAAAGCTAAAGAACCAAGATCATATTGGATAAGGAAGGAAAATACTAATAAGATAGTCAGGCGTAATACTAGTCAAATGAAATTATCTTATACTAAACCAAATCAAAATGAATTTATGTTAAAACCCGAATTGTATCCAGACAAAATTTCACAAAATAATCATATACAAAACTTAGTAAATAATTTAAATAACAATAGTTCAAATGTTAGATTACAAGCTAGTGTAAACAATTCTCCAAATAATGTACCAAATATACATAGTACAAAAGCAATGCCTTCAAAATCTCCAACAAACAATCTCAACTCAAACCCTATTAAACAAAATGTATCCCGATTTGGACGCTCTGTAAAGCCTCCCCGACGCCTTGATCTTTGAGGGGAAGGTGTTTAATATTAATACAATGTTAGCATAAGTTACCAGACATGATATGTGAGACACAGCATGTATGTGTCAATCATCGAACCTATAATGATAAATATTGCATCATGTAAAAATATTGTAATCAGTTATTTGAATATATATAGTGTTTATTAAAGTGTTTTTATTAATAAATACCATCCAGAGTTTAAACAAACAGTAAATGCTTTGTTTGTGAAAATGAATGTTTATTTTGAAAGTGTCGCAGTTTTCGTTGAAGAAAACTAAATGTTGTGTTTGAGAAATTTTTGTTTCTCCTGATATTCTCAGAGTTTCTGGTGGAGGAGAATAAACACTTCATGTGAATAAATGAATATTTGTTTGGAATATGTGTTGTTTTCTGTTTAAATATTTAACAGCCCCACTATGCTCCAACTGAATGTATTACTTGTTTGATTCATGAAACACGTATATTCATTTGGAACACAGAGTTACTCCTTCTGAGGTTCAGAGATGATCAAAATAAATCAACCATACTCATTTAGAAAAGATCTTTGTGTGTTCAATGGAAAGAGACCCAACAGTAAACACAGGGCATAACACGGCAGGCTAATCAGATCTAAACGTAGAATTATCCAGAACTACGCAAAAAACAGAGGCATGGTTCTGGATGGACCATCTAGCCAAACCACTACAACCTGATCGGTATCGCAGAAGTGGGCCGTCGCCATCTTAAAAGAAGTACCGCTTCAGCAAAATGAATTAATGTTTATTGTTAAAACAAATACCTATCATGTTTATGTACTTACCAACAAATTTGCTTATAACGTCTTTAAAACACCCAGATGTTTACAACAGTTCACTTATATCTATAGACATTTTTACAGCAGTGTTTTTTCGGACATTCTTTGCTGTCGGTTGGTTTTGCAATATTAAATGTACTAAAGTTGTTCGAACTCGGCGTGGCACTAGGATAGACACGGGAAGGGGTAAAGCGAAATAAATCTTTCTCGTCTTGAGAATACACTATCATATTTTCTCAACGGAAATAAAATCTGCAACAATTTATTCCGTACAAGAGTAACTTTTTTTCCTCACAAGACTACTACATAATCAAGAAGAAACTAAATAAGTTCAGTACGAATCTTCATCGATTCATATACTAGACAATTAGTGTAAGCATTTGTTTAAATAATAATATAATAATAATAATAATAAATTTATTCACCCCAACACAATTACAAAGGAAATGTACAAAATATTTATATATGATATGTATAAGGGTAAGTAAATTGAAATAAGCTACTAAAGGCTATGCCTTGAAAGTAGATTATACAAATAAATGTACCGAAATTAACTAAGAGGTATTAAGTGTATGAGCTCAATATTTTCAAAACATTTTAAACAACAAAGTGCATATAATTTATGTTTAAAATATTACTAGTATATGCTTTAGCGAACTTAAATATGAAACCCTGACCTGCATGCTTAAAGACTGGCATTAATAACAATAAACAATAGCTACAACAATTATACTTTAACATAACAATAATTACAACACTTAAAAACAATGATATTTAAATACCCATTATTCTTAAACATGCTACTACAAGAAATATTTCTACAATAACTAATTAAAAACAAAAAATCAAATAGCTTCTTTATTGTAGTGTTTCAGCAAGCTTATGAGCTTCAAGCCGTGGAATTTGCGAAAACCACTTACTGAATTTTGTTTTGAATGAATGTGCCGAATTAATTTGTTTAATATGATCTGGTATTAGACTATACAGTCTAGGTGCTAAGTATTGATAAGATCTTTGATATATAGTCTTCATGGGTCTTGGCACTATTGATGACACCATTTTATGTCTGGTTTGGTATATATGTCGTATCGGTACTAAATCATGTCGGTATTTATGTTGTCTAATTATTATATTATAGTAAAACAATTGTTTTAAGTCGTACAGTTTGGATTCTTCAAATAAGCTATCAGTGGGGTAAGTATAATTTCTTTTATAAATTAATTTAATAATATATTTTTGAGTTGTTTGCAGATGGTGTTGATGAATGTTTGCTGCTCCTCCCCAGGCAACTATTCCATAGCGGAGGTGGCTTACTACCAAAGCATGGTATAGCATCAGCAGTTGAGTAGGAAAGAGAATATCACTAAGGATTTTAAACTTGGGCAAAAGAGATCTAATTTTACTCGTCAGAGATTTAATGTGATAATCCCATTTTAAATGTGAATCTATGTATATTCCCAAATACTTTATATTGGTTGTCTTTTTGATTTGGACAATCTCATCTCCAACAGGAACATTTAGCGAGTCAAACTCAGGTAAGTTAGTAGAGTAGGGTGAAAAAGGAATAAAGTGAGTTTTGTCCACGTTTACAGTTAACATTTTGTAGTTAAAGATTTTCAATATTTCTTTAAAATCATTTTCCACTTTTATTTTTAATTCGGTCCAACTGTTGGAGCAGTAAAAAATTGCTGTATCGTCGGCAAAACTGACAATATCCCCATCAAGATCAAGTTTCAATATATCGTTTACATAGATGTTAAAAAATATTGGACCTAGCACGGTCCCTTGTGGAACGCCATATTCAACATTTAAAAAAGGACTTTTTGTTTCCCCTATTTGAACACATTGTGGACGTTTATTGAGGTAACTTTCAATGAGCCTATATGTTGTTCCCCTAAAGCCAATATTTTGTAAAGTTTGCAGTAGCTGAAGGTGACTAACTGTGTCAAACGCTTTAGCAAGATCTATAAAAATACATAGTGATGGTTTACTGCTGTTCATTGCATTATATATATTCGTTGTTATATGAATAATGGCATCCTCTGCTGATATATTCTCTTTAAAACCATATTGTTTATTAGATAAAAGGTTGTATTTATTTAAATACGATACTATTCTTTTTTTCAAGATTTTTTCATATACTTTTACTAAATTGGATATAATTGATATTGGACGATAATTAGTCACCTCCAAGCTGCTACCCTTTTTGTGTAGAGGTTTAATTACTGCTACTTTAAACTTTTCCGGAAAGATACCTTTTTCAATTGACAGGTTAAAAATGTGACTTAAAATAGGAGAAATTTCACTCGCAATATTTTTTAATGTTTCTGATTTAATATTGTCTATACCTGGGGATTTTTTTTCTTTTAACGTTAAGATTACATTTCTAATTTCTATTTCAGTAGTTGCTGTGAGAAAGAATGAGTTCACCACAGGGTGTGGAGTTTGATTGACCACATTCTCTGATTTTTTAATTTTTGATGCAAGATCTTTACCAATTGCTGTGAAGAACTCATTGAATCTCTCTGCTACTGCCTTTTCGGCCGTTAATAGTTCACCTGTTGCTGAGTTTATGTTGTAAATTTTTTCATGTTTTTTGTTTGTATTACATATTTCTTTTACGCATGACCAAAGTTTTTTTGAATCATTTCTACTTTCTCCTAATTTTTTTTGATAATACTTTTGTTTTGATATTTTAATCAATTCATTTAATTTATTCCTATATCTTTTATATGTTTGTTTGTTAATTTCATCTGGATTTTTCTGCATTTGCTTAAAAAGCTTGTTTTTTTCTTGAATAGATTTCAACAAGCCTTCTGTGACCCATTCTTTTTTCCTGACGGTGCTATTTTTCAATTTAATTTTATTAGTGCAATTCTTTATATAACGTTCCAATATTATTAAAAAAATGTTTACAGTTTCATCGACATTATTATTTGAATATATATTTTCCCAATTTTCAGTACGTAACATCTCTTTTAATTTAGGATAGTTAATATAGTATTTATACTGATTTTTGATAATTTCATTTTTTATTTTTCCAGGGAATATGGTATATAAAATAATTGGACAATGGTCTGTAACTTGCAATCCTAGAACTATTGGAATGTGTATAAGATTACCTATCGTACTTTTAATGAATATGTGATCAAGACAATTTTGATTCCTAGTAGGTTTATTAATTGCTGTTAGATAACCAAATGTTGATAATGTATTTAGATAGTTTATAGAATCTGTAGTGTTTTCTAAAATATTTATATTAATATCACCCACTAGTATCTCCATATCAGTGGTCTTGTCTAATCCGTTTAAATAGAGGTACAAATTATCTATAAATGTATTTATGCAATCAGAAGGACTTCTGTAAATAGCTGTTAGTTTAATATATTTTTTATTTTTTTCAATAGTTAACTGTATACTTTTTATACTACCAATTAAACATATCTGATAACTAAAAGATAATCTTTCATTTATAAAAATCATTATCCCATCATTTTGGTTAGCTGTACCTTCATTATATATGTGTTTGTAACCCTTAAAACTAAACAAATCTGGATCAGTTAATTTCCAAGTCTCTGTAAAGACTAGACAGTCAAAGTCATGACCAATTGAATGCAATAAAACTGTAAATTCATCTTTGTTTTTATTCAAACTTCTCGCGTTAGAATGAAATATTTTCAAATTCTCTTTTTCTATAGCTCCAATTGTTTTATTTTTAATCAGTGTATTGTATTCACTTAAATTATCTATTTGAAACGTTTCTATTTCTTCTAAACTAAAATCTTTTACATAATTATTCATTTTACTGAAGAACAAAAAAACACAATAAAAAACTGCTAACTAGACTTAACTACTAAACTTTGGAGTAATAAATAAATATAGTAAGTATGTGTTTTTAACAACGATGGGGGTCCAATTACGCATCAGACCTTAGACCTGGTCTCAAACCTTTCTTTGCAGTACCTTCCTTACCTTTGGGTGTATCTTTATCTGCACTTGTCTGACTTTGTAGGAAGTTAAGTATTTCAGGATCTTTGAAGGTTTTTTCTATTGTAGGAAAAATTAAATGAAAATTAAAAACGGTTATGATCTATTTAATTTGAACAAATTGCAGATTTCATTTCGAATAATGATTTAGGTTTGTTTCAAAACTATAATATTCACAACAAGAATGTACAGTAACAACCATATCTTTACTTTGAGAGGTTTTTAATTTTCTGTTATAGAATTCAATTGTTTTAACATGAACATTCTCTTTTTTCATAATGAATATTGTTGCTTGGACTGAAAAAAGTTCTTGAGAATATATTCTTCTGTTTCCAAAAAATACAAGTTATTTAATTTGAATAAAATTTTTCAATCTGAACATTTACTTGTTCAATACGAATAAACTTATATGAATAAATATAAATACTATTTTTGAGAAATTAATTTTATATGTGCACTTCGGTCTCTACAGGTGGACTTAAACTACGGTGGAAATCGCCGCCGATAAGGTCGGAATGATGACTAACTCGCGGCACCAAACTGTCCCTGAAAGAGCAAAACTTTTAATGTCCCCTTCCGTCTCCTCCTCCCACTCATGAATTTAAAAAAACGACAAAAATCATCCGATCCGTGACGCCAGGCGGTTCTTAGCTTCAAAATAAGACCACCCACAGATTTCAAAGTGGTCTGGGGGCCGAGAAAAAGGGACCGGTAGCTTTGTCTTCATGAATTAGTATATAAGATATTAGGTTTTAAAATTGAGGTTATGTACCCTAATAGCACACCGACGTCCGATGGACGTTTGAGCAATGTCCTCGGCGGACTTAATAAACGTCCAACGGTCGATCGGTTATAGTCCGTGAGACGTTATATGAACGTCCATGGGAAGCCCAAATGTCACAAAGTTAGACATTATTAAAACGTTCCAGACGGACGTTTTGCGTACGTCTTCCAAGAACTTGACGAACGTTTTAAAAACGTCCATATTATGTCCAAGGGACGTAATAAACGTTCAATTTATACTACGTGGGACGTTATATGGACGTCCACGGGAAGTCCAAATGTCATGAACTTGCGACGTTCTTAAAATGTCCCGGGCGGACGTTTTGAGTACGTCTTTGTATGTCCTCGGAGGACTTAATGAACGTCCAACGAACGATCGGTTATAGTCCGTGAGACGTTATATGAACGTCCATGGGAAGTCCAATAAATGTCACAAAGCTGGACATTATTAAAACTTTCCAGACGGACGTTTTGCGTACGTCTTCCAAGAAATTGACGAACGGTTTAAAAACGTCCAAGGATGGTAATAGACGTTCGATTTATACAACGTGGGACGTTACATGGACGTCCACTGGAAGTCCAAATGTCACGAACTTGCGACGTTTTTAAAATGTCCTAGGGCGGACGTTTTAAAAGCCTCCATTATACGTCCAACAGACGTAATAGACTTTTGATTATACTGGGTCGGACGTTCTATGGATGTCCATGGGAAGTTAAATCGTCATAAACTTGGATGTTCTTAAAACGTCTCAGATAGACGTTCTGCATACGTCAGCCGAAGATTTGCTGGATATTTTAAGAGTGTTGAGTGTTAAGTCCAAAGGAGACCTAATGAATCCTCGACTCAATGCCCTATACCACATAGATATCTGCCGCCGACTTGACGAATATCCCAAAGATGTTTTACAGTCCTCCAGTGCACGGATCTAAAATAAACAAACCACACAAGAGGAAATAAAAGAAAGTTATTTTTAAACGTCATATCCTGTACACAAAAGTAATTTCGATTCCTATATAAGGTTTCTCTTTCAAGAACGAACTTTTAACTTGGGACTTCAGTCCCAAGTTCTTCCAGTCCAACTATTCATAGTTATTTCACTTTATTTAATAAATAATTACAGGTTGATTGGTATCAAAAATAAATTCTTTAGAAAATAAACTGAAATTAGACATTACAATTTTAATTCTAGTTTACTTACCATTCCTTCCAGACTGATCTCTTGCACCACTCTGGTTCATGCCTTGAGCCATATGTGGTTTGGGGAGTGAGACCTACATGGGGCGACTTTATGAAGGGACAAACGTACTGACAAACAAATTTTGGATTTTAGTATATAGATTTTAGATTTAGGTAATAAATATTTTAAAAATTGAATAATTTTTCGATTTATCTAACTACGTTTTTTATCAGTATACATCCATTTTTTTTAGCACAATATAAACTTATCTATGTTACAATATGTACTTGATAATAATAAAAAATTATAAAACTGTTAAAGGGATTTAAGGACGGCTTTCGTTGGAAAAATCAAGTTTTGTAATTTCATTTAGAACACCAAAATCTACAAACTCTCAAAGTTGCAAAACTTTCAGGTTGTTTCGAATTATATAGGAATCTAATTAATGGGAAGCTAATTATTGGTAAAAATCAATTTTTTAACAAATATAAATCCTTTTTTCTACAATAATATAATTATTGGGCCGGCGGTAGACGAGTGGTGTCAGTGCATCACTCGTGTTCCAAGGGTCGTGGGTTCGAATCCCACTTGGAGCGGCGGGATTTTTCTAATTGGAAAATTCCGCCACCTCAACTATGGATGTGTGTCTTCGTGTTGCATGTTAGATGGGGGACAGATGACCTTAGCAGTTGGTTCCCCCGTAGTGTAGGCGTGAAATAAAAAAAAAAAAAAAATATATAATTATTACATAGATTATATGATGTAAACATACAGCATAAAAACTTAAAATAAAAAGTAAATTCAACTGTTTGGAATCATTATCAAAATTTAAAAAATCCAAGTTCTTCTATCTTCACTTTTAGCCACTTCAGAGGTTCTTTTTAAGTATCTTTTGAAAGTGTCTTCTATTTTCTTCACGGTGCAACTTTTCAGCAACGGTTTTAAAGCAGCACCTAAAAATAAATGCAAATATAATTAATATATTGTGCACATAGCTTTTATCAATGCAATACCAGCATTCAAGATTGAAAAATGCCATATGCCTAAACCAGTGACGGTTTGTGCACTTTTGGATGTTCTGTTAGCAGACGGCAAGTATATATTAATTGGTTGCTTAGCAGCCGATTACACGGGTTGCATCCGTGATGCTAACAGAATATCCAAAACAGTACATAGTAACCTCTGCTGGCATCGGGTCATACATGGATTTATTTAAAATCCAAAAATACAATATAAAACTCAGATGTTTTATTTGAAAAACATAAATCTTAGATCCGTAGCTTTTTTTGGCAACTTTGTTATTATTAAAAATATGAAATTCATTAAATTAGCAAATACTTTTATTTTTTCATGCTAGATTACGATAATAAAAAAAGATTGAGCAGTGTGCTACTGTTATATCACAGAGACTTGCACTTTAATGTTAATAAGTTACCCTGTATATTATTTTGTTTTTGAATTCCTACTTTACGATCTTTGAACGACCACAAAGAGAAAACTGTTGAATCATAGGGAAATAAATGCCCATCCCCTAGCTTTTCTAATCCTCTATCGGCAGGTGCCAATTTCCAGTCCGTCCAGAACTATAAATTTTCATACTATATTTAGTTAAATTGAAACGAGCACAAGTGAATAGAAAATTGAGATAGCGAAGTAACATTCTCTTACCTCTACCTTGGATTTCTGAGAAAATTGAAAATTTTAAAAATTTAAATCTTTTAGAAATTCATATTATGCATATTCCCTATGTTGACAACTGCTTAGCATCTACTCTGTACATTTATTATCATCTTTGATCATAAACAGAGCGAGGCAGACCTTGCTAAAGGGCAGTTATCTACGCTATCCTGTGCAGCTGTGTCTATAAAATTATGATGTGATGATCGCTCTTCAAGATTTTATACGTGCGACTGCACAAAATTGAACATCAACTATACATTTAGCAAGGTTACGCTTCCCTCTTATCATGATACATTAAAAATGTTACTTACCCTTATTTAGCGTGGCCATAAAAAGAGCAGAAAAGTTCTTATGTTTGAAGCCTATTCAGAAATATTTCATTTTTTATCATGATTTGTCAGCAATCTTTTCCAAGCTCTTTTTACAAATTCGTCCACATTGTCTCCTCCAACTTTAGAAAGCAGATCAGTCTAAAAAAATTAGACACTCAGTAGTGTTAAATAAATTTGTGCTAAAAAGAAGAAAGAATTAAAGAAGAACTAAAACGTCTGTATGTGCAGGATGTTATGACATGATATTGCGAACATAAAAAAAATATAAGACACCCTACGCATCAAACTCTCACTGATAATATCATTGTGCATTGATTTTTTGAGTAAGATTTCTGCAACGTTGCAGAAAGTAAAATTTACAAAAAGAATTAATCCTCGAAAGCAAATTCAGTATCATACGACATATACGGCAAAATAAGCATAAAACACTTGTTTTTACACCAATGAACGATTTCTGAAAAGATTTCCACTTTTTAATTGTTTTCAGGTAACATATACATAGATTTTCAAAAAAACTGCTGGTTGCCATAAATGCTATCCAAAGAGTTTTACTAGTGACTTTGTACAGTGATATTCTAAAAAGTATTACTTACAGATTTTTGCAGATTTAAGGGATCTCCCAAAAACTGTTCAACTTCCAGTAGAAGTTCATTATTTTCACATAGTAAAGGTAAATTCAAGTTTTCCCATATATTTTCTGATTTCTTCATTATGTTGTGTTTTGTACATACCTTATATTTCATTTTTCAAGTGAAGAGATTATTATTTCAGTCATGTTCAACCTTCATATAATTTGCTTTAGATATTCTGAAAATAATAATAAATCCTTATTACTTAACAATCTAAAATACTATAATACTGCAGGTTACCATGAATATTTTGCTGGTGAGTTACTCATTCAACTATTTATTACCGTTATTACTGCACAATAATAATAATAAACGAATGAAAGGAATGTGATACAATATTAATAATCACCCTTGCACTTCACACTATTTACTAAAAACACATAACGTAAAAGACTGATTAAATAGATGTTAAAAAGCATATATAAATAATTGGTTCAAACAGAAACAGCAAGACAAAAACGATGAGAACAAATACCGAACAACCGAAAACAGAATGGCGGCTTATAATGGCTTTACGGGGATTTACTGTTGTCACTGAGTTTGCGTAGTACGTCTTTTATGACCCGTGCATACTGACGTCACACACATGCTGTCTCGTTTTTATATTAGCGGAGAAATTTTAATAGCTGTATTAATTAAAAAGAAAATATTTTTAATGCGTTTATGATGGTATGAACGTATGAAATATATAATAATATAATAATAATTGCTACAACCCATAACCAGGAAACCAGGCCACAGAAGCTATAAGCTTGTGCGGGAGGGAGGGGGGCGATTATTATTATTATTATATTAATATACTTTAGTATATTAAAGAGTATTCCATAAAGTACAGAAAATATAATTAATTTAAAACACTGGAGAAGCAATTTTCGGATATTCCATAATAGTTTTAATTCTTTGTTTAAAGAACTACATAATGTAGTATTTAATAACAATAAGAAAAATGTGTATTCATAGAGGTCCTTGTTAAGCTCTCAAAATTATATGTACATGTAACAGGCTATTCTTAAAAAAATCCTTATCTGAAGTTCAGACCGGCTTTTTTATGACTTTGAAGTCACGGGCCTACCATGATCTAAACTGAACGTCCAGTGGACATCTTTTGTTAAAATAGATTTCTAGAATAATTGTTAATCTTAATCTACAAATTGTTTGTTTGTAATAATTTTGTAATTCCTATTAGAACGTATTATGGACCCAAATCGAACGTCTGTCGGACATGTTTTGTTGTACTTCTGTAAAACGTTCCCCTATGAACGTCCTTTTATGGACCCAAACCAATCGTTCGCTGGACGTCTTATGCTGTTCTTCTGAAAAACGTTCTCATGTGCACGTCCGCCAGACATCTGTACCATGTCCTGGGACTCAATGGCCTGTTATGGGCCCAAAACAAACGTCCATTGGACGTCTCTTGTTGTACTTCTGAAAAACGTCTGCGTGTGAACGTCCGCCAAATGTCCGTATTTTGTGCTGGGATTAAGGGGTTAACTATGGACCCAAAACAAACGTCCGCTGGACATCTTATGCTGTACTTCTGAAAAACGTCCTTAAGTGAACGTTCGCCAGACGTCCGTATCATGTCCTGGGATTCAAGGACCTACTATGGGCCTAAAACGAACGTCCGCTGGACGTCTTTTGTTGTACTTCTGAAAAACGTCCGCGTGTGAACGTCCGTCAGACGTCCTTATTATGTCCTGGGATTTAAGGTTCTACTATGGACCCAAAACAAACCTCCGCTGGACGTCTTTTGTTGCACTTCTGAAAAACGTCCTCGTGCGAGTGTCCAGTAGACGTCCATTTTACATCCTCGGACCTACAGTACCTACAATGGATCTAAAAACAACGTCCATCGGGCAATGTGTGCTATTAGGGTAGTTTATGTGCACATTTCGAGACAGTGAGAACCGCCAATGGAAATATCTCATTACAAAACCGGAAACACCTACTTCGCCATATTGAGACCCCATCTTGGTCGTATGTGGTAGATGATTATGTTCCTTCCTATAGCTTTATATTCTAAGAGTGAAACGTATTTTAAAATGGATATAAGTGATAAAACGAAATCAGAATAAAGTGTTTTTTATAACAAACATATCAAAAGTTGGCATCAGGGCTGCTATTATGTCTATTACAATTGTAACAGATCTATTACATTAGCAAAGCATCTATATTATACTCTAGTAAAATAAAATTTAATTCTATTAGCTGCATGTTTAATAATTCAAATTTTCTTTCTATTTATACGTATTTATTGTTTATTAAAACGTTTTAAGGCAAAATATATTAGGCCACTGTAAATTAATACCATAAAAAGAGAGATTTAGCAAATTGCAGCAATGTACGCGTCATATCATTTACTAGGAATCGAGAAATTAAATACCGAAACCGAATGGCATTAATTTGTTAAAAAACCAGGAATAATCTTGATCAGTTGGCATTTTGATTAATGTTGTTTATACATAGCTTTTGATGTTTTTTATTTTGTTATATTGCATGCAAGATATATATATAACATATGGTATGTCAACTCGCCGTCATTTCGTCAACCAATTTTAACGCGAGCTAAATTTCTGATAGATGGCGCGACGTGCGAGCATGATTGTCATTCTACAGCAACATAACTTGTAATAATGAATATTTACTTTTGGCGTATTTTTCGTAATACAAATTAAATAAACTTTTTCATGATGATAGAGGTACAAGATTCTTTGGCACTATTAAAATGCTAAATTGTGACTCTTCTTTATTTAAAACATCTTTGGTAATAAAACTAAATTAAAATTTTATTTTTTACAGCAAACTAAGGTAACATCTTTTTTTATTTTCATTTAACTTAAATAATAAGACTACAAATTGACCTATGCAAACATTTCTTTTGAGAATTGTAATTAAATTCATCAATTATTTTGTAATATTTTACGGAAAGCAGATAAACTGCAAGCATGGATTGATGCAACAGGAGTTTTATTAACAAGTAAAGACCTTATGTGCCACTATAAAAAAAATCTATATGCGAAATTCAAACCTATTAGACGCTCTAAAGATTTCAAGTATTGTATAAGTCGAATTATATATACTTAATGCTTAAACATGTTTTTAATTATATGCATTAAGCAGGTTAAGTAAAACTGTTACTGATAATTAATAGCAATAAAGCACACATCTCAGCATAATTTTTATAGCAACAAGAAGCTAAATAGCAATATAAACATGATCCACATGTGAAAGGGACAAAAATATTAAATACAACAGCAGAACACAGACTTTTGTACTGAAAAGCAATAGTTTTTTGACTTGATAACAATTATATTATTGTGCATCTAACTCTGTAACAAACAAGATCAATTACAGCAAAACTATCCATGAAATATTTATATTTTAAAAATTTAATTACAAACATTTATAAAATAACAAATAACAAGGCCATCGATGATGACAACAACGAAATCAATGATATACCAGACCAATTGTGGTCTGGCAAGGAAAGTGAAGTCGACATCGATCACTATTACAATAAAATCTAAACATAAATGTAATGTACGTAAAGATTGGTTTGACCCTGTAGTACAGACATATTCATATTTTGGAAACAAAATTCTTTCTGGTAACCAAATTTTGAAGTTATTTTAAGAACCTCAGTCACTTCCATAAGAATCCATACAAGACCTTCTGAGAAAATATAAGAGGTTTAGACAAGACAACTGATTTTCTAAATACCTTATATTGTGATTGATAAATACATAACGGCCCTCACTCCATTACCATTAGCCACATACAGAAAGGTGGAATCCCTAAAAAGAGCAATTTTAATAGAACAATTAAACATCAAACTATTTACTGGTAAAATGTATCGCATGATACGAATGGCGTTTTGCTATCGAAAACAAACCAGAAAAATTAGTTTAGAAATAAGTGTTCATTTATACTTGCCTGTATATTTGAGAACGCGCTATCTTTTATTAATTCTGGCTTGTTAATTATAATAAACAGAAACAAAGCTGCATAAGAAACCTCAATTAAATTCTCGAATGACAATAATAAAAATATAAATTTTATTATTATTAAAAAAGCTTAATAAATTTTGAAGGTTAACAGATGTGGTTTGCTTTGACACTCACGTTTCACTGTTGCGGCATCTAGCGGCGACTTTCGAACTAATGATCTAGTTTCAATTTTGGGTGAAAAATTTATCATGGCAAGCATAGGGTAGTTGACCTACCAGTGTTTTATATATCTTGATTGCATGCTATATGTAATAATATAATGATTTTTTTTTTCTATAATAAGTTATTAATTAATAACTATATCTTTTCCTTTTTTTAATAAACAAAATAAATAAAAATGTTGTTCTGACTTTTTCTTTTTCCCCTAATTTTACTAATACAGAAATCTATTACTATTTTAAAGAAATAAGTTATCTTACACAAGGTGGAAAATTTGAAAATTGTTGTATTAACTTAAAAATCCTTGTGCAAAGGAATTGCAGGTAAGTTCTAGCCGCGACCTTACTTTTTTGGGCTTATTTGAACGTGCGTTCGAGTGAGCCTCCGAAAAAAAGTGGATCGCCTCCTAAAAATTTGCGTGGAACCGCAATGTATCGCTTTTATATAACCGTGGCGATAGAACATACTCATAATTAAATAAACGTAAAATATACGGCGCTTTGAGTATGTTTGTAATACAGATTGTATTTTACATATCTCATATGTATTAACAGTGACATAAGAATTTACGTAAATAACAGATGCATAATGAGGCGGACATAACGCTCTCCAGATAACTTGAATTTTACTTAGCTGCTACATAATAATGTAGGTATTGTTACTCTCAGTTACGTAAATAATATGTTGCTGTGTTCTACTGTCTACTAAGTGCTGGGTTTTTCTATTTATTTATTTATTTATTTACAAATTTGGACGTTCAACAGGCAATGCCCAATTACAGTACTCCACAGAATTATTTGTAACATGTGTTAACAGAGCTCAATGTCTAATTAAAAAAAAGTATATATTTTAATATTTAGATTAATAAATATATATGAATTAAACTAATAAAAAAAGTAATAATGACAAATTATCAAAGTAGTAAAAATAATAATAACAGTAATAATAATAATGATAATAATAATAACAGTAGCAATAATGTACACCTAACCAAAGTAATTTCTCAATGAGATTCCATAAACGATGATGAATGCTAGTAGGTATTGCAGCACCTGAGACCAGCCCCTCCACTTTTTTCTGGCCACGCCCCTTCCCCCTCCAGGCTCCTCCCCTCGCCTGTGATTGGTTACCCCCACTCCTGTAGCTCCTCCCCCTTCGCTGTGATTGGTTACCCCCACTCCTGTAGCTCCTTCCTTGCTTCTGATTGGCTGACAGCGGCCATTTTGGAACTCGTCGCCATTTTGACCACGCCCGCTGCCGCCATTACGGGAATCTGTATTACCGGCAATCTGTGTGCTGCCAATAGAGGGCGTAATGCTACAATTAGTGTGTATTACTAAGAGAGGGCGTCATGAAGGGATCTGTATGACCGGCAGACTGTGTACTACTACTAGAGGGCGTGTCATGAAGAAATCTGTATTACCACAGGGAGGGTATGTAGAGGCAACCATTTTATATCACAGCATCTTGCGTGCGCGCTAAATTTGAATCTGTCAATTTTAAATATTTGTCATTTTTGCAGCTGTCATTTATGCGTCTGTCAATTTTAATCTGTCATTTAAATCTGTCATTCTTAAAGCAACCATCTTACCAGATTTGAATTTTAGCGCTAACTCTGGGATTGGATCCTTTCACTAAGCTGAAACGCTTTCTCTCTCTCTCTCTCTCTCTCTCTCTCTCATAGTATGACTACTTACCGGTTCTGCTTTGTAGCTTAGGATGTGCGCCGTCGGAAATCTTCGGCTTTATTCGTGTACTCTCTCGCTGATAACGATCTACCTTTTTATATAGTCAGCCCTTCACCCTTAGTCGTGCTAGTAAATGAAACAACAACAATGTTTATACATATTATTTATTTTTGATATTTAATGGATAATTGCAACATATTATTTGACAAATTATTCATTACACAGTATGCGTTGAGATCATCGCGTAACACTTGCAAATTGTTCAAATATTTTTGCAACCTATTTCTAAGATAGTTTATTTCCGCCATGGTGTTCTTAATACGACGGTGCAAACGTTGTTGTCGTTGACGTCTCCGACTGCTGCTGCTGCTGATATGATTGCAGTCGTGTACGTACGGCATCGATAAACTTTTGCGGATAATGTTTTATTATTTCTAATAAAATGAACGAGTTCCATCAACCAGGTGTTGCTGCTGCGTTGTCTATTAAACTGGTAGCTGAGTAGTATCCGCATAACAGTTCGGACGTGAATAAAATTGAATCGGATGTCGGGAGCGATTTATAGGCATCTTCATGGCGTCTCAGTTGACCTTCTGCTACGTTCTCTATGTTTGCGTGGTAGAAACGCGAAAAGTCGAGGTGACGTAACGCTCGAGCATGATGATTGATCAACGGTGCTAAATGCAGTATAGACTGAAACTCGTAATCTTTTAAGGTTATAGTCCGCTGTTTATCATGAATCGCCACCCTGTTGCCGAAAAACTCGTTGTGAATAATCTCGATGTATAAATTGTCACATAGATGGAATTTCAAATGTTTATCGCGATGTAGTACACTGTTGTCCTTGTTGCAACAGGAGCAACCATAAAAGAAATTTTTAAACATTGCCTCGACTCGTATATCATACAGCTCGAACCAGTCCCGTTCCGACAACACCACTTCACCATACTCACATATGCTATTCACACATTCGAGCTTCACTACCACGGCAAATTCTCCCTGGTCGTGGTCGTCGTCGTCGGGCGGAATAAGTCCTACTTGAATGTTGTGTATATGATCGTAGTTTTCTTTTTCCCCGGGAGGTCTCGCAACATACAACGGATACTGGACAGCCCCGAGCAGTTGAACACGTACTTCATCTTTAGCTGCTGCTGCTGCTGCTGCTATCGGTGTATCTATGATGGTAAAGTTTGCTGATGCTGCTACAACGTCATCAGCGTAGTATAGAGGCTGCTGCTGCGACAGGAACGCTAAAACAATAATAATACAATAATCGATTAATATAAGCATAAACACGCAAAAGTCTTAAACATCTTACCTGTTTCTTCTTCTTTATTGTTCCACGCTTGACCGTCGTTGTCGGTACTTGCTGTTGATGATGATGCATGATCTGCAACATCCGAGCCTTCTTCTTCTAAAGAAGTAACAAAATAGACACAAATTAGCATACAAACTTGAAGTTTTATAAACAACAATAACTTACCTATTTCCAGAGGTTCGCTCTCACAGTTATCATAACAATAATTAGGACTACTAGCCATCATCGTAATTGCTGCTGCTGCTGCTGCTGTTGCACACGTACTATCTACTCCTACACGCTAACAATGGTCGGCTTTATATAGCCACCTATACTTACCTAGATCCAGCGCATGCTCAGTAACATGCATACGGTAAACAAGCAGTCATCGCTGGCAGACAAGTTTCATCCTGTTTAATGACACGGCATCATCACAAGCAGGTGTTCGTAAGTAATTACCTCATTCTCTCTCTCTCTCTCTCTCTCTCTCTCTCTCTCTCTCTCTCTCTCTCTCTCTCTCTCTCTCTCTCTCTCTCTCTCTCTCTCTCTCTCTCTCTCTCTCAGTTATAGCTATCACTTTTCATGCCATGGTACATATGGGGAGAATAGTAATAATACACACATATAAAACATGAATCTTTTTATTCTATGACAAGCTTTCTCAAAAATTTTATTAAACATTAACAAAACAATAATTAAATAACTAAACAACTATCTCGGATAACCATGATAGAACATCTTTTATTCTATGACAATGTTTCTCAAAAATTATTATTAAACAACTAAACAATAATCAAAATAACTAAACAATTATTAGGCTGAAATCTGTTCGGATAACCATGAAAACATACTCATTTTTCATGAAACGCCCTATTGAATGCTTTGTACGCTTTGTTATGCCAAATATTCTTTTCAACAATGTCTTCATCTACTACTACTACATAATTGAAAAGAACAAAATCGCGTTTATCAGATCTATTTCATGAGTATGTTCCCCAGAGTATCCTCTTGTGATTTACATTCAATCACTCCCAAGTTTCACCATCTTTTTAATAATTACTGTACATAAAGTATAACTCTCGTCAGCTTCACTTATTATTATAACTACACTATACTGACAAAAGACGATTGAACAATTTACAACAGCTAATTACCTAATTATTACATTCTTAAATAATTTCGAATATAGTATACATAAAGTATAAACCTAGACATCATCATCACTTATAATAATAATTACACCAAGCCGAAGGTTACAAAACTTAAAAATACAACTATACTACTACTATACACACATATATTACTACTACGATTGAGTTGTACAATAATTATATACATTATGATAATTAATGAAAACATCGATTTTCATATGATGTTGTTGTACTTATTACTATACAAATATTTTACTACTTAAGATCTAGATATCTAATATCTAACCGTATATAAAGACCAACCGCTGCAGCAAGACGTCAGTCTACATCGTGTAACCACGAGAAGCAGAAGGAAGTTAGAAGTGACCTGAAGATGGCAAGTGTGATCTTGCCGAAACGTCGTCAACCATTGTCTGGTTCCTCTAGGAGCCGAATAGTGAATACGCGGAGTGAAACCCGGAAAAGTAGTGAAGTATCATATAATATCCGCGGAAATTTAAAATGTAATATTAATAACCTTTACGGGAGGGTTTTAGGAGAGGAGATTCTACGAGACGTCAAGAAGTTGGAGAAGCTACGATCCAAAAGAAACAAGCTGCTGTGCAACCTCGCATTCCTGGAACGCTGCCGGGACGAGAATATAATACCAAATTCCATGAAGCTGACGTTCCACAAAAAGAACAACCAAACGAGGAACATCTTGAGAAGAGCAAGCCTAGCACTGACAAGAGAAGCAATTCACGATACCAGAAGGGCGCTAAATAGCATCAACATCGAGCTACTACAGTTACACCTACGTTTAAGTAACACAATTCATCCTGCTCTATGGTCAACACTAGATAACCTCACGGAGTTTCGAGCAGAAACTGACGCTTATTTGACAACTTCTAACCAGAAGAAGAAATTTGAGAAACTACAAGCCGAACAACAGCCCAGGAAGTACATCAACCACCAAGTTGAACCAAAGAAGGTAGTTTTCAATCTTTCAGATCTACCGCTGGATTAAGCGACACATAGCGTGCTATCGAAAGGATTTAACTATGCAGTAGCGCCAAACCGGATTCCAATAGAAAACATTATTTGCGGAGTCGAAGCATCAATAACAGGGATCCCAGGAAATACCGCCGAAATTATACGTCAAGACGTGTCACGTATACTGAGAACAGCCAAGCCACCGAAGAAGAACTTATCCCACGAAGAAATCCAAGCGTTACGCGACCTACGGGCGAATACTAGCGTAATCGTGTTACCAGCAGACAAAGGCAACGCAACCGTAGTCATGGATAAGGGTGAATATGAAAGCAAAATAGAAACCTTACTAAATGATCCTGGATACCAAACAATCTCAACGGATCCTACAACATACTTGGAAAAGACCACTAAAGCCAAAATAAAAGCCTGCAGTTTCAGTCAAGAACAACAGTTACAACTTATTCCGAGAGAGAAGTCGTCATCATGCCCTAAGCTGTACGGATTACCAAAAGTCCACAAGGAAGGTGTACCACTAAGACCTATCGTAAGCTCCATTGGATCACCACTGCAACCTCTAGCGAGATTCCTGGCCAAGCAACTGCAACCTTATGCCGAAGAAGCCGAATCTTACGTAAAGAACGCAAGCCACTTCATCGAGCGTATAAAAGACATAACAGTGGCACCAGGAGATCTGCTAGTAAGCTTTGATGTAACCTCTTTATTCACGAATGTTCCAGTAAAAGAAGCAGTAGATATGATACAACGGAAATACCAAGTTCCAAATGAAATCATCGAGTTAACAAGACACTGCCTAAACAACACCTACTTCATCTACAAAGATTAACGGTACAAACAAGTGGAAGGAGCACCTATGGGATCACCTTTATCGCCGGTAATAGCGAACCTATTCATGGAAGAATTAGAAGTCCGAGCAATAGAAACGGCAAGTGACAAACCTAAACTATGGCTAAGATACGTAGACGATACTTTTATTATATGGACCCATGGAGAAGAAAAACTGCAGACCTTCTTACAGCATCTAAACAACATACACCAGAAGATCAAATTCACAATGGAGGTGGAAAAGGACAATCAACTACCTTTCCTAGATGTATCTATAATCAAGAAGGAAGACGGCAGCCTGGGATACACAGTATACCGAAAATCAACCCACACAAATCGCTACCTGAACGCGCAGTCACATCACCACCCAGCGCAACTACAGTCAGTAGTCAAGACATTAATAACCAGATCACAACGATTGACTGATGACGATAATAAACATCAAGAACTAGAACAGGTGAAGTTGGCATTAAAACAAAATGGTTTCTCGTCCAGAAATATCAAGAAAGCGTTAACACCAAGGGACCCAAAGCCAAAGGAAGAAGAAACATCGGTATCCAAAGCGCACTTACCGTACATCAAAGGGACCACGGACAAAATAAGTAGAGTGCTGAGAAAACACAACATCGACACCATCTTCAACACCGACAAAAAGATTGGAAACATGCTACCATCCGCAAAAACAAAAATACCACTAGAAAGCCAAGGAGTATACGAGATCCCATGTAAAGACTGCGGGGAATCCTACATAGGGCAGACCAACAGAAGAATTCAAGTAAGAAGAGAAGAACACCGAAATGCAGTCAACAAAAATGAGAGAACGTCTTCACTAGCACAACATGTAAGTGGTACATCTCATAACATAGATTTCGAAAATACAAAAGTTTTAGCGAATATACAACATAAGACCCGACGAACCATAAGAGAAGCCATTGAGATCGAGAAACGTCCGAACAATCTTAATACCAGGGACGATACACAGCGACTACCATCAGCTTGGAAACCAGCTATAACCAGCATCACCGTCAAGAAACGAAAACCAGCACAGCAGAACGATAAAAGGGAAAGCGAGAGAAAGCCACCGGATCAAGCGAGACCAATGACACGCAGCCGCGCCAAAAACCAGCCGACCGCAACCATGCGCAACACCGTAACCGTATATAAAGACCAACCGCTGCAACAAGACGTCAGTCTACATCGTTAACCACGCGAAGCAGAAGGAAGTTAGAAGTGATCTGAAGATGGCAAGTGTGATCTTGCCGAAACGTCGTCAACCATTGTCTGGTTCCTCTAGGAGCCGAATAGTGAATACGCGGAGTGAAACCCGGAAAAGTAGTGAAGTATCATATATATATATATATATATATATATATATATATATATATATATATATATATATATATATATATATATATATATATATATATATATAACAAAGGGATAATAATGGGAATTCGCGCAATAGATTTATAAGAGGAAGTTAGTTGCAGCCGTATACACGTGTTTCGCACTTATTAGTGCTCATCAGTACGGCATAGCAGATAGAAGAAATAAAATTTAAGCAACAAACTAGAAACAATGTATAACACAAGGTTTCACAGATAGTAGCCAACCACACATTTGTAGTTTCGGCTCGAAGATATTGAGTTTTCAATACAACAACAAACGTCACTACGGAGGTAGCTATAGCCACTACCGTGAGACAACCTAATCCCAAAACATATCAATATGAATAGAAAGATTAATGCGCGTATATAAACATATAACAAAGGGATAATAATGGGAATTCGCGCAATAGATTTATAAGAGGAAGTTAGTTGCAGCCGTATACACGTGTTTCGCACTTATTAGTGCTCATCAGTACGGCATAGCAGATAGAAGAAATAAAATTTAAGCAACAAACTAGAAACAATGTATAACACAAGGTTTCACAGATAGTAGCCAACCACACATTTGTAGTTTCGGCTCGAAGATATTGAGTTGAAACTACAAATGTGTGGTTGGCTACTATCTGTGAAACCTTGTGTTATACATTGTTTCTAGTTTGTTGCTTAAATTTTATTTCTTCTATCTGCTATGCCGTACTGATGAGCACTAATAAGTGCGAAACACGTGTATACGGCTGCAACTAACTTCCTCTTATAAATCTATTGCGCGAATTCCCATTATTATCCCTTTGTTATATGTTTATATACGCGCATTAATCTTTCTATTCATATTGATATGTTTTGGGATTAGGTTGTCTCACGGTAGTGGCTATAGCTACCTCCGTAGTGACGTTTGTTGTTGTATTGAAAACTCAATATCTTCGAGCCGAAACTACAAATGTGTGGTTGGCTACTATCTGTGAAACCTTGTGTTATACATTGTTTCTAGTTTGTTGCTTAAATTTTATTTCTTCTATCTGCTATGCCGTACTGATGAGCACTAATAAGTGCGAAACACGTGTATACGGCTGCAACTAACTTCCTCTTATAAATCTATTGCGCGAATTCCCATTATTATCCCTTTGTTATATGTTTATATACGCGCATTAATCTTTCTATTCATATATATATATATATATATATATATATATATATATATATATATATATATATATATATATATATATATATATATATATATATATATATATATATATATATATATATATATATATATATATATATATATATATATATATATATATATATATATATATATATATATATATATATATATCTATAGAGGCCTACCATGCGTCCGGACCAAAAGCGTAGCGCCCAGCGTCCGGCGTATATAAGTGTATATAAATGATGGTATCAGTCAGCGTCTTTTGCAAGCTATAGGTTTATTCAGCGTCTGTTTATTTTATGCAACCTATAGGTTTATACAGCGTCCATTTATTTTTTCAGTATTGGCCAGCCTGCTTGAATTCCTTTGCCTGTCTGCGGTGTCGAGTTACTCTCTGCATTTCTGAGTAAAGATTGCGTCATCTCAACTGGCAAAAATAATTCTATTTTATTAACGCTATGTAATAAATACTTTTAGTTTCGTTTCTGTATGTGTATGAATTTTATTTAAAAGGCTTTCAGATTTATGCATAAAAACATCATAAAACTCGAAATATTATTGGATTTGTATGAAATTTTCTACAAAGGGGTTTTTCAGGTCGCTGATTTCAAATTTGATGTCAACGTTTGCAAATTTAAAGCGCGGATGAAATATGGCGGCCATAATAATTAAAATTTGATTTATTTGCATAAAACTTAACATCTGGGAGTATATTCGAAACTCTCTGCGTTGCCAAAATACTATGTGTGTTTCTCAGTAAGGATTGCGTCATTTAAAGTGACAAAAATAATTTTATTAAAGCTATATTATTTAATTCAGTTGAATTTAGTTGATTTTAATATGTATTTTCTAGATGAAAACTATTTAAATTGTGTAGGTTAATTTATTATTATAGGTTAAATGCATATAAAAAATTGTGAGGATACTTATTGCTACTAATACCTAGTTCTATATTTTAAAGAGCCAAGCGATTTAATGTGTTAATTAGAGCTTCCAGTTTTTTAAGTTCTTCCAGTGGTTTAAATCGTTATATCTCTAAACATATTTGAGCTAGAAAGCTGATTCATTTTTTAAATTAAACCTTAAAAATGAGCGCATGCAACAATATTATCAAATATTGCCTAAAGAGAAATTTGGCAAAAAAAGTTTGGGTAGTGATAAAGATAGTTTAGATGGGAATTTCAAGGTCCAGCGGTCAGTGCAGATGTATTGTTTTGTATTTATGTTTGTTTATGTACTAGAAACTACGTTTTACATGTCTATTAAAGCAAACTATAAAAAGGAATTTGTAGTTCTTCTTAAATTATCTTCTTTCTGTCACTGTTTTACAAAACAGTTACTATTCGATCGCACAAGGTAAAACTTATTGGTTATTTATAACGACTAATAATTGATTTTATGAAATAATGAAATATATTGATTTTTGATTGACTTGTTAATTTTTATTGGGAACGCATTTTAATTTCAATACCTAATTAAAAATATCAGATTCGTTGTTTTATTTCTTATTGACATTCTGTAGTACATTTTCTCGTTCTATATTTTATAGAGCCGAGCGATTTAATGTGTTAATTAGAGCTTTCAGTTTTTTAAGTTCTTCCAGTGGTTTAAATCGTTATATCTCCAAACATATTTGAGCTAGAAAGCTGATTTTTTTTAAATTAAACCTTAAAAATGAGCGCATGCAACAATATTATCAAATATTGCCTAAAGAGAAATTTGGCAAAAAAAGTTTGGGTAGTGATAAAGATAGTTTAGATGGGAATTTCAAGGTCCAGCGGTCAGTGCAGATGTATTGTTTTGTATTTATGTTTGTTTATGTACTAGAAACTACGTTTTACATGTCTATTAAAGCAAACTATAAAAAGGAATTTGTAGTTCTTCTTAAATTATCTTCTTTCTGTCACTGTTTTACAAAACAGTTACTATTCGATCGCACAAGGTAAAACTTATTGGTTATTTATAACGACTAATAATTGATTTTATGAAATAATGAAATATATTGATTTTTGATTGACTTGTTAATTTTTATTGGGAACGCATTTTAATTTCAATACCTAATTAAAAATATCAGATTCGTTGTTTTATTTCTTATTGACATTCTGTAGTACATTTTCTCGTTCTATATTTTATAGAGCCGAGCGATTTAATGTGTTAATTAGAGCTTTCAGTTTTTTAAGTTCTTCCAGTGGTTTAAATCGTTATATCTCCAAACATATTTGAGCTAGAAAGCTGATTTTTTTTTAAATTAAACCTTAAAAATGAGCGCATGCAACAATATTATCAAATATTGCCTAAAGAGAAATTTGGCAAAAAAAGTTTGGGTAGTGATAAAGATAGTTTAGATGGGAATTTCAAGGTCCAGCGGTCAGTGCAGATGTATTGTTTTGTATTTATGTTTGTTTATGTACTAGAAACTACGTTTTACATGTCTATTAAAGCAAACTATAAAAAGGAATTTGTAGTTCTTCTTAAATTATCTTCTTTCTGTCACTGTTTTACAAAACAGTTACTATTCGATCGCACAAGGTAAAACTTATTGGTTATTTATAACGACTAATAATTGATTTTATGAAATAATGAAATATATTGATTTTTGATTGACTTGTTAATTTTTATTGGGAACGCATTTTAATTTCAATACCTAATTAAAAATATCAGATTCGTTGTTTTATTTCTCATTGACATTCTGTAGTACATTTTCTCGTTCTATATTTTATAGAGCCGAGCGATTTAATGTGTTAATTAGAGCTTTCAGTTTTTTAAGTTCTTCCAGTGGTTTAAATCGTTATATCTCCAAACATATTTGAGCTAGAAAGCTGATTCTTTTTTTAAATTAAACCTTAAAAATGAGCGCATGCAACAATATTATCAAATATTGCCTAAAGAGAAATTTGACAAAAAAAGTTTGGGTAGTGATAAAGGTAGTTTAGAAGGGAATTTCAAGGTCCAGCGGTCAGTGCAGATGTATTTTTATGTAATTTAAAAATATTTAAATAAAGATGCAACAAAAATATTATTGACTAGCAATCTCTTAAAATGACGTTTTTGTTTTCGTTATTAGTGCTTACTTTATTTTAATCAATTACTGATTTTTTATAAATTGAAACCATTATTAGTTTCAGAAGAAAACAGCTGTGCATTCATAATACGTAGTAAATAATATCATATCTAAAATGTAAGATCATGCTAATCTATTCACCTATTTTTGCTATTAAACACATTTCTTGTAACCTTGTTATATATAATTGTTTATTTCGGATCATTTTCATTTGTGTTTGGAATAATATTTTGAGAAAGAAATTTTTATTACTTGCAAATTTTAGTTTCATGAGCAACCTTTATTTATTTTATTTACCTTTTAAATATACATTCTGGTATTAAGTTATCGATGTTCCTCTGTGAAATTTACAAAACATGTACGAGCCCTAACAACTAAATATGTATTTGGACAGTTTCATGAATTCTGTGTTTATTTTTCCTACTAGTGTTCCAAATTACACCATTTTCAAACAATAACCATTAACTTCTGTAAAAAAAGATCTGCAGAAAACAATTTTCAAAAATTCAATAAAACTCGCTGACAACTAAATATTCAGATAGCAGTTTATAAATACAATTCAATAAGATTTAACATCTCGCTTTGCTTTATTCGCCTCTTAAATTTTGGCTGACATACTTCTAACTTGGGGATTACAATTATCTAAATTGGATAATGCCCCACTTGCTGATAATTTCAAATTCAATAACACTAAAGATCCGAACTGCTTGAGGATCATTCAACAACTTTGAAATTATGATTTTCAAACCATTTTTTGGTCGTTTTTGATGTGTGGTAAGAAGCACCATCTTGTTGAAAGATTAAATCGCGGTCAAGATCGATTTTTAACGATTGGTAACAAGTTTGCGTTAAGAATTTGCTGATACTTTTCAACATTAACTGTGCCGTCTATGGACTGAAATCATTCTAACCCTCCAGCTGACATATAGCTCTAAACTATTGCACCTTGAGGAAACCTAACCGTACGTTTTAAGCAGTACTTATGGAATGCTTCATGTTTAGCTCCGATCAGTCTTTTGTGAGAGTAACCAACGAAAACACCAGACTTTGACTAGTCGCTGAATATGACCTTATACCAGTCATTCTCTGGAACATTGTCTAGGACAACTACATATTTAGTCCATGTCACTCGTCGTTGTTCTTGTTTCTCGGTTAGAAGTTTTACTTTGACTAAATACAAAAACCGTTTATGTTACAAAGATAGTTAAGGAATACTCAATGCATCAAAGTTTAAAGATAACTAACTACCTTATTAAAGAATGGAGAGTCTATCTGAAAACAAATAAACTGTTTGGATTCTTGGCAATTGTTGCGACAGAAAGGTAAAGACAGGATTAAGTGTGCCCAAATAGCTGCAGGACATGATCTTGACTTGCAGAAATACATAGAACAAAATTAAATAGCTTATCGGTATGTCCAACGTAAATGACTGCTTCTTCACGGCTTGCTCCAAAATGATGAGTCTGGATTTCTTCAGCTAGTTTGCAAGGATAATTTTCAGAGAAGACTATATGGAGTAACCCTTCACTCTTACTAAGACTCTTTTTCAGTGTGTTGTAAGCAGCATTTTTATTTCTAATGTTAAATTTATATTTACTTTTAAAGTTTTCATTTCTTCTTGAACCTCTCCCTGCAACTCTTGAACTTCTGCTGAGCCATACCTAAGACTGATAATGGAGGGCAAGATTGAGGGTAGAAGAGAACTGGCAGGAGACAAGGCTCATGGTTGAGAAATGTGAGAGACTGCACTGGCCTAAACTCACAGTTATTACTAAGAATAGCAAAAGATAGTGAACGATTTGCCGAAGTTGTTGTTAACCTTCTATAAGAAGACAGCACCTTAAGAAAAAGAAGATGTAAAAAAGGCCGCAAAGTTAGAAAATGTAACAGTTTTATCGAGCTTACTGAATATTTCTGAATTTGTTTCTCGTCATGCAGTTTTATGCAATATCGACTCCTTTGCCTTCTTCAACATACCAACACAAATTAGCTTGGGGCAACGTATGATAGCCTAATAAAAACAGGATGCCAATAAAACTGAAAAGTTTTTCCCTTGTAAATATAAAATCGTGTGTATTATTTGAGCCCACTAAATACAAAACTCTGCGTTTACATTGTTAGTGAACTTGAGTCTTGCACCTAACAATCTCACATTTCCCGTGAGTTTTGCATCTGATGATGACTTTTACATGATTATATTTTATAAGCGTGAAGTTTTACATTTATAAAACACCAAAGTTTGCATCTCATACATTTATCAGTACTGCAAGTCCATAAAACAAGACAACCAATAATATCGATATCTAAATTGTTATAATTATTTTTGTAAATAATTACAAAGTTTTGCATTTAGCGAGTTCATTTATCATGAGCCTACTTTACAAAAAATCGCAATACTATATCTTGAACTTCATCATCAAAAAGTTTTAGAAAAATATCCAGCGGTGATTGACCTGCCAAATGATTTTTTAGCTGTTCAATTTTTTTGTGTTCTCTTCGTCGGGCAAGTTCAGATACAAAAAGAAACCTCTCTGCACTTGGGTTTCTGGCTATTTGTTTTGAGCAAACTTGAGAATGTGAAAAGAAGAAGAAAGCATTTAAGTAGAAAAAAACTGAAAACAATACAGTTATGAAAACACCTGAAGAAAAACTAATGCCCATCTCTGAATAAAAAAAAACTGCAGGGAAACGTTTTGTTGGACTTGGACCTGGAAAAGGAAAAAGCAATGAGGAATAAGCAATCCGTACTCTAGTTTTGCATGACTCGCTGGTGAAACCTTGGAGAGTTGCTGGAGGTCAAAAAAACCAACGGAAAATATTTTTAAATGCTTTGTTGATGTACATTGATATAGGACACTACCGTCTTTATAGTTTAGCAAATAAAACAATTGGCCTTGCACACAAAACAAAAATATCCTACAGTACATTCTCTCGATGCCATCCCTATGTTATTACCGTCTATATTATGTATGCAAACCTAATGAAATAAACAGAGCTACCTGCTTGTACAAACAACGTGCAAACATAAGCTTCAAACCACAAAAACTAAAGCCACTAAAACTTGTAGATAATGAAAATTCATATGAACTCCTGTAACATGTAGTAAGGCTTCCGCATTGCATATGTATGGCAGGCCTCTGAAATGTCAAAATAAAATGAAGAAAAGGTTCAATTTAATGTTAAGATTGCAGCTAAAATCAATGTTACTAAACCTGTCCGAGAGTTGGAGGGAGAGGTTCAAGAAGAAATGAAAACTTTAAAAATAAATATAAATTTAACATTAAAAATGAAAATGCTGCTAAGAACACACTGAAAAACAGTCTTAGTAAGAATGAAGGGTTACTACATATAGACTTCTCTGAAAATTATGCTTGCAAACTAGCTGAAGAAATCCAGACTTATAATTTTGGAGCAAGCCGTGAGGAAGCAACATTGTACGCAGGAGTCACTTACACTGGAGATACCGATAAGCTATTTAATTTTGTTTTATGTATTTCTGCTAGTCCTAGGACCTTGAACTGCTTCTCTAGTTCCAATGCCTAAGCGAAAACCAAATTGTTCTTCTCCTACATATTGTCCGCATTTTGTGTGTACTCGTTGATGCATGTTCTTAGCATTATCTACTGTACATGGCTCATCAGGCTAATCAATCGGTACTGTGAGCACTGTTTTACTCCGCTCTTTTTAGGTATCGGAATAAAAGTAAGTTGGGTCCAGTCGTGTGGTACGATTCCTGTATAGTATATTCTATTTAAGAAAGATGTTAAGATGTTGAGGCTTTCATCGTCTAATACTTTACGCATCTCAGTATAGATGTTATCTTCACCTGAGACTCTACGTGGTTTGATAGTTTTATTGCGCGTTTCACTTCTGCTATAATAATTCTCAATGGCTAATCTTCTTGATCTATTTCTCTTGGTTCTGGTTACATTCTGATATCATCAAAAAGCTCTTGTATATAGCTTGTCAAAATCTCTTCTATCTCGTTTGGGTCTATTGTTTTTTTGTTACTATCTGTGACTAAGATATCGTGTTGATGGGTTTTATTTCCAGTTATTTCTGTTATCTTCTTTTTTGTGTGTTAAAGAAATCATGCTTTCTTGGCAGCTCTTCGAGTACTTGACAACGTTTCTCCATCCAGGTCTCCTTTGCCTCTCTTATAAGCCTTGTAATCTTTTTATGGATTTCTTTATATTTATTATAGTCTTTATGTTTGTACTTCCTTCTTTCGTTCATCAATAAAAGGATTTCTTCCGTCATCCATCTCTGTTTTGCTCTCTGCTCTTGGTTTTCCAATTCATTTTCTTGTACTTCATGTTTACATTTTTAACAGACTGCCAAAAGTTTTCCATTGTTTCTGTTTCCAATTATACCGTTTCCCTAAACTTACTATTCAAAACTCGTGTTATTTCCTCTTTTATTTGTGGTTCCCCCAGTTTCTCAAAGTTAGGTCTTGTTTTATTTCTCTTCCGGATTTTCTTCAATTTAATCTCACGTTTTTCAGCTACGGGGTTCTGATCAGATCATATGTCTGATCCAGGATAAGTTCTTACAACTTTAATTCCGTTTCTATATCGTTTATCAATCAGTATATAATCTATTTGATTTTTTATGATATTTCCTTCATTGTCTCCTGGTCCTAAGTACACTTCTAAGTGTACAATCGCCTTTCTGGAAGTTGGAACCAGGTGTTTGCTAACATTAAGTTTTCTTCATTACAGAACTGTACCAGATATCCCCCCTATCGTTTCGTTTGCAAATACCATGGTCTTCAACAATATATTGCACTCTTCCTTTACCTATCTTTCCGTTGAAGTCACCCATGATTATATTCACTTCATTCTTTTTGGTAAATCTTAGTAGGTAATTTTTACATCATGAATAAAAAACTCATGCAGTATGGAGTATTCTCGTGCAACTTATATTACTAGATGAACAGATAGTTCCATATTTTGAACGGCACTCGCAACAAAATGCTTCTAAAAGTGAAACCGGTAAGATTCGGTTTCAAATTATGGTATATCTGTTCAGATGAAGGGTACTTATACAAGTTATCCTCCAAATAATAAAAAATCCAGACTTGGGTTGGGAGGTGACTTTGTTTTTTATCTACTATCTATTGTAGAGAATAACCCTAATCATAATATTTTCCTTGACAACTTCTTTTCTTCATATAAATTATTCGACAATAACACACTATGGTGTTGGAAAATTGAAAACTGCAAAAAATTATGACACAAAGGAAAAGAAAAAACTACCGTACTGCTCAAAAGCTACTGTACTATCAAAACAAAAGGAAATAGTGACGTTAACGAAGAAAATGAAGTAAAAACCTTCCCAAGGATCTTGTATGGTTTCTCTATTTCTTAGAAAATCAAATGTAACTGAAGTAAAGGGTTCATTGTGATGCAATGAAGAAGTACATCACATGCTCAAATAAATTCAGTGTGTCTAACAAAAATCCCAACCTATTGCTTGGTCTTGGAGGGATTCATCTCCTAAAAGTAGTACTCTCATGCATTGGGCTATACCTCAAAGACAGTGGAGCTTCGAAAATCCTTGTTGAGACAGTATAATTGGAATGCTGTTTTCCATTTTGAAACGCTTACGGTGTTATACCAGTGTACGAAGATCAACGCTTGTTGGACAAATTTAAATTGCTATAAACTACACATAGTGACATAAAAAATATTTTGAGAAACTCGTAGAAAATGACAGGCAGAAAAAAACTGGGGCCTGCGTGCATGCAGTATAAGAGAGTGTTTGCCACTTTCCTTCTTCTTTGATAGAAAAAATTATTCACGATGGTACATTTTATACTACAATGATTGCTTGAAGCCGGACGAAGGTCCTATAATTTATAATTCCATGTCAGTCTTTTAAACAAAAAATAATAATCTTAATTCAATCCTATTAACGCATTTAAAACAATAATTATTCAAGACTTTTTAACCAAAATTTGTTTTGGTGGTTTCAAGTGTAAACATTTAAAATATTTTCAAAAAATTTCAGATTCAAGAATATAAAGAAAAATTTAAAATCTGGCAGCATAAATAATTAAGATTTTGCAATGGGCAACTAAAATCTTCAGTAACATGATATTTGATACGATGTTTGATGACGCGACGTCAAATTGTTCATCATACAATTCTGAGAACCTAAAATGTTTACTTTAATTCTTAAATGCTCCGAATGAATGCTGCATAAATGAATTGTTTTTTACATTTACTTATATGTACAGCTGTAACCGTTATCAAATTCATAATTGCAAAAGAGAACCTCTACTCCTTGGAAAATCCCCGAAAAACGAGTGTTAAAAGGAACACGATTAAAAATTTGTAAACACAACTGACCGAAAAAAGTTATATACAAGAATACACAGGTTGGGTCTATTAGCAGACAATTTTAAGTTCTTTTTCCAGCTTCAAGCAATCATTCTAGTATATAAAATGTACCATCGTGCATAATTTGAAAAAAATGGAATTTCTGGCAATAGCCCAATATCAGAATCTATTCGCTAACTAGAATTCGAATTAAGTGTCATTTTACACAATAATTAGCTTTTGTTTTTTACGTGTGCGTTATAGCATACACAAAATTACGTCACTTTATAGACTTGCACACCTGCAATGAAATTTAATCCATGCTTACAAGGAAATATTCTCTTGCTAACAACATTAACTTTTTATAAGGACGTCTTTCAAACTATAATATTGAGTTATATTCCTGATTATCTAATATCCATTTTTTTCTCGAGTCCTCTGACTTTAATAAAGCTTAACTTTAGTAAAATATTATATTTCTAAATGCTATAGCTACTTTTGTTTTTATCAGACAATAGGTAATAAAAGTTACCCATTTTTAGGGACAATTTTATTAAAAACAAATTAGTTTTTATCTCAGAAAGTACATGCCATATATCTATGAAATTTTTGTAGGGGTTATAGAAAGAAACCTTGGGTTCTAATTTTCAGACCAAAAAGCAATTCATTTAAGATTTATATAAAAAATAGGGAATTATGTTTTCTTGTTTATTAATTTTTTGATTTCGTTTTGGTTAAATGAACACTTTTCATGTAGGCATTATTTTTCTCAAAGAAATATTCCTAATTTTAACAATAACAGTGCAATAACATAAAAACCAATTTTTTGTCCAAACCGCTTGTCACTAAATTAATTTTTCTGCGATTCAGAGGAATATATTGAAGACTATACAGGGTGTCCTGTTTAACAGTCTACACTGAATCATTCCAACAAGCTTGTGACTATAGCAGTGGAATTAAAAGAACTTTGTATCCTTTGACCTCTAGTTTACGAAATCAGAACACATCTTAGAACTTGTGCTGGTGCTGGATATCATCATCAGGATTTTTTTAAATGGAACGATTAGATTTGAAGTATGGAAATCGATAGCAAGTGGGATTCTGAATAAAAAAGTAATAAGGTACTACAGGTTTAAAGTGAATGATAATGAAATAATAAAGTGAATGTATTCTAATACTGTTTTCGTAAACAAGAAGCCGAAATCTACGAAGTTCTTTTAATTCCATTACTATAACCAAAAGCTTGTCCGGATGATTGAGTGTAGACTGTTAAATAGGCCAGAACCCGTTAAGTGGCTAAGTGTTTACTATTTTTTTCACATTTAAACATTTGAAGTGGTGACTCGTACACCTTTGAAATCTGAATTTTGCAAAATCTAAAAAGTATCTTGTATATTATTAACCATAAAATATGCGACTTCTTATGTTTTTTCATGATAACCATGAAAATGAAGCGCAACAAAAATCGTTGCTATTTTTTCACATTTAGAAATTCTAAGGGTTGGCTGCTACCCCCTTATATCCTGAATTTCGCAAAATCGGTGAAGCATGTGCGTTTTTATGTTCTTTCACGCAACCCATTCAACAATGAAACGCAAATAAACTGCTTTACTATTTTCTCCACATTTGCAAATTCTAAGGGATGGCTGGCTACCCCTTAGACCCTTAATGTCGCAAAATCCGTAAAGTATGTAACTTTTTATGTTCTTTCACGTCACCCATTCAAATATGAACCGCAACAAAGATTATTTACTATTTTTCCCGTATTTCAAAATTCTAAGGGTTGGTTGCTACCCCCTTAGACCCTCAACTTCGCAAAATCTATAAAATAGGTGACTTTTTATGTTCTTTCACGGCACCCGTTCGAAAATCAAACGCAAAGATTGTTTACTATTCTTCCCGTGTGTAGAAATTCTAAGAGGTGGCTGCTACCCAAAACAGAACAAAATTTTGAAAATATAAATATGGGTTTTTTTAACGTTTTTTTAATTTTTCGCTAGACGAGAATCCGAAACTCTGTAAATATACCAAATTTCAAGTTTGTATGTACTCTAGAAATTCGGAAGTTATAAAGACTATTTAATTTCATTACTTAAATACATAAATTTTTCTTTAGGAGAGTCCTAAATTCTATCGCTATACCAAGTTTCAAGTTTGTATGTCATCTAGAAGTTTTACAACCCTAAAAGGGGATGCGGGGTTGACATAATAACATTTTTTTTAATTTTTATTTACTAGAATCCTAAACCCTATAAATATACCAAATTTCAAGTTTGTGTGTGATCTAGAAGTATTACAACCCCCAAATAAATTGCAGGGGTTGACTTAATAAGATTTTTTATGTTTTTCTTTACGAGAGTCTTAAACCCTATCACTATACCAAATTTCAAGTTTGTATGTCATCTAGAAGTTTTACAACCCCCAAATGGAATATGGGGGTTGATTTAATAATTTTTTTAAAATTTTTATTTAGGAGAGTCCTAAATTCCATCGCTATACCAAATTTCAAGTTTGTATGTCATCTAGAAGTTTTACAACCCCCAAATGGAATATGGGGGTTGATTTAATAATTTTTTTAAATTTTTCTTTAGGAGAGTCCTAAATTCCATCGCTATACCAAATTTCAAGTTTGTATGTGATCTAGAAGTTTTACAACCCCCAAATGGAATATGGGGGTTGATTTAATAATTTTTTTTAAATTTTTTTTTAGGAGAGTCCTAAATTCCATCGCTATACCAAATTTCAAGTTTGTATGTGATCTAGAAGTATTACAACCCCCAAATAAAGTGCGGGGGTTGACTTAATAAAATTTTTTATGTTTTTCTTTACGAGAGTCTTAAACCCTATCACTATACCAAATTTCAAGTTTGTATGTCATCTAGAAGTTTTGCAACCCCCAAATGGAATATGGGGGTTGATTTAATAATTTTTTTAAATTTTTCTTTAGGAGAGTCCTAAATTCCATCGCTATACTAAATTTCAAGTTTGTATGTCATCTAGAACTTTTACAACCCCCAAATGGAAGATGGGGGTTGATTTAATAATTTTTTTAAAATTTTTCTTTAGGAGAGTCCTAAATTCCATCGCTATACCAAATTTCAAGTTTGTATGTCATCTAGAAGTTTTGCAACCCCAGAACGGGGTGCAGGGGTTGACATCATAACATTTTTTTTATATTTTTCTTTATAATAATCTTAAATCCTATAATTACACCAAATTTCAAGTTTCTAAGTCATCTAGAAGTTTTACAACTCCTAACAGGGGGTGCGAGGGTTGCATAAATATATTTTTTTATTTTCCTACTTACAAGAATCCCAATTCCTATAATTGTGCCAAATCTCAAGTTTGTATGTCATCTAACAAATTAGAAGTTGTAAAAGTTATTTAATTTCAATATTTTAATGCATAAGAAGTCCCGTTTGAAATGATGTCACTGTCTGCCTCACAAACATATGAGTTTTAAAAATTTTAAAATATAATATGGGATAAGATTAAACAGCCAGATTTATTACTAGCTAACAGCATCAGTGATTGATTAAATACTGAATGATAATATAATAATGGTTACGTTTGTTTCACTTAAATCAATAGAGCTTTGAATTAAATCTTACGATTTTATTAAAATTATCGCCCATTTGTAGGAGCAATTAAAACCGGTTTAAACGAAATTTACATGACGCATAAATGAAACGTATTAAAAGTGTTTCTTAAATAGCTTTAACAAAATATAATATGTACGAATTTTTGTCACCTTAAATGACGCAATCTTTACTAAGAAATACAATGCATAAAGTGAAGTCCCGTTGAAATGACGTCACTGTCTAGCCACAAAGGAATCAGTGTTACCAACACAATTCTTGTTAAATATGCGGACGCAGGGTAAACCTATGCCATAAATTTGTATACAAATGTATACAAATCCCGCGCTATTAGCGCTGCGTGTGGCAAACGCTCGAACTACGATTTTATACACGAATCAGGAATGGGTGTCAAACTGCGCACAGCTAATTTTTACATTTTCGCCATCTAGACACTTTAAGCTTCATATGGTGCAATTTTGAGGCACTAGTCACCCAGCGTCCGTATATCCGGACGCCGAGTGACTTCGGACGCTGCTTGAACCTAAGATTTTACATGGGGGGACGCATAGTGGTGCCCTATAGATATATATATATATAGCTGTAATAACTCATTTAAAAAAAATATAGTATTTTGCCCGACATTAACAAATGACCCGCGTTGACAGCGACATAAATAAATGCATATATATATATATATATATATATATATATATATATATATATATATATATATATATAGCTGTAATAACTCATTTAAAAAAAATATAGTATTTTGCCCGACATTAACAAATGACCCGCGTTGACAGCGACATAAATAAATGCAGTGATATTGGTTAATTAAAAATAATAAATTATTTTTAAAAATTTTATTATATATTTTGAAACTGTGAATAATTGCCGTTCGATCGTAGATAATTACTTAATAATTAAATTGATTTTTTAAATGACTGTGAACTTTGGAAATGCTTTTCAACTTCCCTCTTTATAATATCTAATATGAAAATACCTTTTAATAGATTTAATATTGCAATGGTTATATAAAATTAATGTTACGTTAGTTCTTGACTAACTCAGGTTTACGTAAGAGAGTTGGGCGCCAGTTAAATAACTTAAATTAACAGAATTATATTTAATAAAGACTCATCTCAGGGTGAATGTGGATTCTTGTGGTATTAAATATGTACAAATTGAAATTTAAAATCACTTTTAAAAATTGAAATCTTAATTAATTTTTTAACTATACTAAATTGTTCAAATCACTTTACTACACTTCACAAACGATAGTCTTTTCTTCAGCAAATGCCAATACAAAAAGGAAATAACTTCCTACCTTTTTATAATATTTCTTCTTTCCTTTAAATATAGTTGTCCTCTTTCCCAAATTATTGGCATAGTAGATCACTTTATGTTGACCCAGGGCTGGTTTCCAATTCAGGGTTGACTTTCTTCCTTTTGCATGGATTTTCCATATATCATCCACACACTTGATTTTGGTAACTCACTTTTGTTTATTAATTGCGGGTACAATTTCCCTTTTTCGTAAAATACTTATAGTTGTTTTTTTTGTGTTTAATAAAATAAAACACCAGTTTATGGTTTTAACGTAGATTTATTATCTTGCTTTACTTTAGCAAGTAATTTATCTTAAAGGTGGTTCTTTATAATCATATACACTTTTACAATTTATACTTTTTACACCTTCGCCGTATTCAAATCACCAACTAATTTGTCTATTTAATTCTAGACTATTTAAATTTTTACAATATCAACCACGACTTTACTTTGTCGCTTGATTTACTATAATATCTTTACACTTTCGTCGTTTAACAGTAAGTGTCTATTTACATTTTTCTATTGTCTTTTATACGACTTTACTTCGTCGCTTTATTTAGTGAAGTCTATTTACATTTTTCTATTGTCTTTTATACGACTTTACTTCGTCGCTTTCTATCAGTAAGTGCCTTAAAACTATGATTTTCTAAGCTTATATACTATTTGCTATTTACATAATCGCGTTACCTAATTTGACGTCACCTGACCATCTAATACAATGACCACACTATTTACATTAACTAAAACCTTAAAGAAACACATAACCCGTCGATATACACATTTGAAATTATACATAATTGAATTACATCATAACAAAAACTTGCGAACAACTGGATGTTACGTACACTTAAGTAATCGGTGAGTAAGCTATTTGATAATAAATAAAGAAACATGTATTATTTAACCTTATTAAAAAGTATACACATTGATTTCAAAATCAATGACACACCATTAAATAACTTAAAATTATTTTTAACTGGAAAAGTTGATAAAAATATTCCAAAAGTGTTAGTATTTAACAAAAATTTTAGATTTTCACAAAATTTTCAAAATTTTCCAAAATTTTGAAACTACCATCCACAGCATTTAATATATATATATATATATATATATATATATATATATATATATATATATATATATATATATATATATATATATATATATATATATATATATATATATATATATATATAAGTACATAACAAAGGGATAATAATGGGCATTCGCGCAATAGAGTAACAAGAGAAAGTGAGTTGCAGCCGTATACACGTGTTTCGCACTTATTAGTGCTCATCAGTACGGCATAGCAGATAGAAAGCAATAAAATAAAAGCAACAAACTAGAAACGATGTACAATACAAAGTTTCACGGATAGCAGCCAACCACACATTTGCAGTATCGGCTCGAAGACACTGAGTTTTCAGTGTATACGGCTGCAACTCACTTTCTCTTGTTACTCTATTGCGCGAATGCCCATTATTATCCCTTTGTTATGTACTTATATTTTTACGCGCATTAATATTTCTATTCTTATATATATATATATATATATATATATATATATATATATATATATATATATATATATATATATATATATATATATATATATATATATATATATATATATATATATATATATATATATATATATATATATATATATATATATATATCTATAGGGCACCACTATGCGTCCCCCCATGTAAAATCTTAGGTTCAAGCAGCGTCCGAAGTCACTCGGCGTCCGGATATACGGACGCTGGGTGACTAGTGCCTCAAAATTGCACCATATGAAGCTTAAAGTGTCTAGATGGCGAAAATGTAAAAATTAGCTGTGCGCAGTTTGACACCCATTCCTGATTCGTGTATAAAATCGTAGTTCGAGCGTTTGCCACACGCAGCGCTAATAGCGCGGGATTTGTATACATTTGTATACAAATTTATGACATAGGTTTACCCTGCGTCCGCATATTTAACAAGAATTGTGTTGGTAACACTGATTCCTTTGTGGCTAGACAGTGACGTCATTTCAACGGGACTTCACTTTATGCATTGTATTTCTGAGTAAAGATTGCGTCATTGAAGGTGAAAAAAATTCGTACATATTATATTTTTTTAAAGCTATTTAAGAAACACTTTTAATACGTTTCATTTATGCGTCATGTAAATTTCGTTTAAATCGGTTTTAATTGCTCCTACAAATGGGCGATAATTTTAATAAAATCGTAAGATTTAATAAGATTTAATTCAAAGCTCTATTGATTTAAGTGAAACAAACGTAACCATTATTATATTATCATTCAGTATTTAATCAATCACTGATGCTGTTAGCTAGTAATAAATCTGGCTGTTTAATCTTATCCCATACTATATTTTAAAATTTTTAAAACTCATATGTGAGGCAGACAGTGACATCATTTCAAACGGGACTTCTTATGCATTAAAATATTGAAATTAAATAACTTTTACAACTTCTAATTTGTTAGATGACATACAAACTTGAGATTTGGCACAATGATAGGAATTGGGATTCTTGTAAGTAGGAAAATAAAAAAATATATTTATGTCAACCCTCGCACCCCCTGTTAGGAGTTGTAAAACTTCTAGATGACTTAGAAACTTGAAATTTGGTATAATTATAGGACTTAAGATTATTATAAAGAAAAATATAAAATAAATGTTATGATGTCAACCCCTGCACCCCGTTCTGGGGTTGCAAAACTTCTAGATGACATACAAACTTGAAATTTGGTATAGCGATGGAATTTAGGACTCTCCTAAAGAAAAATTATAAAAAAATTATTAAATCAACCCCCATATTCCATTTGGGGGTTGTAAAACTTCTAGATGACATACAAACTTGAAATTTAGTATAGCGATGGAATTTAGGACTCTCCTAAAGAAAAATTTAAAAAAATTATTAAATCAACCCCCATATTCCATTTGGGGGTTGTAAAACTTCTAGATGACATACAAACTTGAAATTTGGTATAGTGATAGGGTTTAAGACTCTCGTAAAGAAAAACATAAAAAATTTTATTAAGTCAACCCCCGCACTTTATTTGGTCGTTGTAATACTTCTAGATCACACACAAACTTGAAATTTGGTATATTTATAGGGTTTAGGATTCTAGTAAATAAAAATTAAAAAAAATGTTATTATGTCAACCCCGCATCCCCTTTTAGGGTTGTAAAACTTCTAGATGACATACAAACTTGAAATTTGGTATAGCGATGGAGTTTAGGACTCTCCTAAAGAAAAATTATTAAATCAACCCCCATATTCCATTTGGGGGTTGTAAAACTTCTAGATGACATACAAACTTGAAATCTGGTATAGCGATGGAATTTAGGACTCTTCTAAAGAAAAATTTAAAAAAATTATTAAATCAACCCCCATATTTCATTTGGGGGTTGTAAAACTTCTAGATGACATACAAACTTGAAATTTGGTATAGCGATGGAATTTAGGACTCTCCTAAAGAAAAATTTAAAAAAATTATTAAATCAACCCCCATATTCCATTTGGGGGTTGTAAAACTTCTAGATGACATACAAACTTGAAATTTGGTATAGCGATGGAATTTAGGACTCTCCTAAAGAAAAATTTAAAAAAATTATTAAATCAACCCCCATATTCCATTTGGGGGTTGTAAAACTTCTAGATGACATACAAACTTGAAATTTGGTATAGCGATGGAATTTAGGACTCTCCTAAAGAAAAATTTAAAAAAATTATTAAATCAACCCCCATATTCCATTTGGGAGTTGTAAAACTTCTAGATGACATACAAACTTGAAATTTGGTATAGTGATAGGGTTTAAGACTCTCGTAAAGAAAAACATAAAAAATTTTATTAAGTCAACCCCCGCACTTTATTTGGGGGTTGTAATACTTCTAGATCACACACAAACTTGAAATTTGGTATATTTATAGGGTTTAGGATTCTAGTAAATAAAAATTAAAAAAAATGTTATTATGTCAACCCCGCATCCCCTTTTAGGGTTGTAAAACTTCTAGATGACATACAAACTTGAAATTTGGTATAGCGATAGAATTTAGGACTCTCCTAAAGAAAAATTTAAAAAATTATTAAATCAACCCCCGTATTCCATTTGGGGGTTGTAAAACTTCTAGATGACATACAAACTTGAAATTTGGTATAGCGATGGAATTTAGGACTCTCCTAAAGAAAAATTAAAAAAAAATATTAAATCAACCCCCATATTCCATTTGGGGGTTGTAAAACTTCTAGATGACATACAAACTTGAAATTTGGTATAGCGATGGAATTTAGGACTCTCCTAAAGAAAAATTTAAAAAAATTATTAAATCAACCCCCATATTCCATTTGGGGGTTGTAAAACTTCTAGATGACATACAAACTTGAAATTTGGTATAGTGATAGGGTTTAAGACTCTCGTAAAGAAAAACAAAAGAATTTATTAAGTCAACCCCCGCACTTTATTTGGGGGTTGTAATACTTCTAGATCACACACAAACTTGAAATTTGGTATATTTATAGGGTTTAGGATTCTAGTAAATAAAAATTAAAAAAAATGTTATTATGTCAACCCCGCATCCCCTTTTAGGGTTGTAAAACTTCTAGATGACATACAAACTTGAAATTTGGTATAGCGATAGAATTTAGGACTCTCCTAAAGAAAAATTTAAAAAATTATTAAATCAACCCCCGTATTCCATTTGGGGGTTGTAAAACTTCTAGATGACATACAAACTTGAAATTTGGTATAGCGATGGAATTTAGGACTCTCCTAAAGAAAAATTAAAAAAAAATATTAAATCAACCCCCATATTCCATTTGGGGGTTGTAAAACTTCTAGATGACATACAAACTTGAAATTTGGTATAGCGATGGAATTTAGGACTCTCCTAAAGAAAAATTTAAAAAAATTATTAAATCAACCCCCATATTCCATTTGGGGGTTGTAAAACTTCTAGATGACATACAAACTTGAAATTTGGTATAGTGATAGGGTTTAAGACTCTCGTAAAGAAAAACAAAAGAATTTATTAAGTCAACCCCCGCACTTTATTTGGGGGTTGTAATACTTCTAGATCACACACAAACTTGAAATTTGGTATATTTATAGGGTTTAGGATTCTAGTAAATAAAAATTAAAAAAAATGTTATTATGTCAACCCCGCATCCCCTTTTAGGGTTGTAAAACTTCTAGATGACATACAAACTTGAAATTTGGTATAGCGATAGAATTTAGGACTCTCCTAAAGAAAAATTTAAAAAATTATTAAATCAACCCCCGTATTCCATTTGGGGGTTGTAAAACTTCTAGATGACATACAAACTTGAAATTTGGTTTAGTTATAGGGTTTAGAGTTCTCGTAAAGAAAAATATAAAAAATTGTTATTATGTTAACCCTCCGCTACCCCTTTAGGGGTTGTAAAACGGGACTTCTCTTTATGTATTTAAGTAATGAAATTAAATAGTCTTTATAACTTCCGAATTTCTAGAGTACATACAAACTTGAAATTTGGTATATTTACAGAGTTTCGGATTCTCGTCTAGCGAAAAATTAAAAAAAAGTTAAAAAAACCCATATTTATATTTTCAAAATTTTGTTCTGTTTTGGGTAGCAGCCACCTCTTAGAATTTCTACACACGGGAAAAATAGTAAACAATCTTTGTTGCGTTTCATTTTCGAACGGGTGCCGTGAAAGAACATAAAAAGTCACCTATTTTAAGATTTTGCGAAGTTGAGGGTCTAAGGGGGTAGCAACCAACCCTTAGAATTTTGAAATACTGGAAAAATAGTAAATAATCTTTGTTGCGGTTCATATTTGAATGGGTGACGTGAAAGAACATAAAAAGTTACATACTTTACGGATTTTGCGACATTAAGGGTCTAAGGGGTAGCCAGCCATCCCTTAGAATTTGCAAATGTGGAGAAAATAGTAAAGCAGTTTATTTGCGTTTCATTGTTGAATGGGTTGCGTGAAAGAACATAAAAACGCACATGCTTCACCGATTTTGCGAAATTCAGGATATAAGGGGGTAGCAGCCAACCCTTAGAATTTCTAAATGTGAAAAAATAGCAACGATTTTTGTTGCGCTTCATTTTCATGGTTATCATGAAATAACATAAGAAGTCGCATATTTTATGGTTAATAATATAAAAGATACTTTTTAGATTTTGCAAAATTCAGATTTCAAAGGTGTACGAGTCACCACTTCAAATGTTTAAATGTGAAAAAAATAGTAAACACTTAGCCACTTAACGGGTTCTGGCCTATTTAACAGTCTACACTCAATCATTCGGACAAGCTTTTGGTTATAGTAATGAAATTAAAAGAACTTCGTAGATTTCGGCTTCTTGTTTACGAAAACAGTATTAGAATACATTCACTTTATTATTTCATTATCATTCACTTTAAACCTGTAGTACCTTATTACTTTTTTATTCAGAATCCCACTTGCTATCGATTTCCATACTTCAAATCTAATCGTTCCATTTAAAAAAATCCTGATGATGATATCCAGCACCAGCACAAGTTCTAAGATGTGTTCTGATTTCGTAAACTAGAGGTCAAAGTATACAAAGTTCTTTTAATTCCACTGCTATAGTCACAAGCTTGTTGGAATGATTCAGTGTAGACTGTTAAACAGGACACCCTGTATAGTCTTCAATATCTTCCTCTGAATCGCAGAAAAATTAATTTAGTGACAAGCGGTTTGGACAAAAAATTGGTTTTTATGTTATTGCACTGTTATTGTTAAAATTAGGAACATTTCTTTGAGAAAAATAATGCCTACATGAAAAGTGTTCATTTAACCAAAACGAAATCAAAAAATTAATAAACAAGAAAACATAATTCCCTATTTTTTATATAAATCTTAAATGAATTGCTTTTTGGTCTGAAAATTAGAACCCAAGGTTTCTTTCTATAACCCCTACAAAAATTTCATAGATATATGGCATGTACTTTCTGAGATAAAAACTAATTTGTTTTTAATAAAATTGTCCCTAAAAATGGGTACCTTTTATTACCTATTGTCTGATAAAAACAAAAGTAGCTATAGCATTTAGAAATATAATATTTTACTAAAGTTAAGCTTTATTAAAGTCAGAGGACTCGAAAAAAAGATGGATATTAGATAATCAGGAATATAACTCAATATTATAGTTTAAAAGACGTCCTTATAAAAAATTTAATGTTGTTAGCAAGACAATATTTCCTTGTAAGCATGGATTAAATTTCCCAAAATTCCCAACTATGTTTATTTACTGATTGCAGGTGTGCAAGTCTATAAAGTGACGTAATTTTGTGTATGCTGTAACGGATTTTAACAGACTGCTTCCACAGTCATTTTACGTATTTCTTACTATGACCTTGAATTATTATGGGTTTTTATTATTACTTGTTTATGATAAATCTAATATTACAGTAAACAATAGTCGCCCTTTAAAACCAATTTCAGCACACGTAAAAAACAAAAGCTAATTATTGTGTAAAATGACACTTAATTCGAATTCTAGTTAGCGAATAGATCCTGATATTGGGCTATTGCCAGAAATTCCATTTTTTTCAAATTATGCACGATGGTACATTTTATATACTACAATGATTGCTTGAAGCTGGAAAAAGAACTTAAAATTTATAATTTCCACTCTTTTAAGTCACTCTTTTCAACAAAAAAAACAATTTTAATTCAATCCTTGCAATTTATAAGACTTTTTAACCAAAATTTGTTTCGGGAGGGTTTCAAGTAATCCAGAATAAATTTATGTAACGACTTTTACAATTAAATAAGGTCTACTATGTTTTTTTTTCAATCATATATCTCAGTAGGGTAGCGAGATTATAAACGACGGAATTTTAACGAATTTTAACACTCGTTTTTCGGGGATTTTCCAAGGAATAGAGGATCTCTCTTTTGCAATTATGAATTTGATAAAGGTTACAGCTGTACATATAAGTAAATGTAAAAAACAATTCATTTATACATTCATTCGGAGCATTTAAGAATTAAATATCTCTAAACACTCTAGGTTCTCAGAATTGTATGATGAACAATTTGACGTCGCGTCATCAAACATCGTATCAAATATCATGTTACTGAAGATTTTAGTTGCCCATGCAAATTAAAATCTTAATTATTTATGCTGCCAGATTTTAAATTTTTCTTTATATTCTTGAATCTGAATTTTTTTTTCTTGAAAACTAAAGGCATTAACGGCTTGAAAATATTTTAAATGTTTACACTTGAAACCACCAAAACAAATTTTGGTTCAAAAGTCTTGAATAATTATTGTTTTAAATGCGTTACTAGGATTGAATTAAGATTATTATTTTTTGTTTAAAAGAGTGACATGGAATTATAAATTATAGGACCTTCGTCCAGCTTCAAGCAATCATTGTAGTATAAAATGTACCATCGTGCATAATTTTTTCTATCAAAGAAGAAGGAAAGTGGCAAACACTCTCTTATACTGCATGCACGCAGGCCCCAGTTTTTTTCTGCCTGTCATTTTCTACGAGTTTCTCAAAATATTTTTTTATGTCACTATGTGTAGTTTATAGCAATTTAAATTTGTCCAACAAGCGTTGATCTTCGTACACTGGTATAACACCGTAAGCGTTTCAAAATGGAAAACAGCATTCCAATTATACTGTCTCAACAAGGATTTTCGAAGCTCCACTGTCTTTGAGGTATAGCCCAATGCATGAGAGTACCACTTTTAGGAGATGAATCCCTCCAAGACCAAGCAATAGGTTGGGATTTTTGTTAGACACACTGAATTTCTTTGAGCATGTGATGTACTTCTTCATTGCATCACAATGAACCCTTTAGTTCAGTTACATTTGATTTTCTAAGAAATAGAGAAACCATACAAGATCCTTGGGAAGTTTTTTACTTCATTTTCTTCGTTAACGTCACTATTTCCTTTTGTTTTGATAGTACAGTAGCTTTTGAGCAGTACAGTAGTTTTTTCTTTTCCTTTGCGTCATAATTTTTTGCAGTTTTCAATGGTCCAACACCATAGTGTGTGCTTGTCGAATAATTTATATGAAGAAAAGAAGTTGTCTAGGAAAATATTATGATTATGGTTATTCTCTACAATAGATAGTAGATAAAAAACAAAGTCACCTCCCAACCCAAGTCTTGATTTTTTATTATTTGGAGGATAACTTGTATAAGTACCCTTCATCTGAACAGATATACCATAATTTGAAACCGAATCTCACCGGTTTTACTTTTAGAAGCATTTTGTTGAGAGTGCCGTCCAAAATATGGAACTATCTGTTCATCTAGTAATATAAGTTGCACGAGAATACTCCATACTGCATGAGTTTTTCATTCATGATGTAAAAATTACCTACTAAGATTTACCAAAAAGAATGAAGTGAATATAATCATAGGTTACTTCAACGGAAAGATAGGTAAAGGAAGAGTTCAATATATTGTTGCAGACCATGGTATTTGCAAACGACACGATAGGGGAGATATCTGGTACAGTTCTGTAATGAAGAAAACTTAATGGTAGCAAACACCTGGTTCCAACTTCCAGAGAGCCGATTGTACACTTAGAAGTGTACTTAGGACCAGGAGACAATGAAGGAAATATCATAAAAATCAAATAGATTATATACTGATTGATAAACGATATAGAAACGGAATTAAAGTTGTAAGAACTTATCCTGGATCAGACATATGATCTGATCAGAACCCCGTAGCTGAAAAACGTGAGATTAAATTGAAGAAAATCCGGAAGAGAAATAAAACAAGACCTAACTTTGAGAAACTGGGGGAACCACAAATAAAAGAGGAAATAACACGAGTTTTGAATAGTAAGTTTAGGGAAACGGTATAATTGGAAACAGAAACAATGGAAAACTTTTGGCAGTCTGTTAAAAATGTAAACATGAAGTACAAGAAAATGAATTGGAAAACCAAGAGGAGAGAGCAAAACAGAGATGGATGACGGAAGAAATCCTTTTATTGATGAACGAAAGAAGGAAGTACAAATATAAAGACTATAATAAATATAAAGAAATCCATAAAAAGATTACAAGGCTTATAAGAGAGGCAAAGGAGACCTGGATGGAGAAACGTTGTCAAGTACTCGAAGAGCTGCCAAGAAAGCACGATTTCTTTAACACACAAAAAAGAAGATAAAAGAAATAACTGGAAATAAAACCCATCAACACGATATCTTAGTCACAGATAGTAACAAAAAAACAATAGACCCAAACGAGATAGAAGAGATTTTGACAAGCTATATACAAGAGCTTTTTGATGATATCAGAATGTAACCAGAACCAAGAGAAAAAGATCAAGAAGATTAGCCATTGAAAATTATTATAGCAGAAGTGAAACACGCAATAATAAAACAGTGCTCACAGTACCGATTGATTAGCCTGATGAGCCATGTACTGTAGATAATGCTAAGAACATGCATCAACGAGTACACACAAAATGCGGACAATATGTAGAAGAACAATTTGGTTTTCGCTTAGGCATTGGAACTAGAGAAGCAGTTCAAGGTCCTAGGACTAGCAGAAATACATAAAACAAAATTAAATAGCTTATCGGTATCTCCAACGTAAGTGACTCCTGCGTACAATGTTGCTTCCTCACGGCTTGCTCCAAAATTATGAGTCTGGATTTCTTCAGCTAGTTTGCAAGCATAATTTTCAGAGAAGTCTATATGTAGTAACCCTTCATTCTTACTAAGACTGTTTTTCAGTGTGTTGTAAGCAGCATTTTTATTTTTAATGTTAAATTTATATTTATTTTTAAAGTTTTCATTTCTTCTTGAACCTCTCCCTGCAACTCTCGGACAGGTTTAGTAACATTGATTTTAGCTGCAATCTTAACATTAAATTGAACCTTTTCTTCATTTTATTTTGACATTTCAGAGACCTGCCATACATATGCAATGCGGAAGCCTTACTACATGTTACAGGAGTTCATATGAATTGTCATTATCTACAAGTTTTAGTGGTTTGAAGCTTATGTTTGCACGTTGCTTGTACAAACAGGTAGCTCTGTTTATTTCATTAGGTTTGCATACATAATATAGACGGTAATAACATAGGGATGGCATCGAGAGAATGTACTGTAGGATATTTTTGTTTTGTGTGCAAGGCCAATTGTTTTATTTGCTAAACTATAAAGACGGTAGTGTCCTATATCAATGTACATCAACAAAGCATTTAAAAATATTTTCCGTTGGTTTTTTTGACCTCCAGCAACTCTCCAAGGTTTCACCAGCGAGTCATGCAAAACTAGAGTACGGATTGCTTATTCCTCATTGCTTTTTCCTTTTCCAGGTCCAAGTCCAACAAAACGTTTCCCTGTAGTTTTTTTTTTATTCAGAGATGGGCATTAGTTTTTCTTCAGGTGTTTTCATAACTGTATTGTTTTCAGTTTTTTTCTACTTAAATGCTTTCTTCTTCTTTTCACATTCTCAAGTTTGCTCAAAACAAATAGCCAGAAACCCAAGTGCAGAGAGGTTTCTTTTTGTATCTGAACTTGCCCGACGAAGAGAACACAAAAAAATTGAACAGCTAAAAAATCATTTGGCAGGTCAATCACCGCTGGATATTTTTCTAAAACTTTTTGATGATGAAGTTCAAGATATAGTATTGCGATTTTTTGTAAAGTAGGCTCATGATAAATGAACTCGCTAAATGCAAAACTTTGTAATTATTTACAAAAATAATTATAACAATTTAGATATCGATATTATTGGTTGTCTTGTTTTATGGACTTGCAGTACTGATAAATGTATGAGATGCAAACTTTGGTGTTTTATAAATGTAAAACTTCACGCTTATAAAATATAATCATGTAAAAGTCATCATCAGATGCAAAACTCACGGGAAATGTGAGATTGTTAGGTGCAAGACTCAAGTTCACTAACAATGTAAACGCAGAGTTTTGTATTTAGTGGGCTCAAATAATACACACGATTTTATATTTACAAGGGAAAACTTTTCAGTTTTATTGGCATCCTGTTTTTATTAGGCTATCATACGTTGCCCCAAGCTAATTTGTGTTGGTATGTTGAAGAAGGCAAAGGAGTCGATATTGCATAGAACTGCATGACGAGAAACAAATTCAGAAATATTCAGTATGCTCGATAAAACTGTTACATTTTCTAACTTTGCGGCCTTTTTTACATCTTCTTTTTCTTAAGGTGCTGTCTTCTTATAGAAGGTTAACAACAACTTCGGCAAATCGTTCACTATCTTTTGCTATTCTTAGTAATAGTTAAGAGTTTAGGCCAGTGCAGTCTCTCACATTTCTCAACCATGAGCCTTGTCTCCTGCCAGTTCTCTTCTACCCTCAATCTTGCCCTCCATTATCAGTCTTAGGTATGGCTCAGCAGAAGTTCAAGAGTTGCAGGGAGAGGTTCAAGAAGAAATGAAAACTTTAAAAATAAATATAAATTTAACATTAGAAATAAAAATGCTGCTTACAACACACTGAAAAAGAGTCTTAGTAAGAGTGAAGGGTTACTCCATATAGTCTTCTCTGAAAATTATCCTTGCAAACTAGCTGAAGAAATCCAGACTCATCATTTTGGAGCAAGCCGTGAAGAAGCAGTCATTTACGTTGGACATACCGATAAGCTATTTAATTTTGTTCTATGTATTTCTGCAAGTCCAGATCATGTCCTGCAGCTATTTGGGCACACTTAATCCTGTCTTTACCTTTCTGTCGCAACAATTGCCAAGAATCCAAACAGTTTATTTGTTTTCAGATAGACTCTCCATTCTTTAATAAGGTAGTTAGTTATCTTTAAACTTTGATGCATTGAGTATTCCTTAACTATCTTTGTAACATAAACGGTTTTTGTATTTAGTCAAAGTAAAACTTCTAACCGAGAAACAAGAACAACGACGAGTGACATGGACTAAATATGTAGTTGTCCTAGACAATGTTCCAGAGAATGACTGGTATAAGGTCATATTCAGCGACTAGTCAAAGTCTAGTGTTTTCGTTGGTTACTCTCGCAAAAGAGTGATCGGAGCTAAACATGAAGCATTCCATAAGTACTGCTTAAAACGTACGGTTAGGTTTCCTCAAGGTGCAATAGTTTAGAGCTATATGTCAGCTGGAGGGTTAGAATGATTTCAGTCCATAGACGGCACAGTTAATGATGAAAAGTATCAGCAAATTCTTAACGCAAACTTGTTACCAATCGTTAAAAATCGATCTTGACCGCGATTTAATCTTTCAACAAGATGGTGCTTCTTACCACACATCAAAAACGACCAAAAAATGGTTTGAAAATCATAATTTCAAAGTTGTTCCTCAAGCAGTTCGGATCTTTAGTGTTATTGAATTTGAAATTATCAGCAAGTGGGGCATTATCCAATTTAGATCATTGTAATCCCCAAGTTAGAAGTATGTCAGCCAAAATTTAAGAGGCGAATAAAGCAAAGCGAGATGTTAAATCTTATTGAATTGTATTTATAAACTGCTATCTGAATATTTAGTTGTCAGCGAGTTTTATTGAATTTTTGAAAATTGTTTTCTGCAGATCTTTTTTTACAGAAGTTAATGGTTATTGTTTGAAAATGGTGTAATTTGGAACACTAGTAGGAAAAATAAACACAGAATTCATGAAACTGTCCAAATACATATTTAGTTGTTAGGGCTCGTACATGTTTTGTAAATTTCACAGAGGAACATCGATAACTTAATACCAGAATGTATATTTAAAAGGTAAATAAAATAAATAAAGGTTGCTCATGAAACTAAAATTTGCAAGTAATAAAAATTTCTTTCTCAAAATATTATTCCAAACACAAATGAAAATGATCCGAAATAAACAATTATATATAACAAGGTTACAAGAAATGTGTTTAATACCAAAAATAGGTGAATAGATTAGCATGATCTTACATTTTAGATATGATATTATTTACTACGTATTATGAATGCACAGCTGTTTTCTTCTGAAACTAATAATGGTTTCAATTTATAAAAAATCAGTAATTGATTAAAATAAAGTAAGCACTAATAACGAAAACAAAAACGTCATTTTAAGAGATTGCTAGTCAATAATATTTTTGTTGCATCTTTATTTAAATATTTTTAAATTACATAAAAATACATCTGCACTGACCGCTGGACCTTGAAATTCCCTTCTAAACTACCTTTATCACTACCCAAACTTTTTTTGTCAAATTTCTCTTTAGGCAATATTTGATAATATTGTTGCATGCGCTCATTTTTAAGGTTTAATTTAAAAAAAGAATCAGCTTTCTAGCTCAAATATGTTTGGAGATATAACGATTTAAACCACTGGAAGAACTTAAAAAACTGGAAGCTCTAATTAACACATTAAATCGCTCGGCTCTATAAAATATAGAACGAGAAAATGTACTACAGAATGTCAATAAGAAATAAAACAACGAATCTGATATTTTTAATTAGGTATTGAAATTAAAATGCGTTCCCAATAAAAATTAACAAGTCAATCAAAAATCAATATATTTCATTATTTCATAAAATCAATTATTAGTCGTTATAAATAACCAATAAGTTTTACCTTGTGCGATCGATTAGTAACTGTTTTGTAAAACAGTGACAGAAAGAAGATAATTTAAGAAGAACTACAAATTCCTTTTTATAGTTTGCTTTAATAGACATGTAAAACGTAGTTTCTAGTACATAAACAAACATAAATACAAAACAATACATCTGCACTGACCGCTGGACCTTGAAATTCCCTTCTAAACTATCTTTATCACTACCCAAACCTTTTTTGCCAAATTTCTCTTTAGGCAATATTTGATAATATTGTTGCATGCGCTCATTCTTAAGGTTTAATTTAAAAAAAGAATCAGCTTTCTAGCTCAAATATGTTTGGAGATATAACGATTTAAACCACTGGAAGAACTTAAAAAACTGGAAGCTCTAATTAACACATTAAATCGCTTGGCTCTTTAAAATATAGAACTAGGTATTAGTAGCAATAAGTATCATCACAATTTTTTATATGCATTTAACCTATAATAATAAATTAACCTACACAATTTAAATAGTTTTCATCTAGAAAATACATATTAAAATCAACTAAATTCAACTGAATTAAATAAAATTCAGACACAAATGAATGGAAGTGAAAGATTTATTAAGTAGCTTTAATAAAATTATTTTTGTCACTTTAAATGACGCAATCCTTACTGAGAAACACACATAGTATTTTGGCAACGCAGAGAGTTTCGAATATACTCCCAGATGTTAAGTTTTATGCAAATAAATCAAATTTTAATTATTATGGCCGCCATATTTCATCCGCGCTTTAAAATTTGCAAACGTTGACATCAAATTTGAAATCAGCGACCTGAAAAACCCCTTTGTAGAAAATTTCATACAAATCCAATAATATTTCGAGTTTTATGATGTTTTTATGCATATAATATTTTAAATCTGAAAGCCTTTTAAATAAAATTCATACACATACAGAAACGAAACTAAAAGTATTTATTACATAGCGTTAATAAAATAGAATTATTTTTGCCAGTTGAGTGACGCAATCTTTACTCAGAAATGCAGAGAGTAACTCGACACCGCAGACAGGCAAAGGAATTCAAGCAGGCTGGCCAATACTGAAAAAATAAATGGACGCTGTATAAACCTATAGGTTGCATAAAATAAACAGACGCTGAATAAACCTATAGCTTGCAAAAGACGCTGACTGATACCATCATTTATATACACTTATATACGCCGGACGCTGGGCGCTACGCTTTTGGTCCGGACGCATGGTAGGCCTCTATAGATATATATATATATATATATATATATATATATATATATATATATATATATATATATATATATATATATAGATATATATATATATATATATATATATATATATATATATATATATATATATATATATATATATATATATATATATTGGTTTAATCGACGTTGTCGGACCCGCTATATGATAGGGTCGTTAGTAGACCCGCATTTTTTGATTTTTAAAATGTGTATATTTTATATAATATTGATCTATTTCTGATAAGCAATATTTAAGATCCTCGAGGGGTAAAAATATATGAAAAAAAAGTATTGGTGATATTTGACAGTCGTTCTTGAACCCGATACATATTACAGTGTTTACAGACCCATTTGTATAATTTTAAGCAAGCCTACCTACCCTACCGAACCCAGCAGCGTTGCCGAATGTATCAGAGATAAAATTACGATTGACGTAATGATTTCGGGATGCTAAGCACATAAGTGATCTTTATTTTTGATGATTTGTTCGTAAATTCCATAAATAACCTTAAACGCAGAAAAATTAACGTTTTCCGTAAAACGATGTAATTCTGAAAATTATTATTAACGTGAGAAAATAGCATTGAGCCTCTTTTGTTCTAAAATACATAAGGTTTATGCAAATAATTGTTTTTTAATAATTTGTTTTTAAATCATTTATTTTAACATGATTATTTTTGTTTACAAGAATACAATTAAAAGTTTCGAAGACACGTCATGTATATGTGTTTTGAAAAAATAAATGTTATAACCAAATCTTTTGACCTCCTGAACATTTTACTGTTATGTTTTTAGCACAAATGAACAGTTTCTAAGATATGTATATTTTAATGCCACGGTAACAGTTCAGTCAAATTAGTAAAAATAGAGGGGAATTGAGGTAGATCCTTGGATTTTTGATAAGCCTTCTTTGTGATATGTTAAATAACCCCTTAAAAGTTACTACTCAAAAGTGGTGAACCAGAGAAGCTGATGAGGGTAAGCCATGCCCCCAGATGATTTTTACTGTTTTTTCAGAAACTATTAGGTTTATCAAAATGAGCCAGTTAGGTAAAATAGGATTTTATTTAACTTTCATACCAAAAAGCTAAGAAAACTTTGTGCATGTTGTCTTGTTTCTGTGTAATCAAAAAACGATCATATGTCACACAGACAAATAATTTGTATCGGTACATATTATACGAGAAGCTTCGAGCATAACTTTGTGTGATTTGATGTTCATAATGAAATAGCTATGGAAATCTCGTTGAGCATCGAACGCGATCCTGGTTCAGTCTTTTTCTATCTCAGCATCTCCAGCAAAATCTACGAGGCGATATTATAATTATTATTGGGGCTAGTCATATGGTAATTCTCGTATTGGCAAGATACATTTTAGGGGTATACCCTGTACTAATCAATCTTTTTACTGAACCTAAAACGTACAGGGTACTTCAGGGTTTTTGGATCTCTCTTACTTCGTTCTTTATATTGATATTCTTTTTTTTCTTGAGTGGTTTTTGTTTTGGAATTCTAAGTTCACGACTTAATTCCACGCCTGCTTTAAAATGTAGCTAGATATTTAACATTAAATGGGACTTCACCCATTTTACATGTAGGATATCTCGAGCAGATGATGTCAATTCCTGAGGGTCAATGCCTTTGATCAAAATAGGCCATTAAGAACAACATATCCATGTTCAAAAATAAAATGTTATAAAGCTATCGACCTTCAAAATAAAAAAGTCAAAAATGCAATTTGGATAAAATTTTGTGTTCAAGGACAGTTGTTATTAGAACATACATTAGTGTTATTTTGTGCTTGTGGTAGCTGTAGCGTACCCGCTACCGCTAGATACGGAATTCTGTGCTAGTGATATGTTTAATGAATACACCATTGAATGCAAAATTTAATTCTTTACAAAACAGGTATACTTGACCCAAGTCGAATAGTGACAAGTTAAATAATGCTCTATAAAATGCAGAAAGAAAATAAAGGTAAAACGTCATGCAGTATGACGTACAAACGAAGTAAGAAAGATTTCAAAACAAGGTGAAATGCCCTATACGTTTCTATAAAATAATTGTCCAGTACAGGGTATTCTCCTAAAGATATTCTTTTTACTGCAAAATTATCATAATACTACAACCAACAATAACAACAACATCGCTTCATGAATTTTGCAAAAGTGATGCTAAGGTTGCACTGCGAACTCAACATTTTTTTTCTTAGCTAAGTAGTTGATGACGAATACAAGATCGCAATAAGTTATGTTCTAAAGCTGCTCCGTCAAATGTATTGGTAGAAATTGTTGGTCTACATACAGGGTGTTTTACTCAACTTTCGTATAAATTGCATGTGTGATAGTATTCATCAATAGTAACAAAAAACCCTTTATGTTTTTAGGAAAATCGACAAAAATTTGCTAAAAATGTCAACTTTTGGGAACTGCTGGAAATTATAGTCAAAACAAACTGCGACATCACCTAGCAGCAGCTGCGTTAATGTATCAGATAGGCACATCCAGCTCCAAGTGTGATTCTTAGACCAGTGACCTGCTACCCACTTTTCAAAAACCATTATTTCTTCGGTTATTATGAAAGATGGACACTAATGATTTTCAGCTTTTTTGTTGCATTTTATGTGTACTACCACCTGTTCAGAGGATACGAATCTTCCATCCAAACCAGTCCATAAACCTAACAGTTTTTGAAAATAAAACGACAAAACCCATCTGGGGGCGTGGTTTAATATTGATATTTTACAAAGTTCAGGATATTATCTACTCGTAAACATGAACAAATCAAGCATAAAGTCATTTTCAAGTTTAGCTGACCAAAATAGACTACATTTGATTAGTTTAACCTAGATTAAAAAAATAGCAGTTTTTATTTTTACTGTGCGTTTGTACAGTTACAAGAAAATTATCGAATGTTCGATCCTACTTTCTGTTTAATGAATTTGAAGGTACAAAACAGTATACTCTATATGGTGGTTAAGTGCCTTTAACAGAAACGTCGAAAGGTAACGAAGAAAAGAAGAAGTTTTTTCAAACCTTGCTCAATTTCGTTATATTGCACTTGTTTTAAATATACCAGGCGCAAATCATATTAGTCCACCCAGTTTCATTTTTGTTAAAGAACTTCCCACAGAATTTATTCCGTTTATCTTTTGTTCTATGAGGTGGCCGTTTCTTGTTGCTATAGTGAAGTGCTGCTACTGCATCTACCCTATACCAATGTTCATGAAATTCAATTGGGGGTTGCAACATACACTGTCCCTCCGAACCTTTCGAGTGCCCCGTTTCCATTAAAAGTTCCATTAAGTAATCTTACAAATTACAGACGAGAAAGTTTTCCTTCAGCGTTTTAGCAAAAAAGTCACAAATGATGCTCAACTTAGTTCGCCCATTTTAATTTTTGATAAAGAACACCTCACGATTTTTACCTTGAATGGTCTACGACGTTGTTATTTATTGGTGGTATATAGTACATATCGTCGCCGTTAATGCATATGAACTTAATTCTTTGAAATGTTGTAACTAGCTATGTTGCTAGTTGCGATTTCAAAGAATTCATCATGCCATCTGTAACAAAGTTTTTATAAGCATTTAAACCGCGCTCCTGAAAAATTGCTAGAAAATAGTTCCGCTAGTATGTATTAACGTCGACGATATGTATAAGTGAGTACTGTGATACAGTGATATGTATGTGTGCGTGTAGTATCCAATGCAACGAATATAAACAAGGAGTCAGAAAATAATTCAGAAACCAAATAGTTCAAGCATTCATTCTCTCATCTTAACAGTAAAAGAATAAAGCATTCATTCCACAAACAGTCTTTCAAACAAACGAACACAGAAGATATTACATGTGGTGACCGCCGACTTTAATTGAACATGCAACAATCTGTCAAGAAACTTACTCTTGCAAGCATACCATTCAAGATACCAGGATCCTATTTATGAAACAGATGTCGAGAAATCAATTAGCATAATTCCAGTAGAGGATCAATACTCTCTCAGCACCACCACTACCTAGTTACTAGGTTACTACCACTACTAGTACATGGAGCAGTTCCATCGTTGAATTCATAATCTATCTGAAGTCACGGTTGTATATTTTTTTTCTGTTCTAAATTTTTCTGCATCAAAGCAGACTATCAACAGCATTTAAAGAAAGTATTTCAACGCCTATATCATTACGGTTTACTATCAAATTAAAAAAACAATCTTTGAAGCCAAAGAACTAACTTGTCCCGACCACACAGTGAACAGTGATGGAGTTACGCCGCAAATTTCAAAAGGAGAAGCTATTCATAACTTTCCAATCCTTAGAATGCAACAAGAATTATGCCATTTCGTTGGCATAGATTGTCGATTTAAACCTGAGCTAAACCTATTTATTCCAGAAAAAGTTTCAGAACCCTACAAGAAACGCACACAACATTGTGTCGCAAAACGTATAATTACAAATCAGTTGTTGTGAACTTCAATAAACGGTCGTACCAAAAATTCGTTACTTCGTGTGATCGGGAACACAGGGAATACATAGCAGATAAACTCGGATGCAGCCCATTACAAATCCTTCTTATCTTTTTTTGTGCCGTTTATGTAGAGAACGTTCGCAATTACTTTTTGTTACCTGTTAGACATATTTGTGTACATACATTTACTATTTTCCTTTTATGTTGCATATACGATTATTATCCAACCAACAACCTACAAGTCCAACAGAATCCTCATACGTTCCTCTTAGGTTAAGTGTTGTAGTTTTTAGTTATTTACATTTTGCAACGAGCCCTAAAATTTAGAATCTACTGTCTTAATTTTAACCGTTTTCAATTATCTCATTCAATTCTCACGTTATTCTTATTAGCTCATATCTATAGGTTAAGTTCTTATCATTGTAACGAACATTAACATTAAGAGCCCTGTACTAACTTTAATCAATTGTAAAACCAGCCAAAGAAAAACAAAAGGGTTTTTTACGTATCTATCAAGTTGCTTTACAATCACAACCGCATCTTATGCGTACATGCACTAGTTCTTTCCAATCCTGTCCTCAAGCAAACTGATGGAGACTTTTTCTGCTGGAAAGATTTTAAAAAACACGGGAGCAATAAATGTGATGATCACCGTTGCCTTGGATACTTTGTAGTATCCAAGGAAACGAATGTAAACAAGGGATCAGAAAATAATTCATTAACCAAATAGTTCAAGCATTCATTCTCTCATCTTAACAGTAAAAGAATAAAGCTTTAATTAACCACAAACAATCCTTCAAACAAACATACAAAGAAGATATTACAGTACTTTTATACTAAAAAATTTAATCAAGTTCTTGAAATTTATCGTTTGATTACTACGGAAAATGACATATGTACTTTTCCACCTTATTTGGAAACCATCCACTTTCCCCAGAAATTAACTTTTCCGTATTATGTTGCGTTGTCTCACTTGTTCGAAATTCCTGTTAACCTTACTCTAATCATTTATATAAAAAATGAATTCAGTTATAAAGTCCTACTTAAAGATACCATTGATATGAACACATGGATTGTAGGTATTAATATATGCTTTCAATCATACAAATATAACTTTATAAATTTATATCACTCTCCAAACTCCAGTGATGCTCAATTTCTAATGAAACTTGAAAATTTGTTTGATGATATGCTAGTAGATCAGAGACCTTACTAATTATCGGAGTCTTTAATATTGACCTATTAAAGGATTCATATTATGAAAATAGGCTGAGAACTAAAAAAAATAATGGACTAAATCAGATTATTGACCAACCTACAAGAATCACTAAGGACAGTGCTACACTCATAGATCTTCTTGTATCTAATGAAAACACCACTGATGCCCAGGTACACCATGTTCCAAAAATAACCGATCACTCAATAATAACTGTAAATGCAAAAGTGAAAGAAAAATATGAAGAATATACAATACAACACAGAGACATGAGCAACTTCAATGAAATGCAATTTCAATTAGATCTAATGGATCAACCATGGAATCCGGACTGTACAAACACCAATCAACTAGCAGAAACATTAGTTAAAACCATAATGGACACACTAAACAGGCATGCTCCAACTGTTAAAAAAACCATTAAATGTCAATGGAGTTGCAAGGAATCCCAGAAATAGCCTTGGAAATTGAAGAAAGGGACAGATTATATAAAAGAGCAATCTTTACACAAGAAGAAAGTGATATGAATAGGTATAGACAACAAAGAAATGGAATTGTTAGTTTGATCAGGAACCACAAGAGAAATTATTATCAAGAAAAATAGATGATATGAAAAACAACTCAACAGAAATGTGGAAAACTTCATGCAAATGAAAACAAATTGCAGAAAAATTCAATATTTACTTTATTAACAGCATACAACAAATTATTACATTAACAAATTTAACCCAAATTGAAACTGATTTATGCCACATTAATTTACATCAATGCAAGTTCGAAAAATTTTTACCAAAAGAGTTTTTGGAGTTAAAACATTATAAACAATTTACCTAATAAGAATAGTAGTGTCGATCGTATTACAGTAAAGATTCTTAAATTAGCTTTTTAATGTAATAGGACAGAGATTTTTGCATCTAATTCAAATGAGTCTAGAAAGTGGATCCTTCCCAGAAACCTTGAAGACATCCCATATTATCCCCATTGAGAAAATTACCAACACTAACAAATGTGAAGAATACAGACCGATCAACAGGGTGCCAACTTATGAAAAATTATTAGAGACCGTCGTAAATATCCAGTTTCGTGACTACATTGAAGTGAACAAACTGTAAACACCTTTTCAATCAGGGTTTCGAAAAAATAATTCATGTGAAAGTGCAATACAATCAGTTCTTTTGAGATGGAAAAATGCTATTTACAAGAAGAATGTGATAGGTGTAGTTTTTCTAGACTTTAGACGTGCTTTTGAGATTATTAATAGAGATCTATTATTATTGAAATTAAAAAGATATGGGTTCGGCCCAATAGTTATAAAATGGTTTAGTGAATATCTCAAAAACAGATTTCAAAAAACTAGATACTTTAATAGTACATCTTCAGCTACCTACCTTTGGCGTTCCACAAGGAACTGTATTAGGCCCTGATTTATTTGTACTATACATAAATGATATTGTTAATGTAATTAAAAAATGTAACATTCAATTATTTGCAGACGACACTTTAATATATTTTATAGGAGATGATGTTGAAAAAGTAATAAATATCATCAATGATGAATTAGTAAATGTATATAACTGGTTAGGTAAAAATAGTCTTTCTTTAAATGTAACTAAAACAAAATTCATGATAATAAAAAATAAGTTTAACGAAATTGATACATCTAGTCATGTGGGAATACAAATTAATAGTCAAAAAATAGAACAAGTTTATGAGTGGAAGTACTTAGGCGTAATAATAGATTGTCACTTAACATTTTCTAGTCATTCAAACTATGTTATGAGTAAAGCAAAAAAAGTAAATTTCATGGGTAGAATAAGCCAAAATCTTAGCAAGTGGTCTAAATTATTACTATATAAAACAATAATACTTCCCCATTTTAATTATTGTGCTAGTATACTTTACCTCCTAAATAATACTGAAATTAACAATCTTCAAAAAAAACAAAATTGTGCGTTAAGAATAATATTAAAATGTAGTAGGTATACTAGAATAAGAAGAATGTTGCAAATTACATCTTTGTTAAGTGTTAAGCAAAATATATTTTGTAATACGATGATAATAATATTTAAAATAAAAAACCGAATATATTCAGAGCACATTTTAAATGAATTACTATTCGTAGAAGATGTTCATGATCATAATACTAGAAGTAGAAATAATTTTTATGTTCATACAGTAACAACAAATATAGGACAAAATAATCTGTTTCATAAAGGTTTAGTTTAATATAATTCACTTCCAGCTAATGTAAAAAACTGTACATCTTTAACATTATTTAAGAAACAGTGTAAAAAATATGTAATAAATTACATTAATATTTAAGAAATTATAATGTATTGTATGGAATTTATCTAGTTATATGCTATAAATAAAGTATATTATTATTATTAATAAATATTAAAACCTTCAATTTTTCAAAGCCAGGGAATTAGTTACAAATGTGGAAAGAACTTGCATACGAGCTGATGTAATTCTTACGTCACTTTTCTCCATCAAATATTAAATGCGAGCTATTATAACCAAACGTTTATAAAACAAAGCTTAACATATGCGCCATGGCAATGTTGCCAGATCCAGGGCTTAGGAAGTCTGTAGAACATAGCGGGAATGATAGCGTCTTGTATAAAAATATACGATATACACTTGAGAAAGGCGCGACGACCCCTATAGTTCATTGTGATGAACTACGATTGTATAAAACTTTTTACAGACCCTACTTTTCCAAACCCAAATTGTATATTTTTTTATTGCAGTTTTAGATAAAGTTTATCCTGTAGACCTCGAAAACATAAGAGAACGTTGCCAGACCCAAGCCCGGGTCTGAGAGCGTCGAAAATGGTCCGACAAGTCGTTAGAATATAGCGAAACGGGTATGTATAAGCGGTTAAACAAATATATATATATATATATATAACGGGTGTTCATTTAAATTCGTAATCTAGCAACCTTTGGATTATTGCCTGTCTCTATCTGCGACGTATTATATCTGTCGCTCTGTCTTCTTTCATTAAAATTCCAAAGGTTGCTAGATTACGAATTTAAATGAACATGCGTTATATATATATATATATATATATATATATATATATATATATATATATATATATATATATATATATATATATATATATATATATATATATATATATTGCAGTGATATCTCATTTAAAAAAAATATAGTATTTTGCCCGACATTAACAAATGCCCCGCGTTGACAGCGACATAAATAAATGCTGTAATATTGGTTAATTAAAAATAATAAATTACTTTAAAAAATTTTATAATATAATTTAAAATTGTGAATAATTGCCGTTTGATCGTAGATAATATTCTATAAAAAAATGACTGAACTTTGGAAATGCTTTTCAACTTCCCTATTTTATAAATTATAATATGATTTGAAAATACCTTTTAATAGATTTAATATTGCAATGGTTATATAAAATTAATGTTACGTTAGTTCTTGACTAACTCAAGTTTACGTAAGAGAGTTGGGCGCCAGTTAATAACTTAAATTAACAGAATTAAATTTAATAAAGACTCATCTCAGGGTGAATGTGGATTCTTGTGGTATTAAATATGTACAAATTAAAATTTAAAATCACTTTTAAAAATTGAAATCTTAATTAATTTTTTAACTATACTAAATTGTTCAAATCACTTTACTACACTTCACAAACGATAGTCTTTTCTTCAGCAAATGCCAATACAAAAAGGAAATAACTTCCTACCTTTTTATAATATTTCTTCTTTCCTTTAAATATAGTTGTCCTCTTTCCCAAATTATTGGCAGAGTAGATCACTTTATGTTGACCCAGGGCTGGTCTCCAATTCCGGTTGACTTTCTTCCTTTGCATGGATTTCCATATATATCACATCCAAAACTTGATTTCGGTAACTCACTTTTGTTTATTAATTGCGGGTACAATTTCCCTTTTTCGTAGAATACTTAATAGTTTTTTTTGTGCTTAATTAAATAAAACACCAGTTTATGGTTTTAACGTAGATTTATTATCTTGCTTAACTTTAGCAAGTAATTTATCTTAAAGGTGGTTCTTTATAATCTTACACCTTTACAATTTATACTTTTTACACTTTCGCCGTATTCAAATCACCAACTAACTTAACTTGTCTATATTAAGACTAAACTATTTACAATTTTATAATATTATCAACCACGACTTTACACCGTCGCTTTCTATCAGTAAGTGTCTATTTACATATTTACTATATTTCTTACACGACTTTACTCTGTCGTTTTCTATCAGTAAGTGTCTTTACTCTTTCGTCGTTTAACAGTAAGTCTATTTACATTTTACTATAGTCTTTAATACGACTTTACTTCGTCGCTTTATTTAGTGAAGTGCCTTTAAATTATTATTTTCTAAGCTTATATACTATTGACTATACATAATTATATTACACAATTTGACGTCACCTTATCATCTAATACAAACTGTACACTCATATAATACATAATAGCAGATTATGGCTTTATAAAAGTGACACATCTATTACAGATTATTATACAATACTTTTACGCAATAACAACGATCTATTTACGTAAACAAAACCTTAAAGAATCACATAACCTGTCGATATACTCATTTGAAATTATACATAATTGAATTACATGATGACAATAAATTGCGCACAGCTGGATGTTACGTATACTTAAGTAATCGGTGAGTAAGCTGTTTGATAATAAATACAGAAACATGTATTATTTAACCTTATTAAAAAGTATACACATTGATTGTATAATCAATGACACACCATAAAATAGCTCAAATTTATTTTTAACTGGAAAAGTTGATAAAAATATTTCAAAAGTGTTAGTATTTAGCAAAGATTTTAGATTTTCACAAAATTTTCAAAATTTTCCAAAATTTTGAAACTACCATCCACAGCAATATATATATATATATATATATATATATATATATATATATATATATATATATATATATATGAAAACAAATTAATAGTTGACTGCTATTAACCCACAAGTAAATTATGTGTGTAATGAGATTCACAAGCAGCACCCTACTACAGCTGTTTCAAGCTATTGGCTATCGTCAGGTAGGGGATAGTTGCTTGTGAACCACATTACACACGCTCCAGCCTTATATAGTCGGCCGGAATTAATATTAGCATCAAAAGATAACTATGATGCCACCTGTAGGGTTCAAAATTCATTTGAAAAGCCACTACAGGAAAACAAACCATCGGTTTGTTCGTCAGATATAAATGAACAAAATATAAAGACACATTAGTGTGTCATTTAATACGTGGGTACTTTATATGTGAAAACAAATTAATAGTTGACTGCTATTAACCCACAAGTAAATTATGTGTGTAATGAGATTCACAAGCAGCACCCTACTACAGCTGTTTCAAGCTATTGGCTATCGTCAGGTAGGGGATAGTTGCTTGTGAACCACATTACACACGCTCCAGCCTTATATAGTCGGCCGGAATTAATATTAGCATCAAAAGATAACTATGATGCCACCTGTAGGGTTCAAAATTCATTTGAAAAGCCACTACAGGAAAACAAACCATCGGTTTGTCCGTCAGATATAAATGAACAAAATATAAAGACACATTAGTGTGTCATTTAATACGTGGGTACTTTATATGTGAAAGCAAATTAATAGTTGACTGCTATTAACCCACAAGTAAATTATGTGTGTAATGAGATTCACAAGCAGCACCCTACTACAGCTGTTTCAAGCTATTGGCTATCGTCAGGTAGGGGATAGTTGCTTGTGAACCACATTACACACGCTCCAGCCTTATATAGTCGGCCGGAATTAATATTAGCATCAAAAGATAACTATGATGCCACCTGTAGGGTTCAAAATTCATTTGAAAAGCCACTACAGGAAAACAAACCATCGGTTTGTCCGTCAGATATAAATGAACACGTATTAAATGACACACTAATGTGTCTTTATATTTTGTTCATTTATATCTGACGGACAAACCGATGGTTTGTTTTCCTGTAGTGGCTTTTCAAATGAATTTTGAACCCTACAGGTGGCATCATAGTTATCTTTTGATGCTAATATTAATTCCGGCCGACTATATAAGGCTGGAGCGTGTGTAATGTGGTTCACAAGCAACTATCCCCTACCTGACGATAGCCAATAGCTTGAAACAGCTGTAGTAGGGTGCTGCTTGTGAATCTCATTACACACATAATTTACTTGTGGGTTAATAGCAGTCAACTATTAATTTGTTTTCACATATAAAGTACCCACGTATTAAATGACACACTAATGTGTCTTTATATTTTGTTCATTTATATCTGACGGACAAACCGATGGTTTGTTTTCCTGTAGTGGCTTTTCAAATGAATTTTGAACCCTACAGGTGGCATCATAGTTATCTTTTGATGCTAATATTAATTCCGGCCGACTATATAAGGCTGGAGCGTGTGTAATGTGGTTCACAAGCAACTATCCCCTACCTGACGATAGCCAATAGCTTGAAACAGCTGTAGTAGGGTGCTGCTTGTGAATCTCATTACACACATAATTTACTTGTGGGTTAATAGCAGTCAACTATTAATTTGTTTTCACATATAAAGTACCCACGTATTAAATGACACACTAATGTGTCTTTATATTTTGTTCATATATATATATATATATATATATATATATATATATATATATATATATATATATATACAAGAGGGGTTTAATGTTTATACACGTGGTCGCTTGTTGTTATAGCCGAACGGAACGGAATCAAAATCTTCTATACGTCGTCTCTTCGCGAACGTTATCTTATAGACTTTTGATTCCGATCGCGTTACAAGCTTATGGTCAGCCGTACGCCGGATGTTGTTGGACTCTACAATAATCTTCTCGTCCATGCCTTCCAACAGCCTAAGCATGGACTCAAAGTTTATTTTTTAATCGCGGCGTGATTTAGGGTGATGCTCTTGACCTTGACGACCACATGTATCTGTCCAGTGGTCGGGGAATAAATTTTGTAGGCGTAGTTCTTCGGCCCACCTGACACAAACTCTATAATATACGATCCGGGACCGTACTCTTCGAGCTCGTCGGTGAGGTCACCCAGGAAGCTTCCTGTTGGTAGATCGAAGTCGCCCGGCTTCGAAACGTATATTACGGAATCTGAAACAACGAAAAAATTAACTCTAATATAACCGTTGTTGATGTTTGATAGTACAACGACGACTTACCTGTGTCATAGTATAATACTCTCTCTCCTAGCTGATCCAAATAGGAATACAGCTTAAGACGGGCCTGTGCAGTGACAAATGCCGCGATGACCACGTTAACTGACGACAGAGGATCTGCTGCTTCCTCTTTATGCTGCCAGTTAACCGCAATCACCTCGTCATTTATTTCCTGCACATGATTAACTTCTACGCCTGGGCTGGATAACAGGTCGAAAAACTCCTTGGACTCGCTGATTATGGCTGTTTTCGCCTGGTTCTCGCGCTGACAAAGTTTCCCTAGAATACAAAAATATTAAGTAAAGAAAACTACATAAGGTTATTATAACTTACCCCAGAAGGAATTCAGCATCAGTTTGGCCAACGATCTCAAACCAGGGTTCTTGACGATCTTCAACGAATCCAAGGAGACTCCCTCGTTCTCGAAGTAGTCATCAACGTACTGTTTCCGGGCTCCATCGATACCATCCTCGTTGTTGGCAGTTATTGAAGATGGCCAACCGCTGGCTTCCTGCTTCATCTTCAGGAACTTGTCGATGAAGCCCGAAAACAGTCCCCCGGTCTTGGACGCTTTGTTGTACTGGGTTACATCGTACGACCAGATCTCTTGTATGTCCTGCACGATGTAACCCTTTCGTATGGCTATTACCAGTTCGTCCAAGACCCAGGTTCCGTTGATGACGCGATCCTCGACGCCATGTTGACATTCGGCCTGGTTCAAATCTTCGGCGCAAGTGCGACACAACGGGAACAGAAGTTTATTGTGCATTTTGACGGGTAAGACCGGATGATATAGATCCTGAGGTGGTAACGGTGCATTTTACTACACCGTTCATGTTTTCCAGGCCCTCTTTATCCCTGATTAGTTTTTCGCAAGCCGCCTTGCCTACGTAAACTTCCGGATGGCCCGTAGGAAATTTTGCGTACTTGCGTACCCAGGGATAAAGGGAGCACACGTCGACATACCGGATCTTTTCCCCGTCTTTTGCAACACGCTTTAATTTTGCTGCCCCTGTACGGCCGCCGTAAAATGCCTCTCTCGGGTTTAAGGGCGTGTTTAGTAGCAAGGGATGTTTCTCTACCTGCTGTCTGAATTCGGGTGTTAACTGTCTACGGAAGCGACATTCCCACTGCTCAACAACCTCGTATCCTAGCGACTTTAACTTCTCTGTTGTGGCTCGGGTCTTCTCGACCCTCATATCCATGGTGTCGCTAGGATCGTCGTGTAGAGGCTCGTTGCGACGGGTGGTGAAGCAGGTGAGACATCCGAGGAAGTAACACCCGTGAAATTGAAATATGATATTACCATACAGCCCGTCCACCTTTAACCCGCCCACGATAGCTTCTCTCTGCCTGCCGGCGTGTTGAATCTCAACACCTCTTTGATGTTCTTCCCAGAGCAGCCATTGGAGAGCTACCTTAGACTGGTTATCTGCGCGTCTATAACCACCCTTTGGTATCAGTCCAATGGTGCTTTCTTTGAGGAATTTTCTCCGGAACATGAGATTGCAGGCAGAGGCGATGGTGATGGCTTCCGTGAACGGGTCAACGTCGCATTCCTCAATAAAGAGATTCCTAAAGTGGATACAGGCTCTCTTCAAAATATCGACGTCTGTTCGACAATATTCGACCAGGTCACGTTGTATGTCGAACTCTGTGATCCCGTCCCTGTTCGCCTCGTACCACTTTAGGAACGCTTTACGAGCCTGGGGTTTCATGGTGTCGGGGCTGTAAAATTTGATGTCCGGAAGAGGACCCACGTAATGGGCGTTGGCCTCGGTGTTAAAGAGGTGCGGGAAGTATCCTTTGGGAGCCGGTAGATCGAACGCTTTAGGCAAGTCAGCCAGAGCCATGGGGAAAAAGTTGAGGGAATCGATAATCTTTAGATTATCTAGTTGCAGCAGTAGAATTTTTGAACCGCGCATAATGAGGTCCGGTCTCAAAGAGGCGTTGTTGTTGGTTATCAGATAATTTAGAATGAATTGCGTATCGAAAGCTTGCCCGTTATGGGCAACTGCTACAACTTTTTTGAATTTTTTACGCATCTCCAGCAGGTGTGTAAGAAAACCATCTATACATTTTCCTCGCAAGATCTGTTCTCGCAAACCACATCTTACACAGATGGTAGCCGCCGATGATGAGTCGTTGTTGTAACATTCAGAACAGACTTGCTGGAAAACGCATAGATTCGGTTCGTGAAGGTTGACGCCGGGCGCAATTTCTTTCTCCTGCCGGGTCTCCAAGTCGAAGAACACAAACAAGGTGTCTTGCTTTGTGTTCCTAGGCCCGGCCGGCTGTATATGACAGAAATGGTTTTCAGGTTTATGGCTCTGACAGATCTTACAATAGATCTCCCCGCACACGTGAGCCTGCTTCCGGGTCTTGATGTTGATGGTTTTGAAACATCCCTCGCATTTTTTAACTTCCCGACACATGTTGCCCTCCTGATGGATGTTAAAGCAGGCTTGACTTCTAAAGTCTCGCCTGCAGTCCGGACACCTAATCAGCTACGCTGTTCTATCGCAGGGCGGAGAGCTACCGCAGCCTACACAGGACTTTTCACACCGGTGATGGTTTTTATGATTGTAGGGTACATGACAGTGCTCACAGAAATAATTGCAGGCAAAGGCTGAGGTCAATGATGTTATGACGTTATAATGATGCTCGTGATACAACAGATTGATGTTCTTTGTTGCGGCATCGTTATCAACGACCCCCTCAAAGATAATCGAACGCCCTTTCGAGCCGTTACTATACACTACTATCTTGTAGTTAGGGGCCAGGAGCTGCTGGAACAACCTTAATTCATTAACCCAGGCTCCCTCCGGTGGAATGAAAGCTACTCCGGCATCCCGCATCATTTCCTCGGCCTTTATCTTTTGCACGGTCTGATTTCGGCGTGTCTTCGCGTAATCAGCACTGTTATCTGCGTGAGCCCTGCCTACGACCAAAGCCCTGGGTAGGCATAGATTGTCACTGGTGGTGTTGTTAATCGTGACAATCCCTCTGCGACGGCTACACTCTTCGGCAAAGGTGCTGTACGTACCGTTACGACAGCGACCTTTTCCGGCAGGTGGTGTTACTATTGTAGCTATTAGTCTGAAGGTGTCCGAACTCAGGGCTTCAGGATCGCTCTGTAAAATGGACTCTAGAATACCCCAGACATCGCTAAAGGTGATTTCATCAGAGCGCCTGAGGCTTATGTAGCCGGGAAGTTTTTGTTTGAAACTATCAAACTCAAATGTGGCCCCTACTTTATCATTTGGTTGTGCTCGGCTTAGCACATCGCTTAGAATTTGGTTAATAGCCGTTTTAAAATGTTCCAAATGATCTTCATCGACTGGCGTAACGGCTACTTTAAACACCAGTCGATGTTTCAGGGTGCCGAATTTCTTGATGGTGGACACGTTCTCATCGATAATTTCGTAGAGAGAAGACATTTTGTACAGGAGTAACAACAACAATAGCAAAAATATCGCACTTGCACACTTAACAACGGCTAAAACAACAAAGATTATATGTTGTTAATTTAAATAAACATTGACTAATTATTATTAAAGTTTAAATGCACTGCAAGCTATTAAATATTATAAATTAATTATAAAGATCAATTTTAATGCAAATTAATAAAGTCTTTTAGCCATTCTTAAACTTTTAATAGCAAGATAATTTAAACAAATATTATAATAAATTACTATCCTTATTATAACTGCAGCAGTTAAGAAATCACATAGCGACAAATGGACAGATAAAATCTTTTACCATTCACGAACTGCTTCTCTTAACCCTTAATTAAAAATAAAAAGTTTGGATGCTACGTGGTGGTAAAAAATTGACGCAAAATAAACAATAACCTCTGAATGCAATGCAAGCTATTAAATATTATAAATTATTTGCTTTGACAAAAGTTAAAGAAAGATCAGTTTCAATGCACATTAATAAAGCCTTTTAATCGGTATTACACTTTTTTTTAACAACAATCTAATTTAAACAAATATAGAGTTTAAATTGTTACTAAATCCCTTTGACAGATTATTATTATAAAAAAAAATAAATAAGGAACGGCTAAAAACAACAAAGATTATATGTTGTTAATTTAAATAAACATTTACTAATTATTATTAAAGTTTAAATGCACTGCAAGCTATTAAATATTATAAATTAATTATAAAGATCAATTTTAATGCAAATTAATAAAGTCTTTTAGCCAATCTAAAAAGCATAACCTCAAATTATGATTTAAATAACTATGTTACAACCCCTAGATAAACACCTAATAACGATCACACTTCGCATAAAACAATTACTACTTTAATCGATATTCAAACTAGGGAAACTTAAAAAATATAAAACTATTCCTGTTGAAATTCAAATTTACCAATTATTATTATTATAAACAAAATACGTTATATATTGTTCAAATGCAACTTAAATAATTATTTTAAACCGACTATGTTATATTGTCGTGAAAAATCATGCGAGGACGAGATTACCGATTATTATAAAGCAATAATAATAATAAACCCTACCTTTTTGTTCGATTAAAGCTGTAGATTTCAAATAGGATCTGTAGCAACAATTGGTAATAACAATCAAGAATGGCACAAATCACTTCAAACACAAACGTAATAATTAACAGTACGCATAAAAACATACATGTGTTGATGCCTCGAGTAACCGCAAGCAAGTGATGGTCTGCTTCCGAGGGTGGTTTTATAGGTTCGAATTGTTGCGCAATATTATGCAAGACTATAAAATAAAAACTCGATTCAACTTGTCCGTTTAACAAAGGAACAAAGCGAACGCCCTCGAAGAACACGTGCGGGTGGGTCATAAATCAATTTGAAATGTTATTTTCTGTGGCAGAGTTGACACCTTCTAGACTTATCTATTAGAATAAAAACGGTGTACCACTCTAACCCTCTGGGGTTATAATTCATTCAACTGTCATGTCGTTTTTTATTGAACACAGGTGTGACGAATAAGTTATGACCCTGTCAATAGGACTTTATGCAATCATGATACATATACGTGACAATAATTCCATTTGTATTAAATAAAGGTTACATTCGATATCGCCTTTTGCTAACAGAACATTCAAGTATGTCTTGACGCAGTAGTGTCGTTAACATTTTCATCATGCAATTTTAAGACAGTTACTTGAATATTTATTAAACTGCCTACACTGGAATAATGATAATAATAATAAGACAAAACATGGTTAAATTAAATTGTATTACGCTCATTGCATAACACCGTCCGTCTTTAGTTTGTATATACATTTTAAAATGACGCTCTGGTAAACCTATTTGTAAAAGGGTTAATAGCCTGCAGGCATATGTTAATTAAACGAAATGAGGATATCATGCCAAAGATTGAAATTAAAAAATAATATAATCAAAGAATCTCGGGCAGGCAACCATGCATACACGCGAGCATATACGTTAATGTATAGTTATTACCATAAATATAATATCGCAAGAGGTTTTTACACCTGTTAAATATATAAATTAATCAGATTGTTTTAATAGAAAGAGAACATATTTTGTCCGCAATATAGATTCCTTCATGGCTTCATCTATTAGACCTATTTCATTTCATCGATCGGCAGTGAAAAAGAAAAATGTAGCTAATTAATAATCTTACATGTGTTGTAAATATGAATAAAGGCCCGGGCGTTTATGTTTTAAAACTAAAGGTATTAAGCAGCCGTTAGACAATTTAATACTCTAACACTGTATCGTTTCGAATTTTTCCCACATCAATAGCTTCACGAATAAATGAGATTTATTAATTAAAGTATAGACAACCAACACTTCATCATACTGTTATTTGAAAGTAGGAATTATCTTAAGATTTTATTAAAAACTTGTGTGTGTGTGTGTGTGAAACTTTAATCTAGTGTGTAGATGATTTAAAATATAAATAAATATAAGAATTAATAACAGCTTATATTAAGGAATTACAAAATTGGAATATAACAGTGTCGCATTAACAAATTTTTCACATATGTTTTGATTCAAGAAATATTCTTTTTTATTTTTTACAAAACTTTTGTTTTAGGTAATATTTTAAAACTATCAGGAAAGGTAGACCTATTTCATTTCATCGATCGGCTGTGAAAGAGAAAAATGTCACTAGGTCATCGGATGCAAGGTGGAATTTAAATAATACGATACATAAATCAGTTCAGTTCATATATTAAAATGCTATGTGGAAACCCTATTTTAACACCTTTTTATTAATTTAAAAGATGGGGAAAAGATAAAGATTCGTAAGGGACTATAGTCTAGCGCTACCTGAATGCAAGAGGTTTTTACACCTGTTAAATATATAAATTAATCAGCTTGTTTTAATAGAAAGAGAACATATTTTGTCCGCAATATAGATTCCTTCATGGCTTCATCTATTAGACCTATTTCATTTCATCGATCGGCTATGAAAGAGAAAAATGTCACTAGGTCATCGGATGCAAGGTGGAATTTAAATAATACGATACATAAATCAGTTCAGTTCATATATTAAAATGCTATGTGGAAACCCTATCTTAACACCTTTTTATTAATTTAAAAGATGGGGAAAAGATAAAGATTCGTAAGGGACTATAGTCTAGCGCTACCTGAATGCAAGAGATTTTTACACCTGTTAAATATATAAATTAATCAGCTTGTTTTAATAGAAAGAAAACATATTTTGTCCGCAATATAGATTCCTTCATGGCTTCATCTATTAGACCTATTTCATTTCATCGATCGGCTGTGAAAGAGAAAAATGTAGCTAATTAATAATCTTACATGTGTTGTAAATATGAATAAAGGCCCTGGCGTTTATGTTTTAAAACTAAAGGTATTAAGCAGCAGCAGTTAGACAATTTAATACTCTAACACTGTATCGTTTCAAATTTTTCCCTCATCAATAGCTTCACGAATAAATGAGATTTATTAATTAAAGTATAGACAACCAACACTTCATCATACTGTTATTTGAAAGTAGGAATTATCTTAATATTTTATTAAAAACTTGTGTGTGTGTGTGTGTGTGTGTGTGTGTGTGTGTGTGTGTGTGTGTGTGAAACTTTAATCTAGTGTGTAGATGATTTAAAATATAAATAAATATAAGAATTAATAACAGCTTATATTAAGGAATTAATATGACCAGTGAATAGGTATATCGAACAATAGAAGTAGCAGGTAGCCTGTTTACCTTCTCTAGGTCTTCAAAATTCTTTCTTCTTGTGGTAGATGGGTCGATCAGATAACGCTTTTCAAGAAATATATATTGACGACAGCTTTGAACAATCAATCCATAAAAAATAAGGGTGTATTATGTTCCGACCGTTAGGTAATCAATTTCTAGATTTTTAGTTTACAGTAACAAAATGTAACCCTATATTGACATAAATAAATGTAAATTTTTGTTAAAGCGTTTCATATCACTTTCAACAATCAGCATAAATATTAGGGCTGTGAACATCATAGTAGCTATAAACTCGTTTCAAAGAAAAGGTTTTTTATGAATTTAAAAGACGGGAATAAACTTCGGTTTTAGCATTTAAATAAAGTTTTTACACAGAAAGGGCTTTTTACCTGTAAATTGTTTTAGAAAACAGACCCGTCAGCGTGCGAGATTTACCTTTGTTCTGTTAACGTTTTACAGTACTCGTTTCTGCAGTCCATTAGAAATTCTGATTTTTAAAAAACATTATTGAAGCATTAGGCTTCGCTTTAAAACAAATGTCTTTTTATTTTATGCTGTATCTAATATATATATTGTTCAGACAGACAAAAATGGTAATCTATATATATATATATATATATATATATATATATATATATATATATATATATATATCTGGGAAATTGTTTCAATAATTTTTTTCGTTTATATAGGTTTATTAAATAGTTTATCATTTATATTTTTTTAAATACGAAAGACGCAGAGATTCCTTCCTTCTTTCAAGGTTTTTTTTTTCTACCTGCGTTTTGCAAAACGAGGGTTAGAATTTGATTGGTGGCATGAAGATAATTTTAACGATACCCTTTGTTCCGAGGGTAATAAATTAAGATTTTTATCTAAAAAATAGCTGCCTGATTGACAGCGCTGATGTCTACCTTTTTTTTTAATGATATCCTTTTGCTCCGAGGGTAATAAATTTAGATTTTTATCTAAAACAGTTGCTTAATTGACAGCGCAGGTGTCGACCCTTTTTAACGATGTCCATTGTTCTGAGGGCAATAAATTTAGATTTTTATCTGGTCTCAAGTGTTAATTGACAGCGCAGGTGTCGACTCTTTTTAACGATACCCCTTGCTCCGAGGGACGCGCAGGTTCGAAGTTTATAAAAGCTCAGTCAAACCCCTTCCGTTTTTAGTTTGTTCTTAACATCGGTTACGGTGATAGTAATATTGTTATTGTTTGCATCAACTAGGTATGTTAAAATAATCATTTATTATTCTTGTGAGTGTTAAAATTTTTACCGCTATTTAAGTTTTTGTTTTTACATAGAAAAAATGGATTTGCTAATACAACAATTGAACAAATCTCCCGTTAGCCAGAAGCCGATCAAGAGGTCGTTTGCCGTGATAAACGTCAAAGTGTGATTGTTGTTGCCGAAAACCATGTTACGTTTCTACCCAAGCGGATCAGCGATAAGTTAACAGATCAAAGGGTTAACGAGATTAACCAACAGATTGAAGCTAAAACGATTTCTCTAGGCTTGATGTACTTGGGGAAAACAAACTGTTATGATGATTGCCTGTTTGTGGAAATAAATAAGGTACGAGTAAACATCAAGTTTACAATAAACCCTTTTTTAATGTTCTATTGTTGTTACAGCCGTTGGAACCGTAAATAGAAAACAGAGGTCAGTCCTGAAGTCCTCAAGCACCTGCATTCTATCAACATTTTTATTATAAATTAAATGTAGCCTTAACAATATATTAATAAACATAATTTTTAATTCCTATATGGTTTTATTATTTCTTCTAGAAAAAGGTAGTGGAAAGAGTACAGTGTGTGCGCTGGAGAGGTAGCAGCAGAGCTTGTAACGGGATGACTGATGGACAGATTAAAATTGACAGAATTAAATGACATATGCAAAAATGACAAATTCAAAATGACAGATTTAAATGACAGATGCAAAAATGACAAATTTAAAATGACAGAAGCAAAATTGACAGATTTAAAATGATAGATGTAAAAATGACAGCAGTAAAATTGACAGATTTAAAATGACAGATGCAAAAATGACATATGCAAAAATGACATATGAAAAAAATGACAAATTTTAAAATTGACAGATTCAAATTTAGCGCGCGCAAGATGCTGTGATATAAAAATGGTTGCCTCTACATACCCTCCCTGTGGTAATACAGATTTCTTCATGACACCCCCTCTAGTAGTAGTACACAGTCTGCCGGTCATACAGATCCCTTCATGACGCCCTCTCTTAGCAATACACACTAATTGTAGCATTACGCCCTCTATTGGCAGCACACAGATTGCCGGTAATACAGATTCCCGTAATGGCGGCGGCGGGCGTGGTCAAAATGGCGACGAGTTCCAAAATGGCCGCTGTCAGCCAATCAAAAGCAAGGGAGGAGCTACAGGAGTGGGGGTAACCAATCACAGCGAAGGGGGAGGAGCTACAGGAGTGGGGGTAACCAATCACAGGCGAGGGGAGGAGCCTGGAGGGGGAAGAGGCGTGGCCAGAAAAAAGTGGAGGGGCTGGTCTCAGGTGCTGCAATACCTACTAATGCTGATGTAAACATTAGAATATTTTATTAATTTTAAAGATCTTTGACTAGTGCTTTGAATTTGTGAAGCGATGTGTTGAAGATATCAATATCCTTTTTAGCGATCAAACGATTTACCCCCACAGCAAAACGAACCATAGGCGAGTTTAGACCGGAGTTTGTTCTGTGAAACCCTATTGATAATAGCTGTGGTATCTCTAGTATGTTTAGGTGGAATTCGAAAGTTAAGCAAGGAGAGTATGTCGGACGCGTCAAATAAATTGTTTATTATTTTATATGCAGTGATTAGATCTAGCGCCTCTCTTCTCTTTTGTGAAGGATTAAAATTCAGACTCGTACAGCGATCTGGGTATTTTAGGTGTAGATAATTGCAAAATTTGCTTTGTACTTTTTCAAGTCTTTCTATATAAATGTTATATTGAGGTGACCAGATAACTGACGCATATTCTAAGTGACTTTTGACCAGAGAGTTAAAGAGGTCCAGGAGTGCTTTACAATCTTTAAAATCTCTTGAATTACGGAACAGAAATCCAAGATTTTTATTAGCTTTCTTTACAATATAATCTATGTGAGAGCCGAATAAGAGTATACCTGTTTCTGGAAAATGTAATAGAAAAACATTTATTAGTGTTAAGTGTTAATCTGTTTTCTAAGCAGTAGTTCTCAAGAGATTTTATATCTTGTTGGAAGTTTAGACAGTCCTGGAGGTTTTCAACTCTCATGAAAATCTTACAGTCATCTGCGTACAAGAGAAATCTAGAATGCTTAAAACAACTTACAATATCGTTAATAAATATAATAAAGAAGAGAGGCCCCAGATGAGACCCCTGCGGCACACCTGACGTAGCTTCGTATGGTTCAGAAGTAAATCCCTTTACAACCACCAGCTGCGATCTTTGGGATAAATATGAAATAATCCAACGTAGAAGATTGCCAGAAATGCCAAGAACTTTAAGCTTCTTAATAAGTCGCGTGATCTATTCTATCGAACGCTTTACTAAAGTCTGTGTACACTGCATCTACTTGTACACTTTCGTCCATAGATGAAACCACATACTGCGAGTAAGATATTAAGTTAGTATTAACAGATCTTTCCTTGAAAAAACCATGTTGTTGCGGAATGATAAAATGCTTAACTTGGAATCATAGACTTGTTAAAGGCTTTCGACAGAATTAAAAGAAAAGATGTCTGGGAAAGCCTAGAAACAAAAGAAATAGACAAAGCAACAGTAGACATTGTTAAAGTAATGTGTAGAAAAACATATAACATCTTAAGAACACAAAATAAGGAATTGCGAGAATTTGAAACCACTGACGGACTAAAACAAGGATGTGTTTTAAGCCCACTTTTGTTCTCAAGCGTGGTGGACGGGGCTATAAAAAAGGCAAAACAAAAAAATGAGACCCTTACACCTAGGTTATTGAAAAATGCAACAAATTAAAGTAACAGACTCAGAAAGGAACCTATAACATAATATGAACATAATAAAAAAGGAAATGATGAACATGAACATGAAAACAAACGTACAGAAGGCAAAAACAATGATAATAACAACATTACTCTAGACGGACGTGAAGTGACGAGCAAGTGAAAAACTTCTAATACTAAGGAGCAAACGGTAAACAAGACAATGAAGTGAACGACAAAATAAGAAAAGTTGGTAAATTATACAATTCATTAAGAACAAGATTCTTAGAAAAACGCTAAGTAACGGAGGAAGTTAAAACACAAGTGGTACAAAAAGTAGTGACGCCAGTATTGATATACAGTGAGGAAACATGGACACTAACAAACAGAAATAAAAGCCGAATAAATGCAACGGAAATGAGATTCCTAAGTAAAATACAGGGAAGGATTAAGAGAGAGACATGATTAGAAATGAGGCCTTAGGAGAGCAACTAAACATAGTGTGAGTAATAATAAAGATCCAAGAAAGGCAACTAGGGTGGCTCGGGCATATAAATAGAATGACGGAAGAGTGACTCACACGAAGAGTACACGAGGCGAAAATACCGGGAAAGAACAGAAGGGGTAGGCCAAGGAAAACCTGGCAAGAAGAAGTGAGAAAAGCAGCAGAAGAGAGAATGATTCAATGGAAAGGGTGAAAGAGTTAGCAGAAAAGAGTGGAGAAAGAAAATTAACTCAATTCAATAGTCTTACACTTTAATAAAATTTGCTGTTTTTTGTATTTTGGTCATTTCTGCTTCATATGGGCCCAGTACTTTTCATTGGGGCGTAATTCAGGGCAACTGGGAGGGTTTCCATTTTTTCGACAAATTCGATGTGATTTCTTTTATACTAATCACTAGCACTTTTCGAGTAATTTCAAGTTCCCAAGTCTGGCCAAAACAGTATTGGTATGTTGTAAAGCTTTATAAAGGTCAACAATCGTTTTTTCAGATGCTCATTAACATAAACGTCGCCACTCATTGACATAATTGAAAAATAAGATACATTGCGTTTGTTGCAAGCATAGACGTAACTAGGTCTAGATTTTTGGAGGGGCTAACGAAGATTTGTGCATCTACATACCGTATGTTTCATTAGGAAATCGAATATAGGGAATAACTCAAGCTTTTAAGAAATCATCTGTAAAATTACATTACACAGCCTTGGTAGTGTAATGTCTAGCGTGCTGGACTTTCAACCAAGCGGCCCGAGATCAACTCCCGGTGCCGGCAGATCTGGTTAAGGTTTTCTGCAGTTTTCCTTAGCTGTGACACAAATGTGGGATTGGCGCTGTTCCATCTGTAAGTCGGCTGCAGCCGCACGTAGGGGCTACGTAATAATAATAATCGCCCCCTCCCTCCCGCACAAGCTTAAAGTTTCTGGGGCCTGGTTTCCAGGTTATGGGTTGTAGCTATTATTATTATTATAAATCACTCGAAGTACTTAAAATACTATTTCTTTTTATCATTATCGTTGTGAGTTTAAAGAGTACTAATATCCTGAAAATTGTGAAAAAAAAACTAGATTTTAGACCCTTTTTAAAAAATATTATTTAAATGAATACAACCTTTAACAAATTTTAAAATAAATGTGGCACGCACGCTAATGTCTCTTCGTAGCTCAGTTAGTTGAAGCGGGGCGATCATAAGCCAAAGTCGCTGCCGCTCCATGTTTGATTCCAGCTGACAGGTAACTGTATTAATATATTTTTTTTAAATACAAATTTAAAACAATTTTTGTTTCCGAAAATATTTTCCACATTATTCCACATTCTTGTATTAAATAAAATTTATCCAATACAATATAATACTAATATTAATTTTTAAATTTTATTAATGTAAGAAATATAAAACGTTCCACCAACATCAGTGAGTAATTTAAGTACAGGTATGTTAACACCACTGAAATATAGTAAGACTGGAACGAACACTGTCCGATTAGATGCGTGGCAGCATTAGAAACAGTATTTGGTGGCTCTCTGTCTTTGTCTACAGTCCAGTTAGAAAGTCTATCTCGACCGTGACAGGCCAAGCATCAATACATTTATTTCCGAAATGCTTCTTGTAAATAGACATGGAATTAAAAAAATATTCTCAGTTAATATTATTCTTAAATATTCTCAAGTAATTACTAATAGATTATTATTAGACAAAAGATAACAATAAAATGATTATTTATAAAAAAAATAAATTAAAAAATTGATAAAATAATTTTTCATCTACATTTGTGTAAGTTGAATAACTTTTTAATTTGCATGCATGGAAAGGAGAAAAAGAAGAATACATCTGAGAATTAATTAAAATTTATTAATATTTACATATACAATATATTACAATATAATAAATATATTTCTTTGATTCTGATGAATGTAAAACATTCAAACGAAACAACAAAGCTTTCTTTTCTGACTGTACGTCACGTGGGTTCGGCGCTAACACGCAACAGCAGTAGTGCCAGAGAGAAACAGAATGCCACCGAATCACAAGCGCCTAGTCCGTGATTGACTACGCGGTGACGAATCAGATTTAAATTCTCAACGGTGCGCGGCGGCAAATTGGAATGGAAATACCTCTTTGTATGATTTTGAGTTGTGCATTTTACATGCGAATTGATTGAAATTATTGAAAACATAATGGACATAATAAATTTGCTCTTCAATAATCCTTTCATTATCTACAATTATAAATTAGAATGCGTCAACAAATATGTTAAACCAATAATATGTTAAAAAACTAAAAATTTATACTCTTAAATTTATCTATGTTTATACTCTTTTTAACTCGTAAAGAAAGATAAATCATACGGGTCAATAGATTTAATAATTGATGTGTAGTGGTATACCTGGCATGTTTTTACAAAAACAAATAAAATAATTAATAATTAAAAAAATAACATATTTTCATTCATAAATAAACACAAAATGTAAAAAATGCACTACTCCAATAAATTACAACTCCTTTTCTTAGCGTTCCCCTCAGTGTAATCTTGATTGAATAGTATGATGAATAGTATAAGAATATGTATGATCGTTCCGATCATTCATTGGTCAGCACTGTATTTCTCAAATTTTGTCTTTATTTATTAATGAATGTATGTTATTTTTTCATAAAATTAGCAAACTCAAATTAGTATACATGTATATTGCGCAAATATGTAGTTATGTAGTCAGACTTCGTAACTTGGTGTACAGGGTTCTTTCGCATATTGTAACTTCAGAAATTTGCCCTAAAAGGATTTATGTAAAATTAAAAAAAATCAGAAAAACAATATTCTTTTACAATAATCTCCGAGGAGATTGAAGTTTGTTTTTTGAGAAACATAATTACAAAATAATTAAAACAATGCTACTTTCCTTACGATTTTTCGTTAAAAAAAGTCAACTTTCAAATCAATACCAAAAAAAATTTTTTACAGTCGAGTACAGTCAAACTTCCATATTACGAACTTCTATATAGCGAATTTCTCTATATAACGAATTTTTGTGCTGTACACTAACCTTTTAGAAAAAAATATATAAATATGTCTCTAAATAACGAACTAAAATTTCTATATAACGAATTTTTTAGGCCAAACTAAAATAAATTTTTCACGTAAAAGCAGCAGTAAAAGATTATAAATTTACCCATCTTCCAAGAACCCTATACACATTTTTAAAAACCTGTAAACCTTGCAAAAGGATTTTGTAAATTTTTGTAAATAGAAGTTCTAAGGATTAAAATTGTCATTAAAAAGCCTCCTACAACAGGTTTAGCTTTACTTTCTTAGTTTATCAGGCGATTTCCGAAAATTTACCTGAATGAGAGTTCTAGGAAAGATTAAACTTCAATGCATTATACACATTTTGTGATTTGTGAGTGAACAGCCCTACACTGTAGTACAACAAAAAGTCAAAGCGAAAGTGTTTAACCATTACTGAAAAATAAACGTGTTGCGGGAAATTGATAACTGTATACAAAAACAAAAGACCTCGCGGCAAAGTTTGGAATTCTTGCTGGTAGTTTAGCGACTATAATAAAAAATCGCGAATCAATTTTAAAATCAGTTGGTGACCTTACAGCAAAACGTGCTAGAACTTATGTTTACGACGACGTAGATAAAGCAGTTTTAAAGTGGGTGCATTTAATTGGCGACAAAAATGCACCATTATCAAGACAATTAATTAAACACAAGGCGTTACCGTTTGCGGAATCACTCGAATTAAAATTAAAGCAGTAAAATAATATTTACAAAAGGCGATATTTCTTTATAACGAAATTTTCCTATAGCGAATTTTTTCTCAGGATTTACCGACTTCGTTATATAGAAGTTCGACTGTAATTGCTTTATTTGTTTTATATCAAAACATGCCAGGTAAACCATTACGTATTTCCTATTGCTATTGACCCGTATTGTTACGTGTTTTTTACGAGTTAAAAAGAGTCTAAATTTTCAGTTTTCTAACATATTGTCGGTTATTTCTTGACGCATTCTAATTACAATTATTATAGACAATGAAAGGGTTAATAAAGAGCAAATCATGCTGGTCATTATGTTTTCAATAATTTCAATCAATTCGTATGTAAAATGCATAACACACAATCATATAAGAGGTATTTACATTCCAATTTGCCGCCGTGCGCCGTTGAGAATTTAAATCTGATTCGTCACCGCGTGGCCAATCACGTCGTCCGGCCGTGCCTAGTCGGACTAGGCGCTTGTACCGAATCATAGTTCTATCGCAGGCACGCTTTCTACTTATTGAGACAGCATGGCAGTGCTCGTTCCAGTCTTACTATATTTCAGTGGTTAACGTCTAATTATAATGAACGTTTAGTTTTCAAATTATTGTTTTTATCTCAAATACAATTTGCTTGTAGGTACCTGAAGATGGCCTTGATTTTAATAGCATTAATAAGGCTGAAACAATTGTAGTGTGAATTATACAAATAAAAACTTGTTTTGGATGGACTTTGTGCCAAATTTTATTTTATTATTATTTATATTATTATTCCATACTTATTTAAACATTCATCAAAAGTATTTTTTAACATTTTTTTCTGATAATCTAAAACATGAACTTACTTTACTTTTTAAGTTGTTTCTTTAAAACGCCGAGTAAACTAATTAGAAAAGATTTTGAGAAAGCTATTCTAACTTATTCTATTAATTCATTACTTATGCACAACATCTGTTCATTTATTAATCTGATTTGGATTCCATCGTATATTTATTTGGCTTGTCTCAACGTGGGTCATTTCACTGTAATACCAACTAAAATCAATGTAGACAAAGTCACACTTATCTTTCGTTATTAGTTTCTTATTGTTTCTGTATTATCTAATATCATTAAATAAAGAAACAAAGGTTATTTGCTGATTTCTTTTTGTTTTAATTTACCGCTTTTTTGGTTATTTATATTTGCTATTTTATTACAAAACTAACTACAAAATATTTCTAGCTCGAATCCATTTTGGGGGGCTTAGACCTCTCAAGCCCCCACCTAGTTACGTCTATGGTTGTAATAACCATTTTGCAAAACTTTTTCGCTTTAATTGTCTTAAAGTCGTCACTAAAACATTTTTTGTCTTTTCCAGGATAATAGTGATGATCTATAGAGTAGAGTAGATATTATAAGTGTAGCTTGCAATAAGTCTCATCGTTAGTGTTGGAAAATGCTCGAGCATTTATTTTTGGAGAATATTCCCTGAGCACAAACGAGAAAAAACGAGAATAAACCCTCAAAAGTGAGCAGGACTGGAGAATATACCTTTAACTTGCAAAGATATATCTAAAATGAAGATAATTTCAAAAGTTCTTGAAATTTTTCAAAATGCTGAAAATTCTCGAATGTTCTCCAATTTTTCTTTAATTTGATTGTTGGAAGGTAATGACTATTAAGTTAATAACGTGTTTAATTGCCATGGTGACCAATTCTAATCTTTTTCCACCTATTAGACTGAGATAAAGCTATCTTTTTTCTTGATGATTTTAATTAGAACTTTAGTTAGAGACACCTTGAGTCATGGCATGTGAATATGTCCCATTATATTTAGATTATAAGGACATGTATGCACCTTTACGGTTACCGGATACAACGCTGACCGCGGACACTACGCCGACCCTTAAAATAAATCTTGCTACTGAACACTTTGCCGTCCGTGGATAATACGCTGACCTCGCAAGGTGTCCATTGCTTGCGGTCGGCGTAGTATCTACGGTCGGCAAAGTGTCCAAAACCGTCAGTCGATGTAGTGTCCACGGCCGGTATCCAGTACTCAGCCACCGCATGCACAAGTAATACATGTTAAAAACTTTACGCACATTTGTCACTATTTGTATAAACAAAATATAACAAATTTAAATAAAAAGTTCATATATAACGAAAACCAAAACAGGTGCTTCCGGGCTTTAACCCAAATTTCTCGTCAATGATGCGTTCAAAGGCATAAATTGTGCAAACTATGCTTATAAAACTGTCTGTCTTTTGAACACCCGACGCCGACAGCAGCTGCGAGTAACACGTGTACATTTTGCGTGGGTATGCGGTTTAAGATCGTTTAGTTTCGGTTTTATTCTCTATTTTTAATGTTTTTGTTTATGCTCGTTTGTGATGTTTATGCTGTATTATTCTGAAAATTCTCGAGAATTATTATGAGGACGTTCGCGAAAGTGCTTGATTATGCTCCTAGCTGCTGCGAGTAACACATGTACATTTTGCGTGGGCATGCGGTTTAGGTTCTGTTAGTTTCGGTTTTATTCTCGATTTTTAATGTTCTTGTTTTTGCTCGTTTGTGCTGTATTATTCTGAAAGTTTTCGAGAATTGTTATGAGAACGTTCGCAAACGTGCTTGATTATGCTCTCCAAGAGAACGTTCTTTTGATACGGTTTTATCATGCGCGAATGTTCGCGAACGTTCTCATCAGCATTTTCAGAACGTTCTTTCATTTACAACACTACTCATCATCCATGATAATACACAATTTCTTTTCTCACGAAAATACCCCGAGTTTGATCACATTTGTACAAAATCTTGTCTTGCAATGCTTATTGTTTTGACGACATCTTTCTAAAATTTAATATGGCAGTTATCAAATAATTGTTTCTATTTACTACACATCCAACTACTAAAAATAGATAACCAATCAATTCTCTTTAACTACAGTGGCATTTACCATGGGAGCAAATTTTGATGACAATTTTTTCTGGGACAAGCTTTATAATAATTGGCAAACATCATTCTGAATGCTGATGGCATCACTATTACTGGTAGTAGTTTCAAGGAGATCAAATGTTTCCCATTTATTAAACTCAATATTTGATAAAAGCAAGGATTCTATCAAAACGGTGAATTCTCAAAAAGGAACCCATAAGGGAATTCATTATTGGTCTCACAATTAATAAAGAAGGGTATAAGTTTGTGTATATAATAAAAGCGATCCGAGATTGGCATTACAGTAATTGTTTCTAGGTGGTTGCAGATTAATAAAGTAAATAAAATCTTTAATAAACCATAAATAAAGTCTGGAACGTTACAGTATGTAGGCTACGTAATAGCTTGGACGATTACGCAGTCCGACTAAAAATGAGGTTTGTTTGTAAGCAGGCCTTTACATCATAGAGTTGCCGGCTAAATCTAATACCAAATGAAACTGAAACTATGCATATTTAAAATATTATTGTCGGTCTGCTCGTAATCTGGTAGTTTTGACAATCCGACTGAATTTATCATTAAAAAAACCATAAGCATATTTTGGAACCAATTTAAAGTGAATCGGTTTAAGTAATAAAGTATGCGCACACAGACAATAATACAGGATAAGCGACATCTGTAAAATGTTTAAATATTTATTAGTAACGATTCCATTGAGATCATAAATTGAAATTTGTCATACATATTTAAAAGATGTACAACATGCAACTCTCTCTATTTTTCTAAATTCTTAATCTTATAGTTTATGAAAAACTCAAGATTAGAGACTTCCAAGAGTATAGCCTACAGAATCACAAAGGCTACTTTTATACAGGGTGGGGCAAAAGTCCCGCAACGGCCAAATATCTCCCGAGGGGAAGGTTTTTTAAAAAAATGTTTCAGGCAAAAGTTGTATGGCTTTGAAAGAGGAATCATTTGCATACAAAACCATCTCCCACCCCTTCACCCCCTCCTGAGGGGTGGGGGTAACTTTTAAATTTTAAATGGCCAACCCTATTTTTTTTTGCTGATTAATATTCTCTAAGAAAAAACAAGAACTTTTGTCCGAAAAATTTTTTTTTAAAAAGACGAATTTCGCGATTGACCCAACGAACAAACTTTGGATATTCCAAAATATTCCGACTCTTTTACGCGAAAATGACGGGGTTTTCAGAAAAATTACAAGAGGTAAAAAAGGCTTAGAATTTTGCAAAAAATCTAGGAAAAAAAAATAAACAAAAAAATTTTTGAACAATTTTTGAAAAAAAAAACATGATTTTTGAAAATGTGCACACGTTCATATTTCACCTCCTGGATTAGCGTTACCCAATGTGTACCACGTGGAGGTTCCAGGGAGGATTTCACACATCATAGTGGCCCTGAAAAGGGCCGTTTTTCTTAATCAGGAAGCATTGAAGGACCCCGAGGTTCGTCACTCCCCCGGTATTTATCGACTCCAAACCTCCGCTGCCCTGCTAATTATTTGATCAGATGCTCAAACTGAGCACCTTCCACTGTTTGACAATGAGCCAGTCGCTGATAGAAAGTCTCCAGAACATCTGCTATCATTTCTGGCGTAATGGCATTTGAGGTTTCCAATATCCTACCTCGCAGATCGTCTATGCTATCAGGTTTCGTCTGGTACACGCGATCTTTTAAATAACCCCAATAGAAGAAATCAAGGGGTGTCAGGTCTGGTGATCGTGGCGGCCATTCAATTTCTCCTCTCCGACCAATCCATCTCCCAGGGAATGTTGCATCCAGATAGGCACGTACTTGCCGCCCAAAATGACCTGGTGCTCCGTCTTGCTGAAAATTGACCAAATTGAATTGATTTCCAACGATCCCACGAAGAGCAGGAACGATTTCTTCTTGAAGCAGCCTCAAATATCGCTCAGCTGTCAGATTCTCATCAAAGAAGAACGGGCCCACAATCTGATGTCGGAAAATGCCAGCCCAAACATTGATTTTTTGCTTCCACTGAGTGTGAGAATCTCTCATCCAGTGTGGATTTGCATCGGACCAATATCTGCTGTTATGACGATTCACGTTGCCGTCCAATTCAAATTTCGCTTCATCCGAAAAACACGTCCAGAAAAATGTCATTGGGTTATCATCGTATCGCTGCATTATCAACTCACAAAACTCCACTCTTAAATCGAAGTCAAACTCCGTCAACTCTTGCACCAAGTGTATCTTGTATGGGTGGTATTTGTGTGTCTTCAAAATCCTACCCACAGACCTGATGCTGATATCCTCTGCCTGAGCCACCCGACGTCTTGATGTGTGTGGATCTTCTTGGAATTCGAGGAGAACATTCAATGATGTTCCGGGATCTGTCGCTGTTCTTGGTCGTCCCGTTCTCGGCCTATCTTCGACGGAACCTGTTTGATGAACACAAGAAATAATCTTTAGAAAACAAGGAATTCATAAAACTACAGAAAAAACTGACCTGTATCCTCATATCGGTTAGCTGTTCGCATCACGGTAGTTTTGTTTACCGGGCTAGGACGATTCGGATGCAGCTGGTTAAAGAGATTTGCAGTTTCCTGGTAAGAGCGTTGTCTATCTCCGTACCCACGCAATATCAATACTTCAATTCTTTCTCTTTTAGTGAGAGCCATGGTTTTGCAATACAATTTTGCAAAACAATTTCCTGGCAGTTTGAATTGCGAGAAAATCACCACGTATCAACGACTGGATATTAACTCAGTCTTGCAACTCCTTTTAAATTAACAATTTCTTGCAACTCAAATTCACAAGAAATTGTTTTGCAAAATCGTATTGCAAAAGCATGGGTCTCATTAAACGAGAATTAATTAATTAATTAATTAAAAATTAATTAATAAAATTAATATCATTAATTGATATTGCGTGGGTACGGAGATAGACAACGCTCTTACCAGGAAACTGCAAATCTCTGTAACCAGCTGCATCCGACTCGTCCTCGCCCGCTCAACAAAACTACCGTGATGCGAGCAGCTAACCGATATGAGGAGACAGGTCAGTCTCTTCTGTGGTTTTGTGGATTCCTCGTTCACTAAGAGTTCATCAAGCAGCTTCCGTTGAAGATCAGTCGAGATCCGGACTAAGAAAACCTGCAATATCACTGGATGTTCTCCTCGACTTACAAGACCCACACACATTACCACTTGAGTTGAGTGTGCATCGCTAATCCAGGAGGTAAAATGTAAACGTGTGCACATTTTCAAAAATCATGTTTTTTTTCAAAAATTGTTCAAAAATTTTTTTGTTTATTTTTTTTTCCTAGATTTTTTGCAAAATTCTAAGCCTTTTTTACCTCTTGTAATTTTTCTGAAAACCCCGTCATTTTCGCGTAAAAGAGTCGGAATATTTTGGAATATCCAAAGTTTGTTCGTTGGGTCAATCGCAAAATTCGTCTTTTTAAAAAAAATTTTTCGGACAAAAGTTCTTGTTTTTTCTTAGAGAATATTAATCAGCAAAAAAAAATAGGGTTGGCCATTTAAAATTTAAAAGTTACCCCCACCCCTCAGGAGGGGGTGAAGGGGTGGGAGATGGTTTTGTATGCAAATGATTCCTCTTTCAAAGCCATACAACTTTTGCCTGAAACATTTTTTTAAAAAACCTTCCCCTCGGGAGATATTTGGCCGTTGCGGGACTTTTGCCCCACCCTGTATAAATAAACACCAAACCTACCAAAATATAGCTGCGCGGGAAGTATCAGCTTGACCTAAATAACACTACTACTTTTTGCCGGCTAACCCCAAATAAGTCAGAGAGGGGCGGGGTAATACAAGATATACTAGATAAGAAAAACAAGCGCCACTTCGTTTTAAAACAATTCTCATTACTAAAGCTTCAAACTTATTAGATAAACGAAAAAATAGATCTTTTACTAACATATAGACAACTTCCACAATTTTGGTTGTAAGGTGCATATACACTTACAGGTGACAAGTTGGAAAGCAAGTATTAAAACCACAAAATAAATAAAACACAAATATGTAGTGAATTGTAAACTTTCTAAGTAGGGCTTTATTTATTAACTATACTGATTGAGGATTTTTAATAAGTCTAGTAAAATCGACAGAATGGTGATTTGTATCACAGCTGGTTATAGATCTTAAAAACTACCCTATGATAATTTCACTACTAGAGATCTCGTATGAATTAGTACTTAAACACTAACATGCATTAGTAAATAAATTGTATAAACGTTTCAAAAGTACATGGACACATAGATAAAATGACACAATATACTGGGTGGAAATAAATGATTTTCATCAAGTTACCATTGCATTCCCCATGTAAAAGCACGACGTGCCGCTCTACGAAAATAGAGAAGGCAGTACCATAACCTCAAAATATACAACAAAATAATTTGTGTAATATTAATTTATTTAAATTGAAAATAAAACTAACAAAACCATATCACAATGGTGTGCTCATGGGCAAACCATCCGCATTCGGGGACACGCTTCATAACATGAAAACATAAAACATGACATAAAAAAACAGTTTAATGATCAGCGGAATACGTTTCACTCCGGTTACAACTCGGCCAGGGAAAAACTCTTCAAGAAAATCCAAACTTGCTTGAGCAGTATGTGCTGTTGCTCCGTCTTGCTGAAGAAAACCACCTTCAAATTCATCGGGATGCAACTCTTCTAAAAATGGAGCCAATAATTGTTCCCTATAACGTTGACCATTGAATGTATCGTGGAAGAATATTGGTCCTATGATTCTACGGCGGGATACAGCCAACCATATTCCTATCTTGACAGGATGTAAAGGAGTCTCGATGAAATTCTGGGGTTTGACAACAGACCACGTTCGGTAATTTTGTTTGTTGACATAACCACTTAAATGGAACCAAGCTTCGTCCGTAAAAAGACTTAGATCGAGAACATCGTCGTTGTTTAAATTTTGATGGAAAAAGTTGCAATACTCCATTCGACTGTTGTGATCTCTAGGCAATATTTCTTGGACCACAGACACTTTATATGGATGCATGTCTAAACGGCGCTTCAGAATCTTTCTAACGGTAGTGTGGGATACATTCGTTTGAGCAGACATACGACGTGTTGAGGAATGTGGATTTTCTTCGACGAGCTGTTCAACTTATTCGACGACATTTTGGCCAGTTTGTGGTCTTCCAGTGGATTTCCCTTTCATCACGTTTCCCGTTGTGTGGAATCTCTCGACAATTTGGCAAATGTGGTGCTGCAAGGCATTTTCTTCGACAAAATGATTTGGAAACCGAAGTCGAAACTGTGCTCGACATTCAAGAACAGAATATTGCCATTCTCCATTTACGACGCGCCTAGTTCCGAAATACGCCTCAATAATGAATGTGTTTTCTTCAAGGGTGTACATTTTAGACGCTTATTAAATAAATTCAATAAATTCTATGAATTGTTTGACAGATTGATTTCATTTATTGACAGAACTAATTTAGTACTAAATCAAAAAGGGTAGAGCGGTACAGAAAAATTTACATGTGAAAAAATTCCAAAGGGAACTTGATGAAAATCATTTATTTCCACGCTGTATATAAATACATACAGTTTCAAACAAACATCCCACCATTCGATGACCCACGGATGATACGGTTTAAAAGCCTTGCTTAGGGTTTTTTGTTTCACCTCTTCCGGTATAATCTTAATATGACCCTTTATAACCCTGTATGTATGTATGCAGGTACTAACCCAAAAGGAAAGGCCTTCAAGTTAAACCAAACCCAAGGTCAAAGGGAAACAAGAAAAAAAGACGAGCAAGAACGAAAACCAAAAAAAAGACCTAAAAATAAAATACTCTGTATGTGGTATTAATTTTAAATATTTGAAAAGAATTTTTACTTTTCGATCAACTGAAACGTTTTTTATTAAATCATTTCTTCTAGGTAAATGATATAGAATTGTTACCTAAAATAGAATACGATTTTAATGAGATTTTAGCACATGGTGGAAAATAATAAAAAAAAAGGTTTACCTAAGTGGTTAACGCCAGAGTCTAATCCGTCTAGTTGACGATCGATCAAATATAATCATTCGAGTGATCGATTTGATGGACGCGAGATTTTCTCCGCTAAAGCGAATTATAGCAAACCAAATTCCAAAAACCAAAAACTTTTTTGAATGCCATGCGACCCATCAACATAAAACCCAATAGATGCACTTCAAAACACTTTTTGTTTCATTTCTTTTTTTGATTTCTATCAAAAGTTATAAAGGAAAACGTAAACACTAATATGGTTAAAATTACTTATTTTTGTACACCTCATCACATGCCTAATAATAAAGATTTTTGATTTTAACAACCTTAATATCAAAAATTAAACAAAAAAATCCCAAACTTAGGCTTCCATTGTAACTGACTAAAATTCCTTCAACAAAATAAGCATATAAATAATTTATATTTACATTAGCATATATCTTCCAGCATATGTTTTATTGATTTAAATTACTTTTAGGTGTCGTGGGTGTTAATTGCAAACGCTTACTGATTTCAGATAGGAAGCAGAAGTAATTAAAAAATAGAACCCAATTTCTTGGTGCTGTTGTATAAGATTAAAAATTGGAATCTACAATTCGGGAAAAGATTCCTCTTTAATTTATGTTAAATTAATTATTATCTAACTAATTATCTATAACTCTGTATATTAAATTAAATTCAAGAAAATCGTTTACAACAATACAAACATACAGTACAGTTAATGGTTAAGAAAGCCTGCTCTCAGCATGAAGTTCTACATATTAACTTAATTTGTAAGTCATCATTCGTTGTTCTACGAATAATTGCAAAAATTCTTAGAGTGTTAAATAATGTTATTCTCCAGGTTTTCCAAACTTGTTCAATCATATTTGCAATTAGCTTTAAGATTTACATAAAATAAAAAGAAAATATAGCCACTGCAATAAGATTTTTTATTTCAGCTTACACCTAATAGCTGTTACTTTTCATTAGAATATTTTAAAAATAAATTGAAATTAATCTTCGGAGTGCAAATTTAAAATTTGCAATAGATTATTGTGCTCTAATTACAAAATGTGTTTTGATAGCAACAATGAGAATTACCCTGCGTTGTAAATACCGCTGTGTACACGAAATGTAAACGGAACACTATTCTACATATACATACATATAGACCGTTAAAGTAAACCCAGAAATTAGAGATAATCAAAAGCGGTGTGTGTACTATGTAGCTAGAAGTAAATAATCACAGATAAAGCGGGAGGCATAAGGCATAAATACATAAAGTACGTACACACACACGTAACATTCATTATTCAATCAACACAGAACATAGCAGCTAATTAGTAACTACAATAATTATTTTAAATAATAACCGAGTTCCTGATAATTTTTAAACCTTATTCAGTGTTCAAAAAATACAAGTGGTCATAAGTTGAATAGTGTTCAGACGATACAAGATTATCTGCATCTTGTTGTCAACTTGGAACCTAAACTTTAAATTTTTTTTGATCCCGTGCTTTCAAAACAATTTAAACACCAGCCCAAAGCTAGGTAGGCTGCTAGTTATTAAGTTCAACAAACAAATGAAGAATCTGGGACACAGAAATCATGAAGGTGAAAATGCAAGATGCACCGCGATTACGCGCCGGTCACGTGCTCGACTCGTATAATTTAACTGATAGGAAAAACAGGCGAGCTGAAATGATTAGTAGCGTCAGAAACTGATTTTATTTAAGAAGAGCTAACGTGATACTTAATTATTATCGATTATAATCGAGTATATTCGATTACGCGTTGATCACTCGTTGATATAGATTGTTCATTTGTTTGTTGAACTTTAACTACCCACATCCTCCATCTTTTACTGATAAAAAATTAAATGTATGGCCACTGATGTAAAAAATGATTAATCGCATGCGAGAAGAAATCATATGCATTAATTTTTTCGAAATGGAGGCTAGTGTAAAGCTAATCTCGCCAGTACAAATTTTAAATTGCTATATCTTGCGTTCGTTAAGATGGTAACTCCCGCACAAGCTTATAGCTTCTGGGGCCTGGTTTCCAGATTATGGGTTGTAGCCATTATTCAAATAGTTATTTGTATATTAATACTACATAGACAAATCAACATATATAAATATTTTGCAATTTTCCGTTATTCGGAACTCGAAAGTGTTCCATTTACCTTTAATCCAAAATTACAATTCAAATATTCGAAAACGTAACAATATGGAAAAAACAAAGACAAATCGCACACGGGGTAGGTTAAAGCAAATACTTTATTATTATTAATACCGGAAACTCCATAACCTTCGACTTACCTCCCAACCTCCCAAACTTCGAACAATCATCTTATTTTAAAGTTAGGACACGGATGTCAAAAAAGTTGTATTAGTTTTACTATGGCTCTTCAATTTCAGAAAAAGTAACATGATTTTCAGAAATAGTAGAGTCAATTTTTGCATTAAGTTCTTATTTTTTACTATCTAAAGATAGAGACGAAATCTCTTGTAATGCCTTCAGTACTGGACCAATATAAAATGTTATATGTTTAAGATGGGGCACGCCCCCTCGGGGTTTGAAACCCGCCAAATCGAGCGAAATATATATTAGGAGGGTTCCTGGAGTCGCTGATTATGAATCCAATGAGAAAATTGAAAAATTCAAAATGGCGGACCCAAAATGGCGGTCCTAAAATAACGGCATTTGAGATTGAGAATGCGATTTACGCCGTTTCTATTGATTTTAGAGAAAAACTCAAAGAGTCAAAAAGTGTTTGAAATGTGATTTTTCAAAGGAATACACTATTTTGGTTACCTTATTATGAACCCCTTCGCTCTGCCTTAGTAGTAGAGTCAATTTTTGCATTAAGGTCTTATTTTTTACTATCTAAAGATAGAGACTTGAAATTTTTTGTAATGCCTTCAGTACTGGGCCAATATAAAATATAATATGTTTAAAATGGGGGCACGCCCCCTCGGGGGGTTGAAACCCCATTTTACACTCCCAATTTAATAACTAGGGAAGTTTTCCATCAACTTGAGGCAAATTCATGTTGGGGGATTTTTGGGGTTCCTGATTATGAACTCAATGAGAAAATTAAGAAACACAAAATGGCGGACACAAAATGGCGGTCTTTGAGATTGGAAATGCGATTTACGCCGTTTTTATTGATTTTGGAGAAAAATCCAGACAGTCAAAAAGTGTTTAGAATGTGATCTTGCATAGGAATACACTATTTTGGTTACCTTATTATGTAACCCCCTTCACTCTCCCCTAGTGGGCTTCTCAGTGAGGAGGTTGCATAATAAGGTAACCGGAATTACGTATTTCTATGCAGAATAACATAATAAACACTTTCTGGGTCTTTGCATTTTTCTCTAAAATCAATAGAAACGGCGTAAATCGCATTTCCAATCTCAAAGACCGCCATTTTGGGTCCGCCATTTTGTATTTCTTAATTTTCTCATTGAATTCATAATCAGAAACCCCGAAAACTCCCCCAATATAAATTTCGCTCAAGTTGATGGAAAACTTCCCGAGTTATTAAATTGGGAGTGTAAAATGGGGGTTTCAACCCCCCGAAAGGGCGTGCCCCCATTTCAAACATATTACATTTTATATTGGTCCAGTACTGAAGGCATTACAAAAGATTTCAAGTCTCTATATTTAGATAGTAGAAAATAAGACCTTAATGCAAAAATTGGCCCTACTACTAGGACAGAGCGAAGGGGTTACATAATAAGGTAACCAAAATAGTGTATTCCTTTGAAAAATCACATTTTAAACACTTTTTGACTCTTTGAGTTTTTTTTCTAAAATCAATAGAAACGGCGTAAATCGCATTCTCAAACTCAAATGCCGTTATCCTAGGACCGCCATTTTGAATTTTTTAATTTTCTCATTGGATTCATAATCAGCGACTCCAAGAACCCTCCCAACATAAATTTCGCTCAATTTGGTTACGTTATTAAAATAGGGGTACAAAATGGGGGTTTCAACCTCCCGAGGGGGCGTGCCCCCATTTTAAACATATAACATTTTATATTGGTCCAGTACTGAAGGCATTACAAAAGATTTAAAGTCTCTATCTTTAGATAGTAAAAAATAAGAACTTAGGCATGTTTTTGCAAAAATTGACTCTACTAAAAAGTTAATTTTTAACAGAAAAAGCAAATTGAATTTCGGAAACAGTAAGTTTAATTTCAGAAATATTAAGTTTAATTTCAGAAAAGGTCAATACAGTTTACGAAAAGGTAAATTTAATTTCGGAAAAAGTAGATTTAATTTCAGAAAAGATAAATAGCTGAATAAGTTACTTGGATTCAATTAAGTTATATCTATTTGATTATATAAAACAAGATTCAGTTTAAAAAGAACACAAGTTATTAAAGAACAAATAAAACTTTTATTTATATTTATGTCGTCCGTTCTTATTGCAATCGGACGTATTATAGTGGCGTGGACACACTTATAATGGGCGAAAATATTTTGATCAATGACTTTAAAGTATATATAATTATACTGTGCGTTTCAAAAGTCTGGAACTATTGAAATAAAATTCAAACAAAAACTTTTTGAGACAAACGCTCTGACAGGTCAACTTTAGTTTTAAAAAACACATATTTTTGTATAAATTTAATTCTTTGATCGCCTTTTGTTTTCGAGTTATGACGTCATTGAATTTTTTTTTAAATTGCAACTCATATTTTTTTTTGATTTGGATAGAGCTTGAAATTCTGAACATAAAAATATGCACAAGTATGACCTTGACCTTGATAGTTTACAAGATAATCAAGCTCAAAATTTGGAAAAAAAGCTGAAGTAGCGCTAAATTTTTTTAATTTTTTTAAATTTTACTGTAGAAACGAGCAAGTTAACAACCTTATTGTCATAACTAAACTAAATAAGATGTTCAAACTGATTCCCATTTACTTCTTGGCAATATCCTAGGCGATACTCAAAATCTTGTAACACATTCCGGAGAGTTTCTGGACGAATTGCTCCAATTTAATTTAATGCCTCGTATTTCAGAAACTATCAAAGTCAAGGTTGTACTTGTACATGTTTCTGTTTCCAGAATTTCAAGCTCTATCCAAATCCATCAAAAAAACATGGGTTGCAATTTAAAAAAAAATCCGATGACGTCATAAGTCAAAAACAAATGACGATCGAAAAATTCAGTGGATATAAAAAGATCTCTTTTTTAAAACCAAAATTGACCTGTCAGAGCGTTTGTCTCAAAAAGTTTTTGTTTGAATTTTATTTCAATAGTTCCAGACTTTTGAAACGATTGTATATTTATAAACTATTCTATTATCGTATATGTATTTATGAGCTACATATTTCACAATTTCTATGGCAACCAAATTCGCTCTTATAACTTCTAGGGTAGTTTTAACACTTATTTTTATAAATTATTTTATGACTTAGAATTTTATAGTATATTTACCAAACACACTGCTGACGGCGTCCGTTATTTATTAATATGTAACGCAGATATTATAGTTAATTAAAGTTTTTGCGAAACCGACTGTACTTACTGATTGTTAGTTAGTTTTTTGCGCATTTATAAATAAATCATATGGCCCATCACTACTGCCCAAAACTGCGCAATGTCTGCAATTCGCCCGTTAAATATTAAAAATTATAAAACTAATATCAGTATCAGTCCGTTTCAGAACGAGCGTCCCGGTTGCAGGCCCGAATCCACGGGACACAATAGCATATATTTGATCGTAGGTGGTTATAAAACTTTCCAACGATCGGTTTCCTTGGACACAGACGGACATCAGATTTTTGCCGAACAAGACCGAGCATGTCTGTTCAGAATGTTTAACAAAGGCCTGACGAACACTTTATTACAAAAATGTAGGAATTTAATATTGTTTTGGGGAGTCATTGTATGATTCTGTTCTAAAAGGATTTTGGCGTCATTTGATTTTTCTGGATGTTTATTTCTGTTTACAACGCACGTACTCTTTATATCTTATGCCAAAATTTCAAAGTGTTTACCCAATATATATACTGAACTACATCAACGAACTTCAAACGGTAAATGCCCCATTTCATGATAGCGTGTGTTCTGACTTTAGCTTTAAATAAAAATGAAAAAGTGTTAACGTTGGTTGCAAAGGCTATTTTATGATTTTTAAGAAATAATAATCTGTAAGAAATAGTTTTAAAATATGAAATGCGTTACTTAAACTAAAAGTATCACCGAGTTCATATTGAGGAAGAGAAACCTACTACAGGGTAGGTTTCCCAACCGTCCCATATTCGCTGGGATTATAATACTTCGAAGTAATATTCTGGTTAAAAGGAATATTAGCCTGGGACATCAAAAGTTCCGGAATTTTGAATGACAATATTTCATTCAATTTGTCATGTGGTCAACATGTTATTTCATTTTTAATCAATATCAATACTAAAATGCGAGGAGACATTGCATGCAACAAAAGTGGTTTTTCATTTGTCTCCATCTTCCAGTTTAAATCGGGTTTTAGAGGTTTACTAGCTTGACTTGGCTTGGCTACGCACAGGCATCAGCATCAACTTTTCTCCTAACCTTAATTTATCCAGAAATCATTCTAAGTCAATCAAGAGATTGCTCTAATACAAGAGTAGCCTTCCCAAGCAGTATCTAAGTAACAGTAACTGAGATTGGGACTTTACTTGAGTAGTTGTTACGTAACTACAACTAAATTTATTACTTTATAGATTTAATTACTTCAGTTTGGAATATTTTAGTAATTATGTAGTTGTTTCTCCTATTTTTAAAACTATGTAGCTTCATTACTTCTAAGTAGCTTTTAAAGTATGTGGTAACGGTATTGCTACTTGGTATATTTACTATAAAGTTATTGAAACTTTAAATCGGCATTGTAATTGTAGCAGTAACTTGACCATCCTACTTTAAAACTTTAACGTAGAACTGAAAGTTCTTGCCACCTATCTGAAACCATTGCTTAACCTTTAAAGTAACGGAAACTTGCAATAGTACTGAAAGTAAAACTTACGTTTTTGTTACCCAGGAGAATCACTTGAAAGTAATTTTCGCTACTTGTTTTGCATCAGAATAACTACAAAGTTCCAGTTACTATTAAAAAATTACAATGAAGTGACAGTAACTGCTACTCTAAATTTTTCTCATGTTTGTACATCAGGACAGCTATTTGTATCCTACCTCAACATTGCTTGGTCTAAACATTTTAAATGTTGGGACCAATACAAAATGTTATTTTGCTCCGATTTCTAGAGAACAAGAGTGAATTATATTCCCTTTTTTCCTTGATTGTCACAACCTTAAAATATGCCATATCTAATTATTAAGTAGCATTCTGTAACAGTATAAAGATATAATGTGCATGGTTAAAGTGAGTTTCGATTTAAACGTTTTTCAAGTTCTAATAGGAACTTTGCAGTTTCTATATACACTTCGTGGTAACAACAACCTTGAAGTAGAATTTGTATAGTTCCTGTTACTGCTAATTAAATGACACAAACTTTAGACACGCATTTCACAGTGAATATTACTCAGGTACTGAATACTTTAAGGTGATTTTTTTGAAAACAGCTCCATATTTACTTGTAAAATGTTGTAGGCTAGTAATCAATTTGCAATGTGTTATAATTGTTAAAAACTGCTTTACTATAACTTTTAACAAAAATAACAAATTGATGCCAAATTGTGCCTTAGGAACAATATTAAAATAGTTTCTAGCATGAGTATCAGTTTATAAGTATTTTTGTCATATTTTATTAAAGACATTTTTTATTAAAAAATGTATTTAAAGCAGTCGCGTCGTTATTTTTCGATCTATCATCATCACATTTAAGAGAAAAAAGGTTTATAATTTTGGTATATACTGGAATGACAAAATAATCAAACATTTCATCTCATTATGTATTATTACAAATAAAATAGCAATACATTTTGTGACGCGATTGCAGCCTTGTATAGAAAATAATAGAATATTTTTTAAGTTGCAAGAGAAAGAGAGAGAGTGACGACGCGGCACGCTGTGTCAAAGAGAAAAGAAACTCCAAGAAAGTAGCAATTACTAAAGGTAAGTATCCACTACAGAAACAATGAGGAACTCTGTATTGCCATATCTTGCTCTTTGATCCAAAATTTAGGCAACATTAACAGACAAACACAAAGTATATTTCCATCGAAACAACCAAACTTAATAACATTTCAGCTTTGTTCCTAGTTGTTTTGTTTAAAATTGTCTGTGGGAACAAAGTGTATGCATCGAAGTAACATTCATTCAGCACGTTGAACGGTATGTTGCTGTCGACTAAATAAAAAGAGTGGCGAACTGTGTTCATTGCAACAACAAAAGTTCTAACGCAAATGTGTTGACGCTTGTTCCAGTCTATCCTTTGATGTTTACCGCTTCAAATGGAAACATGCAACAAGCAGCAACATTTTATATTTGTTTCTACAATAATGAACGACTTACTGGAACATACTGGAGCATTTACAGATACATGCAACAGCAACCAAAAAGTTCCCCATTGTTCCTTTAGTGGATACTTACCGTGACGCCACGTTCCCGTTACGTAGTCTTAACATAACTGAAACGTAATTGGACAACTTTCCAGATAGTACAGGATCCGTTATTGATGTCGTTGAGCACCGATCGAGTAACCAAATAAAATGTATTTTTTATGAAATAAAATATGTTTACAAAAGTAAGGTAGATGAGTTGCCTAAATAAAGTTGTTCAAGGATATTTTTAATTAAAAATTCAATATTTAATTTTTTTAAATACTTTCACCGATCTCGTAACCAAAAAAAATTAACACTAATTGAAAGTGCAAACCCTATAGAAGACGCAAACATAGGGTTGCTTACCTTTTTCTGTTCAAGGCTATACAGTTGCCAAGTTTAAATAAGTGAATTGAAAGTGATACCTTCACCGATCGAGACACCAAATAAATTATATGTCAAAATAAAGCTTATTTTTTTTGCAAAACGATAGTATAAGGTTGCTTGCAAAAAACCGTTCAAGAGTCAGGGCTGCAAAATTTTTAAATCGAAGCGTGCGAAAGAGATATAGACCCATTCTATTCAGTGCGATAGAGGAGTACGCAGAATGACAGCTGCTCACACTACGTCCGTCGTTTGAAATTGTGCGAGAGAGAGGGTCTATGCGTACTGTCCAATGCGATAGAAAAGGACGGGGCATAGCAAAAATTGTATGCGTCAAATTTTTGAAACAATGATGACACATTTATTTTATTTATATTTAGTTCCTTCTTAAAAGAGATAAAAATAAGATAAAAGATAAGATATATCACTAACATGTTTTAAATGTTTAAAATAAATATTTACATTTTGATATTATATACGGAACGTTTCTTTTTAGCGCCAATACCTCTGTCACAAAAATTTGTATTTTTCTAATTTGTCATGCAAAATCAATATGCTCAATATGATAAAAATACTCATATTTGGTTAGTTCAATACTGCCAGTTATTACAATAAAAATAAAAAAAAAACACTATGACATAATTAATTTTATTTTTGAATGAAATTATTATTTTTAAAAGTTTTAAATATTATTTAAAAATATGTAAATAAAAACGTAATTATAAAGATATAAGAATAGTCATATTATTAACAAATGTTTAAAAAAGAGATATGATTAACAAAATGTTTTTCAACAATACTGAATTATTACTTCGGGAGACAAGTCGATTTTCTTCAAAAAAAAGTCTCAGAAATATTTCGGAGTATATTGTCAGTTGCTCCAACACAACGCTTGCAGTTTACTAACCGTTCAACCGCACAGAGCAAGCGCACTCTCTGTCATACGTCACAAGAGGCGGGCCCAGTTGCTATGCCCTGTCCATTTCTATCGCATTCGACAGTACGCATAGATCCTCTCTCTCGCACAATTTCAAACGACGGACGTAGTGTGAGCAGCTGTCATTCTGCGTCCCCCTCTATCGAACTGAATAGAATGGGTCTATATCTCTCTCGCACGCTTTGATTTAAAAATTTTAAACCCTTAAAACCCTGACTCTTTAACGGTTTTTTGCAAGCAACCTTATACTATCGTTTTGCAAAAAGAATTAGCTTTATTTTGACATATAATTTATTTGGTTACTCGATCGGTGAAGGTATCACTTTCAATTCACTTATTTAAACTTGGCAGCTGTATAGCCTTGAACAGAAAAATGTAAGCCACCCTATGTTTGCGTCTTCTATAGGGTTTGCACTTTCAATTAGTATTAATTTTTTTTGGTTACGAGATCGGTGAAAGTATTTAAAAAAATCAAATATTGAATTTTTAATTAAAAATATCCTTGAACAAATTTATTTAGGCAACTCATCTACGTTACTTTTGTTAACATATTTTATTTCATAAAAAATACATTTTATTCGATTACCGATCGGTGCTCAATAACGAATCTTAGACTAAGAGAGATCTCTGCAGCGTTCTGCTACCCACAAATTGTTCTCAATTTTGGTTTCAGGCACGTAATAAAACCCTAACAATTACGTGCTTGCGACTAGTGGCAAAAACTAGTTCCACTGGTAGTTGCTGGTACGTAGCGATGACTAAAAATGATTCTTGTGTTCTGATTGACCTTAACCAAAAATTAATTGAAACAATAACGAAGCCTATTGTCTATCGTCCTAAAATCCTGAGAACGCTAGGTTGACCTAAGCGTGTAATTTTATATTTTTTTTTCTGGCTTGAGTTTGAGACATGAATATTCTTATTTATACATTATGTAAGGCAAATATTATGTATAATATTACTGATACTATTCTGCACAATTACTGTTATAATTTAGAGCGATGCATTTCTTTTGTTATAGTTTCTATTCTGTACATGATGTAGTTATTTTAAAATTAAATATTTAAGAAAAAATAGAATTCAAATTATTTTTATACGCGTGTTAATTTGTTGCTGAACAGACGAGATTCCTAAGTAGGGGCTGAAATGAAGGGTCTACCGTGTATTTGTCCGGTTGCCCGGAGGCCCAGTTGGACACAGAGGATACCTCGCTTTAGTTGAACCAGGACAACGGAATATTTCCATTTCAACCCTAAGAAGAAGTCTTGAAGTTTCTTTAAGAATGTTGTAACTGAGTCGTTACATCATTACATGTTAGATGGGGTTGAGGGGGTATGGGTAATACACCTTGTAAAGTGTGTTTCAGAAGCAAGAGTATTTTTAAAATACTTTTTTTATAAAAAAATGTGATCCTATAACAGATGCACTTAAAATTAAATAATCATTGTATAGGCAAATAACAATTTATTTATTGTGCACTAATTAAGTATTTATGTACAAAGGGTCCTTATTATATTCACAGTCTATTTATAATAACAATAATAATCTATCTAGTATTTTTTATCAATTTAAAAAACAAAGATTCTAACATTACTATTTAAATGTTGATGCAGCAATACTATTCTAACAGGGAAAAACTATTAACAGAAATTTTTAAATAAATTAAATGCAATTTTTAAAATGTACCTCGAGAAACGAAATATTTTACAAACTTTTATCTTGTGTTGTAAAGACATCAATACATGTCTTTTCTACACAATTTGGAGCGGCACGAAAGCTAAAAATTTTTCTTCACTTTGCTAAATTGATGTGTCGATCATGTCTTTAACATCCATTTATTTGTGCCCAAGTTTTTTGGATGTCTAAAGACCTTATTTTACTAGATACTTATTTCTTTTTCTCAAACGTTGAAAAAATCTTTCCTTGAAAAAATTATTATTATTATTATTATTAAGAAGTATAGTCGACTTTAATTTCAACTGGCGGCTGTATCCATTTATAATTTGCATTGATATAATCGCCAGTTCAAATTAAGTTCGCAAATAGTAGTATTACTGCATCAATTTATTGTATTAGATCTATTTTTTTAAATCACATTTATTATTGGGTAATATAAAACTACTACCCAATTAAAAACATATTGACAGATATGTTTTAAAAATTGTGTAAAAATAAATTATAAGAAGAAGTACTCAAGTGCTTCAATTTTCATTTTTTATGTTTAATACAGTCTTAGTATTTGAAACAGAACTTATTAAAGAAAGTTAGGAGAAAGTATTGCTTTACGATTCAATCATTCGTTCGTTTGTTGCTTTATGTGAAAATTCGTAGAATTAGAAGAACCATAAGCGCTACAGGCTCCAAAGAATCTGTAACACGGAGAAATTGATGTAAATAAATACTGATTGAAATAGTTTCGAAAGGTTCAACAATACTTGTACCTTTTGTAACAGAACTCCCATTAATAGGATCGGTTTTGGCAGTGTATGTTTCCACTTCATCTAAGAATCGATAAGTGGCATTAAATCCCGTACCATCCAGACGATCGTTGGATCTAAATGTTACTCTAAAGAATTTTCGATCGGATTTGACATCGAATTCTTTTAATTGACCACAATGTCTGCTGTACTTTCTATCAACTGCCATAAAATTTGAAAATTCCACATAATCACTTGCCGAGTTCGCTTCACATCTGAAACAATACAAAGTGAAAATAAAAAAGAATACAATTAATATCATTTTTATAGAATTGCAGTATTTTCTGTTTAATAAAGTTTCAGAAAGCAAATTTATCACTTAAAGTTTTGTATAATCAAATAATCAAGATGCTCAATCTACAACTCCCTACGTGACATTAATTCTAGATAGAATTAAGTTAGTCGGTTTTAATGAATGTTCTTTAATGTTGGGTATATTTTAGAGGTCTTGGCGGAGGGAATTCAATAAAATACAGCGCGAAATTTTGTTGCGAAATGTCTTTAGAAATTTTACATTTAAATTACTCTGAAAATTGTAAAGGTAACATCAAAAGTAGTAAGTTTTGCTTATGCATTTATGCAAAGAAAATATTCTATATTTTAATACTATCTAGTTTCAATTAGTATGTGATTTTTAGCTAAATGTAAATGCAATGATCCTCCTTTGGCGATGCTTTTATATTCGCTGATTTTTGCTTTCGAGTTTAAAAAAACAAAACTGAGAGCTGAACTTTTCTGTGTCAGAATTGGTGCCATCACTCCTGTTCCTACGATATCAAGTTTTTTGAAAGTTTATTTATCTTTTCTCTCATTTGTCTAATTTCCTCATTTCTGTGTGCATCAAACTCATGAAGTCATTACTGTTTACGTCTTTTTCTGGTATTTGCATTAATGGGATATGAACACGACAATATGCTTTTTGTCATTTATTTCATTCGATTTGTTATAAATAAATGGAAATAATCAAAAAGATACAATGTTTATTTTTCAAAGTTCGATTATTCATTCGGTAGAAAGACCCATATATGGATCCTGATGATACTAGTGGTTGCAAATTTACCGGTTTTTTCATTTACCGATAAACGGTAATTTTAAAGGCTCTTGTCGGGTAAATAAATCGTCGGGTTTAAATAAATGCTCTACAATGCAGAAATATGATAAATTGTAAACAAAAGCATATTAAATGTTTACAACATTGTAAGTTATTTAAAAATCCGCGTTCCCGCAAACTCTGCGACGCGGGGAGGTAGGGATAACCCTCCGAAGGTTGCTGCTTTCGTGATATTTTATTTTGTTGGAAATAGAAATTGTAAAGCAAGCACATTCTATGAAAACAATAAAAGGGAATTGTGGATATACATTGTTTAAACAAATTAGGGGATATTGTGTTACAATACTATTGGGTGTTATGTAGGACATACACGGTCGTCCCCGACGACGTCGGCGAAGACGTCGGGGACAAGGTCGAGATAATGAGGTAATTTATAGCAGGACTGAATATAATAAAATTATGAGTATCGTATTTCTTTAAAACATCAAAATGAAAGAAAGCAGTATTGAGCATAATACAATGCGTACTGAATCTCTTTCTTTAAAGTATTTTGAAATAGCTTATGCAATTAACAAAACTTTTCATAAGCTGAATAATATTGATATCCATCGGTAGAATTACAAATCAACTCTTTTGTTTTTTATTTATTCCATTCTTAATTTAGTTTAAAAATGGATATAATTAACGCAGGATTTAGGATTCTGAGTTCTGGTGCGCAAACGATGTACAATAATTTCCTATAAAGGACTTTCCGTAAAAGAACACTGGTAAAAATCTGCTAATTTTGATATAGGAGAGGTCAATGGACAAATTATTATATAGGTATCAAATATCATTTTTTTCGTTGTTCATCAAGAATGTGCTGATTCTAGTAAAATAAATATTTTGTTGCATTTGTAGAGACCGTTTAATAAATTCAACCGAATTTGATGTAAACTGATTCTTAATTTTACAAATCATGTTTACAATATGGGTCATAACCTGATAACCTTGGAAGATAATTACAATCTGTACTAGTAATAATTGTCACATGAACACTTGATGCCATCTACTTTCTTGTATAATAGGAAATAAGTACTGAGAATTTTATACTTTTTGAAAAATTAATTTTATTTATGTACAATATTTTATAAACGTTGAAACTACAGTAGTTATTATTTAGCCAACTTAAATGTTCAACAGTTCTTCATTCGGTGAATCAGTTTATATCAAATTCGGTTCAATTTAGTAAACGGACGTATTTAATAGATGTGACAAAACATTTATTTTACCAGAATCAGCATTATGATTCATGTGAATAAAATATAGCAAATGCTTTTACTACTATTAATAAAAGATGACAGATATGATAAAAATCAGCAGATTTTTACCATTGTTCTTTGGTAAGTGATAATCTTCCTTTTGGTTTCGGGAAATTGTACATCGTTTGCACACTGGAACTCGGAATCCTAAATCCTGCGGAAATTAATTATATCCATTTTTGAACTAAATTAACAATGAAATAAAAAAAAAACTAAAGTTTTCGTTTCATAATAAAAGATTGATTTGTAATTCCACCGATGGGTGACGTCAAGGTTATTACGTTTATGAAGACTTTTGTTAATTGCATAAGCTATTTCGAAATACGTCTAAATAAAGAAAGAGATTCAGTACACACTTTATTATGAATGATTATTATCAATAATGCTTTTTTTCATTTTGATGTTTTAAAGAAATACGATACTCATAATGTTATTATATTCAGTCCAGCTATAAATTACAGTAAATGTAAACATTACCTCATTATTTCGACCTTGTCCCCGACGTCGTCGCCGACGTCGTTGGGGAAGACCGTGTATGTCCTACATTAGTGATTATTATTTATCTGCTTTGACAACGCGCGACTTGTAAATTGTAATAAAATTTGAAACTGTTTAAAAACTTCGAACTGAATGTGCTGTGCTGACTTGTTAAATCAGCGACAACAGATTGATAATATTCCCGGAGAAATGTATTAAGAGGTTTTTAGGAGAAATAGTAATAACAATGGATTTTGATAATTTAATTGACCAGTTCACCTATGTTAAAACCCGGAAAAAAATGTAATTGGTGTAAAATATCATTAATTATAAAAAAAACATTCGTTGAATAGGTACAAGAAAATGATAAGGTAATGAATTATTATTAATTATTGCATATTATATTTTAACAAAAGTTACCTACGTATTGTAGTAGTATGGTTTTACGTCTTACTTAGTAAGATTAATTAAATTGTTTGGATTAAATAAGAAAATTAAATTGACTAGCTCTAGCAAAAGTCCAATCTCAATTTGTTGGCGTTCTTTAACTTTCCTATTTTTCTTAAAACACAAGTATGAATAAAGTTACCTTTGACTTCCTGGTACAAGTCGCATATATCACAAAACAGATACTATTATTTTTATGTATGACCATTATTAAGAAAATTGCACATTTCGCACAGTCTAGTAACCATGAAAATGACTCATTGCTCACAATCTCCAAAATGTACGGAAATGACCGTGCGAAATGATATCTCACGATCAGTTATTCTATTAAAACGCCATAGATGTCAGCACGTGCAATATTATAATATTATTAATTATTTGAAATATAATAGTATAATACGTATTATAGGCTTAATTGAGTGTTTTTGAGCCCGCAAAGTCCGTTAACACCTGAGAAGAAAGCCGAAGGCGCTAAAACGATAAAGGGCTCTGAAACACTAATTAAGCCGGAAATGCATACGTTAGTTTATGTCCGGTGTAAGTTTCAATTAATATTTAAGTTTAAAATAAATATAATTTGAAAAGTGCAATATCATTATTATTATTTGTTCATTGTTATTACTGTGGAGACAGTGCACAGTGTTTCCAGCGTGATCAAAAATCGTACTATGATGATTGTTTCATGAATTGATATCGACAAACTCCCTATTATTCGGGATATGTTCATAACATTCTAAAATAGGTATAAATTGCGATATATTCCCGGTTTTTGCGCTAATTTACAACTGTACTTCATTTACATTTCGGGTATATTATGAGGCTATTTGCACTTGACAGAATCGTCTATATTTGAAGTGCTATACTTTTTATAATAATAATTCCAACTTTTCAGGTTTTTCTTTTAAACTCTTCTATGATCGTTGTTCTATAACTATACTAGCGGAAATACATGTTAGAGCGTAGTTTTAAGAAAGTATACGGCTGTAAACAGTTGATCTGCAAAAATGATATAAAAATGAGAAAAATGCAGCCTGTTTTCTTTAATATCTTTTTATCGAAACTTATCCGCGCACAGTTTTTTATAGGTCACATGATACGGAATATAGATGTATTTTTCAAATCGAACACCCTGTGTATTATTGGATTTTAAAATATCCCCTTTTACCCTAAATCTAAATATACATATATGTTATATAACTCTATCTTCATCATTAATACTTTTTGATTTATTTGATCTTAAAGATGCAAAAAACCTCTATTGTAAGATAGGTTTCATGCTTATCTGTTTATCTATTTAAATATAGCAATAATAAGTATAAGTTTAGCATATCCTCGTCTTATTTTGAAATATATTGAAGAAGCTTGTCAATATTGGATAATTACTAAGAAAGCACTATATTATAAGTATCATTAAGTTTACCAAGTTATAGCTAGGGCACTGTATACTTACATTTATTATAATCATTGAGATACTATCTATAGCAACACAAAGAAAAAATCAACTAAAAATATTTAAAAATGACTTAGTTTTCTAGATTCTTAACCAAAATGATATGATTCTGTGCGGCGTAAACAAGGGTAGTTAAATATTGTTCTAGCGGGCTGACCTATCGAGGCGATTTGCTATAATTTAGTTATTATTGCTATATAAAGTTATTATAAAATTGTTATTGAATTAACGTAAAATTTATTAATTTTTTAAATTATTATATAATTATTAATATAGTTAATTATTATGTTTAAATTACAATAAAAAATGAAAGCTTTTATGACTAGCTACATAATTCACAACTGTAAGCGAGATGGGTACACTTAAAGCTGTCTTTGCTTGTCACTCATAAACCTGCAATGCCAGAATATGTTTACACTTTGAAGCAATGGGGTTAATAACCTTGACACTTGAATTGTGATTGTATACAAAAATTACTTTTGTAAACGGTGCATACGTACGATTGTTTAGCTGCATTAAATAGTAGATTGACTGAAATTAAATAATATACGAATTTGAAATCAAAATTCTGAAATTCCAAACAAAATTTATCCTAGAACAAAAAATATTTTGATATATTGCTCACAAGAAGACGGGCTTTTTGGGAGGCCTAATAATTTTTTGTCACCAAACCAATTTTTATTTTTTTCTAAACGAAATTTTTAAAATTGCAGAAAAATCAGAAGAAACCTTGAAGTTTGCAGATTTTTCACAGACCTAGTTTTTGTCATATCAAAAATATATAGAGCGTGCCAATTACAGTAAGTAACGAAACAACTATGAAAGTAGGGATTTTGCTGCATGCTGAATGGTCGATACCAAATTCGGATGCGTCACATTCATGATCAATCTGCTTGAGAAGAGAACGTTTGAATTAAAGTCATTAGAACTTTCCTTATTTTTATGTTACTAAAGCTAAATTGCTGAGATTGTGAGAATGTAACTTGATCTCTTGCAATTAATTTACGTTTATTATAAATTAATCCACAGTTAATTAAGTGGGAGAGTGATAACTGATATACTATGACCCATTATTAGATGATGTTCATTAATATAAAGCCCTATAAGCAAGGCAATATCACAATTGGCATGTAGGGATTTAATCCAGGCAAATTAATTTATTATTTGATTAATGTCTTCAACCTTTAATAATAAATTACAGACAATGCCGCACAAGTGCTGAAGTGCAGCATTTACTTACGGTAGCACTCCTTCCACATCAAAATAATTAAAATGTAGATGGACTCTTTCTCCTTGATTGCCATGAAAGAAGTAGTAACACTCTGTATCTCGTGGATAAAAACCGGGATAATTAGGACTATAGAAGTATCCAGTTCGAGATTCATTACTATTAAAAACGAAGGCACATGGGTAGTCCGGTAATTGTGTACCGGTTCTTATACCATAATCTGTAATAAAAACATAAAATTTTAAAAAAGTCTTTTTTGCAAACTGACAAGCTCCAATCAGAATAATACCATAAAAACATATTAACGTGTGTTTATCTGTCACTTGAAATAAATAATAATAATAATAATTAATAATGAATAACCGACATTTTCATAATTAGATAATAATACAACACCGTTGAATGAATAAAAAGCTTGGATATATGGCAAATTGTACGATACTAAATATAAAAAATGTAGATCGTTTATAAAGTAACTTACTTTCAGTAAAGCTAAAGAAAGCTTTAAAACCTCGCGAATATCGCGAAGCAAGGAGTCCATGAAATTCGAGTTTAAGTCGTGGTCCATTGGACATTACAGGTTTAGGCAACGTACTGGCACAAAAACTGTCGATCTTTTCCATTCTACCATCTATGTGAACGAATGCCATTAGGGAATCCTGGTTATCGCATCTGAAAAGTTTGAAAGTTTTAGTGTTACAGGAAAAACAAGGGAGAGAAGTTGGAGGATTAGGTTAATGAGATCGGACGGACTTAATAAACATAAAAGAAAACAAGCATGCTCAAGTCTCAATTTTTAAGAAGTTAACATTTTAAGAAGGTATAAAATTTATGGAAAAGAAGTTGATTAAAATTGAAGTCTGCTATAATTAGAAACGTCATCATCGTAAAATGGGTAGCTTTGTATTTAATATTTAATTAGCTACTTGATCTTTCAGTTCGACATATTATCTGAAAGTCCTAATTTTAAAACTGTCTTTTAAGGTAAGACGATATTTATATGATAAATGATTAATACAGAATAAGAAAAAATAAGTTTTCAGTCTCTCTTAAAACTTCGTTTATTAAAATTGATGATACACATAAACTATTTAGTAGTTTTGCAAACTTCTAGTTTTTACATGAACTTAAATATTTTTTAATTTCAAAAATTCTTGTGTGATTATGAATGATAATAGTCATTAAATGCAGTACAGCGGGTATTGTCGTTAAAATGTCCTGCATGTAAACATTACTTATGTATTATCTATATATTTAAAACACAAGGCTTATTTTTGTTCCAGTTCGTTTGAGAGTTCTACTAGGCCGATTTGCGTGAATCTTTTTTATATTGAAGCTTTTGTTGTGTAGATTAGTCAACACTACTTAACTTCTGTATTTCTTTAAGTTTAATATTTTTAAATAAATATAAAACATTTATTTGGATACGCACGAGACACTTACATCCACTTGCAGCGCCACCTCACTATCCAACGGTGGCAACTTTTGCAGCTATTCACGATTATAAATGTTTGAGCTTACATATGTATTAATAACAAAATGCAATAATAATCATAATAATAATAGGGCCGGCGGTGGACGAGTGATGTCTTGGGGCGACGGGATTTTTCTAATTGAAAAATTTCGCCACCTATACTATGGGTGTGTGTATTCGTGTTGCATGTTAAATAGGGGACATATGACCTAAGCTGTTAGTTCCCCCGTAGTGTAGGCGTGAAATAAAATAATAATAATAATAATAGCATATATTAGTATAATATTTTTATAATTAATGAAAATTCTACTTCTTAAATGTTTTTTTCATTTAGCCTTTGTTAGTTACATATACTATAAATAAGTATTTGTTCTTGGGATTTATTCCTGTAAATACTTTATATTAAATGAATAAACAAACCACGGAAAGAAAACAAATTATACAAATCAGGGTAATAATATCAAAGGCGACAATAGCCAATTTTAGGTAAAACAGATACCTCAAATTGTTCGTCTTTTCAAGCACTATTAAACTACATTATAAGGTGGTGTCAAAATCGAAAATATTCCATGTAAAAGTATATTTAAAGTTGTTGATTAGAAACAAAACCGGCAATCTCCATAGATGCGGTATTTTCAAAAGCGGCAATCTGTATATGAGCCAATCACAGTTGCTATACTGTAGATCAGCGGTTCCCAACCTTTTTCGTTCGCGGACCGCCAAACGACGAAGCATTTGCTTGCGGACCGGTAAGGTAAAAAAATTAAAGAAAACATTTCGCAAAATAAATCTTATAATAGTAAATTTACTTTGCACTGTATAAAAACAATCTAAAATAAATAAATATACATTCTTTATAATAACAAAAGTCTGTTTTCGCATCACATCTGCTTCTCGCATATCACCGCATATAACCGCGAACGATCAAAATGGGGACCGGCCCGAAATCGCCGGGTACCGTAAGGCCGGAGTTTTTTTTGCCAAATGAAAGTCGAGAAACGAAAGATATCTCAACAGGGAGCGGAGATATAACCGAAAACGTTGGCGAGTGGGGTTCGGGAGCAGCGGTCAGTAATAGGAATGAACTTAAACGATCCAGGAGGCAATAGTATAAGACCCCCAAAAATGGTTTCCACTTAAGAGCCCGATTAGGCTGGTGGCGGCGATAATTACTCTAGCACGATTCTCGAGTGAAAAGCAAACAACAAATTTTGAGTTTTTTTCTGTAACTTTTTTGTTATGGTTTTGCAGGGGCCTGGCCACAAATGCCAATGACCACAACGGCCAATCGCTATTTTGGCTGTTGTGGTCATAACCATAACGGCCACCATGACCACAACGGCCAACTAGAAATTCCACCCCATCCGCCATTTTGATCACAACGGGCATCGACGCTTATGTATTGGCGTCGCTGATGACGATGACCACAACGGCCAAAATGACCACAACGGCCAACTATGGAGCGTGACCACAACAGCCAAAATGACCACAACGGCCAAATGTGGCGCGTGACCACACCAGCCAAAATGACCACAACGGCCAACTTTTTTTCATACTGTTATTTTGGTTTTGTTAAAGCTCATTTCTCTTTTCTAACTTAGCTTGTATTTCAATAAGGTACGTCCAGAATTTACAGCGAGGTCTGATGTCAAAGTAGAACGTGACTTAGATACCAATATTGAAAAATGCACCTCAATATACAACTGCAGCCCCATGCAGTTGACGAAATTTTTCTTTCTTAGTAACTCGGTAAGTGTCCCAGGCAGATTAAATGCTGGAAATTTGATACAGGTACACTATAACTATTTACAAAATCAGGATACTTTAGTTCACAGGGTAGTTTACCTTTAACATCAAAAGAAGTTTTTTTCTATTAGTTGTTTACCTACAGCAATGTTTCCATTTTGGGGACGTTTAAGAAAGTACGAAGTAAAACTATAAAACAACACGTTTGACGTTTTATTTATAGATTTTCATTGTATTGAATTTGAAGTACGTAATTAGCTGTTTTTATCAGTTTTAAAATTTAAACTAAATGTAAATCTTCCCCTAAAAAGTAAACACGATATCTACGAATCTGTCCAGTACTTAATAAAATCAATCTAGGGAGCAGCATGGGACGTAACCCCAGAAACAACCGGCAATAATCCAAAACAATATTGCTCCATACGTATCCGAGAGAAAATACAAGAAAAACGAGCTCTTAGAAACAAATGACAGATTACTTACTCGCGCACCGAGCGATAAATCGTAGTTTAATAGGGCCGTCAAAGAGTTTAAAAAATTATTAGATAAGCAGAGAAATCAAGATTTCCACAACTATTTCCACTGCCTAACAGCAACTGGCTGCATTATGGAACGTCATAAAGATGGTGTTTACGCCTCTTACCATTGGAGAAGAAAAATTCATACGGGATTTCCTTCAAGCCCGAAGTAAGGTCATCGAAACTGAAGTAATTTCGAAGAAGTCTCCAGGTTTCGACGTAATAACTGGAAAACTACTAAGGGAACTTTCATATGAGGGATTTCGCATGATAACTGTAATCTATAAAGAGATATTAAGGACGGGATACTTCTCTGGACAATGGAAGGTTGTCCAAATAGCAATGGTCCCAAAATCGGAGAAACCGCCATCAGATGTGGCCTCATACAGACCCATTAGTCTCATACCCGTCAATGGTTTGTAAAAAATTGTTTGTCAAGCGAATGTCGCCGGTAATTGACGAAAATCAGCGAATGCCCAACTAACAGTTTGGATTTCGTCGACAATACACTACAATCGAACAAGTACACATAGTTGCATCAAAAATCAGGTTTGACCTGGAGACAAAACATTTTGTTCAGCGGCATTTATAGACATAAGCCAAGCCTTCGACAGGATGTGGTATGTATGTAGATCTACTCTACAACCTCAAGCGACATTTACCTTCTTTCAAATCCTCACGTTATACCTCACTGAAAGTTACTTTTTCGTGAAACATCCAGACTCGACTTCAGTTCTTCTACCCAAAACATCTGGTGTCGCGCGACTGGTCCGATTTTATACCTATTATTGCGGGTTGTTTCTGGGGTTACGTCCCATGCAGCTCCCTAGATTGATTTTATTAAGTACTAGACAGATTCGTAGATATCGTGTTTACTTTTTAGGGGAAGATTTACATTTAGTTTAAATTTTAAAACTGATAAAAACAGCTAATTACGTACTTCAAATTCAATGCAATGAAAATCTATAAATAAAACGTCAAACGTGTTGTTTTATAGTTTTATTTCGTACTTTCTTAAACGTCCCCAAAATGGAAACATTGCTGTAGGTAAACAACTAATAGAAAAAAACTTCTTTTGATGTTAAAAGTAAACTACCCTGTGAACTAAAGTATCCTGATTCTGTAAGTAGTTATAGTGTACCTGTATCAAATTTCCAGCATTTAATCTGCCTGGGATACTTACCGAGAAACTAAGAAAGAAAAATTTCGTCAACTGCATGGGGCTGCACGTAAATTCTGGACGTACCTTATTGAAATACAAGCTAAGTTAGAAAAGAGAAATGAGCTTTAACAAAACCAAAATAACAGTATGAAAAAAAGTTGGCCGTTGTGGTCATTTTGGCTGGTGTGGTCACGCGCCACATTTGGCCGTTGTGGTCACTCGCCACAGTTGGCCGTTATGGTCATTTTGGCTGTTGTGGTCAAGCTCCATAGTTGGCCGTTGTGGTCATTTTGGCCGTTGTGGTCACTCACCCTTGTTGGCCGTTGTGGTCATTTTGGCCGTTGTGGTCATCGTCACCAGCAACGCCAATACATAAGCGTCGGTGGCCGTTGTGGTCAAAATGGCGGATGGGGTAGAATTTCTAGTTGGCCGTTGTGGTCATGGTGGCCGTTGTGGTCACGGAGACCGTTGTGGTTATGACCACAACAGCCAAAATAGCGATTGGCCGTTGTGGCCTAGACCCGTTTTGCACGGCACTTGATGGGGAAACATTTTGAAATTGCCCGTCGTTTGACGCCAATATAGTCGTTTTGGCTCTTATAGTTTCCGACATACCGCCTCTCGATAACGGGCGGAGTTCCCTAGAGCGGAGATACGGAAAACCAATAGATGTGCCGCTCGTACACGTGTTCGATCGTCCCCAAAAATCCCATGTCACCACTATCCCCCGCCCCCAGAAAAGCGTCGGCAAAAAGACTTTTCCGGTAGCAACGATTGGGGTACTGCGCTGGCAAAGATTCCACGATCAAATTTTTGCTCCGACTTACCGTAAAACGGTAACAGTTTTGCCGCCTCCGCATAAACGTTTTACCAGAGACGGTCGAAACTTCAAATCTGAGACGGGAACTACCCAATGCATCGACACACAAAAAACGGTTTAGATCGAAACAAGTATATGTTAGGTTTTTGCGGCACCTCGAAACCGCCAAACCCGGATTTTGATCGTTCACGTTAATCGGAGAAGCAAGACGAAAATTCTTTCGATTCCGGTATGCCTAGACCCGTGCACTCCAATCCCGCTTAAAAATTTTAAAATGGAAGATACTCCTTATTACCTATTACTAGATACTACCCCACCACATAGGTACGGAGCGGGCGCGTTATAATATCACGTATGCACGAGTATGTATATAGCGCCGGCTTCGTATAAATTTACTCAGTTTACTCTTGGTCAACTTCGATAAACGATTTGACCCTATGTTACCTTCAGGATACCACGAATTAAAAAAATTATTTCAGTAAAATTTTGTAAAATACTGTTACTTCTTTGCGGACCGGCAAAATCTTCTGACGGATCGGTACCGGTCCGCGAACCGGCGGTTGGGAAACGCTGCTGTAGATACAACGGAAAACTGTTGTGTCTATTTCAATGCACTTACTACTGTAAATTGTATTTTATTTTCAAGTTTAACCTGTAATAGTACCTATTAAATCGCCGCCAATCTGGAAATGTTCCCATATTAGGAGAATTACATTATAAAAGTGATCTAGGTAGGTGTAACGGTGTTACAAAGAACGGGAAAACATCTGGATTTATAAATCCAGAGCAAATAGAAGAAAAAGGGCAAGATGTGAAGGAATTATAATTAAAAGATGTAAACAAACTGTTGATCAAACATTTTGGGAAATACTGGAGGGCAATAGAAGACCTCACATTTTATTTGTTCCTTCCATAATTGAAGAAGAAGAAGGGAACTCTAAAATTGTTGAAGACGAAAGTACGGTTAGTTGTGAATATATTCCAGAATTAAAATCTGTACTGAAATAAAGTTTTCATTTCTTATACTTTTCCAATATTTCAAAATTTCTCTGTTAGCCATTTTGCCGAGGTACTCTGTTTTTCTCGTAACTCAACAAATTGCATATAGCACTCGGTGGTACATCTTGGTAAGTCTGATCATATTTGGCCAACCATATAAAATGTAAAACCAAGGTTTTGGAACAGTGGTTTTGCCAAAACAATAATAGGAGATTTTGGATAGAATTCCCTAATTGTTGTGAGCAGATTTGATTTCGTTGTGACGGTGCAGCGTCACACCCTTGGTCTAATAAGTAAATTTTTCGCTTGAATACGGCGGTCCATACTTCAACCGATTAGCAATGACCGGTCTCAGACTAAGTATTTGCTCTGAGAATCTATCTAGATACTATTCTAGTAGTTAGTATATCGAATATATCGATATATTCATGCTTGTCGTTATTAATTTAGATCTCAGGACGTTGTGGAGTGCGTAAGTTGTTCTGATACCTCTACTACTTTCTGTTACTTTAATAAACCTGTAACATATTTCTTTCTTGTATAATATCAATGGTGATATTTGCTTTACTTTTTAAACATGTGAGTCTGATCTATGCAGTCTGAGGTTTTTCTTTTACATCTTCATAACACTAGAGTAGATATACTGATTGGGTCTCATACTAGCTCACATCGGTCATGTGATAAGTCCAGTGGTCGTACCATTTGTGCAGTGTGTCCTGCATGCGCATATGCGATTAGTTTGCATACATGTTTGCATTGCGTGCGTTATTGGGTTGCCTAGCTGTTAAACTGTTCACCTGTTATGCTGATGAACTGCACAACAGTTTCTTAAGTTTTGACACAAAAAGACTTAATATCTAACAAAGGCAAAAGAGCACATGTTAAAAATATGTATTTCCGTGTCGCAGGGCTGGGCGACATTGGTTGGATTATTGGTTTGTGGAACAACCGGTATATTCTTGACATTTAACTATTCTTGCGTGGTTTGCGAGTAATACTATTTTGCTAGTATTTTTTACAACTGTGTGCATTACTGTACTTGAAGATCTTGTTTTTACGATATTGGGCAGCCCTCTTTTTCAGAATTCATTAGACATTATCTTTTAAAACCTGAATTGCCGTTCCAGATTTCGTAGTGATGTAATAGCCTGATTTTTAGCGCTTTTAAGCAGTTTATTTACTTGGCAGTTAGTAGGATGTATTAGGATGCCAGTAGGATGTTGACAAGTATAGGGACAAGTTCATCACCCTTTCATAGTCTTTTCCGATATGAAAGTCATCGGATATCTTGAATTGTTACTATTCATCTCGATTTTTTTTTCGTCATACACGTTAAGTTAATCAGCAGATGTGTCATTTCTATTTCTCACATAGTTACATATAGGCTCTCCGTACTACTCAATAACTGGTAGGTTTCGTAGTTAAAGCGCAATTTACTTCTTTAGTTACGTTTATGACAGTATAAGTTAAGCAGAATGCGAGTAGGTTTACAAGAAATGGTAAAAACAATTTTTTTTAAAGCAAAAATACTTTTTTATTCTATAACGTTCAATAATAAGTCAATAGCCAGCTTCGGTGGATTAGTGGTTTGCATGTATGCTTCATAATCGCAAGGTCGCAGGTTCGATGTTTGGCTGAACTGTAATTTTTCATAGATGAGAAAAATTCATAGAATCCTTTTTTCGGATAGAAAAAAATCGTTTGACACGATAGAGATTCCTACTTGGGATAGAATTCCTTCAGATTCGGTTAAATTATAGTAGGTTCGGCCATATGATCAAAGTAATCGGTGTCATGAGTTACGAGGGATGCTTCGCCACCCCAATGCTTTGCCCAAAAATAAATAACATAAAAATAATAATAATAATAAAAATAAAATAAATATCAATAAATGTTAAAATGTGACACTCGTATCAATGATAAATTGCAATTTTAGATAATGAACATAGAATAGTATATCAAGTAATATTTAACTGATATTTAAGCTTCAACAAATTTCTTATCAGTGAAAGCGCCATAATGATTTTTCTTTCAGAATATCGTATTCCAAGTATACTTCAATTTGTGAACTTTCCGGTTGGTTCATTTTGTATACAGGGTGTCCAAAATAGGAATTTGGCACCATGTATTCGTGTCTCTAAAACAAAATAGACTTGATGTTAACCTTGCGTTTCGAACAAGTAGTAGCAAATCTGGTTCCTCTTCATAGTTATTCTTCAAAAATTATTCAAAAATCGAAATTCATTTTCGTAAGCGGATTTTGGGCATTTCCGTTTTAGTTACGTAAACGTAATTATTTTCCCAATATAAGGTAGTTTTTATAAAATAAGTTTTGGTAAGTAATTTTCCTGGCGCTCGATTACTGCTAAAAACAAGGTAGGTTGATGTAAACAAATGAGTGCTGCCGCAAAACAAAAAAAGATGCAAATAAAATAATGACATTTTTCAACATTGAGAATATTAGGGAATATTCAGGCAAGAAACAAAAATTCACCCTATGCGTTCTCATTTGTGTTCTGTTCAATTAGGCCTCACAGTAAGTTTTCAATCTCTCCAGCATTTGTTCCTAATTTACAAAGATTGCTTCTTGTGGTTTCTTGTACATCGTTTCTCTAGGATGATACCTACTTTTTCTATTCTATCATAATTATTATACGTTGCTTCTTTCATATCGTGTTATTTTGTACTTTTTCAAACTGGGCGTTTCGGTGTTTCCGCGTTTTGCATTTGTAACTAGGTGTATGACCTACCTTGTTAATCTTATTGTGTATTCTTTTTTCTTGTTTCTAGACAGTCTTAGTACTATGTTGTGCTTTATTTATTATGAATTGCTTCTCTACATTCGTCATTGTACAACTCATTTCTCTCTACTCCTCTTTTATCAACAGCTGTTTTTAGTACTGACCAGAAATGTTCACTGAGTTTGTTATTTGGTACTAACTCAATCTTGTTCTTTCCAGAAAATCGCTCAAGTCTGATGCATTTCCTCACGTTCATCCTATCGGTTATTACATAATCAATTTGATTAACTGTTGTCCCATTCGGCGTTAAGTCAAGTTCTCTTACTTACTAAATATAAAATCTATAATCTATGTTAAATATCTTATAAAATAATTTATGGTCAGAGCAAGTGGTTGCCAAAGTGGTCGATATCGACCCTCAGGGGTCGATATAACATTATTAGGGATGGATTCGGGATCACGGGTCGATTGGGGGGTCGACAGAAAAATATAAGACCCCTATTGTACGGGGAATATGTAATTCACTTAACTTGGATTACCGCTTCAGTTCAGTTCATTTATTTTACTTACTTCAGTTATTTTAGTTATTTTAGCAACCTTAATTATTTTAGTTGTCTTAGCTATTTTTGCTTTTTTTTGGTTATTTTAGTTAGTGGCCATAAGTAAAATACAGGGGGTCGATAAAAAGTCTAGAAGCTCTTGAAAGGGTAGATGACCAAAGAAGTCTGGTGACCCCTATAGACAGTTTAAGATCGACTACCCAATAGCATTTTTCCTTTCAAATGCGGAGCAATTATACTGCCCTGAGACAAAATCAATATTAAAATTTGAAGAAATACTTCATTTCCGAAGTATTTTGACCTGCTGAAACGGTATATGCTATTAATGTTTTGCGATTTTTGTATTACTGATGTACACTGGCTTGCAAAAAAATCGCATACACTTTAAAAATCAAGTAACCGAGTTTTTATGTAGTTTTTGCTATGTAAACATGACCTTTCTGACTTTTGACATTACATTTTTGACGGATAAATATGTCATTACGAAAATAAAACAAAATAGTTTTAATTGATTGACACTGACAACTTAAAAGTTAAGACTGACTTAATACAATCAAAAATAGGTGTACGCGAATTTTTTGCAAGCCAGTGTAGTTATCGATAAACAAAAACAATTTCTTAATTTTGCTTCTATTAAAAAAATTATCGTTTGCCTTTCTATTGAAATATTGGTTACATTAATAGGGACTTTTTGATTGACCTAGGATGAGCTGAAAGGAGACATTTTCATCACTCGAAACAGCCTATTGGGCTAAGCGGCGAATTGTAAAAACTCGTAATTTAGTCGAAAAAAATATACAGATGTAGAAAAAGTAATAAATACGTAAATATTGTGAAAATCGCCACTTTTTGAAACTTTTGCGTAATTTGGATTCGATAGATCTAAGTAATTCAGAAATTATGTTTTCAAATAAATTGTAACGTTTTTTCGTAAGGTTGTGTTATTATACCAAGTCTCTATTTCTTAACAACCTTATGACGTTTTTAGCACTATATAAGTATATTTCTTGAAATATTCTGGCCTTTTAACATCTTGTGGAGCAGAAATCTGTAATGCCAGTTTGGAGGCATAGTTGTGAAGGTTGACTTCATTGGGGTTGTAGAACTAACAACTCCATTGGGATTGTTAGTTCTACAACCCCAATTGATGTTCTTGCAATTTAGGTTTTCTAGGAGTATGGTAAACTTTGTGCTTACAAAATATACTCCTCAGTCCGTTCAGGATGAGTTGGTTGTTAGGTGGTTTGTAAGTATAGAGAATGTTGATTGAAGAGCAATTCTTAAAGATTAATTTAAGTGTCACGGCCTATAATTGATAAATGACTGTTAATTATACTTGTGAAGCTACAATGTTCCGTTTTGTGATTATGTTAGTCTCCCCGTCCTATTTCTGTTTCTCAGTCTTTTCTAAAATTAAGATCAAATTGTACACTATATTTTGTGCACGAGATGTAGAGCCAATAAATAGTATAGAGAGTACCTCGCCTTTAAGATGTGTCAAATCAATGCACTCTAGTTTATACTAGACAGAAGTAGTAACATCAAAAAATTCGATGGAGATACTAATTGAAAACAAGGTAATATATTATTTGTAGTAATTAAGGATTATATTATAACAATATTAAATGCAATTTGCTGCTTATTGTTAGTGGCGTCATTGTTAGCTATATTGCTAATTTATATTGCTATGACTGTTTGTACTCATCACAGAGAAATCAGCACAGGCGGTTTTCGCTTTTCGTGCGAAACTTTTTCCCTCATGGATAGAAGCTCTTTTTATTCACTTTACCATAGTTAACTATTGTATTGTCTGTGACTATTTCTTTTTATAGATTTTTGAATCTATACATTGTTTATTTAAAAGAAAAGAAAATATTAACTACTGTTTCTCCAAAACTTAAGTAGTATATACTGCATATGTTGAGTTCTTCGAATTGGGCCAAACCTGTGGAGCAAGTATCAGCTCCATGGTGCAATGAAGTCTTGGTAGCATAGACCTTCTAAAGGCATTTTAAACAAAAGTCAATCACATGACATAATCAAATTTTATTTTAATGTTTCTGTTCGAAGGGGCAAACATGTAAAGTATTTATGTCCAAGTATGGTCAATAAATTAATGGACAGTTGCGAATCACATTAAAATATTTTGAATCCAAATTTAGTTAGCAACTAAAATGGAGATTTTTGTACGGTATTTTATCGATTCTACAAAGAAAAATTAACTGATTAGTAGTTATAAGTAGGTATAAGTACAATTTTGCTTTATGTTGTACAATGTACATGCTATGTATAACTATAAATCATTTTGCTTTTCTAAAAAATACTAGATTTAAATTTACTATGTAAATGCTGATTCTACACCCTGTACACAGCTACACATCATGCTAATGTCTGTGTAAATTATTACAACAGTGACTGAATTATAAATAGATATTACCGGAGGTCCTCATAGAATTACTATTTGTAATCGAATAGAATCGAACGAAATAAAAAAAGTAATACGAATGGTGAAGAATACGAATGGCGCGAAAGAGTCTAAGCCGGCCATAATACGATTTTATCAAATAAAATTTGGCGTGCAAGCAAAATGTAAGTAGGTTGCTTTTTTCGAGAACTTACTCCTTAGGATCATCCGTAGGATGATATAAATTAAACTCTTGGAAGACTATCTGGACCCTTTCCTTCCCTCGTCCTTGGAATTCATATCGGCACGTCGTTCTTGCAGGATATGGTGCAGGATACGAAGGACTCGTTATTGTACCATTTTTGACGCTGTCGCTAACGTAATTTGCGTCACAACTAGATCCTATAACAATAATAAAAAAGCGTTTAGTGGAAACTGACTCTCAAACAAATATATTTTTAAAAAAGTTAAATTTAAACGTAAGAAAAAGTTTTTCTTCTATTTAGTTCCAAAAATACATAAACCCAGCATTAGGATAATTTGCATTTCTAGCAGCTTGGAATAAGTTTAGGGGAACTAGAAAAAAAACTCTTTAAAAAGTTTCATACACGAACAGCTTGTAAAACTTTTACAAGCCTGTACGATGATATTAAAACGACGTTAAAAGCGATTTCGTATCCGCCTTTACGTAAGATTCGAAAATGGGCACGCTAAAGCTTTATTGAGATGAAAACTCTTTTACTTTATGAAAAGACCTTAACTATTAATAATTTCTAAGCTAATTAACTTCATTAGCAGTTCTCGTCATTACGAGGTAGAAGCAGGGAAGTAAATTTCAGGACCTGACTTATAAACTGGAACGAAACATATTTCAAAGAGGGAAGTTTAAAACACCTAAAATAATTTATCATTAATAATATTTATCTGCATGCCCAATAGAATATTTCTTTTCATAAATATTTCATTTGTGTTCAATATAGATGTAAAATTGTGACCTAAATATTTTAAAGCTCAAATTATTTTGTACATAAATGGATTTATTGAAACGACCGTTTTACTCTAAATAGGTATATAATTATGTGATCGTCATTTTGATAATGGAATAAAATTATTTTCAGAAAAGTATAAAATATTAAAACCATATTGACATAGCTCCCGTTTATGTTTCAATTTAACTATTGTGTATTTTTTCGTAAAGTATTCTTTGAATCTACAATAAATATAAATTCCCAAACCATCCATAGTTTGCTCGTTAAGAGTATATTGATTTGAACACGTGTTTCAAAAGTCCGTTCGTCGGTCGGACCGTGCGGTTTTTTGGAATTCCAAGATTTCGAATTCAGATACAGAAAGAGTATCAAAAATGTAGAAAAAAATATATATATAGACACCAATTGGTCCAAGTGAAAAAGTGTTGACGGTTCATACTTAATTTTAAAGATTGCATAACTTGAAGGGAATATCGGATTTATTGAAACCTTTTACTGTAGTATTCAACATAATTGCCTTTCTATTTCAGAAAGCACTTCCTCCAAGAACTAAGCGCGGTTTCTAATGGATTGTTAGGAACACCAGCTTTACAGCCAGGTCAAACATTTTTAATCTAAGTGTTTAAGTGATATTTAAAAAAAATCCTGCTTTGCCCCACGTTGTGACAGACAATAAATACTGCGGTGATAATTTGAATAATAAACAAATTAAATTTATGAACTGAAATTGGCTAGCTAAAATAAAACACCCCAATAATTCTGGGCTCAATAAGCTAACTCAATCTTATCTTTTTGTCACGATGTAGAATGGACTTACCTATCTTTCTTACTTTACTTCCATTTTCTCTTGGAAAGATTAACTAGCGTACGAACCTCCGCTTTCCTCTTTAACAATACCAAACTGTCAAATCTAAATATCGATGGATCAGTTGATTGATTTAATTTATAAAAAGCAAGTTCCTTCTTAATTATATAATGTAAATTCAAATAAAGTGTATTCTTTAAAATAATTTACTTTCCCATATGTTTACATAAGTAGGCCCATAACCTTACTTTTTCTATAATATGAAATAACAACGAGACGAGACCAGAAATTCTTAAACTTCTTAAAGCTAATTACATAGAAAGGATCTTTATGAAATTCTGAACAAAAAGCTATGACATTTCTTCCACTTGACTAACACTTAACATGACATTGACTAAATTAGAGTGGTTGTCCAATTTTAATAGTAACAAAAATATAAAATAAATGCCGATTTTTCGTTACACATCTTCCTCGATGCCTGACTTAGCATTAGTGGATTTGGGAAGGTTAATAAAATAGTCCTTGAAGCTTTTTGATATCCAGTGAAGTAACTCCATAAAATTATGGTATTGTTTTAAACTTATGGGGCGTAGATCTTCGCTGACCAGAACGAAATCGTTGGACAAGGTTATTATGTTTTCGTTGGGAACAACTTAAATTTACAGTTTTAAAATCAGCACTATCGAAACTAGCAACCCAATATCAGCAGAAGAACATTTTAAATGTACATGTTTTGAAATTAACGTGGGTTCTGGATCTGTATTTCTTTTCTTATTACTACTGTAGATTTGCTCAATCTAAGTGGATTTTTAAAATCTTCTAATGTCATTTCAAAAACCTTATACGGTTTTTTGTCACAACAGCCTTTTACAAATTGAGCCCAGTCATGATGTGTAGATATTTTCATAGCTTTAAGTTGCTTTTCTTTCTATTACCAAATGAATGAGGTCTACTTCCATATGTGCATGACCTCGCACAGGAAGTATTTGTGATGTATCATCGTGTTTTACAATATCTTCTACCCTTTTTAGTATACCAGATGAAATTTCATTGTCGTCTCTTGCATCAATTTTAATGTTTCATGCCACACTAAACACGTGGTTTGATCAGTTGTTACATCCAGTACCGTAAAATGTAGGGTCCATAAGTTTCTTAGATAAAAAGAGTTGCTGTTTGTCAGACATTTTTGAAGGTCTACCATTAGAATCTTCTCTTGTGAGTTTTCAGCACGTGACCGTATTCCATCTAAGTGCTTTAGCTTATATCTTCTTTTTGCATAATCCAGCTGTGCATTTCCTCTTGTATTACAGTTCCCCTTTCTGTATCTGTAGTAGCATCTTTCAATCACAGTTAAAAAGCATCATATGCATCGCATGTCTTAGTCGGCTGGGTTTTGAAAAAATACATGTCTGCATTACAGACCTTTAACAGCTGAAAATCCTGCTTAAAAGACGCTGAAAAAGTCTTTTAGTTTGAAAGCTGAAAAACTATTAAAGACGCATCCTACTTAGGCCTTGAGTACATCAAAATATCATCAAAAATACCTAGTATTAAGACGGGAGTACTCAAACGTTTGTAGTACACTAACATTTGCCGTAACATCTGATCAAATTTCATTCGCTAAATTCATGTGAAGCAGGTTTTGGACAAACAACCACTGTACCCTAAAACTATTACCTCTTAGCATAAACAGAACAGTATAACCACAGTTTAGCTAATTCATCCGCCCCTTGTACACCAATTGGAAGATTTATATCTTAAATTAACACATAAGGTTGCAAATAAACGCCAATGCGCAATGGTAGCTGTCAAATGCATATGTAAAACGTCGATTACATTCTAAATGCAGAATTTCAACTACCAACTTCACATGGTACATCTGCATTATACCATGTAGTAACTTTTCTGAATAAAATTACATGACATACATGACATTTCGTCTAACGACAAGCCGTGCCCAGATTCTTAAGTATCTTTTATGAAAATTTTGTAAAATATTATTTACTTTATGTATCTATAAATTCTTATTATCGTTATCACTGTAAAAACACATACACCGTGAAATCATTTCGAATCTATTTCTTAACATCACACTCCTGCACTAAAAAGTGGATGTTTGAAAATCAAAACCTTGCTCCGATAATTCGTTGTAGTGAGCAACGAGGTGGGCAATAAATGTTGCTCAATAAAAAATATAAACCCAAGATTTGCTTTATTTTATCAATATTTCTATTTTTCCATAGAACCATATTTGATAATCTGCGCAAATTACAAATGCGTAATTTTGCTGCCCTGGTTTTTGTCCAATTGACAGTCTTTTCCACATAACAGTTCATCCATTGAACAATAGAAAAAAATTCTAATGGTGAAATATTATCCTCTAAGTAAATTTGAACCGTTCTTTCACAGTAAATTCAAATAATACTGCATGAGCTTCAGTAACTAACAAGTCATTTGCAGTTACAAAATCAGTTTCTTCGTCAAAACTTCAACTTCCTTTTTTGGACTATTTTGATCAATTGCGACGTGATATCAATTGGCTCATAATTGCCTGTGAATGTATTTATTGGGAGTAAATAACCTTTCATCAAAAATGCTGAGTTAAACATTCTTTTTACATTCGTTTATGCGTCGCTTATATTTATATCAGATATTACCTGTGCAGAGCTTTTACACGAATTATTGATACGTCTTCACATTTAATATTTAATACATTCAATCATGTTGAAATTTCTACATTTTTTATTTATCAGATCGCTTTTTAAGGGCTTTTCCATAGTTAGACAGCAAAAATTATTTTATGATTACACAGGCCCACAAAAAAAAGAGAAAGGTCTTGTAGTTGAAAAGTGAGGTACCATGCCATATTTGTGTGCTGAAAACGAATCTGGGGTCAAAATTGACCCATCACCCAAAAATTTCGACATAATCTCAAAACACTTCAAAAAACACCTCAATAAATTTACTAACTTTTTTTTGTGGGTTTGCGACAGACCCACAAAAAGAAAAAAAAAGTTTTGTAGTTGAAAGGTGAGGTACCATATGCCAATAGGATTTCGACACATCAAAAAACGCTTTAAAAAATACCTCAATAAAGTTATAAAAATGCATCTAAACAAAATCCTTGGGTAATGGTCGATTCTGACCCCGGATTCGTTTTCAGCACGCCAAAAAGCATACAGTATGGTACCTCACCTTTCAACTACAAGACTTGTTTTTTATTTTGTGGTTCTGTGTTATCGAGTAAAAGAAGTGTTTTCTATAAGCTATTCATGTTATTTTCAAATTGATGCAATCAGTTTTAAGATTCTGCATCATGTTTAGATTTAAATATATTTGAAGTCTTAAGGACGATGTTTATATTTGCTTTGAACGTAACGCCAGTGCCCATTGCAAAGTTATCGCTGAGCGGGCGTTATAAATGATAATGTCCGCTTATAGTGTCCTGGTTGTTATGGACTAATATAGTTCGTATCACAGGTATAAACAACAAATAATATGCAAGTGAAAAATGAAATATTTTTATGTCTTACTTGGATCACACTTTAAAACTACCAAAACTTTCATGGCGGTACCTGTAGAAATGGTAGTTATTAACATTAAAATATTAACATTCTAACTTTCTGTAACCCAAAAACCGCTTTTATATTAAAGCGTATATGCCTAAGTATTAATTTGTTAGCACACAAACAAAACTTTTCAACATTTATATTTCTATGTCGTTCGGCATTAAGTCAATTTAACTTTTAGAGGCTATTGTAACAATCTATTTATATACATTATCTACAGTCCATCTCGTGTTATAAATGACCTACGAAGAGAACCATTTTGAGAACTGGAATCGATATTTCCAAACCATTAAACTTGATACGATTGAGTAGAGTAATTTAAGTGATAACGATAAGAATTTTAACGTTCAGATTGAATCTTACAAACAGAAGACCCCAGGTGCAATCTGTAAGGAACAAATCGCTGTCGAGGGAGATCCATTCCTTAGAGCCCAAAATTTGATTACCGTCTCTCTTGGCAACGCTGCCTTATCCGGGTCAATATCGAAAGTTTAAACGCATATTTATTAGCTACTGTTAATGGCAATTTATAACGTCAAAAGATTAAACTGAAAGCGGACGTATTCGAGGAAAATGAAGTGAGTGTTAAGTAATGAATTCTTAAACAAAGGGAAAATTAAAATACTTCAGTCTTGGATTTCATGTTTTCCTTTTGTGTGCGAAACTGTTTTCATATAACGATTTAAAAGGGAAAAGTTATAATAAGTGTCACATATAGATCAGGAAAAAAAGATTATCCACGATTCTGCAAAAAATGGAGAGAAAAATAATATCAAAAAAGCTGTTCTAACTACCACAGCTTCTGTGAATGCCATCGTGTTTTCTCGAGTTAATCTCAACAGAAAAAGTGTCGTAGTTAGACAAGCAGTGGCGCATTGATTCATCTCTCCTAGATATGTGCTTTTGCTGCAGCGAACGGAAAAGCTTCCTGTGTCTGAATTGTTGAGAGAGCTTTAATGGACACAAGATATATGTTAACGTGTTTTGTTCCGTTACTCTTATAACTTCCTTACAACACCATTTAAATCTTTGGAACTGGAAAATTACCTCGAAGAATAACATTGATTATTTAAGACGGTAAAAGTTTCAATCGCATAAAATTGTAGTAAATATTCATAGGAATCTTATCCAATCAAGATTCGGAAATTCTATTGTTTGGGAAATCAAATTGACTTGACTGATGAATTTTTAAACTACTCGGTTCAATCTCGGCTTTCGTCTCTAGAGAAAAAGTTCATGCGTGTGATTAGATTTCTTGTTTTACTATGAGGAAATATTAAACAAGTGCCAGAAATAGAGGTTTGTTGATAAAAAATAATTCTATGATAATGAAATAATATGGAAACTAACTACGACAGGAAACACGCGAAAAGTGGGGGATTTCTAATCTATCTGGAGATTACCTTTATTTAATCCTGACCTACAATTAATATGCGAAATAATACCTTAGTGCTGCTGTTAATGAAGGGAATTGGTAAATGAAGGCGCCTATTAAGCTCAGTAATTAAGGATCATTTGTGCTAAAATCAATTAAGTTGGCAGCTGAAGAGAACAGTGTTTCATCGTAATATAAAACGGCAGATTGAAACAAAAGATGTCCTCGTTTGTTAAATTTCAAGCTAAAAGTTGGTTACGACGTTTAACACTTAAAAACTTAATTAAAAATCCGTTTTCCTATTTAGAAGTAATAAACACGCTTTATAAATATGAAAGGTTATTTCGAATCTAAATTAATTACTTGTGGTGCTAAATAAAATTAATTTAAGTAAAAACTCAAAATATAAATATTGATATGTGTACCTGTACATAGTTACTTTTTTTTAATTTTATGTCTACATTACGCAGGAACTAACGTAAGGTCATATGTCCTCCCATTCTACATACAACACAATCACCACACCACGCATATCTGACGCTGCCGAATTCTACAATTTACTAGCGGGATTTGAACCCACGACCTTTGAAATGCGAGTAGTACTCTCATACCATTCGTCTGCCGCCGGCTGCAGATGTACATTGTTAATAAAAATCTTGTTTACGGTATACAAGTTCCCTGGCCCTTTCTAAACTTCTCTTGCAGAAAGGACTTGCGTAAGCTTGTAAAATTTAGTAAATGAAGCAAACAGAAGATACTATAAGACATTTTACTGTTGGAAAATAAACTATCAGGCAAGTAGTTTGTATTATCAGAATACAGGGGCACCGGGAGTTGGAGCGGACCGTTAAGATTTCCACTCCGCCCCCCATGACGAAGTACATTGCAAATAAATACAGTTAATTTTTTTTAACATAATGTTTATATCCATTTAGGAACTGTTGCTAGTCACCATATGAACTGTACAAAAACTAATTTGACGTTACGCGTCAATATTACTTCTCGCGGTGCTCTAAAACATTTTCGTTTATACCAATAATTTGAAATAATGATAAATGTTTATTTTAATAATAGTCACTTATGCTTTTGTTTGATAATATTATATATTATATATTTTATATAATATTGATATATTAAATTAATTCCTTAAGATTAAAAAATAAATTTGGTGGTTGCTCGCAACCAAGTCACAAAAGAAATGTACAGTTTTTGGAACAATATTTTATATTTTATGAGACATAGTTACATTATGGCAGACCTCTTTTCTGGTTCTGAATCTTTTTCAGTTATCTGCACTTTTTGATAAAAATCATAGGAAATTTGATCTATTGTGTTATTTATTAATAATAATGATGTGAGGTTTCAACGTGTGATTGGTTGAAACTATCTGGAATATAATCGCCTTTCTTTAAATTTTAAAATAGGAGATCAAAATTTTCAGTTTGATGTTAGAGGTTATCGTATCGTTGGCTTTATTGTTTAAACCTTTATATGAAAATTAAGTTATACCGTAGTCAGCCTGACTACGTTTCCAGGTTATAATGGGTACATTTAATGCAAGTGAATTGACGGTGTAACCTGGCACTTTTTTTGAAGGATCTGTTTCAGCGGAATTATTTCCCCTGTTAATACCCCTTTAGAAATCTTAGTAAACAGTCAGTAATAACATTAGACTTTGATGGTCTCTAGTTTTAATAACGACGTAATTTGACGTCCCTGTTTTTTTTTAAACTATTAAAAATGTGTGATTCAAATTTGTTTTAACAACAATTTAATTTGTCATGCAGTATTATTAATATTAATATCAGTAGTAACTTAGAAAACGAAAATAATTATAAAGTTGAAGATTTATTCACTGCAGAAAGTCAGCAGCAGTAATTTCAAGGTGTAAAGGTGTTCTTGTGTTGTTTAAATATGGCCATTAAGTTTTATATTGCCTCTGTGGATTAATGTGGAAAGAAACGAACGTAGTGTAAGTTATTTTGTTAGATGATTATTTTCGAATTTCAAACGTTTGATTTATGTTCTTTATTTACTTGTTTATTGTTTTTGACAAAATTTTTAAACTTATGTGTTAAAGTATCGTCACACTTATTCGTCCCAGAGCATACATTTCTTTACTAATTAAACAAATATTTATTATTTATTTCATTATTTATTTCATATTTATTTCATTATTTATTTCTTTATTTACGCTGGAATAAAACTGTATTTATGAAACTGTAAGTTTACTGAATAATTTTTTTCGATTTTTTTGCGTCTCAAATAATACTAGTGTTATGTACATATTTATCATATTCTAGGTTGTGTAACAAATTTATTTTTGATTGTAACAAATTCATGCCATTTGTGGGGCTTTTGTTTATATGAAAGATTTTATTGGTTACAAATTGGCAGCTCAATCGAGGGTCTTTTATCAGTTTTTGACAAAATTTTTAAACTTATGTGTTAAAGTATCGTCACACTTATTCGTCCCAGAGCATACATTTCTTTACTAATTAAACAAATATTTATTCTTCTGCATATGACACCATTGTTATTACTCACCATCGCAAGTGCACAAAAATAATCATTGTGCGTTCTAGTACAAAAAATAATTACAAAATATAAATGACTTATAGAGTCAAAAAACACGGACGTTTCCAATCTTAAACAATACTATTTTGTGTCCCAAGGGCAGAAAGCTAGCATTTGCAACCCACAGTTGTTTGCAGGAGGCAGTTGCAAGGGCCAGTTGCTAATGCTTTTCTGTCTGAGTGACATTCAATAGTTTTTTGCCTACTTGATAGATTAACCTGACTTTAAAAAAAGAATTCCAAAATGCATTAGCACTAAATGCAATTTTTTAACAAATTAAAATAAGCATATTTCGTTTAAAAATGTGAATACAAAATATTAATAGCAACAAAAGTTATCTATTGTCTGTTCTAACTACAAATGTCAAATTTTTAAAATGTGCTAAAAATTGTAACTTATCTAATAGCAGTGTAAAGATCTATGACGTAAGAACGAAAAAAGTTTCAAAAAAATAAGAGGGCGAAAAAAATCATAACTGCCCTCAAAATAGGACATTAATGAAACTCTTTTCAGGTGGGCGAAAATATTATAGCCCGAAACGTGATGCCGGCCTTTGTCAGCACGGCATGTAGGATGCGCATCATCAAGCATTGAGAAATGTTTTGGTTTCCTAAACTATAAAAGCAGCTTTCCCATATAAGCTATGTATTTATAATCATAGATATACAATCTATATTAAAGTTGCTTGTTAAATTATTTTAATTTCCATCGAGCCTGTCTGAATATCTTCATAAAACAATATATTCATAAACCAATTTTCACATCGCTTTGAACTAGAATAACAAAGATGTTTTTTCGCCCAGAGGTGTTTGGATTAAGGAAAATAAGAAATTTCTCTTATTAGAAATGACAGAAACATATTAAAGTTTATTCTTGCAAAAGCTCAGTTTTTTCTTACATCCGCATTTAATATCTTACAATTAATAAATCAACAACGTCCCCACAGTTTCGTAGATGACTAATGAAAGCGTAGGTATATAAAACAGAGTGAAGATAATTTATTTAAGAATTTTCATGTAATACTTACGTATTACTACGCTGCCAATGTGTCTACGGTAGCGTACAGGTAAAAACGAGCTTTTTTTACACCAAAGTGTACTCTGGAAAATTTATACCTGCTATAACCCAGATAATATCACGAGTGTTTTTGGTTGCATCAATAAATTTCCATCTTGCAAGAAACGCTTGTTATTTAGCAAGTAAATGAGAGCAAATTACCCGGTAAAACGAGTTGGTAAAGCGTACACGAAGTAATTTTCATTGAAATTGAGGTCGTAACTATCCGAATTGCTAAACCACTTATCGTGAAATAACGAATACAATTTATAAGAATAATCAACTTGAACTAACTTAAGAAGTTTATGTATTACTTTTTGAGTATCTACTATTGCAATCAGAACAAATAGATGGTAGCATATTTAAGTTTTCAATATAAGTAACTTTCAAAGATTTTCGGTTATTATATTCTCAAATAGTGATCTAATCTTTGGTTCTAACGATTTCCATAATTAAAATAATGATTAATTAGAGTCATCTACCATTAGAACAGGCGATTACAGGTGTGGGACTGAATGACCGAATAGTGAAATTCATCAATCGAGCAACAGAGTTATTCAGAATTAACTAAGTATCCAAATATTCCTTATTGAACTGCAGTTTATAGTGATACTGTTAATGTTAGCAGTTAGTTAGCAGCAGTCAACTGCAGATCCAAGCAATTTAATCATCTAGTCCAACAAGTCCCAAGTGTTAATATGTCCGGCTATATGCACATTGTACATATTTTTATTTCACTCCACACGTTTTCTATCGGGTTTAGTTTTCAGTGGAGGGTGGCAGACGCAAAATCTCGATATTATTGATTGATAGTGTTTTGCAATATCCTCAATTATGTATTGATCATAATTTGCCCGGAATACAAATATTTGTATTTAGTTCTGATTTAGATAATTTTCTTCAAAATGCAAATTTTATACCGATCCACGTTTGAATTTTTTCTAATTATCTACTATGGGATGGAGCATTGTCCATTACAACAATTGTATTTTCTGACAAATTAGGAATTAACTGACTTTCGAATCAGTTTTCAAAAGTAGGACCATCCATTCTATCGTGATAGTCTTGTGCATTTTTCTTTTCGAGAAAAGTCAGTTCTGCTCTATCGGTGAAACCATTTTCACTAACTGTATGTAACAAAACAAAACTAGGCCCACGTACTATAATAGCTTTTAAGCCTGTTGTAAGACTACAAATAAATGCACTGCTAGTCGATTTGACAGACTTAAATATGGGGAAACCTCCCTACTGGTAGACTCTGTTAATAATTATCTAATTGATAAATAATTGCAACACTAAATTAAAAATTTAATATTAACCCTGTGTGGTGTGTTACTATGAAGCCGTTTAACAAATATATATGTTATTATTAGGTTTTTAGTTTTATATTGTATTATTCTGTATATAATAAACGAATTTTTAAAAATGAATAAATTTACTTTCACGTTTCACGTTTAGCTGTTCAGAAAATTTTAAAAAGGAAATTAAAAAATCGAAATAAGATAGTGTTTCTAATTTACTTCACTATGAATACTGATGTTGCCAGATATGTGATATACATGATCCTCCATATTAAATCGACATACCAAGCCTTGGCAGACCCCTACATTCACGAAACTTTAGGGCTATAAAAAAAGATACAATATATATTTTGTTTCTTTCCTTAGAAGGAAAGTTATGTTACCAAAATCGACAAAAAACGAAAAAGGTCATTATTATACAAGACAATGCTCAACCAAATACATCCTAATTAACAAAAATAGTATATTAAAGAACGAGTTACATAAGGCATGATTTATTGCACGAGTATAACTTTAGAAAACGAGCCGCTAGGGGCGAGTTTTCTAAAGGACGAGTGCAATAATGACTTATGAAACGAGTTTTTTTTTGCTATTTTTTCTATTTTGCGCCTTTTATTCCCCTTTTAAATAAAAAAAATCGCAATTTCAAAATTTAGGAAATTTTGTGGTAATTGACAACACCGATGTGACATTTGAAATTTCAAATTTTTAGAGTGAAGCTTTTGTCAATTTTCTGTTTTTTTCAATTTTTTTTAAATGCTACCAACTTTCAAAATAGAAAACCACTAACTGCATTAAGCTTGGAAATATTGTGGGAAATACATGTGGGTTATATTCTTTTTGAAACTTAAGGAGTTTTGGGAGGCAGGCATTTTGATTGGAATGAAAACTAATTGTGGTGGATCTGACAAGTATGTATTCAAAGAGAGTATTTGGTCGGGTCTTACTGCATTCTGAGATTAGGGTGAACGGGAGACCACACGACGTTCCCCCATAAAACTGGCTGTCTTCTACCCAATCCCTGGAACCTGGATACCCGTATCCAGTATCCGTATCGTTGGCTCGTCATGTTTCCATACCCCGGTATGGAAACATGACGAGCCAACGGATGAAGCAGTCAGATCAAGTGTGTGGTAGAGAAATTCGCAAGGATTCTCGACAGTTACTCATACCGATGAGGGGGAGCCCTGGTAATATGAGACCGGTGTGGGCGGATTTGAGTCCCGCCTTGGACAAGGTCACTCATGGTCACCGTAAGGAACCCGCTGTTTGACTGAATTTTAAGGAGGAGAATCGAAGTGAGGTTAATCCCGGTGTGAAGGGGTAAATTCATGCCTATGGGAAACTGCATGCCGCCAGGTAACTGTGCTTAGGATGCTATCCAGGCCACCCTATGACTCTATCAACTCTATGACTATGAATGCAGCTGGGTAATGTGATCAGGAGAAGCTCTAAAAGCCATTACTCTTAAGGGGTGTTGAAGCGAATACACAGTCTCTCACACTCAAGACAATTTCACCTCACTGAGGTACATACCAGGAGTCTATAACGTGTAGACTACAAACGGAGCTCTGTCGAGGGCTCTCCAAGCCTATAATCTGGTAGATCGCGTATGCAATTAGTATTCGCATGCAATTAGTATTTAAACAGACTTTAGCTGCACAACGTCTGACGCTACTCATTGCATACAGGGCCACTTGCTACGCACAACTAACTTAATACAGCTTTGGCGTACACGATGTGTTCGCTTGCGCGTATCAAGCATAACTGCTGTCTAAGTCCCGCCAACGTCCTGAGAAACGGCTTTCAATATTTGCGAGAGTGAAACTACTGTTTATGACTATACTGTGGTTACTATCGTATGTGCTAGTTATGTAAATATAAAATAGCTATTATTAAAAAACTCTATTTTTGTTCTCATTCTGTTTGTTTTATTAACTTTGTAATAAATAAAATAATAAAATCACAGCCTATTTTAGAAAAAAGTCTTGTGAAATCATGGTGTTATAAAGATACGTATGCATTATAAAGGTCCATTCTGGAACGATATGTACAATTTTTAGCAAATGTCTTGTCCCGAGTAAAAGCACTACCGCTTTAATAATCGAAATACCCTTATATACTGTATACGAAAGAGATACAATGAGATAGAGATTGTCATCTCTATCTAATTTGATTTTCGACATCAACATTTGCTAAAGATTTACTACATATTGTATATGTACTGTATATGTTTTGCATATTACTTGCGTCTGCATCTGATATTTTCCTATACCATCTTAACATCTCTAGACTATTTTAATGGACATAAATAATAGATTTGTTTCTGCCTAGAATTTTTGATGAATGTACTTTCTTGAATTCCGACATTCTTTTTTAAGCGCTTTACAGTTTGACCTTTTATAATTTTGCGCGTAGACTTGTGACAAAGATCTGCACGTTATCTGCATGTTTGCATCTGCGAAACACAAGTAAAAAGCCACTGTTAGAGGTCTAGGCCTATTTTTTATATTAATAACGAATGCACGCACGCACGCACTCACGCACTTGGCGTATATATGTACATTGCAACTGGTTAATACTAACTAAGTAGCAATTTGGTTTGAATTAATCTTACTTAAATCTTAAGGTAAGTACTCACAGCAGCCGATCCGCAGGCGGATGTCATACGATTGGTTGGTTTGAGTCGATTTGACTCAAACCGACCAATCGTATGACATCCGCCTGCGGATCCGCTGCTGTGAGTACTTACCTTTAGTCTAATAGACTTAAATCTAGACAAATGTTAACGGTTTGTTGATTGTACTCCCATTAGCGCACTCCGCATCTATATATTTAAAACACAAGGCTTATTTTTGTTCCAGTTCGTTTGAGAGTTCCACCAGACCGATTTACGTCGTTCTTTTTTTATATTGAAAGTTTCACTGTGTAGATTAGTTAACACTATTTAATTTTTATATTTGTTTAATGTTTATATTTTTAATTGAAATAAATATAAAATGTTTAATTTGAGACGCGTGAATCGGACATTCACTTGGGGCGCCCTCTCACTTTCTACGCTAGTAAGTTTTAGAACTATTCACGATTACTAATCTAGGTATTAGTCAACACACCTTAGTTTTTATTTTTATTAAACTTTTATATTTTTAAAACCGTCCTTTTTTTCAGTCTGTAGAATTTTAGTATTGTGATTTTTTAATTATTTAAAGCTTTAAGCAATATTTGTAATCGATGCATTTCAATATTCCCAAGGCCGATTGCTTCATTACGTTTTGGTACTAAACATCCTCCCTATACCTGCTTACTATGCCACCAGCAGTTTCAAGTCGAGTTTCACGGTATTTGCTCTGGAGCATTTTCACAAAATTTTATATTTCTGCCTGTCTCTGTGCGTTCGTTCTTTCGAAACTTTTAAATTCTGCAGATTGGGATATTTGATAAAAAACTAGAATAGGAATGTCTAAGAACTAATGTTTTATCTCTTAAAGAGCATGGACAAAATAACCGACAAAGTTTCGAAAGCTGGTAAATTAAGTATACATATATGATATACGATATGAATTCATGCAGAATTTTATGATAAGAATGAGTCCCAGTGGGAGATAAGTCGAGGGGAGGGGGTAAGTCAGTAGAAGGGGTTAAGTTGAGGAAGAGATAAGTCGGAGGGGCAAGACGGAAAAAGCAGTAAGATCGGGGGCAGCTAAAGGAGGATGATGGGATGATGTTAAGGAAATCCTTCAATAAATTAGCCTTTTGACCGTCATGTCTTGATGAGGTTTTCCTAGTATATTTTAAAGCATTTCTTTCATATGTTTTGTTTGCATTTTATTCACTTAATTTAATTTACACTAAATCGAAAGAATTTTGTCTTTTTAACCTTCGAACAAGTCCACAGTTGTCAAGTAGTTGTAGCACTTCGACATTCTTGTGTTTAGGAAATGAAAAAGGGAATCTAGGAGAAGAAAGGGGAGAAAAGGGAAATGAAGATTTGCGCGTCTGTTATTAGGCAGCAATATAAAGAAGACATTAGTGTACTGTCGAAATACCGTTTGTCTTGTGTGTTGCAGCATCCCCGTGTGTCTAAAATATTGCTATTTATGAAGAACAGATTCGCGTTTTGAATTTATGTACATAAGTAACTATCCAGCGAATTCAACAGTAGAAACCATGTTTGCGGACTCTCCTACCAGTACATTTATTTAATATGTAAGACTGTTCCCATATACTAACACAACATAATCGATAGCAAAGCAAAGTGGCACTAAATGATTATTTTGTTAGGCAACAAGTTAGAAAATGTCTAAAATCTTTAAATAAATAACAACTATTGTTATAATTAGTGTATTTTTACGTTGGAGTAATTAAAATTGTAGAGTATATAATTATGGATCTGCTGGTTCTTCATTAAATATGAAAATATTAGTAAATAATTTTATGCCAAGTGTCACACCCGTTACACACTTTAAAGTTTTATGCTTCAAAACTTACAATAAATTAATAAATTAAAATTTAAAGATACATAATAATATCTTCAGTTATTTCATTTTAATTTTGCTTAAAGTTACTTTTAGAGTAAAAGATTTGCTAGTATGTAACGGGTGTGACATTTGACATGGAATGGTCGGAATGTAATAATATAATTTGTATGCGTTGTTCCCATAAATTAACACTGTAAAACTTATTTAGAGTTGGTGTTTTATACATAAATGTTGATGGATGTTAACTACAGCATGCATATTGTAGATGTATTAGTGCATGTTACACACCTTTTAAAGCTGACAATGAGTTTACCTCTCGCAACCAGTTGTTAGTTAAAATAAGTTAATGCTACTTTGATGCTGAAATCTTATAAAGGGCCACTTTAATGCGACCACGCTTATTTATAGTACTAGTCGAGTTCTCCTATTTATTATTAAAATTTTGAATTCTGTAATTGTAGTACTGATTACAAAAATTCTTTTTTACTGCAATTGAATGTGACGAAACTGAAAAATATTAAAAATCCAGAGGTCTCTTAAACCCATAATTTATATGAACTGAGTGATTATACAATGGGTAATTTCCCTAGAAGGTACATTTAGTTCGGGATAATTTGTCAACATGCTGAGATTATATTTGAGGCACTGAGTCAAATGGTTTGGTTAATACCTTAAAGTTCTATAACAACAGTTAAAGGGATAGTTAAAAGGATCAATTATTATCATCAGGGGTTTCTAATTTAACAAACAGACTACACAATAATTTACAGTTTATGGCTGACTGACTATATTATATATCTAATTTAAGTGGGTGACAATTTTTTCCTTTTTTAGATTAAAGGGTGCAAAAATTTCATACAAAATTTTTATGTTTAATTCTACTGTTTTCTTTACTTACTTAAACTAAACTTTTACATAAGCATAACTGTATTAAACCCAACAGTGAATTGGAAATTGCCAATCTTATTAAGGTAGGACTATGAAAAAAGACCCCATGTCAGTTCTAAAAAGACTGAATAAGAGTAGTTCCTTTTACTACTTAGTTACACAGTTTAATTTAGTAATTTACTAATATTTCTAAATATTCGTAAGAATAGATTCATATTCATTTTTTTCTAATAATATTCATATCCGCATCCAACCAGTATCCGCGAATACTAGATCCAAATTGTCATCCTCACCGCAAACTATACAATGAGTTAGGAATTAAACCGGTACTAATCAAAACTTCGTTATTAATGAATATACAGAGCCGGTTAATTATACCAGTGTTGTTTTCTCATTCAGAGTATTATAGTTATTTACTACATTCCTTGTAATCTTAGAAGGTAGAAAACATACAAAAGGGTTGCTATAACAACAAATAAAAAACATTTAATAAACAGATCAATAGTAAAACACGATCATTTATTACCTTACTAATAATAGTATATTTATTTGTAATAATATTCAAGAAATAAAAGGACAACCTTCTTAAGAACCACATTCGTTATAATAACGGTTTTATAAAGTGTTAACAAGGACTAATAAATACTTAATCCTGCTTATTTTGTTGATTAAGTTAGCGTAAGTAGTTCTAGATAACAAAGTTACAACAGTAGATTGCCGCAAGTATCATCAAAAGTTTATTGTTGTTTCTTGGTTTTGTTGATGAATCTAATCCTTGTAATTCTACATGGTTATACCTGCAGCCATTATAATTATAGCTTATCATTATCTTGACATAATTGCTAAAAACATAATTTTAAGAAGCAATTGGAAAAATGACCTATCGGCACAGCTTTTTGCAGCTGAGACATGTTATCAGTCATCATTGCAATGATACTATCAAATTCTATTTTTTTTCTCTACAGACTATGTTGACTAACTTCTTTTCGATAACCTTCAAGTGTAATTCAGTTCTCTTTTATGCCGGGATGTAAATGTAGTAATTTACTACATTCCTTATAATCTAGAAAATAGAAAACTTACAAAAGGGTTACTATAACAACACATAAAAAGATGTAATAAACAGATCAGAAGTAAAACCGTGTCTTTTATTACCTTGCAAATAATACTTTATTTATTTGTAATAATATTCAAGAAGTATAACAAGAACCACATTCGTTATAGTATGATGGTAAAAAGGGAACAATAATTAATATTGTGTTTCCAAGATATCTTTGCTCCTTGCCCACATAGTACCGGTGTAGGCACATCTTCATATGCTCAATATATGGTTCTGGTATGGTAATGTATTTAGACCTTATACAAGAAAAAGGGCAAAAGATATAACCTCGTAATGCGCGACGTTGTATAGTATATTTGAATCGCTGACACTGCAATCTTCCTGCACGCCTACTCTACACTCACTTGATTGCATTTCCTTACACAAGCAATTCTGCTATGTGTCTACGAATTGTTTACATTACCGTAACTATAAATATATAATCCATAAAATTCAGCTGTTATTATAAGCAGTCGCAAAATGCTAATAAAATAACAATAGAAAACCCTTGTAGTAATCCGCTTACCTGGCTGTCAGTTTAATTTATTACTTCGCATGGTTTGTGGACGAACTATAATAAGAAAAGTTTTCGTATTTGAGTGCGACAGGAAGCTGCATTTCAAGAAATATTGAATAACGTAGACAGTTCTATTTAATGGAACATTCGTGGTATCCAGTATCCAGTTGAAACCAAGTCAACACTTGTACGAATAAAATGTATTTTCCACGAGTTGATATCTTTCTTTATTCTTTAAAGTTCTGTTTAGTATCATTTAAAACGTAAACAAAATGTTAGATTGTAACCAATCAAGTTGGACACAACCGAAACCTAATTGATTTTATGATTTTATTTTGTGTAAGTAATCCTGTATACTACATCATGTTACTTTGAATTTCAAAAGTTTATAGAAGAACAAAGTGCTTTCAAAGTCTTGGTTGATCAGACAGTTGTATTGCTTGTAATTGTAAGCATAATTTTTGGGGTAACTTTTAATAAAATAAAAAAAGAGAATTTCGTCTAATTTTATTATAGCGATGCATGTTATCATAATTAAGTTTGATTGATTAAATTCATACTAATAAAAAACTATTCCGAGTTTACGAGAATCTAGTCTAGCCCAGCCTAGAGAGACGGGCGTTTTACGTCCGGGCGCCCTAAGGGGTAACCTCGCGTTGTTCAACTTTCTTCAACTATATGAATTATTAAAGACTTGCGACTGAGACGTGTGAAAGTTACGCGTTTTAGTAATAACGAGCTAACGTACGTAATATCATTCTTATGATGGCTAGTAAAAGTGTATGAGGGTTGGCTGATAAATTGGTGACCTAAGGCATTAAAATTCAAAAAACTACAAAAACAAACAAATTTATTTTTCAATATAATTCTCTCTCAGTCATACACATTCTTCACAACGCGAATAAAGTGTCTCTATCCAGTTATTCTTCTCTTCAAAATGACTTTCCATGGCTGTCTTCATCTCATTTTCATCAGAAAATCTTCGCACCGGTGGCCACACTTTTAAGTTTAAAAAAGAAAATAATCGCTGGGGACCAGGTATGGAAAGTTAATTTCCACGAACCCTGTTCTTCAGGCCCTGTCTTGCAATATGCGCCGTATGCGCAAGTGAGTTGTTTTGTAAAAATAGAACGACTTCCGCAATTTCCACCTGTCTTTTTTAAATTGTAACTTAACGAACTTGGGTTAGCAAATTCGCATAATACTGGCCATTCATTAAAGTTCCTTTGGGTAGATAATCTATCAATAAAATCCCTTCACTATTCCAAAATACGGTGGCCATATGCTTGGAGGTCGATCTTTGAACTTTGATTTTTTTCGGAGCTCTTTTACTTTTTCTACCCATTGCATGGCTTCCTGTTTTGACTGTGGGTTATAGTGACGAATCCAGGTCTCATCTACAGTTACAATTCTTCGACAGATTACCTTCAGAATATCTTTGGCTAAGTTAAAAAATGTTTGACAACTTTTGAGGCGTTTCTGCTTATCGAGTGAGGTGAGCATTTTTGGTACCCAATGTGCACTAATTTTATTTGTATTTAAATGTTGATAAGAATTTCACCAATACTAATCTACAGTTCTTCAGCTATCTGCCACGATTTTCTTCTTCCGTCGGCCAATACCATTTACTTCACTATAAATTCATATAAATAAATAAATTTGCTTCACTTTTCCTATGATTTCTGCTCTGACTACCGCGTATACGTTTTCAAATATCTGTAACTGTAGGTATGTTTGTATTGTGTAAACGATTTTTTAAAATCTAATTTAATATACAGAATTTAAATTTAATACTCATTGCTATAGTTTGGTACGACAAATTGTTGGTGTTCTATTCACAAAATAACACTTAAAAATAAAAAAAAGATTAGTCACACTGAACTTAAATAAACGTAAATTAATGGGAAATCTTTCCCAACTTGTAGATTCTCAAATGTTGCTATTAAACAATAGAATCAAACAATTTGGGTGTCGTTCTTCTACCATTTAATTGTTTCTGTGTTCTATTTGAAATTAGTAAGCCTTTGCGATTGACACCCACGACATCTGAGCATGATTTCAATCAATAAGACGTCTCTATCAAGAGATCTGTTAACGTAAGTATCAGTGATTTATGTGTTTACTTGGTTTTGTGGAATGTTAGTCAGTTACATTAATACAGCCTTGGTAGTGTAGTGTCGAGAGTGCTGGACTTTCACCCAAGCGACCCGAGGTCGATTCCCGGTGCCGGCAGATCTGGTTAAGGTTTTCTGCAGTTTTCCTTAGCTGTGACACAAATGTGGAATTTGCGCTGTTCCATCTGTAAGTCGGCTGCAGCCGCACTTAGGGCCTAAGTAATAATAATAATTGCTCCCTCCCTTCCGCACAAACTTATAGCTTCTGGGGCCTGGTTTCCAGGCTATGGGTTGTAGCAATAATAATAATAATAATTATTATTATTATTATTACAATTGATGCTCAAGTGTGGAATTATCTTTGTTTAATTGTTGAGATTACAGCTGTTATAATTGAATAGCCCAATCGTGGGGCCTTTTAAGTGTATTTGTTTACTAAGAATTTTGGTAGGTTAGCGGCCATCATGGAACTTTTATTTGTTTATTGATTATTAGTTTCTCTGAGAGAGTTTGACTGTCCAATGACTTTCTCCATTATTCTTCTGCAGTTGTAGATGAAATGGTGGCATCTCTACTTGTTAACAAAATAGTACTATTCAAACTCAAAAGGCGGTTCTTGTTAGGAAAAATAATGGTAGAACACCCAAAGTCTGATAATTGTAGCAAATAAAGCTATTATCTCAAGTAGGTACTAAATGTTGAAAATATAAACTACACTCCATTGTAAAATCTTCATTTCCATGTTATAACCAATAAAATCTAAATGGTCTAATATTTCCAAATATAATTTAATATTTCAAATGGTGCGTTCTAAAAATTACTTTTTCTATTTTGCGTCTATAATAAAGCTGTTAAAGCACCCAAAACAGTGCGTTAATAGCTCATTTGAGTGCTTTAATAGCCCAACTTTTTCAAAGTTAGTAGCACTGAAAAAATAATTGAAAAATCCAGAAAATTGACAAAAACTTCACGCAATTTTCTGTGTCAATCAATGAATTTTCAAATGTCATCAGTGTTGTCAACTACTACAAAAATCCCTAAATCTTGAAATTTTTTTATTTAAAAAGGGAATAAAAGACAAAATAGAAAAAATTGCATAAAAAACTCGTTTCATAAGTCATTATTGCACTCGTCCTTTAGAAAATTCGCCGCAAGCGGCTCGTTTTCTAAATTTGGACTCGTGCAATAAATCCTGCCTTTTGAAACTCGTTCTTTAATATACTATTCTCAAATGCTTTTCCAATGTTTGATGTTCGTAAATTTTATGTTCATTATTTATCACTATTCATGTTCTAAACTAATTCAAACCATCTATTTTGTATAATGTAGAAATCAATATCACCTTTGAAGCGTGAAAGCAAAAATTATTTCGTTTTTGTTACAAACTAAATAGAGGAGTTAGCTGGTTGTAGAATTTCTAAACTTTTGGAGAGTTTAGACAGCCATCAAAACAATACGTGCGTTTGAATATAAGGCCATATGCGTCCTGATAATTTGAGAACATTAATTAAACCACAATAGAGGGATGCTCCAAAACACGTTTTGACCGTAATTAAAAGCGGTTTTCGTCGACGTGCCCTTGAATTTAATGAATTACACTTGTCTACCTACTTGTCTTGTATTTTCATGCGAAAATTACCTTTTATTACATAGTAGCGGAGTGTTTTCGCGGTTTTTCATTTCTGCTTTAATTTACTACGATTTACATTTTGTTCGTGAGTAGAGTTTACAAAATGTATGTTACTTTTCAAATTTCAAATTAAATATTTACTCTGGGTTATAAGGTGTCTAAATAACATGCTGTAGTGTAATTTCTCGTTAAAAAAACTGTTTGTGCAAGAGATTAAGCTTAAAAATAAAATTCTAAATTATTATTTACAAATCCCGAGACGCCAGTATACAGCGTTTCCATTGCGAAGCGAGCTTTTCATTATTGAAAAGACGTCACTGCAGTAGTATCGTATCCGAGCTTGAATCGCAGGACGAGAAACGTGTAATATTAATGGGGGCTTCCAACATACCTCAGAGAGATATCGCTATTTGCACATCCGAGAACTGTAATTTCACGTGCTACCAAAATTGCCATTTATATTGGCTATTTACCTTCTACAAGAGTACATTCCGGGACGATTCTAATTTTATAGTGTTTACGAATATTTTATAGAAGACGTAGAGGTGTTGAATAAACAGAAACTTCATTCAAACAAATTCTCTTTAACATTTATGAATTTCAATATGCGGTACAAAGAGGACAAAAGGATTAAAAAGATTGAAATTCTCTCAAAATAACCCTTACAACACACCTTGTTTGCATTTTAAATATTTACGCACAATGAAACGCTGAGCGGAGCTTATTTATTCAAATTAAAAACATTTTTTTGCATGACAAATTATAAATAAAACTACTGTGATTAGTTACGCAGACAATCTTTAATATTTTACCACTAATAATTGCGATGTACTATGTGTTACGGGTAAAGTGCGAAATTGGGTAAAGTCCAAAATAGCCCAATAAATTCTATCGTTTTATTAGGTTAGGTTATTTAGGTTAGATGTTAGTTGAAGTTACGTTGTTATATAACCTTAATAATTGTTATTATAACCTTCAATAACAGTTAAACTTCAACTAACAACTAACCTATCCTAACAACACGATACCGCTTACTGGGTCATTTCGGACTTCACCCGATTTCACACTTTACCCGTAACATAAGGATTTATTGAACGAATAACAGTTAGATTTTTAGGACTGAACATATCACACGGAACGATTTCAATAGAAGTAATATTAAATCTAGTATTTCAATGGCTTTTTAAATAACATCCACATCCACGTTATTATGTGTCGACTGTAATTTTAGGTTATTACTTCGATATCGTCGATTGTGCAGAAGGCAAATAAACATAAAGTAGGAGAGACTGTAAAGAGTTTTTCGGTCTAAAAACGTAGCAGAGATATTAATTACACCAATGGTTCCAAAATTAAAAATTGTTTTGTTGTGAATTCTTACACTTGCCAACATTTTACGAGCTTCCTTTTATCTTAATTTTAATAAAAGTTTAATTGATACAATAATAGTTGTAGTATCCATGAAGAACGTTTAAGTCTTTTCGTGGAACGCTGAGGTTCCGCGGAACACACTTTAGAGAACATTGATCTATATGATTGGTACGCTCACGAGAACTGAAAGACTTATATCAAAATTGATATACATATACATACATCACTTATATTATCGTTTTTTTTTCTACCAGTGGTGTAGAGATTAATTAATACAAAACTTCTTCCATTCCTTATGTTCATTTGCTATTTTTTTTTGCTTCGATTAAATTACTTCGTTTCTTCTACAGAGTTTTTACAATTTCTCCATTGCCGGCATTTCTTGGCTTTTTTAATCTATACCCATTTCCCAAATTATTCTTACAACTCGGTTTTCGTTCATCCACCACAGATGTCCTAGCCATCCAAGTTGTAGTTTTTCGATGTACTTCTGTAGCGGTTCTACCTGTAGGGCATTTTCTATGTCCTCGTTTCTGATACAGTCCATCCTCGTCACCCCAGCAACTCTTCTTAACCATCTCATTTCGCATGCTTGGAGTTTTGTTATTAGGTCAGCACCCAACTCAAACACTGCTTTATAGACTTTCATTTTAGTTGGAATTGTCCCTTTAATTTTTACTTAGGAAGGCTTTATTTACCGAGTTAAACACATTCATTTCCACTGTAATTCTGTTGTTCACTTCCTTTTCTAAACTTCTTTTGCTGTCGATTGTTGCACCTAAATATTTAATGTTGTCAGTCTGTTTTATACGGTAATTGCCTAGGTATAATTCTAATACATCTTCCTCTTTTGTCATAATCATTGCTTCAGTTTTATTAATATTAATTTTCATTCTAAATTAACTCAGTGTTTCTTTCCATCTTTCCATTATTTCCATAAAAGTTATTTCACAAATCTCGTTGGGTATTAGCAACTAGGATTGAATCATCTGCGTACGTCAGCTCACTCAGCTTAACTGGTTTAGCTTTTCTAATTCCGAGCCTCGGTTTCTTCTCCCTTTCGTTAGCGATTCTTACGACTTCGTCCATTACAGCAATGAACAACAGTGAACTAAGAGCACCTCCTTGACGGACCCCTTTACTGGTTTGGCATTCTGGTGAGCATACGCCACATGTTCTTACCACATTCTTGTTACTATTACTAAAAGTACAAGATTAAAGCTTATTAACCACAATCCGTCTTTTACTCAACCGAAACAAAGACATATTACATGTGGTGACCCCGACGTAGTCTGAACACGCAACCTTCTGATCTGGAGTCAATCTAGTTGGATATTGAGTTTAATGAAGTAAATTTATCTTAAAGTTATGCATCTTTAATTTTCTCTGTCAATATTTAAACTCCATCGAAGTATACATGTACAAGCCCCGACGCGTGTTAATTAGTCTACTTAATTTTTGTTAAAAATCACCACGTAATCTTTACTCCGAAATTCTTTTCTGCTCTAAAAAGTGACTCTTTCTTGTTGCCAAAAGTGAAGTACTTGATCTGCATCTACGCGATACGACGTTTCATAAAATTCTATCAGTGTGTTTCCTTAAAAGTTTTTAGGTACTTTAGTCAAATTCGAGACGCGAAGAAGCGGTGTGAGGAAACCTACCTACAGAATTCCAAGAAACTTGGCATATAGTAAGGTGCAGGTGTAATACTTCACTCTAGAGATAGGAAACATCTGCCTCAAAGAGCCAAAGAGAAATACTGGATACAGATTGAGGGGGCCCTTCAATTTAAAGTATAAAACAAAGAATATCCCAACAAAATATTGTATAGTATAATGAACATAGGTATCTTGTAATATAGGATGGATTATACATTAAATGATTGTACTCGTATCTGTATACTAAAATGTAATGTTAAGTTAAGAACTATCCTATATTGCAAAATATGTACGATATTTGTTCAGCCAGAATTCCCAGAAAAGAGAAAGCCGATGACGTTCTATTCTCGGAACGCAACGGTGTGATACGGCTTGATATTTGCAAGCAGCGGCGTGCCTTGAAACGTAGATTGTTTGTAAAAAAATATTTGCAAACTTGTAATTTATGTGTTTTTATTTCTTTTATTAGAATAATTTGTGACTCATCTGGGTACATGTTATTGTACAATACTATAACGAAAGGAAAACCCCACATACGCCATCATCGAACATTCTAGATTCTGGCGGCAAGATATGATTCATCAACACCTGCATGTGTGATTCATCGGCGTGAATCATCGACGGCTGCACAAAACAATACACCAACTAGTCTAATTCAGTACGTGCTAGAACATTGATATGTGGATATAAATTGACGTTCGCGCACAGAAGGGAATTCAGTTAGTATTCAACCGGCGGCGTATTGAAATGTGCTTTGTGTAATTAGTTAATAGTTAGTGGAATATTAGTAAATAAATAAATGTTATAAATGAATGTTGTATTAAAAATAAATAGCCTACATTAAGTTTGTAAATATCTAGCATTTAACTTCGTTAAATAGTTTATAATTATAGTGTTTTTAATTAGTGTATGTAAATAATACCTCTCTTGTGAATAGACGATTAAACAGCATTTTTCTTGTTATTATTTGAAAAAGAACGTTACAATACAATAATACAATACAAAAAAGGGAATAAACAAAGAAAAATCTATTTGCGACGTCGCCAATGTCTTTCCAACTCGGGTGTTGAATGCGGTTAATTCCGATAAAGTGACGTAGCGGTCTTTTAGAAACTTTGGCTCAACAAATATTGTACGGGCTGTACATTCATTGTTTGTGTATTTTACCATGTATTTATCTTTCATATTTTAAATCAATGGTCGCCCCGCCATCTTTACCCCGAGATTCTTCTGGTCTACGAAGTAGATGTTTCTTATTGCTAATGTAAAGTATTACTCCTACATCTACTTCATGTTAAGTTTCGTGAAATTATGTAGTAAAGTTTCTTCACACCGTCTCGAGTTTGACAAAAGTACCCAAAAACCTTGCAAGAAGCGGTATAAGGATAAGAAGGCCCTCTGATAGAATTTTATAAAACGTCGCATAGTGTAGATGCAGATGCAGTACTTCACTTTTGGCAACAAGAAAGAGTCACTTTCCAGACCAGAAGAGAATTTCGGAGTAAATATTGCAGGGTGACTTTTAACAAAAATAAAAGTAGACGAATTGATATACGTCGGGGCGTATACCTGCAGAAGCTTTTTCTTGTTATTAGCAAAACATAATATGCAGTAATGAGTAAAGTTTTTTTTATAAGAACTTTATACAAAAAGTAAATTTAACCAGAGATCTTACAAATCCCTTCTTCATCTCTGTTTATCACATTCGCTTCATAAGCCAAGCGATGAAACTCTCACTAAGAGGGCTGCAACTCTCTGAGTAAATCGATTAACTGGCGTTATAATGAAATATAACGTACGAAACGGTTATATATCTGTTGATGTTTTTCTATAGTTGGTGCGAAACAGAAAATAAAAATCAAACTTTGAGATAATTAAATCGTGCAAAAACATGCATTTCCGGAGGGAGTGAGTTTTCCATACTTCGTGCAGTTGTTGCCACAAAAGGCGAAGTTGAACAGTCAAGTTAAAAACATCGCTTGATACAAAACCTATAATCTGATACCAAATAAAAAGAAATTCTTAGGGTTCGTTCCGATGGTACGAGTACACCTATGCGAGTGCACATACTGCTAAGGTATGTAATTTGGCGCATATTTCACATGCACGAGTACGATTTTGAGATCACGTATTTACTAGTAATTTAATGTATTGCACGATGATGCCTGAACGATCTGTACCTACCTGATATTATTACCAACGCTGTTTATACCATGACATAATACATACATTTATAAATCTGGATCTTACAAAATGCAAAAAATTTGTAATTTATTTCAGCTAAAGCTATCTTCCATTAACAAAAAAGAAAAATTGATACATTCTTGATATTTTATCTAAACGATTCTTTCGTATCTCAGAATTATGTTCAAACCTATTTCGAGTCACCTCGCTGTACGAGTTTAAAAAAATATGGTGGTAACGTCTATCGTGGGTGATTAATACTGAAACTAGATTTTCTTTTAAATTTTATTTAATTAAATTCCTCTTATTGTAATTTTCTGTTTACAGTTACGGAATCCAGTTGACTACTCGTTTCACCACTAAATTCTTATCTTTAGAGTTTAGAGAAAGAAACGTAGAGAAAATGAAAAATCAATAAATTAACCAGACAAGTAAACTGAATTTTTATCAAGTTTTTTAGGTTTTTCAAGAGGTAAGTAAGAATTAAACGGAATTGTACTAAGTATTGAAACCAATCAACATTCTGTTTGTTGATCATACATATATATATAATGTAGGTGTGGGAAAGGCAATGCGGGAAACTGTACTGTTGTTCGACTTTGCAACGATATTAATTTATATTCATACAGTTGCTGCACCGAAAGCCATCGTATTGGAATATGGATTTATTAAATTAATTTACCCATTATGCTATTTGATTAGCATTTATTGATTGCTATTTATTGCAGTGCTAACCCTTCAATTCAAATTTGCAAATGCCTACGCACACACGCACACGAGTGCGTTTACCAACGTACATTTTGTTGTAGTACCAATAATGTCATTTTATAACATAACTCTCCAAATAATCGACACATTAAGTATTTATGTTTAAAAGCAGCATTTAAAAAATCTTTTTTTTCGTAACATCTTTTTTTAGTTGTTCAATTTACAATAGCAGGAATAAACTTTATTTTCCCTTCTGCTGACACCTCTTCGAATTATTGCTACTATGAACAACAAAGTCCAGATAATCAAAATTCGATTCAAGCGTTCAGCTTTGTTTCTTGACAGAGTCGTATAGTAGAGTATGAAAAGGTGACGAGTATCTTTACCGCTAGTACATGATAATTAGAAAGTAAAAACACATTGGGCCGTATTCGCATCTCACTATTATAGTTATTTATGTACCAAGGGCGTTAGAATGATGATAATGCCAGAAGGGCGATGATGTTCCAGCCCGAGGGATGAAAATCGCCCGATGGGTATTATCATCTATAGTAACGACTGTGGTGCATACATTTTATTTTTCACGAGAATATGTATAAGTAGAAAATTAGTTTTAATTTATAATTGTTGGCGTTTATATATTTATAAAACTAGGAATTTTTATATTTTTCGGATGGTAACAAGTTTTACTAAATTTACGACTATTTAAGTCAAATAGATAAATGACAATTTAAATTCAATTTTTCTTTGTTGTTACCAACATAAAAACAAAAAATCCTAATAGCGCTAATGTCATCTAAAAAAATAAGTTAATTTTAGCTAAGAAATTTATGACGGAAATTAAGTCGGCACAAAAGAATTCGTAGATCACGCGCCCAGAAACTACTTGTAAATACTCGTTATTTGTTGTGCTGCAACATACTCGTACGCTAACATATAGTTTCTGATCATTAGATCAGAATAAACGGCGTTACGTTCAATAGTAATTTGGATCATTAGATCCAAATTACTATTGAACGTAACGCCGGCTCCGATTATAAAGTAAACCATGAGCGAGCGTTATGAATTATAACGTTCGCTTATAATGCCCTGGTTGTTTTGGAGCTGTTTATGTAGTTTGTATGACAGGTATAAACAACAAATAATATGCAAGTGAAACATAAAGTTAATAACCTGTTTAATTACTATAGAGACCAATTCTATTCTTTTCCGACCAATTAAAATGAGATAAAGCTATCTCTTTTCTTGTTGATCTTAATCACAACTTTAGTTAAAGACACCTTTAGGAATGGCTTGAGAATACGACCCACTAGGATTATACACATAGAACATATGAAATCTAGTTACCTATGAGTCATAGAACCTACCTAGTTCATAAGTGTATGACCCGGGGTAAAAGGAAGGTTAAACAGAAAAAAAAACCTTTTTCTTCCTTGGTTGAAAAATGAGCATCGATGGCTGCTTGCACCTCTTCATCGGCCTTAAAACTCCTCCCCAAAAATGAAATTTTGCGAATAGGTGGTAACTCGCTGGAGGTAAAGTTTGGGCTATTGGGAGGATGGGAGATTGTTTTGAATCTGCATTCCTTCACAGCACCCTTGTCAATTAAGGCTGCGTGCGCGAGCGTGTTCTCATAGAGTAGACAAACATCCTGCAGGGCCTGTTTTTCTTGAGTTTCGCTTACAAGTTCCGCATACGTAATGACATAATTTTATATTACCTTCTAACATTTGATTGGCTAAGTTGCATCTTATGACATAAAAATTACGTCATCTCGTATGCGAGACTTGTTTTGCGATACTCAAGAATACGGGCCCTCGACTCGTATTCTTAAACTCATACGAACAAGTCTCGCATACGAGATGACGTAGTTCTTACGTCATAAGATGCAACTTAGTCAATCAAATGTTAAAAGGTAATAGAGTACTACATCATCTTGAATGCGAAATTCAAGAATACGGGCCCTGTACACACAATAACAAGACATGTGGGATCAGTGCTGGGCAGGGTTGAATCCGGTTTCATCCATCTGAAGTAGGTTTGGCGGAAACTTAAAGACCTTCCTACGTATATCGTTACTTTATACAACAAAACAACAATATGACGGGACGTTTAAAATCAACCAACTATTATTATGATACTATTGGACCATTCACTTGTGAAAGTCTTTAATGTATTTTAACCAATGAACATTAATTAACGTAACTAAACATCACTTTTAATTGAATTTAATCAATATTGCCAGCATTCGTTTCTGTTTTCAAAGCTGTCATTAAGGACTGTCAAAGCAGATGGCGCCCAAATGTTTTTTCTTGTGTCTTTTATCTTTTATTTTTCTTCACAGTTTGTAAGTTATGAAAATCAGACCTACGCCTGAATTGCAATTTAATATAAAAGATCTCAAACGTCGGAGCATTATAGTAAGTATTGGTTTATAAGCTTTACAGTAAGTAATCAGTATACTGAATGTATGTTGTTATAGTAATTTTTTGTGTAACTAGAGTAATCGTTACAATTGGTGCCCAAGTATGAGACTTAATTATTTTGTGTGAACAGCAACTTTTAAACGTTACAATTGACAGTCCATCGTGGGGCTTTTGTGTGCGAAATTTTTAGTTGTTACAATTGGCTAGACCAATCGTTGGGCATCATTTTTCATTCGTTAAAAGTGAAATATTTTTTTAAATAACCAACTGATTTAATAACGTTTACTGTCCCGATCCTTATTTTTCGGAACTCCATTTTCATGAAATAAATAAAAATTTATAAAGTCTCACAAGATTTATTAAATTATAACCTGACAATTGTTTCGACAGCTAAGCTGTCATCATCAACTTAATTATTCATTTGAATTATTCATTTTTCTGTAAGTTTAACGTAATGTTGTGAGAATCGCTGACTTTTAAACCAACTAATTATAACATTATTTGACAACTACTTTCGAATTTGAAGATCATGGCTTATCATACATAAAACAGTCAACTTTTAAATTAGTATTTTGAACTAAAAACCGCACTCTTAATATTATTATTATAATCAGTTGATGCGCAATAATTTTCTCTTTCTATTGCTACCATTATCATTTTTGTAGTTGAATTTGGCTAGCAGGAATCGCCAAAAACGTTCAATACAATGTTAAATAGATATGTTCGAGTTTGAGAACGAACAGACTGTATATAACTCATTTTTTCATAATAAAATCTATAGGTAAGTTGAAATATAGTATTCGTTTCATTAGTAGTTCATCTTGTTAAACCGTCAAAAAAATTAAGTGTCGTTGAGTACCCTCAGATGTTAACGTTAAACACAACTGTGGATGTGTCTACCGGTGAGAAAAAGGGTCGATCTAGGGGGACAAAAGCATTACAAACTCTAAATAATAATTTTGTAAAAATTAATTAAGTTAAATAAAATATGAATTGTAATTGCTTAGATTTGCTTCATGTCTGGAGATAAGAATCTGAATTTAATCAGCAATTTCGTGTGTTTAAGGAAGAAACTATTGTTATCTTAAGCTGTGTAAAATAAAATTTGAAATACATTTTATAATACTTTTTAAAAAATACATTTTATTTTCTAAAATATATTTTATTTGTAACTATATGTGATGCGGAAAGCGAACAGGGACCTAAAGTCGGAAAATTCGATTTTGAGCTGTTGACATTTTCGAAAAGTACGATAAAAAAGAAAAACTTCACAAAAAAATGGCGCGGATATCTAAAAAATTACGGATTTTACAGCGTTTGGGAATTTTTATTTCAAAAAGTGCTTTTTGTGGGAAAACGCTCACAAATTTTTTAAAATCGATCTTATTAGGTTTTTATCCTATTTCCGGGCGAAAATTATTTTTTTTATAATTTGGGTTGGTAAAAGAGATCGTATCACAATTCATAAAAAATAAGAAACACCATTTGTTGACCCCAACCTCTTATTTTGCTTCTCCTGAAAATTCACGTATCTGACTTTAGGTCCCTTTTCGCTTTCCGCATCACATAACTATATTGTTTAAGTCATTCTGAGAGTCATTTCCTATATATTGAGAGGGGGGGAGAGATCGCTTACTTAGGATTATGAGGGAGACGATTCATGAAAAACTCGCCTACTTTGGTGCCTGTAGAACCAAGAAATTCCAAAACAAGAAATGAACAAAATTACCCATGCATTTTTTCTGGAAACCTTAATTCCAAAAGTAACGGAAAAGGTCACTTATCTAAAGTCAGTCATTCATTTAAGGACTTCTACGCTGAAATCCTTTTTCCTGATCCAAGACGGAACCTTTTGAGCTAGCAGACAGACGTATCCGAATGGATCATATAAAATCCTTTCTTGCTACTATGCAATCTCGACAGCGACTAATAAAAAACGAGAATTTGCCGCGTTAACGATGTCGAATTAATCTTTTCGATTTAAAGATTAACAGCCACATGAGATAATATTAAATTATAAAATAATATGTGATATATTATTGAATTGGAATTGCCTTTCGTACTTCCCGGTGACCTATGAAATTATAGTTAGGATGAAGTTTCCTGGGCAATCGAGAATGATGCGAGAAATCCTAAACATGGAAAATTCTAAAAGTGGCAAAGTTATGGCCCTTAAAGGCTTCATGCTATTGCGCTAAAATCGATATTCGGGAGTTTTCAATACTACTAATCACGACGCTGTTCGGTTATATTTATCGGCTAAGCCTAAATTAGTACCTAAATGGCACCCAAAAGTGGTTATTTGCCGATTGATTTCCGCGAAACTCGGTACTCAGAGGTCCATGGTCAATTATTTTTTACGTTTTTTGTTTTCCTAAAAGATTAAAATTTGGCATAGTTTCCTGGGCATCTGTGAATGATGCAAAATATCCTAAACTTGAAAAATTTTAAAAAAGTGGGGAAGTTATAGCCGTAAAACGGCCCATGTTATTCCAAGGTCTCAAAAAATATGGGTTTCATTTCGCTAGTTTGTTCAATTACGCTAAAAGTCGATATTCGGAGATGTCTAATACAGTTAAGTGACCCTATTGTTAGTTTCTAAAGTTTTTATCGGTTGACCGTCAATCAGTTCCTAAATATTAGTACTAAAAAGTTAGAAAATTGTTATTTTTTACTTAATTTCTGCGAAACTCGGTAGCCGGAGATCCAGGGTCAGTTATAACAATTACAATTAAAAAACATGTAAAAACTATGACATGACCGGCTGTCTGGTCCAGAGGCTTTTCGTTTTCCGGTAACCTAGAATCTTGAAATTTGGCATGGTTAGGCACCCGCAAATGATAGAAAAGTCTGTAAACCTGGAAAATTTAGTAAGTGGACCAGCTTATGGCTCAACAAGTGACCAATGGATAATGGGCCAAATGATAAAGTTTGGTCAATTGCGTTGAAAATTGATATAAAGGAGTTATTAATATAAACACGAGTTAGTTTCCACTAAATTCAGTTCGTGGTCAATTATAACAAAATTACAATTACAATTAGAGAGAATGTAAAATCCAACTTCGTGTTTGTCTGACCCGGAGGTTTTATCGTGATTTCCGGTGATCTAGAAGGAGGTGGCTGGAATCTGGCATGTACGCTAACAATCATATTTTTGGGAACTTCGAATGGGATGATGATATAATACACCGATAGATCTCGTATAAAATAAAAACTACTTTCGCCGACAATAGCTATGTGGAAGGCTTTTAACACTGCTAAACACGACTCTGTTGTTAGTTTTTTAATTTCTATTGGCTGAGTCTAAACCAGTATCCGAATGGTACCTAAAAGTTCGAAAATTGCTATTTGTCAGTGAATTTCCACGAAATTCGATATCCGGGCTTCATGGTCAATAATAATTATAACAAAATTGAAATTGTAAAAAATGTAAAACTCATATTGTATCTGTCTGTTCCAGAGGTTCTCCGGTGAGCTAGATGACTATAATTTGGCATGGATGCGAAAAATCCTAATTCTGGGAAATTCGAATACGACCGAAGCTGTGGCCCTGAAATACCCCATGCTCTTCCAATAGACCATCAACTACAGTTTGATTGAGCTGAAAATCGATATTCCGGAGTTGTTAACACTGCTCAACGCGAGCATGTTGAAATTTCTATCGCCTAATCCTAAATCTTAAATGGTACCGCACTGTATGAGAATTGTTATTTTCCAGTCAATTTCCACGAGATTCGGTATACGGGTTTCCAGGTCGATTACAATAAAACTGATCAACTGTTGGCATCAGAGGCGTGTGGACAGGAAATTAGCTAGCTCTTACTTCTCCTTAGTCATCTTAATTTCCTCATAATATTATCGTCTAAATATTCCTCATTTTATTCCCACAGATTTTACTTTAGCTTTGCTGAATACTGGTTCCTATCTGGAAACCGATTTCCGATCGATTAATATTTGGTTTTCACACTATTTATTCTAGTATTAAAATATTCTTCAATTATTATTGAAGATAATGTGGTAACATTGGGTGTAATAGTATTTTAAATTTGTTCAATAAGACACCCTATAATCATGTAGTTTCTAAAATCGCTAATGCTGGTATCTGCTACTGAGTGTAACTAGCTCACCCTGTCTAAAATCTAGGAACACAATACACAGTTAGATCTGCTCTTTCTCTTAATTTAATGTAATATGCATATTTGAAAACTGTTTCCTATCTAAATTATTTTCTTAATATTTCCCCCATTTTTGTACTAACCTCTATTTTTACTTTCGGCTTTATGTGGAGTGTAGAGACTTTCATGCTTACAGCATCATACTCACTAAGTGCTACAATAAATAATAGTAGTGACGTAGTGTTTGCCACGCCGGTCTCGTCAACTCGACATTAGACAAATTTAAACACAATACACGTAAGATGCACTGATAAGTTTCAGCTTATCAATCCTGAATGGCATTTGGATGGGTGGTGCTACCACGGATCAAGCTTCAAATTTCATCATTCTGCTCAACAATCATACGATTCAAGAAGATTAGGGAAATTCACCTAATAATTCTTCCTACATCTGCTATGAATCCTGCCTCTGATTACGAGATAAAATCCAACTTTTTTCATTCCCACGGGCTACATCAATGCACTTACGTTTATCAATGTCAACCAACACTCACTGCTTAGGTTAAAGGTTTTGGATTAATTTAACGTAGTTATTTTTAGTTCTAAAAGTTACAACAAGTAAATCGTGACGCAAACATCACTTGTTCAACGAAGAACTTATTATTGTTGTCTCTTGGTTTTGTTGATACTAATTTGTTATTCTTTTCGTTGCACTAAGAATTACAGAACGTTTCCCAATTGATTCCTGCACTATCAGGTATAATTGAATTAGAGTAAATTTTCCAGAATTACATTGCTATCAGAAGCACATGTACTTAACTTGTCATCAGCAGTTGATGCTTTCATTCCTTGCTATCAGCAGCCAACGCCTTCCGGTTCCTTGATTTTAGTAACTACTAGCATAATTTCTCATTGTCTTAGCAAGTTAAGGAATTTCTCGGAAAGATGCAACCCATCTTAAAGTTTTTTGCAGCTAGAATCTATTAAAAGTGTTACTCACAACGATACTATCTTTTTCTTTATAAATTACATGTTGAATGTAGTTCAGGCTTTTGGTCTTTTATTTTGTACCTTTAAAGATAAACATATCTTTATAAATACAACGGTGGTCCTCAGTCGAACACCAAAGAACGTTATAAAGCACTATTTTTAAAAAATACTGTTTTCAAACTTTCTAAAAGGTATAAACACGTAATATCCCTATCCAGAAATAAAAACTTTGAGGTTGGGATGTGAAATACAGATGAAATCTGGAGAGCTTCCAAGTAAACAGCAGTTGGGAGTAGCTAATGTTAAGCCATTTACATCAAAGATGATAGCCCTCGAGTTTTGGTGTCGTTAGAGTGTAACACTCATCTCCACTCTTACTCCATTTTGAAATGAGGGAAACTAATGCTTCTGCAACTTAAATCTATTAACATTTTGTCGCCGCATTTATGATTTCGTTAATTTGAAAACTGGTTTTTAAAACAAATAAGCCACGGACTAAACTATAATAGAGATAATTAAACTACAGTATCAAAATAATGTCTGTTGGGTTGAATACGTCTGCAGTTGGTTGTGTTATTTATCTCACGTCCCCATCTGTTAAATGTGTTAAAAAACAGGTCTCAATATAATGTACACCTAGGTATAATGTATACTATTTATTGATGATAGCAGTTAAACGTTCCTTCCTTCGTAATTATATTAAATAAACGTTTTAGCTTAACTAGCGTTTGTGTTTGAGTGTAAACCTCTAACATAATTATTATCAACGTTAACCATCAGCAAGCATGTAAAAGCAAATAAATAAGTTCTTTGTTTGGAAATTTCTTACTTTTCAGAGCAAGTTCAAAGCTTTAATAATTTCTCGAAATACACAAAAATTATTCTAAGAAAGAAAGCGAAGAATAAAACAAAGCTTTTAAATAAAAATACTTGCATTCCTTTAAATTTAACTCATCGGAAACAACCAAAACAATGACTTCTGTTGAACTTTCATTAATTTGTCGAGCACTCAAACTTTCTGGAAATGTTTCTATATCTGTCGAAAACACAGAACGCTTTGGCTTGAAAAGACATACTGATGTCGACACTGTTACGACGTCGATATATGACATATTAATGTTACATGCTACATATTTTGCAAAGGAAATAATATATTAAAAAAATTCAGTCGTATTAAAATTTTCTCTTCGTTCGCTGTCACTAAGATTTATTGAAATATATTTAGATTGTGATGATGTCTTAAACTGAGAAATATCAAAATTTTAGAACTCATAAATCATACCTTCGCTGAAAGGTTGACATTCGCAGCACGAGGTTCATTTCATGTTATCAACCCAGTGAAACAGTTAACGTTTACTCATTTGTTCATTTCCGAAATATTTTCTTTTCTAAAAATAAATTACTAAAATCCAAATTGTTTTTCGATACATTGATTTGCTAAACTGAATAATTACATTTTGAACTGTACGAATGATTTCTATTTGACAGTTGAAGTGTGCACCGATAAGTAGGATCAAATTTAGTTTTCTAAAACGTTAGACGCATTTTGTGTTTTTTTTCACAAAACAGTTGAAAATACTAAGCTTACCATTATCAGACAAACTTTTGAACACGTTATTTAACAAACACCTCCGACTTACCCCCCGCCACCAGCACCGATTTATCTTCCCTTAGTTACACCCGTCTTACTCCTTTTTCCGTTTTACCCCCCAACTTATATTTGCCTCAGACTTTGCCTGGCTTATCCTCCCCATCGGACTCAAACCCCGTCTTACCCACACATTCTACATTCATCATATGCTTATGTTAATATATCAGCTTTCTAAACTTTGTCGGTTATTTTGCCCATGTTCCTTTTAGAAATAAAGCATTAGTTCTTAGACATTCTTATTTTACTTTTGCATCCAATATACCAATCTGCGAAATTTTAAAATTTTCAAAAAACGGACACACTGACAGAGACAGACACAGATATCAAATTTCGTGACAATGCTCCACAGAATTAACCCATCACGCAAGGATTTCGACATAACCTCAAAAACACCTCAAAAAGTTTATAAATGTATATTAAAAAAATCCTTGGGTGATGGATCAATTCTGATGCCGGATTCGTTTTCAGCACACAAAAAACCATACGGTATGGAACCTCACCTTTCAACTACGAGACTTTTTTTTTATTTTGTGGGCCTGTGTAATTAAAAAATCACAAAACTGAAACTCTACAGACTAAAAAAAGAACGGTTTTAAAAATATAAAAATTAAATAAAAATAAATAGTAATAGGCCAGTAAAATTAGACCCGATGGGGACCGTTGGTGGAAATAAATGTTGGAAAGCGGGAGATCGTTTCGAACACTTCGTTTGACGTCAAATATAAGTATCCTAGGTTTGCACGGTCCCTCGACTCGAGCTTACCTGAGGGCATCAAAAGAACCCCGAAATCTTTGGACCTTTTTTAGTTTTTCGCTTATAACTCCAAAGCGGTGCTTTCCAAAGAAAACTTCACTATTACAAGAATTAAAGAGCTTTAGATTTTGCGTCGGATGAGTATTCAACACTTTAAATTCGGTTCAGTGGTATGGTCGAAATCGATGGTTGAAAAACTACAATTTTAAAGATTTTCGATTTTCCGTCCGACCGGACTTCCAACTGTATAAAAAATCTCGTTGCACTCATTCTGATTGTTAATATAAGTCGAGAAATATCTAAGCTTTGATATTATAGAGGTTGCCGGATTAAATTAATGCACATTTTTTGTCATCCCCCATCATAGCAATTACGATCAATCCATATGAAGTAGCGCAGTACTGGTCGCTCGATCTTTTCGAAAAAAGATAATTTTTTGTGTGTTATCATCCGTAAGTATTGGTAGATCAAAACCACTGTCATTTTATTTTTATTCCATTTGATTGAAATATGCCAGCCATAATTGTTTCGTGGTGCACGACGTTGCTTGCAGTTTTTTGATGTAAACGTAAATCTTGATATCTCAATAACGGTTGATCCTAGAGACTTGCGGTAAAATGATTGTGTTGCTCATATGTCGGACTACATTTTTTAATCTAAACATAATATGGATATGACGTATCATAACGAGAACTTCAAAGCCCATAAATACCAAAATAGTAAAATTTCAGATTTAAAATATTTTATACATAAACTACCTCTAACCGTGTACGTTTAAATAGAAAATCATTTTTATCTGGATATATGACAAATTTTTGTAAAAACTTTAATCTTCGGGATTAAATCACACCCATAAGTAAGTGTCCTACAAAAATTATGTTTAGATTAAAAAATGTAGTCCAACATATGAGCAATACAATCATTTTTACCGCAGGTCTCTAGGATCGACCGCTCTTGAGATATCAAGATTTACGTTTACATCAAAAAACTGCAAGCAACGTCGTGCACCACGAAACAATTATGGCTGCCATATTTCAATCAAATGGAATAAAAATAAAATGAGAGTGGTTTTGATCTACCAATACTTACGGGTGATAACACACAAAAAATTATCTTTTTTCGAAATGATCGAGCGACCAGTACTGCACTACTTCATATGGATTGATCATACTTGCTATGATGGGGGATGACAAAAAAATGGGCATTAATTTAATCCGGCAACCTCTATAATATCAAAGCGTCGATATTTTTCATCAACTTATATTAGCAATCAGAATGAGTCCAACGGTTTTTTTTTATACAGAAAGCCTCTGGGCGCCCGGTCCGGTGGGCGGTCTGACGGAAAATCGAAAATTTGTAAAATTGTCGTTTTTCAACCGTCGATTTCGACCATACCACTGAACCGAATTCAAAGTGTTGGATACTCATCCGACGCAGAATTGAATGCTCTTTAATTCTTGTAATAGTGAAGTTTTCGTTAGAAAGCACCACTTTTGAATTATAAGCGAAAAACTAAAAAATGTCCGAAGATTTCGTGGTTCTTTTGGTGCCCTCAGGTAAGCTCGAGTCGAGGGACCGTGCAAACCTAGGATACTTATATTTAACGTCAAACGAAGCGATCGAAACGATCTCCCTCTTTCCAACATTTATTTCCACCAACGGGTTCTAGTTTACTTGACTAATCTACAGAGTTAAAACTTTAATATAAAATAGGATAAAGCATATCGGTCTTGTAGAACTCGTAGAGCAAGTGGAACAAAAAATGATCTGTGTTTTAAATATATACTTAGATTAGTAAATAATAATTAACCTATACAATAAAGTTCAATATGACCGATGTGTTCATTATCGAAGGACATAAGATTTTCATAATCTATAGCAGTGTTAATGGGAACACCATAATAAGTATGATCGCCAATATTGAAATCTTTATAATAATATCCCGTTATTTATAACAATTTGCAAACGTATCTCACGATGACTTGCTAGCTATAAATTGATAGCTAGAAATAAATGAGCAATTGCCTTCACTTAAATTTGTATAATGTGTCTGCTTTCTATGGTTTTCAACTATGCGGGTTTGTCTATGCAACCTAATAACAAATCCAACGTTAAACACTTTCATGATGCAAGTGGTGGGTTGGAGCAAACCCTGCTTTGACTGATTTGTTACTGGCGTTCAGCAGCCAAACTGCCAGTCTCAACACATAAAGCTTCATTTTTGCTCCTAACAGCAGAATCTTCTATTAGATTGCATGCATATGTTTAAATGGAAATAGCAGCTCGTCTGTCTCGGAGTACCGTCTGTGATTTGTACAGATTTATTCTTTTTAGTGGGTGTGAAACTTTGAGTTTTATATTTTTACCTTATTAGAATTATTTGCCCACTTTGTGTCAAATTATGATATGAATATTTATATTTATCTGTTTTAAATTTGCTCATTTCAAGATGATTAGGCTTATTATTATTTTTATTATTATTATGTTTTAATTTAACATTTATGGTTGTCAGCCATGCTAATTTATCGGATAGTGCCGTTGGTTTTCCAAAGGTGTCACATAATGCCATTTGGTTAGAGATCCTTCAATTAGAATCTGCCCAATGCGTTGCCACGGTGTCCCCATTTTATATTACGATATTTTTCATACAATAATTTTGATTTTGACATCCTAATCTTCATGTAATTTTACTGTTAAATAATGTTTTATACACAACCCACTATTTCGTGTTTTTTAATTGAGTCAAATACCGTTTACATGCGTGCAAATATTTGGACGTGTAACAATTTCTGTACTTTTTAAATTTAGCGCCACATGTTGTGATATAAAATGGCTGCCTTGGCCAGACTCTGATTGAAGGGTCTCTACATTTGGTTAGAGTCACTACATCTAGTCACCAAGGACGCGCTGGTCGATCAGAGTACCGCAAAACGCCGCCATATTGGGGCCAAAAAAGCAATTTGTTCATTTTTGTTTCTGTATTGCATTTAATCAAATCCACGTTTACTTTAAAAGGTTTTTCTTATTCTGAAAGATCAAACCTCTAATATGTCAAATACGTAAAACGTAGTTTTAATTTGTCCTTTATTAAAAATCACCCTTCTCTGCTCCAATATGGCGGCGATTTGCGGTACTCTGTTCGACCACTGGTCTAGGTGACTAGATGTAGTGACTCTACATTTGGTACATTTGGTTTGAGTAGCGACAACGATTGACCTCGCCGCTGGTGCAAAAGCACCAGAACGATGTCGGCGACATTGAATATTACCAGGTTTGACATTCCGTCTTACAATAAATCTTAGGTTTAATAATAATCATGCACAAAAATATTCACAATTTAACATTAATTTGATAATGGACATTCATGTTCTGTAAAAACGACGATATCATCAATATGATATATACTTCCGTAATTGTAATTTTTGATGAACTTTTTATTGAATCTCCGCAACACCATGCATGTAGTAATTCTTTCTTTATTAAAGTTTGTGTCAGGTTTGCTCCACAATGTCGCTACCATTTGGTATTAATGTTATTTAGGGCTCATCTATAAAGTCCAGGTTTGTACACATTTATTCTTTTTAGCAGGTGAGACTTTGAGTTTTATATTTTTACTTTATTAAATTTATTTGCCCACTTTGTGTCAAATTATGATATAAATATTTATATTTGTTTTAATTTAACAATTATTGCAAATAGTTACAGTCCTGCAATTCTTAAATTCCAAAAAAAAGGTCAACGGCTTCAATGAAACTAGGTACACTTGTGAAGCTTGGAACTGTGGAATCATGCGGAGTAAGAATTATTAGCTTGTAACGAAGTTACTTAATTTTGGGTGTAAGAATTAAAGCCGTATCTTCCCGTGCAATCTCATACCGTTCGGATAAGCGACCGACTCAAGCGAGTGCACGCGTCCCTTCCCTAACCGGTATATGGCGTGCGCCGCTGAGTTTTACTCCTACCTTTTCCCCCACGCTCCGAGAGCGCCTATATAAACAGGCGCGGAGCGACGATTTATTCAGTCCGCGTCTAGGACTCCCAGCAGGACCAGCCAGCCCAGCCGACCAGCCAGCCCAGCCAACCAGCCAGCCAGCCCAGCAGACCGGACCGTTCCCGGAGAATAAAAGAGTAAGTCCTCTTACCGACTTTCCGATTCCCTTTCCGCCTGCTCTTGTCCGTTCAACCCTTACACCTGTCCGACACTTCACTGCGAGTATTCCGGCGAGTCTCATTCCGCAATCCTGTCCGAGACTTCATTGCGAGTATTCCAGGGAGTCTGATTCCGCAATCCGGTCCACCCTCTCCGAGACCTCACTGCGAGTATTCCGGGAGGTCTCAATCCACGCACCCTGCCCGATCTTTCCGAGGCCTCACTGCGAGTATTCCGGGGGGCCCCGTTCCTTGTATCATCCCTTACCCGGTATGTCCGTTACCATCCGACACCCCGTTATCCGGCCCTGTATTCTAGCACCGTACCCGCACGCTTGGTTCGCTTTTGCTTGCCTGGAATTCCGTTATTAACCGTAAGCTTATTAGGGTAGTAGTAAGGTTTGTAGGAATTAGTAATAAGAATAAATTGTTTGCTATTCTGAATTTCTGATTGTGTCTTTTATTTGCTGATAACCCGTTTACCTTTTCTCAGTGTCTTAGTAGAAATAGGTGGAGACCGTGGAGTGATCCAGACAAGGCCGACCTCAGCAACCCCAGCAGTTCCCTGGATTATCTTTTCTCCACTGGCAGTTACCCGGTTCCGTGGAGCATACCACGTTAAAATAACTGGCGCCCGAGAATTACCGCCGATACCGAAAGCACACAAGCGCCACTACGTAAGCGGGCCCCTTACAATTACCGAGACAACCCCGGGGCACCCCAAACGCGCTTACAAGCCTTTCTTTTGCTTTTGCTTATGCGGGGTAGGTTTGAACGCACTGCACTATGCGCATCCAGGTTTGTAAATAGATCTGAATGAAACATGGGGTATCTTAGATCTTGTCATGGCACTGAGCTTATAAACGCTCACTTGGATGGCGCCACTCTACCAAGTTCTACCAAAATCAATTGAATGGTAACCTCACCCCAAAGCAATTTGGGGTGTAGTGACATCTAAATGGACTTAAACTAAAACTTGACATGACTTTTGGAACTTAGGCCGTGACAAGATGTAAGATTGCGAAAAATCTCATCCAGACGAACGCGCGTTTGACCGCATCTATTAGGAGGTCAGAAAAAGAATTTGGCTCAATTCTTCATATTCTTACTCCACATAGCAAAGTAGTTAAAACATTTCTAAATAAATTATTATCTATTTAAATAATATTAAGCTCATGTCTAGTTGTTTACTTGTTCGTTACAATCAAAAAGCCTTTTCATAGTTAACAAAAAACAGCTGTTCTTATTTGCTATAAAAGTCCAATTGCTCCAGGGAATTAGTACTTAGAGAATAACTTCTTATTTAGAAATAAAAAACATAAATTCTACCTTCTGTTTCATGTTAGAGGAGAAAGATAAATTGAAAACAATGGTGTGTGTATATCCTATTCAGGGTGCACTTGTACACATAAATTTTAATTTCAGTGTCGATCGGAAAAATCTGTGTCACATACAAGCGTTTAATCAATTGCTTTGTTATTTAAAAATTTAATAGATGTCACATACACGCACAACAAACACAATTACTTAAATCCCATTTTAATTTAACGCATGTGGTGACATCCCTAAACACCATACAAAAACTGAATAAGTAAAACCATCATCCAATTTTATTGAATACTCCTAACCTTTTCACTAATTAATTTTATTATGCACGTAAAAGCTTTAAATATATCCCCTCTGCTCCTGGTTTCACTTGCAAAATAGAATTATTAAAGGACCCTACGACTACTTTGGGTGATATGCTGTTCTTGTGAACCTCTACCATCTACCCAATTAGTCTGGTTTTATTAATATGTTGTTTATGGAGGTTTATAATTACAACATTATGTAAAATCTAGTACTAGTCGCATATTTAATTTAAAATCGTAATTATAGAAATTTAGGTTAGTAACAAAACATAAAGTACAGTAAATTTAAGGTAGTTTTCTATTTAAAACCATCTGTCGCGTAAACTTTACGAATTCCGTTCGACATTGGAGTGTGCAGATTGCACGTAAAGAGAGTTGAAGTACAGCGAAAAGGGTTGGTCTGAAAATATCTACATTAATTTCAAACCCCGTCAGTCGAACGCCATTTCTCATTTCCGTTTATTCCGTTACCAGAACTTCGGTTTGCCATTTTTCAATTTTATTGTATACTTTTCGTACCCAATATTCGCATCTCGAGATAGTGAATATTTTAAAAATGACCTGATAGAATTTTAAACTCTGATCTGTCGCTACGGTGAGGTTTTTTTAACAACTAATATAATATTCAAAAAGATTGCCCACCTTTTTTATACACTTTCAATTTGGTGACATTTTAAGGAGAAAAAAGCGGAAGAGAATAAAATTACTTTGCATCGAATTTAATATTGGAAAAAGACTGATTTATTAGGATATTTGAAATTCCTTAGTAGGAAATTTTCATTTTAACTTCCGAAGTCTTTTTAATGCAACGAAGATAAGTGAATTTTTGTTTGTGATAAAAGCTTTTAAAGCTTCCATCTTTCTTTTAACGTTGAATTGATGTGGCATAAAAATGGAGTTACACACAAAATATGATCGTTTAAGTTATACGTTTGTGATGCAATGTGAACGTTAACATTAGCATCTCATTATTCTCCCCATACAAACATTTTAAGCTGGTTTCGTAAATTTTACTAATCTGTTGTTTACTGAAATAATATTTAATTTAGTTTGCGCAATAAACATGAAGGATGTATTATTATAAGTAAACATAAACAATTATTCAATATTAAGTAGATTCTTAAATAAAGTTTCGTAGCTTTAAGGAGCTTACTTAGATTTACATTGTTATTATAAGTGTAAGGTACAGATATATTCAGCAGGAGAAATTGTGTTCAGAACATTCACTGCAGGATATCCTGTGTCAGCTACTATTTACGTTAAGATTATGTACTACTAGAGTTTTGTGTAGAATTGATAGGAAAGGGCTAAAGGAACGAGAAAAAGAAATTTAAATATATTTTTTCTTAACTAAATCAATATTTTAGTAAACTTTTTATCAAATAGATGTTTTAGAAAGTATGCTGATAACAATAATAGCGGGAAAGCTAAAATGCTCTTCGCTGGGTAGTCCATAAATTTTAATTCGCTTGTTGCACATCCATTACGTCATTACTACGCAGGAAAGCAATATTTATCAATTTTATTTTTTATCTTAAAATATTATCCTCGAAAAAAATATGGCGGGATTAACTTTAGCTTCTGATTTAGATCTATAGCAATAACGTGTATACAGACTTTTATGTATGTTGCAGTACCTTTAACCTTGTCAGATAAACTTAATGTTATACATATATATACACTTTTGCAATTAACTTCAAACCATCGATTGACAAGTATGTCAGGAAAAAAGAGACGGTACTAATTAGTTACAAAGTTTGTAAGGGTATAACACTTCAACTTCCAAGGAAAGCTAGTTATTTCATTTTCATGGTTTACGTATCGCACGAACTAGAATAAAACGAATTTTAGTATACATCTCGTGACACAGGGACTAACTTAGTGTTAAGTTTATCTCTTCTTATTTTTAGTGTATAAATAGATTTTAATAGAATTTGGTATGGATATATTACACGTAAATTCCGATTTTTTATCATTGAGATCCAAGATAACAGACTTCTGATTTTGTCGAAAATGACCCCAAGTCTCGATTCTTTGTTGCAAATGAAACACCCGGTATATTTTTGTATGTTTGGATCTTATGTGTCAAAATTAGTTTATACTAATTTGCAACGTGCTTATACGTTGTCAAATTTAATGTTTTCCCAAAAAACTCATTTCTGAATTTTTATCGCATTAAAAGGCCGAGAAGAGTCTAAATTGTGAAGAAATAACCCCCCAAAGTTACCTAGAAATGACATTTCACCAGTACCATTCACATGGCTAATTTATTAATGCTGAAATATCTTTAGATCAGTTTTTCGCCTGTAACTTGATTTTCATAAATGGCCACCTTTACCATTAAATGGGAAGTTAAATATGAATTTAACGATACATTTACATTAAAGCGTACTTGGTTCAACTGTCATCAATAAATTCAATGAAAAATTCAAGAGAAGGTTATTTTTTCGAAAATCAAATAAATTTGGTTTACTAACTTTTGACCTTTAAAATCTAAATATGCAAAAATACAGTGTTTACTGCTTCGTCTATGGTCTATCTTAGATATGTATGACAAAAAAATCGGAATTTATGTATGTAAGTATGTCTCATATATCCATACCAAATTCCATCAACATCAATTTATTATAAACAAGAAGATATTTTCCGTCAAATTTAGTTGTTTTTGACAAAAGCTTGGTTGTCATGGAAATCTCTCTAAAATCAAATGAATCGCTTTATTATGCAGAAAGGCTCAAGTAACTTTTTGAGATTTTGATACAAATCCCTTCTCTGTATCAAAACACACCGTTTTATGCAGATAGGACCTAAATCCCATTTTTTTGTTGGTTGTATACATTAGACATCAGGTATATTTCACAATCTCTATAAATTAGTGTTATCAAAATTTAGGAATAAAATATAATGAAGCTTTAAAACACTTTTTGTCGTTTTTCCCAAGTTTAGATTTTCTGACTTAAACACTTTCTGCATAAAGCGATTTAAATGCAAATAATTACATTGCCCATTTTCAATTTTTTTTGTATCCAGATAATGATTATATTTTATAGCCAAGATACAGTACCATCCTAGAGAGACGTGCCATCTACTAAAACTTTTAAAAAAGCAGAAAACACGCAATTCTTTATCGCTGCAACTGACTGGTCACCAAATTCACCAGTTTACAATTCTGTGGATTACTCTGAATGAAGTATTCTGTAAGAAAAAGTTTACGAAAAACCTTTGGAACGTTTTAATTTTTCAAAACTTCTAGTCCCTTTAGTTTTTTTATCAAATTCGCATTCAAAGTAATAGCTCAATACATTCTTTGAAAGGGTTGACAATCTTGAGTATCGGCTGTTTTAACTGCGCGCAAGCAATTCATCTTATTTTTCACCAAACATAACGTACCATTTACTAATTTCTCTTCCTAGAAGACTAGTTGTTAGGGACGGAGTATTTCTTGTACCTCTTGGTAACGATTGCTTTATTAATTTGAACGAGGAGAATAGAACTTAGCCTAATACAGCAGAATTTTACTTTCGGAGTGGTTTTTTAAACAGCCAAGCATCGCATACTCGCCCGAGATTGTTAAGAAATGAGTTGCAGGGACGAAAGTCCTTGAGTTGTAGGACAAAATTTAACTAGGTACTTAACCACTGTCATTTGTCCGATTCCTTTTTGGAACAGTATTTATAGTACATTACAAAATTATAGAATTCAGACTAGGTTATGATTTTACATTTTTGTAACAGTGTAGTACAACATTCCCATTATTGGTTTTTACCTCAAAAAGTACTAGGATTCAACTGATTTTTACCTATGCAGGATGGGGTATTTTAAAGAGTTATCACCAAAACGCCGAAAAAGAATTGTAAAATGTGTGTTAGAACATTTTCATTTGAAACAAACAGTAACAAATAAGAACGACAAGAATAAATTTGATTTATACGGTCATTTTCTTTTATCCTTTTTTATCTTTTGAAAATCGCATTTGGATAAGGTTATATCTGGAGCATATCGCACTTTTGGATTTGTTATGAGGCAATCTCTGGCATGAGGCATCTCATGAGGCAATGAGACTTTTAAAATATTGATACCGTTATAAAGTTATATTGTACCTTGGTTCGACCTATGTGTAAGTTAGAATTATAAGTATATGCATATGACATTGAAAAAGTGCAAAATAAATTATTGATTTACCTTTATTTATAAAAAAATATCATATATATTATACTCCTATTATAATACAGCAAGATCTAGAAATTTACGCATAGAATTTATTAATTCTATTAATTAACTTAAAAAGTCTGGATAGTAGAAGGAAAATTTCGTTGCTATTAATTAGCTGTGAAATAATGAATTATTGAAAAATAAATTATTGTCATTAATAAAACTAACGGTACCAGCAAGGCCTATGTGTTTAGGCAACCTGTTTTATACAGGTAATTTAAACACTCCCATTACAGCAGCTCTATTAAAATAAATAAATATGCTTTATAATAAATTATTATGATTTTTACTTATTAATGACCAGATCAGTCTTTATGCAACAATGAAAATATTACACACAGACCCACAAAATAGTATATTAAAGTATTAGTTTCATAAGACACGTTTTTAGCGCACGCGTCCGAGTTTAGAAAACGACCCATGTAGCGGGGAGTTTTCTAAAGAGGACAAGTGCGCTAAAACGTCTTATGAAACGAATACTTTATATTATTTTTTCTATTTGCGTTAATTTGTTATTAAATAATTAAAAAAATTACTTAGTTTTAAACAAAATTTGTTAGGGATATTTTGGTAAGTAGCATATCAGTTGGCAACACTAGAAATTATGAATTGTTTTTTACATAACCTCGCTTAATCCACGCGACGTAGAAATTCTCATTCTCATCTCATATACACAAAGCGCGCGGGCCGCTACTAAGCAGCAGACCCTTGTTCAAATTTGCCAGGTGTATTATACGTACTGTTGAAAATTATTATAAATTCAAAGTAGAATATATGCCAATATATTTGTGACATAAATAATTGCTACTTAATAAAATAAAAACTTGGATGAAATAAGAATAATTATATTTCATTTCATAGAATAAATACTTTATTTGTCAAAGAAATTAATATGGTATAAATTCAATAGTATTTTCAGCAAAGAATGATTTTTGTTAACGAAAATACTTATTCATTGGATCTTTTGGATATTATAACTTATAAGGTAAAGATATATAATTTTATAAAACTGAATTTTATTACGTTAAGTTCGTTAATAATAAAGTAAAAACCGTTACGCCCTTAACAGGGCTATTTATTATTCGGCGCATTTATGTGGTCTGCAAGACTAGTTTTGCAAGCGTTACATTCCAGTTATGAGTTCACTGCGTAGATAAGAAAAGTTCGACATTCTAAGAACAGCTGTCTAACAGTGACATCAACTAGAAAAAAATAATATGTTACTGTTTACAGTATTCTAAAAAATTTCATTAGGACACGCAAAATGCGTGACTTAATGAAGCCATTAGGACACGCAAATAAAAAAAAAATTTTTGAAGCTGAAACCGAATCCGACCTCAGAAAAGTACATACCGCAAATGTCTTGTATTTGGAAATAGACCTTTGGTATATGGTCAAGAACCCTCCTCCCGCAGGGTGTTAAATCACCGCAAAATGAGTCAAAACCACTCCTTACATCAAAATACAATAAATACATGCAAAGACAGAGGTCGTACGCAGATGGTTTGAAAATAAAACGAAGAGATATCATAAATCTAGAGACTAGAGGATTAACGGAGTTTTATTGAATTTACTTTTTTGCATGCATTTGCTTTGCCTCTATTTATTTGCATGTATTTTATTTTGACTATGTTTATTTATTATAATCCTAAAGTAAAGGGTGGTTATATAACATTATGGGCTATCGGATGGTTTTACCCCCTCAAGGAGGGGTGAGGGGTGGTTTTACCCCCTCAAGGGATGGTGAGGGGTGTTGGCCATATACCAGAAGTTTAATTGCAAATACAAAACATTTGCGGTTTTCAATTATTTTTTGCATGTATTTATTGTATTTTCATATAAAGGGTGGTTTTGATCCATTTTCGGGATGTTCTTATCTATATACCAGAGGCCTATTTCCAAATACAAAACATTTGCAGTTTTCATCCATTCTTTGCATGTATTTATTGTCATCATATGGCAGGAATGGTTTTACTCCATTTTGGGATTTGTTTTTGGCTCTTGCGCAAGATTTTGAGGGTATATGTGCTTTTCAGAGGTCAGTTTCAGCATCCAAAAATACATCGGAATACCATAGTCACGTTCCCAGGTCAGAGCATTATTCTTTTTGTGGGGCTATGTTATTTTTATCAAAACGAGTAAACGCATCATGCTGCAGTTGGTGAATTGATCCTCATACATTTTCCTCATATTTTTTACAAGGTAATAATCTCTTAATACTATTTGTCCAGTAGACATTATAATATTAATAATTTATCATACCATAACAATACCATTTTTGTACGACCATGCTATTTCGGATTGTTTACCATACTTGGTTTTAGAACAGTAGGTTATATTTACTGGTTGCTAAGCAAAAACGCGTCGGTAAGTAATTACTTACCGTTCAGTTCTGTCAAAAACAGAACGGTAAGTAAATTATATGTGATTTATAAAATAAATGCATGATCTTTAGATGTCTCTTTCGCGAGAAATCATTTATTTTCTAAATAATTGGACTATTTAAAAAATGTATGTTATTCATTTAAATTTCCTCAGGTCTCTTCAATATCCCAATTATATTCGTTTTCAGATTCACTCATTCTCACGAGTTTGACGAATATCGTGACATTCAAAAATAATAGTAATTACAAACGTATCCATGGCAACGACAAAACCTACTTAATGTTTGGTGGATATACAGAGCAAAAATAAATTATCTTAAATCTATTTTTTTCGGGGATATTTCCTTAGTTAATACCTTTGTATTCATAATGGTCGTACAAAAAATAGTATAAGCATCTCAAACAGTAAGGAGTTTACCGATCTCCTCCAATATTGGCGACTTCGCTTCGCTCAGTCGCCAAACATTGTCGTCGATCGGTAAACTGTCCTTACTGTTCTTGATACTTAATATACTATATATACATACATAGTACTACAAGAGCGTTACTTTTGTGGATTTTTGAGAAATTTTGTAATATTGATTTTTTCTTCTCATGTAAAAAGGCTCTCTCGCCTGTATGAGATTATATATAAACTAGCATAATACCCGTTGAAAAATCAACGGTCCCCTTCTGATCATGTCAGCTATCTGCGAAGTAAGAAAACAGATCTACTTATAAAAGTTATTGTTTTGGGATCCCGTAGCTCAGGATGTGCTACTGCAGTGAAGTTTTTATTTTCCTTAATAATAATGTCAATCGGATCATAACATATAACTATAATTTAATATAATTACGTTGGATTCATAATTAGCAATGCCTTTTTCGTAATTACTAATAACTCCCACAGTTTTTTTGCTCAAATAAATGCTACAAAAACACATAAATTGGCCTTTTTTCAAAATAACTTTAAGCGAATGGTTTAAAGAGAATACATAATATAGTTATTTTAATTATATACCTATTATTAATATATTATGTACTTTATATAGCATATTTGCTGGAAAATGAACGGCGTATGGAGGCACCGCAGAGAAAACGAGCCAGTCGCTGGCAATTAGTGCGAGTCCCCATTAACTTTGTAGTTTTTGTAAGCCCAGTTTTTGTCAAAACTGGTGAATCTCGAGAACCACTGAATAGATTTTGATGCCGTTTTCACCATTTGATAGCTTATTTCTTAGCAGAGGTTTCTATATATACAAATTATTCAGAGGATTTCTGGAGAGTCCAGTAATAAGCAAAGTATGAAATACATATTTAAGAAAATTGACTCTAACAGAGACAAAACGCAGTACGCTGCGAAAATGGTAACAGATAAAGCCAAACTATAAGGGAACGAATTGTAACTTCAAAAGTATCTACAAAAAAGTCTGGGAGGGGATATACGTATCTCTTGCAGATTACTCACAATCAAGATTCTTATAATAGTTATTTTTGCGGAAAACTCTTTTCCCCCTGGAATGTTGCCTTACTCCGCCCCTGGATAAAATGCCGATAATCTTTGTTTCTTATCTTCAGAATTGCTTCAAGTATAATCTGTGAAAACTTGAAGTTTGTAGCTTACGCCATTCAATCAGTGGCGTGCGGTCCATGGAAGCAATGGAAGCAACGCTTCCCTTGAGAATTTATTAAACATAAAAACCAATGCTAACAAAAATATTTTTATAAAACTATGGTTATCGTTTATTTAAATTTGTAATATTTAATATCAATTAATATTAATATCAATTCCGTACAAAAAAAAGTATAATTATTTAGAGTTATTTTAAATTAGGCTCATTAAACTTGCACGGAAAGGTAATACCGATTCAAATGTGTCACATACACTGCATATAAGCACTGCTTACAACTGCTCTTCTCTTAGCCTTGGCGTGATTCAGCGAGCGTGGTCATATAGTAGACAATGCTCTTAGCATTGTTTGGCCGTTATTGTTAGTGTGCTTCATGCACAAATGTTTATTTATTATAATTTGGTTCTTTGTTCGATTTAGTGTTTGTTAAATTTAATGTTACTTAAGTAATGTAAATCTGCGAATGAGACTGTATTTTATCGCATTTTATTATTTCAATTTATATAAGTTGGATTTTTTTAAAGAAAAATAATTCTATTTAGTTTGCCTGTATGCAAATTTAAAATTGCATTATCGTCACGACTGCAAATTCAGCTGCTTCGGTGAAAGGTTCGAGTACCTTTGATACATCCGAATCGGGTCGATTTTTTTTGTTCAATTTGTAAATTATTAATAAAGAGTTTTCCGCATACAGTTTTGGGGAGAAATTACAAATTATTAAGAAAGAAAACCTGCACTGGTATTTTGCTAAGAAAAACCGGAAAATGGAGTTGCAGTATAAATACATAGTAGTAGTTTTTTAAAATAAAGAATAATAGTCAACAAATTCCCTAAGTACAAAGTGTAAAAGTTCTTCTTTGAAAAAACTTTTAAGCTTAATAATTGTAACACTGTATTTTATTGTACCTAGCAGGGGCGGATCCAGAGAAGTATTTTGAGGGGGAAATTTTTGGAAAAATAATTGTTTTAATAAATAATAATTAAACAAACATTATTTGTTTCTATTCTATGTATACTTATTTTTAAATTGGGGAGGGGGGAATTATTCCGTCCCCGTTAATCCGCGCCTGTACCTAGGTGTACTATTATAATTAAAATAGTGGTTGCCTCCCTAGCCTAAATTCTCACCGCACGCCACTGCATTCAATAGATATATAGCCATAATAATTTTTTAAGAAATGCGCCCCTGCGACCCCCTCGGGTTTTTTAGGATTAAAAATATACTATGCACCCCCTTGGAGCAAGGACCTACCTGCCTGTAAAACTTTCTAAGTCTTCTAGTTTTCGAGATATTTTTCGGTGGACATCGGACACCGGACATCGGAACTGGCTATTATTATATAGGAGATAAATAAATGAGCTGCTCGTCATATTTAGAATTTAAATTTAATTCTGAATAATTTCTGTGGTTGCTTGAGCCTCAGAACACCCACGTAGTCATTGTTTCATAAATTTTCGCTAATAACTGTGAGAAAAATTAAAAATCAATCAGTAGAAGGGAACTTAATTAATAGCTGTTCAAAATAATTACCAATTATAAATATATTATCAAAAGATTGCTTAATGCTCGATGCATATAATTTTTGAGTAGAATGTCACATTGTGTCACATGCGTTATTCTGTAATAACGCATAACAAAGGAAAACAGTCATTTTGAAAGGTTTAAAAATGCACAACAATTAGCCAGATTTCCGGTTAAACCATTATCGCAAAACCGGACAAATCGTGTTTTCCATGAGTATCAAGCGTAAAACGGATAAAGGGCGTAGAAAAAATAAAGATTAATAATAACTACTGTCGACGATGTTTTCCCTCTATGAATTGTGTAGATTACCATAATACATAAAAATTGTATTGTTCATTCAAGTCTGTAAAATACAAATACCCCATTAAATGATATTGATTATATAGCAATATTTAGGAACGAGAAAAAATTTTAAATTCAAGCATTGCGTAACAGCTTTCAATTGAAAGTGTTTCTAACAAATTCGTACAGGGGTGGCAACTTCTCATGCTTAAGAAGTTTTTGAGTTTCCACCAACTTTTCTCTGCATAAGGACATGTTTTTACTTTGCCTTTAAATTAAATCTAAATTAAGTTGATTGGATTTTAATTAATACTTAATAAACCAATAATAAGAATAATAATAAATTAGGGTCGCAGGTTCGATCCCCGGCCGAGCTGGTAATTTTTCATAGCGGAGAAAAATTAAAAACATGCCTTCTTCTCGGATAGGAAGTAAAACTGTAGGTCCCGTGTCAATGCGATGATTGGCACGTTAAAAATCCCTACTGGGGGTGGAATTCCCCCACATTCGGCTAAATCCTAGTAGGGTCGGTCAAATGATCATAGCAATCGGTGCCATGAGGTACGAAGGACGCTCCGCCATCCTGATTCCTCGCCCAAAAATAAATAAAATAAATAAATAATAAATTAGGATTTAGAAAGTAGGTATTTCTACATGTTCCAATGTACAATGATACAAGATGTAATTATTGCGCTCTAATTGTTATGTTCTTCCTTCAATAATTTACATTTCTTTTAAAAGGAATACAGCGGCGTATTGGTGTTATCGATGTTTTGGAAATAGTCTTCGATGCTGATATAATACTCATTTAAATACATTCCAACTTACTACTACCACTTTTAGTTTAGAAGAGAGTATCAGAAGAAATATTTGTCTAAGGACACCTAGTTAGAGAGCTACCGAGAGACAGACACCTAGACACAGCTGAAGCGCTAGTATTTTCAAAATTTCTTTTTTACCACTTTCCTCTTAATAAACTACTTCATTATCTCAGCTAGCCCTGTTAGTTTTCATGTCCTTCAACCCCTAGAAATCAATGTTATGAGCATGGTATTATTCATAAAATATCACATGAGCAGATCCTAGGGGTAACATAAAGTGTGACAACAAGTGTAAATACAATATTGTGGGATATTGTATTCTCTTTATGTAATTCTGTTTAACTTAAATCATTAAACTTCGGATTATGTGTAAAAACCCCATATGTATTATAAGAAAACGAAAAAATGTAAAGCAATAAATTAGTAACCCCTCTGAACGGAAAGGTCTTAACACGTTAAGTCACCCCCCACCCCCCGCAAAGTATATAAAAGTGCGGCAGTAAGTCGGCCATAATGGTTGGTATCCTCTATGTCAGCGGTTCCCAACCTTTTTCGTTCGCGTGCCACCAAACGACGTAGTATTTGCTTGCGGACCGGAAAGGTAAAAAATTAAAGAAAATATTTCGCAAAATAAATCTTATAATAATAAATTTACTTTTACGCTGTTTGTACAGTTATTTACTTTAGATTGTTCTTGTGAACAATCTAAAGTAAATAAATATACATTCTTTATAATAACAAAGGTCGGTTTTTGTACCTTGTCCGCTTCCCGGAATCCAAACCTCGAACGACCAAAACTGGAACCAGCCCGAAATCGGCGAGTACCGAGAGACTGGAGTTTTTCTCTTTTCGTCAAACAAACGTCGAAAAACGATCGTAGGGCTGGTGCGGCGCCAAAGACCATTACCTGGTTTTAGACACATAGGACGTTCCATCATTCAAAACCAGAACAAGATATCTCGACAGGGAGCGGAGACGCTGGCGAGTGCGAGTCAAGTTTCAAAAGCGGTGGTCAAAAACGGGAATGGACTCAAACGAACCAGAAGGCAATCATATAAAATCTCCAGAAGTGGTTTGCACTTAGGTATCCGATTAGGCTGGGGCTGGCTATATTACTTTGGCACGATTCTCAAGCGAAAAACAAATGAAAAATCTCGAATTTCTCGGCTGTAACTTATGGTTTTGCACGGAATTTGAAGGGGAAGTATTTTGACGTTGCCCGTCGTTTGATGCCACTACAGTCGTTTTGGCTCCTATGGTTTCCGAGATACCGCCTCTCGAAAACGAGCGGAGATAAGGAAAAACCAATAGCGATCGTAGCAGACCGCGTGACATCGAACACTAGAACACATGTTCGAGCGCTCCCAAAAATCCCGGAAGTGTTGGCAAAAAAGACATTTCCGGTAGAAATGATTGGTGTACTGTGCTGGCAATGATTACGTTTTTCTGATTTTCGCTCCGACCTACCGTAAGGCGCGGGCAGTTTTTTGCCGCCTCCGCCTAAACGGTTCACCGGAGACGGTCGAAACTTCAAATCCGAGACGGGAACTACCAAACACATCGACACACAAAAAACGGTCCGGATCGAAGCAAATAATTTTTTTATAGACTATTTAATATATTTCATAATAAACCATTTTTTAAATAATTTTAATATTTATAAAACAGAATAATACAATTAAATACTAATATGCTAATGTATAATCAATTGGTTTTATTTTTAATTAACATAAATATTATACATCCTATATTATGTAGTTTAAACAATGACTACAAAATTAAGGGATAATTTTATATAACTATTCTTTTTTATCAATATTATAATTCAATAAAATTGCTTATGAAATATATTAAATATTTTATTAAAAAAGATTAAAGTAACTTGCATTGGACTTGAACCGTGGTTTTCTAGACGAAAATACAGAGACCGTTCCACAGGGCTATACTGGACTATATAATAAACTGGAAAAATAAAACTAATTGATTATACATTACCATATTAGTTTATATTATTTAATTGTGTTATTCTGTTTTATAAAAATTATAATTATTAAAAAAAAGGTTAATTTATCAAATATATTAAACATTTTATTTAAAAAAATCATACGAACTGCATGGGATTTGAACCGCGGTTATCTAGTCTGAGACCAGCCAGTCATCCATGGAGCCATGTTCTGTTGACGTCTGTTTATTTAATGAATATCATTTATCATCGGTATTGTTTCTTTTTTATTAATTTATTTGTTATTACTTTTTTATGATTTTTACAATTACTAATTACTGTACATTCACTTATTAATTGGTTAATATTAATTAATCAACAAATAATATTAATTCATTTACGCATGTAAACATGTTTTGAAATCTGCGCGCTGACAAAAAAGAGAAATGAGTTGCCATGGCGAGGACTAATTAATTTTTGGGATTATACTTCTAACAAAAAAAATACGTATAGAATTATTCTCATATTTTGCACAGTGCTTAGTAAGTATATTTACAGTGCCGCTACAGAGTAAGTTGCCTGAAAAATCTGATAATTCAGATTTTCGAAAATCTCTTATGCCGAGCATCGGTTTTTAAATTATCTTGATAATATTATTTACAATAATTCAACAAACTCGATGTAGCGCGATTCTATAAATAACAATAATTCGAAAAAACTTTGGTCTCTATAATAACTATCCCTTGAATTTATATTAGAGGTAAACTCGTGTATATGTAGAAAGAACCGCTTCGCGAGCATTTGAAAGGCGCCTTAAACCAAACTTACTTCGCCTTTTAATCAATCTTACTTGCTCCTTCTTGTGATTACATCTTGTGCTTTTATTTAATTTAAAACATGGTTTGTTATAAAATCACCTACATATAAAGACACAAACTTAAAAAAATATCAGGTTTTCCACTCTTTTAGGCGTTTAATTTGAAAAGAAATTGAAAAAGAAAATCTAAAAGTATAATATAGATTATGTCTATTACGTGTTAGCGCCATTATAGTTAATATATTCTTTATAAATTTAATATTTACATGAGAAATTTATTTCGTTCCTAATTCAAATAAAACCGCTGAAGTTGTAGAAATCTCATCAGAAATATTTACAAGTTCAGCCCTGATAAATTTAGACAACCCAACAATCACCTGTGAGTGCAGCTGATTTTCCAACTACCTACGAGTCTCATTTAATTTGTCTGACAGTTTACAGTCTAATAAAAAAATAAATAATTAATAGATGTAATATCGGTGTAAATCACTCTACACACCGCTACCGGTACACTACACTACCTACCGTGTAGGTTCTAACAAATTTAGAAGCTTTGCATAGCAGCAAATTACCTTTATTATTATTAAGATTCTAATTAATGTTCTCCTAATTCTGGACTCTCGAATCTTCCAAGTTTGTTTTAGCACAGTCAACAATTGCTACAAGAGGTCCTGACACTGCAAGCCATGTGCAAAGTGAAAGTTTTTACAATTTTTAAAATATCGAAAAAGTAATTATCTTTTAATACAGCCTTTTCTGAACGTGCTAAGCAACCACTGTGACATTATTACTATAGTTGTCAAACAAATGAAAAGTGATGGCGTGTGTGTAGGTTTAGTTTTTAAAAACTTTCCAAATTAAATTAATTAATAGTAGTCATATGTTCCTGTCCATATGAACTGACATTTTTAATTTAATTTTCAACGGAGTTTTTCCATCTAAATACTAACTTTTCGTATCTAACTCAACTATAATTTGCTTGTCTACAGATCTCAATAAACTATCACAATTATAACTAGTTAATAAGCGACAGATATTTGAATATCTGTAGTATTCCATTAAACAGTCTGAAGCTGTTCAACAATAATGTATCTTGTTCGTTTTTCAGTTTTATATCTCGACCGAGTAACTAGTTTTTCTTTGTATGAATCTTAAGTTCAACTTTATGTTTGGATGTATATCATTACTGTATAAAAAGTCTATTGCGAAGAAAGTGTGTGCCTTTCGTATCAACAGTATTTTCTGTAAATGTGACTTACCGCAGCTTAATTAGAGGTAATTCGTCAAGGTAATACATCGGCATAGGCGCCGACCTTTCAAAATTTTAATGTACAATACAAACTGCACTAAACACGGTCTTTATATATAAGTATTTGCAAAGGATTTATTAATTAAACTTCTACATACAATAACAATACAACGTAAAAAATCAAAATACTCAAATCAAATTTAGAGATGAAGCTGTACATTTAAAAATCGCCTGTAAGATCTATCCAAGTAAACAAAATTTTGTTTATTAGTTCAAACGATACTCATACCCCCAAAATGAAAAAAATACATTTAGTATGTACCTTTTTTAAGAAAATCATTTAAATTAGTACAACAACATAAGTGAGGTGCGCTGAAAAGCCGTCAATATTCCAAAGTTCAGTTAGCCGGAGCGGGGTGATAATAACCGTGATGATAATAAGTAACTGTCGTCTCAGGTTCGGTTCTTTGCTATATATTATTTTGCACATAATTTTAATAATTTGCGTTTCAAAGTTGTAATTCTGATCCACAGTATTGCACACGACTAAAAAACCGGCTAAGTATAAATGGTGATTTTCTTTGCATTATTAAACTAAACAGGTACTTAATTAACGAAAATTATGAAATTTGTGATATCTTGTTTCCAGGAAAATGGCATGTATTTAATTACTAGATAACCAGCATTTACCTTATCAAATTAAGCAGATCAGTAAAACGCATCAGAAAATGCAAAAAATTGTAACGAGCAGTAAAACAAGACATTTAGCAAAACTACCAGTCACATGACAAATAAACAAAAAAATACTACATACATGCAATTTACTAAAATTATGCAAACATTTTCGAATAGAAAAATTGTATTCTCAATTGTGTTTTGTAAAAAAAATTAAGAAATCTGCCAGCTGGAATCGAACCTGGGGCGGCAGTGACTTACGGTTATTATCACGCTGCTCTGGCTAACTAACCTCCATAGCTTAGTCTCGCGCGCCGACATGATACCATTATCATGTCGGCGCGCGAGACGCCACACGGATTTTTAGTAGGGTAGGGTGTACTAATTTAAATGATTTTTCTTTAAAAAAGAGACTAAATGTAATTCTTTACATATTATAAAATCCTCAAAATTGATTATTCTTGAGATATGCCCATTGGGTATAGAACGGCAGTACAGGTAGGGCCATCACAAATTGAATGAACTCTAAATATTGCCAGTTATGCAAAAAAATACCAAAAACCATCTTAGTTGGATATGTAGACTCCTTTCTTTAGATTTTCAATTTTTATTGCATAAAATATATACTAGGGAAACCATGTTAAGACATGACGGTCAAAAGCATTGATGGATTTCCCTATATACAACATTCATTGTGTGATTACAATCCTTAGGATTTTCGTGAGTGATTATTTAAATAAACGCAACCAAACATAACCAGTTGAAAATTCTAAGCCTAGCACTCCTCTCTCCCAGCTTACCCTCCTCTATTCCGATATATATTCCTCTCTGGCTTACCCCTCCCCGCCTGTTTATTCTACATACATACGGAAATTCTACCTTACGAAATGATAAGAATAAAATCAAAAATCGATCTTGTTTAAAACATTCTTGAAAACGTCTATTAGTACATATTTCAAAAACATGACATAAACATAGTGTTGGCGGATTTCCTGCGTTTTATACAAACAATATGAAACTGCTCTGAATAAGCAATTGCCACCAGTTATTATTTGTATAATTCGTGTTGTTCATAATTTTCAACTATGCGGGTTTCTTCTACGCAACCTAACAATTCTTTATACATTAACCGAGTGTTAACCGCTTTTTAATGATCGAAGTAGTCGGCTGCATCACCCTTTTATATTTATAATCGGCAGTAGTTACGGAACGCACCGCCATAGAAAATGAGAGGGCGCCCCAAGTGAATGTCCGATTCGTCCGTCTCAAATTAAACATTTTAGAGTTTTTCAAATTAAAAATATAAACATTAAAAAAATATCAAAATTAAATAGTGTTGACTAATCTACACAGCGAAAGCATTAGTATAAAAAAAGAATCGCTTAGATCGGCCCGGTAGAACTCTGAAACGAACTGGAACAAAAATAAGCCTTGTGTTTTAAATATATAAATTATTAACCACAGCCTTTGAGCCAACAGTGCAATTAATTACTGTAGAAATGCTACTGCTTTTAAATGTTCAAAACTCCAAGAGTCCTTTAGGTAAAAAGAGTTAAAAGTCAGGATAAAGTGTATGATTAAAGTGTAAGTACCATTTTTCAATAACATCGTGCATATTTTCCATTTCTCTCATATTTGTTATTTTTTGTGTGACCTGGTAAAAACTTAATTAAAAATCGCATGCCCTCAAATACTGCCCTCCGGAGCAATTAAAATGCTTACAAACATAAAACATTAAAATCCTATATACTTATGAACTCTTTTTGTGTTTGCGTTCCTTTTTATCCATATAAGTTGAAAATAAAATTTTGTTTGCTTTTTGTTAATATTCCATTTCATATTAGCTGCGTTGTTTTATAAACTCATGTAATGTATAAGTGGGTAGTACAACTATTATTACATTATGATAGTATATAGTGTATACAGTAAGAGTTATTCAGTTTTGGTCCTTTATATTGGGTGATTAATAAATAGTGTACGGATATGATACATTTCTCGTGCAAAACGAAGTCTAACTTACATCAATACCAAGTTGCATCCCTGAGGAGATATAACCCTCCAAAAGTTTCCGTCAGTATTTAGAAAATTTAAAAAAAAAGTATTTTGTGTACGTACATATACAAGATGTTTATTGAGGATGGGTCACTTTTAAAGTTTCATAGAATTATTTCATCGTTCTATTAATTAAAGTTGTATTTGATTTCATGCAGACTTTGAAGAAAATAACTTCAAGAAAAGTTAATGCAAATTACGAAAAGTAAAAAATTTAAAAATAAAATTTTGAATAACATGATTGATAGAGATAATAATAAAATAAATTAACCGGACAAGTTGCATAGGAATATTGTACGAATTCGATTCGCATCAAAGTCTGCTGCTTTATTATTTTTTTGTCTTTGTCACAGCAGTATGCGGAATACTACTGCAATTGATCTCATCTAGAATTTCCGGTTTACCATTATTCCTGATTCGTACTCATTATTAATTTGTATCCCTAACGAAATCGTAGATTTCTCACGTAGTTTGTCCTATTTACCATTGCTTCTTTTTTTACCGTCTAATAGTTGGTAAATCCTAATAGCTAACGGGCATTCAATTTATACAATTCTTTCAACTGCAAAAACATCTTGCACACTAAAATAAATTTAGTAAGTAAATAGCAGTCAGAAAATTAGTTTTGTCAATTCTTAACATATACTGGGTTGAAAAAATTCATTTATCATTAAATTTGTCGTTTCAACAAAATATTTGTCAGTATCAAATGAAATTTAATGACACCTCTTTCACTAAGTCTCACTTTGTCAAAGAGAATAATTGAATTATCTCTTTAAAAACAATTTTTTTTAATTTAACAAGATTCCGCCATACTGAATAAATATTTAATTAGCCTTTGCGTTATCGTTAAAGTTTTGTGTTGGATTTTTGATAAAGTCTTGTCAAATTGTTGCACTTTTTGAAAATATCAGATCCCGTGAAGAGAAAGAAAAAGAGTGGGAAGAGAGGAAAACACAGCTGAGAACCATGACTCATACGGAACAAGGAATCGGAAAACGAAAAAGCATTAAGCAAGTAAAAAAAATAATCAAAGCAGAGGAATGCAAATCAAAGAAGATAAAGGATTAGGAAACAAACTCTGATAATACGTAGATTCCTGGAATGTGAAATCGTTGTTTACGTTTAGCACTAGGAAAAAACTAGAAAAAGAAGAAATGTCGCAAAAGAATTAGATTATAGTGTAGTTGTAACCAGGATACGAGAGCAGACCTAAAAGGCAAGGTAAAATAGAAAAAGAGAAATATGCAATATGGTATTCAGGAGAAGAAAAACAAGGATATGGAGGAACGGAATTTATACTAATTAAAGAAGAAGAAGAAAAAAATTAAAGATAATGAGATACAATTTAAGGTGGTTAACGGAAGAATTTCATATATAAGAATTAAAAGTAAATCCCAATACAAATATATCCGGCAACAAAAATGGCAGTAATAGAAATAAAACAGGAATTCTATGATCAGCTAGAATATATATATAATAAAGTATCGAAACAAGATAGGCTAATAATCTTAGGATACTTCAATGCGCAAGTAGAGCAAGAAGTATGTACAATTATACATATATACTGCATATGAGGAGACAAACGTAAACGGAGAATTACTATGTAATTTTGCAGCAGCTACGGAGATGATTATCATGAGTTCAAAATTTAAGCATAAAAAGTTACTCGCAAGGTTACTTACAAAGTTACTTCGATGCTTTGGGGAGGAGGAACGGAAAGTCAAATTGACCATATCGTTGGCTATAACTAAAACTATAAATAGCAAAGATATTCATGATGTACGGTATTACCAAGATGCCATCGTCGGCTCTGGCCATTTCCTAGTAATAGCAAAATGAAAAATTAAAAAGGGCCCAACAGGAAAAAATAATGACATTAAACTGATACTTTTTCACATAGTTTCGTATACAAGATTAGTATTTTAGGAGTACTTAGTGACTGTTTTTTTAATTATAAAACCAAAAACTAACTTAATCACAAGGACTTTTCCGCTGCTGCGTTTCCTTGCAATAGGATAAGAACGCCACGATAGGGTTAAGTGCCATATACCGTAGTGCGACGATGACGTTGGTGAACCATTTCGTATCTGCTGAAAAGCAACAAGGACATGCGCATCTACCGGGAAATGCTATCGCTTATCAGATGATTCCTAGTAATAGCGAAGTAAAAAATTAAAAAGGGGCCAACAGGAAAGAAGGTAAATTATAACAGATGGAATATAGTAGAACTCAATATAAAAAAAAGAAGAAAATACTAAAATGATTTAGAACAAAGATTACAAGAAGATAAAGAAAAAACTAGTATTGGATACGAAAACAATAAATGAAATTATGGTTTGATAATGACTGTGAACAACTGATAAACGACAAAAAGCAAGCAATGTTGAAATGTATTGGATAAGTAAAGGGCAGATTCAAAAACGGAGAAAAATACGAAGCAAAAAAGAAAAGAGACAGACAAAATATACAAAAATAAAAAAATTGAGTGGATTGAAAAAATGATGACAGAAATCAAAACAAAAAATCAAAGAAATAATACTAGGCCACTGCACAATCACCTAAACAAAAAAAAAGAAGAAAAATACTGCATTTATAACAATCGAATTGAGAAATGGATGAATCACGTAACAGATTTGAAAAGAACGTGAAGGTACTATACAAGTTTTTAGTTTAATTTTGTTTTCGTTTATAGTTACCTATTTACGAGTATAATTACTATTTAGTTGTTTAACTTTTAACTTAGTTATTAGAATTTGTTGTATTTACTTTAACATTTATAATGTTAGTTAATTTGTTTCTTGTATTATTAAGTATTGGCAGATTTAAAAATTATGTATAGCATTTATAATGTTATTTAAATTATGTATTATATGTGACACACTGTGTCTGGCAAGGCAAGTCTGAAATGTCGACCAGTCGTTCCAATAAAGAACTTGCTACTAAAGATATACCAACATTCGAAGAAGTATCAGAATGCATTATAAAAAACACAAAAGTTGCCGGACGTAATCAAATATATAAACTATTAAAACATGGTGTGAATAATAAGTCTACTGAAAAAATATAGGAATATAATTTAGTAAAAAGAGTCTGGAGGGATCGAGGAAAATTAAAAAAATACGTTTAAAATAATATGTAACTACATATAATGAAAAGGGAAAAAGTCAAGCCAAGCAGAATTTTTATGGAATGGGAACCAGTGGAATCATAGCCGATGGGGAGTCCGAAATTGAAATGAAAGGAGCAGGTGGACAATGACTTGAGAGTAATGGAAATAAGAAATTGGAGAAAGTTAAGCGGAGATAGGAAGCAGTGGAGAAAGGTAATGAAAATAGCAAAAGCGCAGCAAAAGTTGTAGAAGAAGAAGAAAGGATATGTGGACTAATCCACTACTAATAGGATTATAGGCGTATTCTGCATATACTTGTTATATAAGAATTGTTGTTGAAGAAAGTTAGATAAATAGAAATAAAAAAGCATGTAGAAATACTTCAATTTGCTAAACGATAATGTTCAATTATGTGTCAAATTAAATTTATCTTCAAACTTCAACACTTTATTTATTCGAACAATCAGCATCTATTTCTGCTAAACTTTTATAAGTATTATACATGGTTTCTAATCTTAGGATTGATTGTTAATTCGGCTGTTTTAAATTAAATTTGTTAATTGTAACCCCACATGTGCTATTTTACAGATGGTTTTAATCTATCTTATCTTAAAGTATCGTTTTACACACCTCTTTAAATTATGTGTATTGTTCTATGAATATACAGTCTGTTTGATTTAAAGCGCGGCGCTTTGTAGCAACTTTATTTTCAGTCAGAAATGTATAAACCCTTATATATTATTAAATGACATAAAATTCTCTATGTTTTGGTTCAGAAAATTTTGTATTTACTAAATCGGCGTGAGCGCGATGACGTCATCAAGCTTTTTTAAATTACATAATAGGTATTTTTTTACTGAAATCTGATAGAAATCTATCACTTTCTGATGACGTTTTACTGATAGAGTATTGTGTTCTCTTTTCAACCATAACAAATATTCATACTCTTACATAAGAAAATTTTCAAGAAAACCGTGAAAAATGATTTACGACTAGTAGGCTTTGATTCCTAGTTATTTAATTAATAAAACAGAATTATCTAGCAAGCTTAGGTAAATAACAAAACTTTAGTTGTTCCAGTGGCAAAGAAGAGAAAATGTAGAGCAGTTCTTATTATAATAATCAAAAATGTTGTATAAAATCTGTATAACTCGCGTTAATTAAAAAAAAGAAATAGAATAAATAAAAAACTTATTTTAGAATTTCGCTAATAGATAGAGAGCCGCAATAGGTAATTATTGATATGTATTAATTAGTGAAAGGGTCACGTGACATACTTTCTACCGCTAGATTTTTTTTCTAATAATCTTCTTTTTGTATCGTAATAAGGAATACCTAACCATCGTTGCCAAAAACATTAGAGACCGCCCGAAATACTTTAAACAAGCATCCTTTGCAGGGCGATTAAAATGCAAATTTCTTATGGTCATATTCTTGTTCTTCGTTTTCGGTATGATAAAATAAGACTTAAGCTTTGCTTTGACCACGAGAATTACTATGTAAGTGCTGATATTTATTTTTGAAGTGTATTATTTAATACACAGAATAAAGGATACCAAATAGCAAAGAATATCAAACCATAATTGCGCGTGGGTGCCAGACCGCCCGAAAGATCTTATGTGAAAACCTAAGTATTTTTACCCCCCCGCACCCCGAGAAAAATTTATAAATACGCCACTGAAACAACTAAAGTTTGGTTATTTACCTAAGCTTGCTAGATAATTCTGTTTGATTAATTGGAGAACAAGAATTCAAAGCCTACTAGTCGTAAATCGTTTTTCACAGTTTTCTTGAAAATTTTCTTATGTAAGAGTATAAATATTTGTTATGGTTGAAAAGAGAACACAATACTCTATCCATTTCATTAAAAAAATACCTATCATGTAATTTAAAAAAGTTCGATGACGTCATCACGCTCACTGCGATTTAGTAAATACAAAATTTTCTGAACCTTAACATGGAACATTTGATGTCATTTAATAATATATATGGTTTATACCATTTCTGACTGAGAATAAAGTTGCTACAAGCTTTAAATAAAACAGACTGTATACTGAAATAATTAAATTTGTAATAACAAGTAGTTTCGACAGAAGACTACGAGGAAATAAAGAGAAATGAGACACTAATAAAATCTGTTATTAACGTAAAAAACTTCTAATATTATTAAAAAGCAAGGAATCCAGTTTACCTTATGTTTAGTATATAAATGCTGATGTCAGTATGCATTGTCAAATGTATTTAAGCTACTACACCTACTTCAGTATTTCATTACCAAAGTCCAAGTCCATAACCTACATCAGTCTGCAAACTTAATGACTACGTATTTTAATTGATTTCTTAACACTATATCACCCAAATTAAAATATTCAACGACAGTAGCTATCAACATAACTGCTGTTTGTGCCAATATACGTTTCACGTATCTGTTACATGTTAAGAGTAGTATTATTACTCGTTGAAGAACATGTGGGTTCATGAGAATGTCATTAAATCGTTTTCAAGCAAACTGCGCTTAAAGTAGTCTTAAATTCTTTGAATGTTACATTTCGTGCTACTTCATGGTAGTTAATGAAACTAATGTGTAACGAGTAGGTGTTTAGCCAAATTAGTTTATTTTAATTTCACCTTACTATTCAGAAACTTAAAGATAATTTTAAAAAGTGTTATAGAGAATTATTTTTCTTGCAATTAAAATAATGTGCATCATACGCGTGGGGGGGGGGGTAATGAAACAACATATATTATTGTTTTATTCAGTATGATAATAATCTTCACTTTCTGAAAGCATAAATCGGAAAGCATCATATCGACTGCTCTATTTGAAACAAAATACTTCATACATTTCCAATAAGCTGGATTGCAGCTGTTGTACGAGGGATGCTCTGTTAATAGTTAGTAGCAGGCCATGGAAGCTCAATTGGCTAGAAACAATTGCAACAATTGAATGTCGCATTAGTTGACATTCGTTACCCACAATTGTCAAACGTTCCGATTTCCTTGTGAAACCTAGTTAATTTTGTAAGATAAGTAGTTGTGCATTTTTTATTCAGTTAAGATGAGAATTCCGCGAACCGCCTTTAGAGCTATGATTCTCTACGACTATAAAAGACAGTTAGGATACCAGCAAAGCCATGAAAATTTAATAGCAGCTTTTGGCGATGCTGTCCCTTCATTATCCGCTGTTAGTAATTGGTTCCGCGAATTTCGACGAAGGCGAGAGCTGCTAGAAGACGAAGTAAGACCTGGAAGACCTGCGGAAGCTGCCTGTTCAGAAAATGTTGATCGTGTGGCAAGCGTGATTCAGTCCAATCGAAATATTACTTACAGGGAGATTCAGGAGGAAGTGAAGATTGGATCCTCGGCGGTGAATACCATTTTGCATAAACATCTTGGGATAAGAAAGCTAGCAAGCCGTTGGATACCGCATTTGCTCTCAGAAAGTCAAAAACAGACTCGAGTAGACTGGTGTAAATTTATGTTCCAAAAATTTGACGGGGGAGCTTCCAAGCAAGTGGCATACATTGTAACTGGTGACGAATCTTGGGTATACAGTTACGACCCTGAAACTAAACAGCAGTCTAGTGTTTGGGTATTCGAAGATGAAGACTTGTCCACAAAAGTAATTCGTGGCAGAAGCGTCAATAAGTTAATGATTGCTGTTTTTCCGCCGAAGTGGTCCTGTTGCTGTTATTCCACTTGAAGATCGCAGAACTGTTAATTCTGAATGGTACTGCGAAGTGGCTTTACCACAGATGTTTGCAAAATTACAGACAGGTCGCCATAGGACCGGTTTGCGTAACATCTTAGTCCATCATGACAACGCATCCTCCCACACTACTGCCAGAACATTGGACTTTTTGAAAGATACGGGAGTTCAATTAGTAACTCATCCTCCGTATAGCCCAGATCTGGCGCCGTGCGATTTTTTGTTTCCAACTGTTAAAAAAATGATGCGAGGTAAAAGATTTTCCAGCGCAGATGTAGCAGTTACAGAATTTCAAAGAATTTTTGAGGACCTTTCACAAAATGAATTTTCCGAATGTTTTCAAAAGTGGTTTCAAAGAAAGTGTATTAGTCTGAATGGAGATTATTTTGAAAAACAATAAAGATTTTTTGTTAAAAAATGCAACGGTCTTTTTATAACTAACAATTTTCAGCGCAACCCTCGTAGTCAGATAACTCATCACCAAAAATGACCTTTCAATTGTAGAAAAAGCTTGAGAAGACGTTTTTGACTAATCTAAGAATAAATTAATTGTGGGCATGTATGTCTTTATTTGATACCTATTTGATTACGTATCTGTCTCTTATTAGATTTGGTCATCTTTAGAGACTTTCAGATAACCTATTTTTATTTTCTTTTACACAGTTCTCGTTAAAATGCATAGCCAACCACATAAAACCCTCTTTAAAACCAATTATTTTTGCTTCACGCTAGTTAACAAATACGTCAGCATTTTCTTGTAGTTCTTTGCTGTCATGTTCTGTTACTTAATATTTACAATAAAATAATGAAACACTGCGAAACTATAGATGGAATGGAACAATAGAAAGTTCACGACGCGAAGAAGTTTATCAACACATGTTACAATGTTACATACTATATCATGAAACTTGCTCCTAATGTACACAGTTATGCGAACTTTACTAAGAATGTAGTAATAGATTTGTAAAATGTATTCCATATATTTATTTATGCGTCTTTTATTAAACTAAATATGGCGTATTCATGAATAAAACCTGTCGTTATATAATGACAAAAGGTGTACTAAACTTAAAGATAGACTGTAGATGACAATAAAACTAGTCCGGAAACATGACCTTGTGACACACCTTTCTAAACTATTGTTATAATGCATCCTTTATAACTAATAATTAGTACCCATTTATTTATTGTAAATCAACCTGTAATTGCATTGGAAAATAATAAAATGTAGAATTTTATGAGTATTATGATAAAGACACCTAATTTTTAAACATTTTTACTGAATCTAACTTTGAATTAGTAAAATAAGGATCGTGTATAACTAGTCAGTTTATTGAGAATTTCTATTGATTGATGTGACTTTATTTATTACAGAATGGTTGAATTACGAGAAAAAACATGTTAGTGAAATGCTATCAGAAAATGGAGAGCTTCCAATCTAATTTTTTAAGTTACTTTTTGTTTAAGTGCCCATTTCAAGTAGGACCTATAAATTACTGCTTTATCGACTGCAAAGGCAATGATAACAAGTATCAGATCCGTTGATTCTGTGTTCTTATATATACTTGGTATCGAACAATTCTGTTTCAATTTTCGTGCTGCGTCTTTAATTTTAATGCAAAAGCCAATGGTACACATTTTAATATTTTATATAAATATATATCTTTCAGTCTAGTGTAGGTAATTGCAAAATTATAAATTATTTATCAATTCAAATCCAGGGTTTTTTTACAAAGAATTTAGGAGCTGTGGAAACCTTAAAAAAACTTTTTTTGGCTAAATGTATATCAAACATTATACAGCAAGAATTAATGACCCATGGAATTCTTTACAAATATTCTTTCCTTAGAAATAGAAACATTTTCCTTTTACAGAAATAAGAGTAAAATTTTTCGTGTTTATTAAAAGTAATAAAAGTAATTACCGTTGCTAATTACAAAAACTTAAGAACAACTTTAAGAGTGTAATAAAATTATGCAGTCCCATAGGAAGTTTAACTAAAAGCTCTTTAAATAGCAACGAGAAAACTTGGTAATTTCCAAAAATTACCAACACATTTCAATCTTCAGTTTATATTTGAAATATTACAATCTAAAATTAAAAAAACTACCCAAAGCCCTAATTTAGAAATAAGTTAATCTAATTATATATTTTAATTTAACGCTACCTAGTAATTATGCATAGCCAATGAATTTCAATGAAACACAGTTGAATAATTATAGAGGTACCATTGTTGTTATCTAGATGAATGCAGGATTAAATTTAATTTGTCCGGCAGATTTAATATTACAACATAATCAAACTTCAAATAATGCATAACTTCCATAACAGAGGGTTTTACAAGTAGATATTGTGTCCAGCCAACTCTAACTAACTTTGCTAATTATAATTAACGTAACCCCGTGTGGATGTAAAAAAAATTAAAAAAATTGATTTAACCTACCTTTAGCCCTGTCTCTAACATCAAACAGATCTTTACAATCACAAGCGTAAACAATAATTAATGACATTAAACTGATACTTTTCCACATAGTTTGGTATATAAGATTTTAGGAGAACTTAGTGACTGTTTTTTTAATCTTTTAATTATAAAACCAAAAACTAACTTAATCACAAGGACTTTTTCGTACGCTAAAACTTTTTATAAAACTTTTTTGTCGCACGCCGCCGCTGCGTTTCGTCGCACAGGATAATAACGCCACGATAGGGTTAAGTGCGTTTACCGTAGTGCGACGCCGACGTTGGTGGACCATTTCGTATCTGCTGAAAAGCAACAAGGACATGCGCATCTATCGGGAAATCCTATCGCATATCAGAGGATTTCAACGCTCGCTCTTTTACATAGCATAAGTTCAACCTCGTTATCCAGGCTTTCTTCTTCCTTTTGTTAAAGTTCTTTTTTGGGAAGGAAGCTAACTTTTTATCAAGAAAAAGATTGCTAAAAGAAACTATCATACCACTTTAGTTTTGTTGCCGAATCTAGGAACTTATTTGAAAGTTATAAACCAGAAATGATGTTGCTCTGAAGCGTTATGCAAACCGGAAAACTTTGAGATTCACACTTTTGATAAGAAAGTTTTGATGTATCAATTTTGATTTATTATTATTTAAAGCAATCGTTCTGTTTTCCAAAATGATTAAATGAGTTAATAAATGTTTTAGTTCTATAATTACTATCTTAGATTTAACTGGAAAATAAGAAGCATTTGTATTTTTGACTGTGACTTGCACCCCTATTTACATATTCTGTATACAACTGTTGCGTATATCTCTCAATAAAAGAAAATGCTTTAATCTCGCGTTTGCATCAATTTTCCCTAATGTAAACATGCAAGCTTAATAACAGGCTTAACGGTGCCTAATATTTACTGCTGGTTGGTATTTACTTTAGGGTTCGATAACGTTTTTGCATATTCAAATTCTGTAATTAGCATTCTTTAATTTGCTGAATCCGTGTTAAAGAGTTATAAACATTAAATAACTATAAATGTAACAATTTCTTAAATTTTCTACACAAGACCTTAATTTTTATTAGAATTGCTGATATAAACAAATACAAGAATTCTGCATTCAATATATGCCACTTTTCCGGAATATCAAATGGTATCAGTAAACTCTACATATCAGTAAATCTCCTAATATAAGAAAGAGGAAACAGAGGCTTTGATCTATTGAAAATTCTTGAAGGAAGGATTTTGTGTTCTATATTTCTTGAGACATCCTGTACATTATTTATTCATGGTCCACAGTCAGATGATACCGAACTGGGAGTAGTCTCTTGCATGTAGCTTAGGCTAACGCCACACTTACATAACAGGGTTGGTTGCACAGAATTAATCGCTGTTGCAGCGTTTAAATTGCAGTTAATTATAGACTGCTTTTCTATATTTTTATCAAATACGATTGTTATTCCTCAGTCATCATCTCTGTACTAATCAAAAAGTTCTATAAGTAAACCATTAACAATAACAATAATTGCTAATTTAAAATTAAAGCAATAATTGCAGCCTAATTACATTTTAAAATATGTTTGGTAAATTTTACGTTATTAAAAATGTTTGTTGTCTCATACTTTAAATTGCACTCTACTTTGCCAGTAAAACTTTCGTTTAAAGGAAAAATTCTAGTTTTCTAGTTTACTGTTTTAGTAAATAATAAAGATTACTTTAGTTTGAAGCATCATAGATAAGAAACAACTTTAGATGAAAAACTATATCAATTGTTTTACTTCTATGGAATAGTCATATCCTTCGATTTTAATTTGTAGGATCGTGAACTTTTTTCATTTTCGTGAAATTTTCACAGCGAAAACAATGCAACAACATCCCTTCTTGTCATATAAGGAAGTCGAATTGTAAGTATTCAATTCCCAGTTGGGTCCAGCATTTTTTCATAGAGCAGAGAAATGTAAAAGGAATGCCTTCGTATCAGATAAAAGAGTGGAATTGTAATTATCGTGTCAATGTGACAATCGGTGTCAAGAGGTACAACAGCTGTTAAGAATAAAACACTACCGTGCCTATGGGTTCTATTAGATCAGTCAGTAGCGTCACTGCTATAATAAAGCAGCCTAACTTCATCATTAAAAAGATAAAAATATTTATTTCTATTATTTTTATCTTTTTATCTAGTTATCAATTTTTTGTATTTACCACAGTAACGTATTTGCATATATTGATATTATCTTTGATAATGACAGCTTAGCTGTCGAAATAATTGTCAGGTAGATTAAAATACATTTGTAAATATTTCTACTAAATTTTTTAACTATTTCATGATTATGGAGTTTCACCAAATAAGGTTAGAAACAGTAAACAAACTTGATAAAAAATGTCCCCAAAAAGCCTACAAATAATCTAAAATCTAGGTAGTCGAATAATATCGACATAATAAATTCTTTGAGAGCAAGCTTAATCTAACATAAAGATAACCTAACTAAAAAATAACACAGCTTTAGAATTGCACTGTCTGGACGGCAGTAGGTGAATGCATCAGAATATTATAACATTGTCTATGTTGATAGTGCTTTTACGCGCTCTTTATCTATGTCTATATCTATATTATTTATTATATGGTTTATCTATTACAATGACACTTCTGTAGATTACGAGTATATATAGTTTGTTTCTATCGTAAAGTTTACCTTCAGTTCTTATACTGTACTTTTCTTGATCTACTTCAAGTGATGTTAGATCGTTAAGATTTTACCAAGACATTAACACCCAGTAAAACGAAGTTACCACAATGAAAACCTTTAATTGTTTAAAGCAATTCAATACTATTAAAGTGGAAGTTTCTAAAAATCATGTTCACAGGGGCGCCCATATGGGGAGACAAGGGAGGGCACTTGCCCCCTACTTGAATTCCTTACCCTGGCATCGATACCTACACTGTCAGAAATTTTTGTAACACAATTATTGTTGAAGTTTTTATTCCATATAAAATAATTCTAGATTTACAGCAAAAATAAATTTATAATTTATTATAATTCTTAATTGATAATGCAATATCATGCAGCTCTTGCTTGTGATAATAGAAACCTTAAAAGATCATTTTCTTTCAAATCCCCTTCTTTCTGAACATTGGCTTTGTCCCCACCTACAAAGTGTTATTTGGACGCCCATCCATGTTCATGTGAAGTTATAAAAAGAGATACCAAGAATGAAGTTAGAATAAAATGCAGAATTGGCATAGATGACATCTGCATTAAGTGATGCGTGGTATTGAGGTTCAAGGTGAAAAAACCTAAAGCATGAGCATTTAAGCTCAACCACATTTGGTTTTATTTTATGTTATTAGAAATATAGTAACCAATAGATCAGATATAGCCCAAACAACCGCTCTGTAGTACATTTGTTAATTTACTTATGTAATCTTTACTAGTATAGCGTCAAAGAAATATAAATAAAACTTCCCTGCAAGCAAGTAAAATATTAAAGTGCCTCTATCAAGATAATTGTTGATGCTAGATGAGCTTAAGAATTGAACTTGCTGACTGCTTGGGGCGAGCCTGTCTAAATACGATACTATGGTGACATAAGCAAATTTGTAGACCTGTGGCAACATTTGTTCGGCAACGAAAAAACGCGTTTGAAGGTTACAGCGTCAGCGATTCAGCTGCATGTGACGAGGTCGCGCGTATCAAGAGTGGGTCTACTGCCTGTTTCTTGCGTTTGATCTAAGGTGCAATACCATGTATCACATACATGGAAGGTGTATACGCCAACTGTTTGGGCAGTAGTCGTGATCTATTGTTGGTAGCACACCAATGCGTGATTCATAGCAGATGTTCGATTGCTGATAGAGGAGACTATTTTTAGTAACAGGTTTGCATACTGTTTCGAATTTTATGTCGCACTGTATGTGTGCAGCCCATTACGCCCAATTGTCGTACTAAATTGAAAGTGCTTCTTATGACTGAATTATTCCATCCATGATACTATTTAGAAGGAACATCTAATTTCTTGCCCTGGAGATAATTTAATACAATACCTTCTTAAACTCCGACCAGACTCATTATTCATCCCTCTGGCCCATGCTTAGTCCAATCACATGTGCGGTTTTGCGGTGGGGCATACATGGGCCAAGTCTATAAAGGAGCAAACATTCTACCAAACAAATTTACCACGACTAACATATTAACATAAAGCCACGTCCACCAAAGCTGCACGCCTCTAATCCATGCTCCAACCATAAAGGTAGTTTGGATGTGGGATTTACAAAGACTAATTCTATTATCGGACAAACATACTGAGAAAAGAAATAATCTCCCCCATTGGCATGACTTACCTACGACACCTACCAATTGCATGCCTACCTTTATGCTAAGCTTAAGTTTGGTTATGAAACTTACAGGGACCGAGTCTATTACTGAGCCAGTCCAGACAATTACGTCGATTGACATAAAGCACCTCGTCCACGACACCTACCAATTGCACCCCTTTGGTCTATGAGTTCTGAGTTTAACTATACAGGACATACTCTCAAAAATATCTAAAACGCCCACAAAATCCGCCCATTGCACCCTTCTGTTCTATGCTGAATACAACCATACAGGTGATCTGGAAACGGAACTTACAGATATTGAGTATATAAAGGGACAAACATACTAACAAAAAGATCTTTGGATTTTAGTATATGTATATAGATTATTACTTCCCTTGTATGTTAACATACAACCTTATTATATAAAATGCGGATAAATGAGTTTCTTGTCTAAACCTTTTTTTGTTTCTGAGCGTTATTTAGATCACTCTAAAGAATAAAATACAACACAGTTATATGTACATATAATCTAGATGTGTACACGATTAAACGTGTAGGTTCTGAATTCGCAAACTTTCTGGAAATTCTTCAAGCCCGAAAATCTGTATCTATCCAAATACAAGTTAGGTGACTTTCACAAAAAGTATCTTTGCAACATAGAAGTGCTAGGTCACATTTGTAGATGCTTCCGTCAAGTTGGAAATACATTTTTTTTCAAATTTTGTGATAGCTTAGTAGAGACTACAAACTGCCAAATATTAATAAGGATATGCCATACAGTCATTATTAGAGAATGTTGAACTTTGGGTAAGGGCAAAATGCTTCCGTAAAATCAATAAAAATAGAGGTGGGATCTAGCTAAATTAATACTCTTAAATCTAGCCACAGCATTAGGTATGTGTTCCTAATTGATATACTAACGGTAAACTTATTACTATCCGCTTTACGGAAAAACAGTTTAGGTCGGCAAAAGGAGAGGTTATTGTTGGATCTTATAACTAGAAATGGTTGTTTTTAATTGGAAAATGGTCATCCTAATAAATGAACCTCTTGAATAAATTCATACACGGTCTTCTGCGACAACGTCGCCGACGACGCCGGGGACGTGGTCGGAATAATGATGCAATGTTTAATTTATTGCGTAAACAAATTTGGCTTTGATCTGGTTTGTAAATAAAATTATAAGCATCGTATATCGTTAAAATGTTTTATCACAATGAAAGACATTATTGACTGCATAATATTAAATATTTCTAATTAAAGAAAGAGATTTAGTCGACTTCTTATTATGAACTCAATAATTATTTCTTTCCTTTTGATATCTTTTAAAGAAATACGATACTTATAATTTTAGTATACAAACTAGCTCAAGCCCAACTTGTTTATGCAATAAATTACAGCAAATATAAACGTTGCTTCATTATCCGGACCACTTCCCCGACGTGGTCGCGGACGACCGTGTGTGCTCTACATTAAAAACGTTGCGTATCTTAAAAACGTGAATAGCTTTCAATAAAATCTTGCGTACGCCGATTTTGACAATATCACATATTCAACATATACGATAATGAGTCGTAACTGGTTACAAAATTCGCAAAAAGTGTTTTCAGCTTATAATAGTTATGTAGTATGTGCACTATTCGTAAACAGCTGTCGGACCTAACGCTTTCACATTTTTCAACACTTCATAAAAATTTATAATGTTATGTTACGCTTGAGAACTCATCCTGCAATAGAGAATGTATCAAAATAGTAGTCAATACATCTATAGCTTTCAGATTATATCTCTCAGACGTATATAATATATACCGCCTTGCGAACTTTTTCTCTCCAGATTGTTTTATTAATTCTTTGCTTTTAACATATAATAAAAAGCAAGCATAAGAAAAATGCCTCGTTTAAACTTCACTTCACTGGTACTTAATAAAATATTTATTAAAGTTTTACGAAGTAATATAATACTCAATATTACATTAGTGTAAGATAAATTAAAACTTTAATAATGAACTAATATTGAAAGCTATAGCTTTAATTTTAATTACTAACTTATACAGACCACTAGATATTTGCTACTGGCATAGCAAAACATAATTTTTAAAAGTTTTAATTAAACAGTATTTTTTACTATTAAATAAGCAAAAAATTATATTTCGCAGACTTTGTTAAATTTTAATTAAATAAAGATGAAAATCTAATTTGGTATGTTAGTATCAAAATTTAAATATAAGAAAAATATTAAATAGTGAAAATTTAATATTACTTTAGGTATTACATAAAATGCTGTATCTGTTAAATTTCCATTTCTTATCTTTTTTTATCACATTAATACAGTGTTATGATGGTTGGCTATTTGGGTAATCTCAACATCTAATTGCTAAACAGACATGAGAATGTGGGAAAAACTAAATAATTGTAACAATAATAAGATAAAAATAAATAATTTTATCATATGTCAACAAAAATTGTAATCTCCAGAAATGCCTCCATATTTTGTTTATTAGAACTTAATAAAAAGAATTAAGTTTTTGTATTAACTACTATTACCTTGCATTATTGTAACATATTGTATCAAATATTAGTATTTACCTAATCATCACCACTGGAAACTCTCTAACTAGTACCCGATATCAAAGATTGTATTTATCTAATCATTCCCACTGGAAACTCTCCAACGAACGGCAAAAACTGATGACTAATCGTGTTTTGATTGCTGTTGCAATTCGTATAAATACACACAAGATTTGCTGTACTCATAACTACATTTGGTTAATAATAAAATTTATACCTCCATACCTGCAGGATCATTAAGCATCCATTACCAGCCATCCTCTTATCCTCATGCTAAACTTCCGTTCTATTCAGAGTATATCATTGGACTTCCACGAGCGATTATTTTGAGCATTGGAGAAGAGGGGGGTACAATTGCTACAACGCATAACCTGGAAACAGGCCCCAGAAGCTATGTGGCTTGTGCGGGAGGGAGGGGGTGATTATTTTTATTACGTAAACCTAACGTGCGGCTGCAGCCGACTTACAGATGGAACAGCGCAAATCCCCATTTGCTTACCAGAAGACCTTAACCAGATCTGCCGGTACTAGGAGTCGAACCTGGGTCGCTTGGGTGAAAGTCCAGCACGCTAGACAGTACACTACCAAGGCTGTGTTTATTATTATGTATCTTTACATTTTATTATTCAAATTACTTTTCTTCTTGATATTAAAAATTTTCGTAAAACCTTTTAGTGCTATTCCAATCTAAGGTAAAAATCGTATATGTTTTACATCGTTACATCGTCGTATTTAAGAGAATAAAACTTGAGGACCACATTTCAAATGAACTAATCTTAACGTATTTCTTCTATTTCTCAAAAAGCATCTGTAATAAAGAATACATTTTTCGTTGTTTATTCCACCGTAAAAGACACACGAATGCAACCCGCAGCGAAGCCAGCATATCCGCCACAAAGGAACATAAACAGCTGTCCAGGTGTGTTACTATAAAATATAAGCGACGTTATTATTTTGATGTTATATGGACGATTGTAAAAGACAAAAACCACTGCAAACTAACATCTACAATTTGACACGTCTGAAAAATGGCGAGTAAGGTCATTAGAAACGCATCTATGGACAAACGACTAACAAACTATGGACTAAAGCGTGGTTATAATTGTGTTACCGCAATCAGATAACTTATATCCTAGACATTCTCTTTTTATTCAATTTTTCTTTTATGTAAGCTTTGATATTAATTAAAACTCGTGGTAATATTTATATTCTGGTTTAACATTTATTTTAAGACTTTTAACAAAATTTTATAGGATACATAATTTTTACATCTTGTTTTCTAAATCTTATTTTTCTTATTTTTTTATTTACATTGTGCAAGTGAACTACTATCTCTAAACCGTTCTTTTATTTAAATTTCAATCGTGTAGGATACCAAAGTCAATAAATCATCACTCATCCTGAATCATTTTGATGAATTACTGTATGTCTACAGCTATAACAATAAGCTTTTTCATAAAGTTTTAATCTTTCTGTCTTGAGTTATTATTAAGTTCATATATATGTAAAATATTCCTGAACTCTACTAATATAATCTAACAATGTTCGTGAACAATATTCTGAAACTCAACAATCTTTGTAATGATCAATCAAAGTAAAATTAATTAAAACAAAGACCATGATGGAAAAGTAGTCATCGCAATATGTTGTAGATGACAAAAGAGTTATTGGCAGTGCTCATCAAAAGCATCCGGTCAGTTATATTTATTATATTTTCAGACTCTTGATTAACTTCTACTACTTGTTAATTTTTATTATTAAAAGTAAGGCATGCCAAAAGTTTCTTCCTTCAGTTTTTTCTAAATAAACATTTTCAATTTTGATTAATTTGCAACAACAGAAACATCTCAAATTATCAGTTTGGTTGATTTACATTCAGAAAGAGTTTTGTCAAAAAAAGTAATTTAAAGTTTTGTCGAAGCAAAGAATACTACCATTTTTTTTTTAATTTAAAAACTTTAAAACTCACGTTTATTGGATATCTTCATAAACTTGTTACAAGCAAAGAATTCTTTCTAAAAGATAAGCTGTGCAAGGGTATGTATAAAATGTACTGCAATTTTCTGCTTGCCCGTGCAGACTTTCGCAATAGACTCAGAGGAAAATGAAATATGTAATAGGAAATAGTAGTACCGAGAAGAAGCAATTTGCATAAAATTTTTGAGAGCAGAAAGGATTGTAAATTGCTCGTAGGCAAATGACTTACCTCATGTTAAGAACTTGCACAAGTTTGTAATTTAATTTTTTGAATAAATAAATCTTACTGAAAGAAATTTATTTTGAACAAATACAAAGTGACTTTGTGACATAAATAGAGAATATACTTTGAAATAAATTTAATTAAGTAAAAATCTTTCCTAAATTTTAATTTATACTTTTAAACAGGATTTGATTATTATTCTTTTTTAAAAATTAAATACAAGAATGTTTGGTTAATGGATTTTACAAAGAGCAGTAGCTTTGAATAAATCCAATTAAGACTTTATTGGTTTACAAGGTTTTGAAAAGCTATTGCTTATTACTTTCGTTTGAGGACACAGTAAATGTACGATTATTAAATTATGCCTATTTAACCTATATGTTTCGTGTAAAAACCCAAACCAAGTAAACTAAGAGTTGCTATTGTTATTGTTATTACCTCCATAGACGTAAGATTACATTAGAGAACAGAAAGAAAAATTGTACATTTTAGGATAGTGGAAGATGTTACCTAGCACGTTTAACACTTGTATTTTCAAAATATTCCTTAGCGAGACTCCAGACTTGAAACGTATTTAACCAGGTGAATTATATGATTTATTAAAGCACAGAATTCAGGAAGTTCTAAAATAAAATAGCAGTTGATTTTCTAAAGGTGTAAATGGTCGTAGTGATTCTTCATGAAATACATTGTTAATAAAGTTGTATTTGCAAGTTGCAGAATTGCTTACAACTTGACTTTTAGTAGTTGTAATTTATTTAACATTATTCCAACCCTTTCTAAATGATATTGTCTAGACCAGAAAGTTAATTCACGGGTTTCGTCGAGGGTTAAATCTTGCTTTCTGTATGTTGTATGCAAATGAATATTTATTTAGAAACAGACTGTCCAAATAAACGTTATTTGGCATCTTCATTGTATTTAGTTTAATATCTAATTGTTACTGATATGGAACAACTGTAGTGTTTTTTTTTGTTAAAATTGTGTATAGGTTATTTTTGTGGATAATTATTCGCCCCGCTTAAAATATATTTTCAAACTATACTACTACATTCATAAAACACAACTATGTGAACCTCTTATATTAGTTTTCGAAATGTTAGTTGTAATTATCTTAAGTATTAAGTTATCTTTTATATTAACACAGACTTCTGTTCAACTTTCTTCTCTGTACTCAATGTTCGTCGTTTTTGTAAAAATAAATTTTCTACTATAACTTTTGTTTGTGCACGAAGGTCCCAGGAATGGTAGGGAATGTCCTTGGGTCGTTAAATCCCAAAGTAACAGTATTTTTACGTTTTATGTCCGAATTACAGATAACAATTCTAAATTCTTTACAATCGTAATTTTATTCACTGTTAACTGTATTCTAATTAATACGTTATATATGTAAAGGCATACCATGGAAACGTAATTTCAAATATGGTTATAAAACTTTTCTAAAGCAGATATATTTTAACTTCTGTATTAACTGAAAATACCAACATTTTCATATTGAGCATCAATATATGGTTTGAATCTAAATTATTAATTTAATTGATAAAACCCGGCGCAGATTAAACATCTAAGTATGTAGAGTCTGAATGAAAGTGTAAATAAAAAGATGTAAATTACATAGGCATAATGCAAAATGTAATAGATTATATAAAACCCAATAAGCAATAAAATCAAAAACTAATACATTAGAAACAACTATAAACTTGCCTAACCAATAAATAAATAAAATAAAAAAGTATTGTAAAATTTTCCAAATAATAAATAAACAAAATTTTTGTGATCTTATTATGGTGGTTTTATAGAGTGGTGATTTGGTTCAGTTCTCTTATTCATTTATTGATGAGTATGCCAATGTTTGATTTATAGTTATTTATTAATAATATGAATAATTTATTATTACACTTTAAAGGATTAGCCTCTTTTTTTGCTGGTAGTTTATACATGGTTTTGGGCATTTATATTGTTGACTTACAAAAAACAAAAATATAAAATATTAATAGACGTGTAATAGAAAAGTTCTTATAAGAGCCACAGACGAGAGCAGCGCGTTTCAAATTTAAGATCAATTAAAGATTTTACAGATACGGACTAATAAGAAGAATTGGAGAATTAATTGCCAAAATGTAAGAGGGCTGAAAACTGAAATAAATGATGTTTATATTTATGCTCTGTCAGAGAACTACGATATTTTAATTTTGAATAAAACGTGGTTAAATTATAAGAAATAGTGATTTAGTCTAATTCGACTAAAGCGGTTGGAGGGGGTGTACTTATTGCGTTAAAAATAAATTTAATGCAATTGAATGCTAACTTAAATCGTCTATCGAAATTCTATATGTAGAATAAGTAATTCATTTCTGTATATCTGTGTCTGTTACATATCTATCCTTCAACAGCATTGTTGAAGTATCATATTATTAGTATCATATATTTCATATATTTCTATATTTCTAAGTATCATATATTTCTTAACTCATTGAAAGAAAATATAGTTAAAATAAAAAAGAATTTCAACTTTTTCAAATTTTTAGAAATGTTAAATTAAATTGTAACATTGAAAAGGAATTGATTAATTTTGTAAATTTCTATGCAGTCAACTGCAGGTAAGAAAAAGCTGTTTTAATTTAGTTAACCTAGATGCACATCATCTCTCTTTCAAGTACGAATTGTAGACAAAAACAAGTCTGTTGTGTAGTGGATATTGGAATAAGTAAATTAATAAGTTTGCAGTATTTGGATAAGAGAGTGGACACGACCCGGGCTCTTTTGTTATAATAATATTAAGATGTTTGGTTGTTTTAATCATTAAACCGATCCCAAGGAATTCAAGATATACCTCTGTCTATTCTTCCATGCAAGTATTTTTATTTGATAGAAATAGTTACTGCAATAATCATTTGATTGCTTAAAAATGAAATATTAACTAAGGCAAAATTATTATCAGTCACACATGTTGTTTATATGTCAAAATAAATTATTTTGTATCCTATTCGAAACATTCGCAATAAACGTTTTAGATACTGGTAAGTACTTTTTTACGCGAAATATTGCTATAAAAAAATATCAAATCTTAAACTCACTTACATATGCTAACACTTCATAAAAAGATATCTTCTATTTTTATCAGTTTTGAGTCTGAATATCGTGAATATACCTTAGCTTTAAAAACATCTTGCACCAGCTACAAAATTAAGAAACCATAAAATGCACAAGGCATTTGTAAAATTAAAAAAATATAGGTATTTGTCCTAACATACACATTTATTAACTAATATATTATTTAAAAAAAGTGCCTGCTTTTTGGGATGCATTAGGAGGTAAAGTGGATGCGCCACAGATGCGTTGTGTTCCAAATCCCATGTCAACTTGTGCCGTGAAATAGTTTACTTACTTCTTGGTATTGTAAAATAACTTGATTTAAAACATTAATATCTTTTAATAAATAACTATCACAAAAGCCTATCCAAGACTGTTAGATTCATATAATCATATTCATATAGTCATATTCATTAAATTACAGACTTACTAGGAGCGGCTCGCCGGGTGAGGCAGGTGAGGCTGAGCCTCACCAATAACCAAATAATTACTAAATAAAATATACTAAATATTTTACCGTCAATTATTTTTTTATTACTATGTTAATAAATTTATTCTATCAATACTTTCTAGATTAAAAATATTGAATTTAATATAAATAAGCTTATTTTATAATAAAATGTATTAAATGGGCATACCCAACGCAGCGCAACTATAATGCGAATAGAATGGATGAGGCTCAAAATTTCAAGCTTCAGTTCATGCATCTGTATGCATTCGCTAGCTCGTTACAGCGCAGCGGAATGGTTATCGATCGTATACTCTTCCAATAGGCAGCATTGAGGCTGAGATTTCACAGCTTCGTGAATCAATGAAAGATCGAGATTCGTATATGTTATTTTACCGACTTCCGTCCGAATACTACCGAAGACGATTTCTTTCAGGTTTTGTTTTACTTTTCAAAATCGTATTAACTTTTGTGCTATATAAGGTGCTTTTATAAGGTATTCACGAGAACATTTAGGTATATTAGTGAAAAAGTCGGGGATCTTAATTAAGCAGCTAGTAATAAATTTTTGTTTTAGATGCAAGGAAATGATCCACAATATGATCGATATGATGTGTTTACTAGAAACATCATTTTTAAGGCGTAATGAAATAGAACAGCAACACATTTTAGAGCAACGTCCGACGCCAAAAATCGATGTTTATGTCTGTTGACAAATTACAAAATCGCTTTTCATAATTTTTGGTATGCAATGCATAAGTGGCTCTGTGGCAGTAATTACTAAGAACACTGTTAAAAATGTATTGTTAAAACAGTTCAAGTTATAATGATTAAAAACATTTTCCAGAGGTGTAAAAAATAAAACTATTCAAAAAAACGTATTAAAAAGTTTTCTAGGTCTAATGCCTACAATAAGAATGTAAAAATAATCGGCAACTTATGTGTTATTTAATTGACGTTACACTTTTATTGGGCAGTCAGAAATTACCATTTCGGGGCTATGATGAATCGACTACTTTAGATAATCGTGGCAATTTTAAATATATATTTGAGTGCTTGATTAAGCGCAATGTAGAAATTAGCGAACATGCTGAAGAAGTTAAAAACATTTAAAATCAATTAATTTCTTGTTGCGAGAATTATTTAAGAGAATCTATTGACAGTGAAATTAATAATGCAAGTTATTTTGCAATAATTGCTGATGATACAACAAACATTAGTGAAAAATCACAATACTCCATTACTATCCGGTTTGTAAATAATGGAAATTTAAAAGAACGAATTTTAGGGTTTTTTGTCGTAAATGCTGATAGAACTGCAAATGCATTATTTGATCTAATAGCTAACGTTTTATAGCCCTTTAATTTTAAACAAAAATTAGTTCATAGCTCAATGTTACGATGATGCTAGCGTTATGGCCGGAGAGTTATACTGCCTGAAATTGGATCTGGTCATCTGGTGCACCTTTAGCATTATTTACACATCCGCCCACAGATTAAATTGGGTTTTGCAGCAGGAGTTTCTTTCGAGCCTCACCTTCCTAGGAAGCCACGAGCCGCCACTGAGACTTACACAAATCCACAAGAGTAACCGCAAAGCAGCAGAAAACATTAACTTTCAGTTTAATAAATAAGTTACCTTGAAAATATCAAAAAATGTTATAAACCTTTAGACAAATTCTGTTTAATTTACCACAAAATATTCTAGAGTATTTATTTATATACACAACAGCATAAATCCTTAGTATGCTTAAGGGCAAATACTATTATCAAATCCCTGCCTCATTATAAAATCCGCTTCTGATTTTTAAAATAAAGTCAGGAAGTTTTATTTACCTCCAGGCGTTACCTACTATTAATTCCAGTTATCCTAAACCTTTTTCTGTTTTTAAAAGTGCGCTATTAAGAGTTATGAACGGATGTTTCGTTCTGACGTCTTCGAAACTAATTAATTGAATTGTCAAATGCAAATATTCAAGCTGGATATCAGGATTACAAGAAAAGTTTTGAAAATCCAACTATGTGGAATGTATTGCTGACGTGGCGCATAATATTTTCTAATATGGGTAATACATTGCGATATGGATTTTTCTAAGTGATTTGACAAGAATTTTCAAGATAAAAAAGTCTGAAAATTTAAAACGAGCTCTAATTATTATTTTCATCCTACTATACGACCCAAGAAAATTACGAAAGCATTTTGAACATCATAAAATGTTGCAAGAATAACGAAACTGATTGTGAGTAAAATACCGAAAATGGAAAATGGAAAGTCTTCACCTTTTTTAATTCAATCATAAACTTATTTATATTAGCAATAAACGCCAATGTAATAAGAGATCATTTTCATTTGATTGAATATAATCCTCCTAGGATATTCGAAATCGGTTGTGAACCGATAAATAAAATGTTTACAATCAATATGTAGCAACATTGAAATATTGTCGACATATTGGTCCATATGACATGTTAATATTTAGTTGGTATTCTGTATTTAAAGTCATTTATGTGTGTGATAATCAATTGCACAGTGCCGTTTAGAGCGATTACACTAATTTAAATTAAATATTAGAGCTTGGGATATGTACTCGTGTTTAACCATTCCTGTAAAGATCCCTGTAATTCCTTTAATTAATTTATGACTTCGAGGCTGACTTATTAGCTGTGGCATTCTACATATTTTATTAATATTGTATTTACTTTTGTTACGGTAGTAGTACTGTTTTGTCTCACACTGAATTTAATATATTTTTCACACTAAAATTTACACTTAATGTTACTCTAGTATTTGGATATTAAATTTTTATTCTAATCCATATAGTATATATAAAATTTATTTCCTGCTGCTCAGAAATAAATTTAGTGTAAGATTTGAACACTAGACCACCCTAAAAGTGTGTGTATAGTTCCATGATACATTTACATACAGTAAGATATCTAATCTGTACCTTCGTGTAGACCGTAGAATAAATACAACGTTTGTGTAAATTTATCACACTCTAAAACAAATATGTCTTTAATCATTGATGGCAACTTCTTCACACTAAAACAGTTAAATTTCTTATTGCTTTGGAGCAAGATTTTACTCTTCACTTTGGAATCTTTTACTCTACATGGGGAAAATAATGCCTAGTTAGAGTGGATTGTTATAAAATTTTTGTATAATTTGTTTTCTATTTAGATTGAAATTTTAGGAAGTACTAAAATTAAGAGTAATAGTAGTGTAGTTTTTTTTATTCTGGGGGTGAGGGTCAATAATAATATTAGTGATTTATTTATTTACTTTAATGCAAATATACATAAAAAGTATACATAATTAAAACATAAGGAGTCCAGGCTCATAACAGTTCGGACACATCTATTTTTGTTAAAGGACACCCCGGAACGTTTAGTTCGAAAATCTTTTTCTTGGTCCACGGTATGGCTGTTAATTGTTGCTAGAGTGAACTTACTGCCCCTAGATATATAATTTTTCAATATCCTTGTTTATTGTTTGTAAATAGAAAATCAAATATAAATTTTAAGCACTTTATTTGTAATTATTATGAAAATGAACGAAATCGAATTTTCTGATTCTTGAAAGAAGGCGCTTGTTATTTAAATTCAAGCTTTGTTACCGGTCTTCCGTTTTTTCAAAAATTAGTTAGTTATCAGTATGTTTTACTATTCCACAACAATATTCTTTGGTACGTCAAATAAATTATATTAATAGTCAATAATGTCAGTATAACGTGCTAGCGTACTATATAAAGTTCCTACGTTCTATTTTTCACAGCAACCGACATGTCGACAGTTTATAATCACTCTATATATTATGTACGAGTTCATACTTTTCACAACACATTAATACTGATCCAAGACGGTTGCTTTCAGGTAATTTCGGCTGTCAATCCTTTGTACATCACCTTCCAGTGGCAATGTGTTTGACACAGGAGTGATATCTGGTGATATCGTCGATCTGAGAAACTGCTGGAACCGCTTTCCTTGTCAGTTTCTTCGAAATTGGTGACCAGGGTTACTATTACTATAGTTTCAATATAGTCATCCATAATCCGCACTTCTTCTCCAGATACTTGCCGTTACGTCTCACATTTTGATCTTGCAAGATTTTACTACTGTGTGCTCCTCTTTTAGCTACGGTTCGCGTTTCAATAGAAACTTTTTGTTCCATCTAAATTGTTTCATCGCTCATAAATAGCTATGCCTCCAGAAAATTATACAGTCTTTTTCTATTGCTTTTCCTTTTTTGTTAATTGTGTTTCAATGTGGGTCTAATGTGTTTCCAATGACAAATAGGGAATGTTATTTGCACCATAGCTTTGACATTTCATAATCTCGAAAGTCATTTGCTAAATAGGGAAATGCAATTGACAAAAGAGGAAAAGCAATAGAAAAAGACTGTAATGTCCCTGTTAAGTAAAGTGCATAAACAATTGTTACACTTTATAAAAGAAGAACACAAGTCTTTATACCAGGTACCTTCACAAAACAAGCGTAATTCCTAATTATGTTTAAATACAAGGTTATGACTGTTAACATATGTAAACGTATCCAAAATCACAATATTTCGTTTATCGAAAATACAGAGCTTTTGGTAGTCAAGCGGCTTGACCAATAAGTATTGGTGGTGATATTTCATGACTACATTGCTTTCCATTATCAGAATATATACTAAGTAAACTTTAAAATGAATTGCCAACACAATATTAGTTTGGCGTCTAGCCTACGTGACTAACTTAATAGTTATTTAAGTATTAAGGGCAGTCTTGGCTAATATGGAGACCTCCGCTACGCATCGGTCTCCACACTATTAGCCTCGACTGGTAAAACGTACCTAACGCCCGTAATGCTTACACTATTCTTTGCCCGATCGGATCTATGAGTTTAAATATATAGAGTAAACACTTCACACTGAAAATGTGAATTTTCAGTCGGTTAATGTGCCTGGTTGTTATGGAGTTGAATAAACAAAAACAATTTTTGTCTCAATCCGGACGAATTTTAGAATGATAGTGAGTTTTTTTCAACTTAAATGACTAGATAGTTTGTTACCGAGCCTTGGGCGGTAAGTTGAACTTACCGCCCTGAGAGCAGAGCTTGTAAATGAACCAAAACGCCCGATCGGGCAAAATAGTATATTATGTATTAAGAACTTAATTGAGTGTCTTAGAGCCCGTAGAGTCAGTTAAGTCAGCTAAGACGATAAAGGGCTCTAAAACACTAATTAAGCCCAAAATGCAAACTTTAGTTTATGTCCGGTCTAAGTTTAAATTATTATTTAATTTAAAATAAAAATAATTTTAAAAGTGCAGTGGTCTATAATTTTTGTTATTACTATGGAGACGGCGTAAACAAGGGTAGCTATTTTTATAGCGGGTTCTAAAACTCAAAGTTTTCATTCCCTAAAGCTCTAATTTAGCAATATACGCTCGAGAAACAGGCTCATAAACCGTTCAAAAGCGCCCGACCGGACGATAAATAATATTTAAATCGTTAAAGACATTCTACTGAAAATGACCGGGATGAGACAACTTTGACGCGGCCAAGTGGACGCGTCCAAGTGAGCGCGGCCAACTGGGCGCGACACAAGTTGGCGCAGGGACAACTGGCCGCGAAAATCTATTAAGTATACATATTAAAATGATCAGAAAAGGTAAAGATATATAATTATATTTGTAGGATTAAAATAACAACATTGCAGATGAACAAATACAGATAGCTTAAAATATATAATAAATTGCACATTGACGCATATTTTACATAACTCATATAATTTATTAATATTTGTAAAACCAAATTAAGATGTATTTAGAAAGCGACTGCATTTGAAATACAACGGTGCCTCTAATAGGTCTCTACAAGGCGCTACAGCATATTCTTGAGACTAAATTAGGACGATTTAACTAAACTTACCTCTTCTATACAAAAGTGCTTTGTTAAAGCTCTATCAAACGTCGAAGATCTTCAAAAAAAATCTACTTTTGAAATAACTGAAGAATGCTAAAAAGTTTGTTCGAAATTTTTTAATTTTTTTATTAAAACTTGGAACTACTGATTAATTATTATTCGATTTTTGTTTTAACTCTTTAAAATAAATTATTTTGAAAATTTCAAAATACAGTATCATACTTTTTTAACATATTCGGTCTTAGAATTTCATGTTTTTCTCAAATTAATTATAAACAATTAGTACAAAAATTAGGCTTTCATTAGAAAAATCGCTATTGGTGTAACTCATAAACAGAAAACTATCTAAAAATAACAATTGCACTAAAATATGTCTGATTTAAGATAAAAGTTGACATGTTCGAGGATTTTTTCAAAAAGATTTAATAAGAGCTTTATTTCGATAGTTACATACTTTACACTCACGCTGTATTTTATAATGACAAGATTTGTATTTCAAATACCTACATCCGCTTTCTGAGTAAATACATTTAGAGTTGGTTTTATGTTACTCGGCGATTTATCATGTATTGGAAGCGAAATTTTTGAAAGCGAAAGAAATTTGATATGTATTCGCCTGCAATGTTATCATTTTGATTTTACAAATATTATTATATAACTATTTTTTTAATTAGAAACATTTTAACATAGCATGTACACTCGATAGATTTTCGCACCCAGTTGTCTTTGCGTCCACTTGACCTCGTCACTGCGTCCAGTTGACCCTGCGCCCACTTATCTCGCGCCCAGTTGGCCGCGCCCACTTGCCCGCATCCAGTTGTTTTAGCTCGGAAAATGACATTAATTCGTTTGCTACAATTGCTTCCGCTTTAGTCCTATCACAACAGGTTTTTTTCTACTGTATTGGAATCATAGAAATACAGAGTATTTAGTTTAATTACTGGGCCATCTGCATGACTATATGGTAGATATTGAATAGTATTATTGCGGTAAATGCATGGATAACATTGTTCGTGCACAAGTACACAATAACCGGTGTAAATAAATACTCCTTTAATGTAGGAAAAGAATTTTAATTTTATTAAAGGCAAAGTGCATTCGCTACTAATGGCAATGCCAGACTAGTGAGTTAAGCAAGGGTAGCAACCCTCGAATATGCGCACAGCGCATGTCTCACATTACAACGCCACTCTCCTTACACAAAATATACATGTACACACCAAAGATTTAACATACTGCCCCCTTGAAAGAGGGAATCTTTCAACTTACAACTAAAAAAAACAAGATTAATGAAATAAGAAGCGCAAACTACTAAAAAGTTTTAATATTAAATAGTTTTTTCTTGTCTTTATTTTAGACACTCCACGAATGACACTTATTTAAACACTACACACGTTAAACGTTTTCTTCAAGAGGCACTCGACATAAACCATTCACGGCACGACGAAAAGTCCCTCCAGATGTACGGACATCGGCAACTCTCGATATACCATCTGCTCCTGGATATAAGTTTTGAATCCTTCCAGGATTCCATCGAAGGGGTGATAAATTGTCTTCCTTAATCAACACCAAATCGCCTTCAGCTAGAGCAGGACCTTGGTGGTGTTGCCAACGGTTTCTTTTCTGCAATTCTTGTAGATATTCCCGGGACCAAATTTTCCAAAAATCCTGGTGAATTTTTTGAAGAAGCTGCCATCTAGACAGCCTATTAAGCCTAAGTACTTGTAGGCGTTGCGATGGAATCGCAGTAATGGGACGCCCAATCAAAAAGTGCCCTGATGTTAGGCACTCAAGATCATTGGGATCGTTGCTTAAAGGAAGGAGGGGACGGAAATTAAGGATCGATTTGGCTTGCGCTAGCACCGTATTTAATTCTTCGAAAGACAATATAGTTTCTCCAACACGCCTAAGATGATATTTAAAGGATCTTACGGCACGCTCCCAAATCCCTCCAAAATGAGGAGATCTGGGGGGAATAAAATGCCAATTGATACCTTCCTTTGAGAATTCGCTAGTCAGTTTCAATCTAAATAATTCATTGTTAAAATAATCGTATAAATCGCGTAATTCTCGATTAGCCGCAACAAAATTAGTGGCATTATCCGAGTATATATTCAAACATTTGCCCCTTCTGCCAATGAAACGACGGATGGCCGCAATAACGGCTTCCGAGGTGAGATCGCTTACTACTTCAACGTGAGTACATTTAGTTGCCAAACAAACAAAGATAGCTGCGTATGCCTTTCTTTTTGTAATTTTTCGAATACCTTCCTTAATAAAAAAGGGGCCACAGAAGTCTACGCCGCTGTTTAAAAAGAGGAATGATGCTGTAACTCGTGGCTCTGGCAAATCACCCATTTTGGGTTGAATTGAGTTAGGATTATTTTTAAAACAAGTAATACATTTCTTGATTATTAATTTAATTGTAGGTTTTGCTCCCAGCGGCCAGTAATCTTCGCGAACTATAGCAAGTGTTGCTTGTGGTCCAGCATGCATATTTGATGTATGAACTTAAGAATACAATAACTCATTTAATTTGTGCTTCTTGGGCAATATAAGGGGATATTTACTGTTTTCGGATAATCTGGAATTGCATAATCTACCGCCTACGCGTAAAAGACCATTGTTATCTAGAAAAGGGTTAAGCCCTCTAAATGAACTATCCTTTCCAATATTCATTTTGTTTTTTAATGTGCTTATTTCTTTATAAAACATCTCGAGTTGAACCATCTTAACCAAAGTTTCTTTGGCTGAATCAAGCTCTCTAGCCGTCAGTTCCCCAGACAGTTTTTGTTTTTTAGATCTGCAATTATGTATGAACCTAAGCGCATACCCTACGACACGCATTAATTTGAGAAGTGATGAATACCTTTCAAAAATATTTACCGGACCCACTGAATTATAAACATAAAGAACATTAAAACAGAATTTCTTTTCATCAGAAATTGTTTCCGGAATCACGTCAAAGTCTACAGTCGGATTGCCCTGAATTTGCTCATTAGGTAAGGACATAAAAGATGGACCCCAAAACCAAGTCGTAGACTGAACTAATCGTAATGGTAATGCACCCCTGGACAATATATCCGCAGGATTTTCCTCGGACTTTACATGATGCCAAGTATCGACCTTGGTTAAATCATTAATTTTGGTTATTCGATTTCGTACAAAAATCTTTAATTTTGAGGGCTCCATTCTCAACCATGCTAACACAATAGTTGAGTCTGTAAATAAATGTCGCTTATGTGGAACGGTGAGGGAATTTGTAACCCCGGTCATTAACTTGGCTAGCAACAAACAACCACACAACTCTAAACGGGGTATTGTTACAGCTTTCAACGGTGTAACTCGTGATTTTGCTTGCCATGATTGTTGTAATAATATTTTTGCGGTTACAACGACGGGATTAATTAATCCCAAAAGATCGAAAATTCGCGCGATGTAAGCTAATATATTTCGTTTAGTAGGCCGATTATTTTCTAATTCCGGTATTGCGCAAAGTAATTCATCGCTATCTGATGACCAGTACAATCCCAGTACCTTACCAGTACGGTGTTAATGGTGTTTAATAAAATTGGCGGAGTTTGATCCTTGAAAACAGGTATATTATCTAAAAGTACCGGATGATTCGCGTTGAATTTGGTCAACTCAAAACCACCGCTATTTAAAATAGTAATTATTTGGTCACGAATTCGAGTTAAATTTTTTATTACATAAGCAGCATCCGGATATTCTACTTGGTTTTCATCAGCAAGATAATTCAAACATCGTGGCGCCAAATACGATGACGGGGATAATCCAAATGGGAGCAACTTTAATTTGTACTCTTGTAAATTTTGAAATGAGTCTTCCCGCCAAAATAATTTTAAAAAACGAACATCTCGCGGATCACTTAGGATGTGATTATACATGCGTTTAATGTCTGCGGAAAAACGTATCTAGATGTACGAAACCGCACTAATAAAGTAAATATATCAGGTTGTACTACCGGTCCTGTCATAAAAAATATCATTCAGTGATAAATTATTCGAGGTTTTGCAAGAACCATCATACACAATCCGTAATTTTGTAGTTAGGCTGTTGTTTTTGGAAACCGCGTGATGGCTTAAATAATAATAATAAGGAAATTTAGCCGCTTCATTGACCGGTTCTAAATGACCTATTATTAAGCCTTCTTCAATGTAACTCGTATAATGTTTTCGAAATATATTGTTTTCCTGAAAGCGTTTTTCTAAATTTAAAAATCGTTTACGAGCTATGTACCTGGATTCGCCTAAGTCTTGTGGGGGTCTTTTAAATGGGAGACGGATTACAAAGCGGCCCTTCTCATTGCGCGTCACGTTCTCAAGAAAGTGTTGTTCGCAAGGGTCAATAACACTATCATTTGATCCGAAAGGGGTTTCAGTTACCTCTTCGATTTTCCAAAAATTTTGTAGATCAAACTCGTTTTCGTTTTGGGTCGTAATAAAGTTACAACGAGGAATACTAGCGCATTCTGGGATGGTACCGCCTACGATCCAACCTAAAGTGGTTTTCTGTGGTGAAGGCAGGGTTTTTCCTTGATTAATCATACCGTTCATTAAAATATTCCAAAAAATGTCTGCACCTAAAAGCGCGTCAATCGATTGGGGTTTATAAAAAAAGATGATCTTCCAAATTTATCTTTGGTGGAATTTTTAAAGAATTGTGATCTAATGGAGTAGATGGTAGTTGATCCGTAATTTTTGTTACCACATAGCAATCTAACGTTTTGGTATAAGATGAACAACGAGATTTAAATTCACAAGTAAGAGTAGCAACTGCATGTGTATTGTTTATGGTATTTATGGAAAGTGAGGCTTCATTGCATTTTAAATGCAATGAAGCATATATTGTTTCTAGTGAGTCGCACTTTGTGTTTATGAATTCCGTAATAACATTTAAAGTGGGAAATGCGTTTTTATCCAAACTTCTTTCGAATTCCGCCGCGGTGGTAAAATCAATTTTTGTCATCACTATATATACCAACAAATCATTCCATTGATCTGCTGGACGGCCTAATAAAGATAACGATCTGGTGTGCTTAAGGCAGCCTCGAATTATAGCCCGTAGCGTTACCGGGCATTCTTTATTTGCAACAGGCAAATCGAAAATAGCCTTTATGTGTTTTTGAACCAATTTTCGGATGTTATTGTATGCATTTATAACAGATAACCACGCAGTATCATAATTAACATCGCTAATTTCAAAAGCTGCTATAACCTCTGCGGCTTCTTCCTTCAAGGAAGATACTAGATAATGGAATTTTTGTATTTTTGACAATGTCGCGTTTTCATGTATTAACGATTTAAACGTACCATAAAAGGGTATCCATTTATCGAATTGCCCATCGAATGTAGGTATATCTACTTTTGGTAATTTAAATTCCGCGTTATTATTAAGTGAAGAATTTCCATAATCGGAACCCGCATGAATTTACAATTCCCTCAAAAGCGTTCTACTGCGGCCAAGCGCGGAAAAATATTTATTTTCAAACACACCTAGCGCATCTTCATTAGAAGGTTCTGCAGCAATAATTTCGTAATAAATTCGCGTATATTCAGGTAAGGTGTCTGCAATGGCACCTTGTCTTAATTTTAATTCATCGTAAATTACCAAATCTTTTGGCATGTCGTTGAGAAATGATTCAAACCTTTGTAAAGCATCTGTTAATCTGACCTTTTCTGCTTTTAACTTAATTAATTTTTGAGCCATAGTGCTAGTGCCAGTAATAAGCAATACAAATTGAAAATGGATTTTTTAAGGATAAAGAAGGATTTATAATTACCTTGAGTGCCTTTTACGGGTACTCGGGGGTGCTGGGCTTCTCTATGCGTCAGCGACATACAACGGGCGACCTTCCGCAGAGGCGTCTTGAAATCCCTGGTTTTCCACCTTTTTTGAAATTTATTTTCTTCCCCTTTTATAATTGGAGCGTGATATCCGGCTCGAAGGACCAAATGTTCGTGCACAAGTACACAATAACCGGTGTAAATAAATACTCCTTTAATGTAGGAAAAGAATTTTAATTTTATTAAAGGCAAAGTGCATTCGCTACTAATGGCAATGCCAGACTAGTGAGTTAAGCAAGGGTAGCAACCCTCGAAGATGCGCACAGCGCATGTCTCACATTGCAACGCCACTCTCCTTACACAAAATATACATGTACACACAAAAGATTTAACAAACATTATTCTTCATGTGTCTCTTTCAAAATTTGTATGTTTTATGCTATTTTCATGGCGCGTCATTGTTTTAATATCGTTATGCGTTATCTATTTAACAATTATGAAAATACTTGTCTGCAACTCAACATGTTTCTAATAGTTAGATATGATAAGGTCAGCTAGTTAGTCTGTCTTTTCGAGCTATATTTTGCATATAGTATGAGATATTGGCGTGGGACCTTTTGTATGTGGATGATCTATATATATGCTATCTAAAAAGTGCATAATTTGGCGAAAATATCTTAAATGCTGTGATTGCTGAAGCTCTGGAGAAGATCTTAAGAACCGGAAACTCCGACAGAAAGAGTTGTGACAATCCTATTTATAAAGCAAAGTTACATTTGTGTTTGTCGCCGTTAAATTCACAAAAAGGGTAAGATTTATTTACCCGACTGGCGATAACTAAAGGTCTTTATTTTCGAATAAACTCATGTACAACTTGTCAAATTCAGCTTGGCCGGCGAAGTTTGGATGCGCATAATATTTGTGGCATTAGGGTAGCAATAGCTCATTTCATCTAACGTTCTCGTCTAGTACAGATCGGTACATTCTATGAAAAAGTATAAAATATATCAAAAAACACGCTAAGACTTTATCACAAAAACTCGTTAGTTTTAATCTTTCTACTTGAAAAGTCTTATTTTTGGATTGTTAATAAATTTTACACAAGGGTATAATAAAGATTTGTATCGCTAAAGTAAATTCCAATTTACACCCTTTTTTGTGAGTTGAAAATACTTGTATTACAGATTGTACTTTCTCTTTACCTCCTACATTTTGTCTTTGTCGAACATCGACTCTTTCTTTTCCCCATCTGCGCATTCCGCCGGCCTACACTTGACAAGTTGTACTTTGCTCCCAAATAATGGACATCGATTTCTTACTTTACAGATTAATTCGTACCATTTTCCTAGGTTCTTCGTAGTTAGTTCTAAAACAACTTATCTAACCATTTGCTAAACTAAATTAATTCTTACTGGCAGTTATTGTCATTACGTTATCATTATATGAGATTATTTTTAATTAAATTAACTAAAAAAATACGATATCTTTAACAACAATGCATCCGCGATATTGCTCGTTAACTTTAGATTAAACTGGTCATAAAAGCATCACAATATACATAAATCGCTACCTTTTGTAAAAGAATTTAGCTGTGAAGTCTTTCACTATTTTTCTATACAACTGGGAGCATCTGATTTATAACTGAAGGTACAACTAAAGCGTACTACATTTATTCTCTTTTATTTCCCAGCGAATAAAAACAAAAAAGCTTTACAGAGAACAATATTTAAAGTAAATATCAATTGAACAAGGAACAAAAGCGAATCCATCTACTAAATACATAGTTTAATCTGGAATGCCATTGTCATTACATAACTTCAGTAATCAGTATGTCCTACGATCTCCTCTTTAGTGTAAGTTATGCAATAGTTTGAGTGTACATTTATGAAGCGCCGCTTAGTTTAGTTTCAATTTGTGTCACGACTCAGAAATTACATAGGAGTACATATTATGTAGATCTTACAGCAGTGACCCACTGAGATTACAAACATGAAATTTTGATGAGAACACTAAAACAACTCATGTACAACAATGTGTAACAAAATTAAAAGGGAAATGAATTAAACTTTGGGTTAAAAAGTTAGTAGGTACTTTATTAGTTATGACATGAACATTTTTCGAGTATATAACCTAGCACTATTTACAAAGTGTTGTAATATTGATAAACAACTTCTGAAAAATTTGGTTTAAAGTTTTGAACTGATTGACTATAGTGTTATCGAAAAACAACTTCGAGAATCCGTATAGGATACTGTGAGTAAGAATTGTTGCAGTCTTGGCAACAGCTTTGAATAGATTATATAAGTAGACACACACCATAAAGAAATTCAAAATTAATTTAGTTACTAATATAAATATTATTTTATTTATAGGGATTTGATGGGAAATTCTTTATTTGGAATAGTTAATTATTCATATGATGCTTACATAGAGAATGATTTTTACATGTAGTAAAAGCAGTGCTTTTGGATATCGACGCCCTCTTGGGAACATTTCACTTGGGAATATCAAAGCTTGCGGCTCCCACGAAAAAAGTTTATTTTATTGTAAGGGTTAGGATTAGCCTGAGCGCACAAAACTTTTGAGATAAAGTTTTCATTACATACTATGTACTTAGGTACATTTAGTAAGTTAAAGACAATTCAGCAAGTTTTGTTAACAAATTATTTAGTCCCGCTTAGATACGCATAGATAAGTTAGCTTACATCTTATTTTGTTTATGCCGAAACAAACATTATTTTTTATAACGCAAATTACTTTAACTTTCAAAAGTTCTTACGCAAACTGTAGTAGGGAAAAAATGAGAGTTCTGGAACCACCCCCCACTCCTGACCTTGACCTTGAACCTATCTCGCTCTAACACATGGTGACCTTGAATCTATCTCTGTCACCTAGACGTGGCAACACCGCATTCTCAAGGTCAGCAAATGATGACCTTGAATCTATCTCTGTCACCTAGACGTGGCAACACCGCATTCTCAAGGTCAGCAAAATGGTGACCTTGAACCTATCTCTCTCTAACACATGGTGACCTTGAACTGATCTCTCTAAACGTGGCAACACCGCATTCTCAAGGTCACCCAATGTTGGTGACCTTGAACCTATCTCTCTGGTGACCTTGAGTCTATCTCTCTAAACGTGGCAACACCGCATTCTCAAGGTCTTGACCTTGAGCCTATCTCTAACACTAAATAATGTATCAAACATTAAATTTATTGACCTTATCAAAGTTAGAAATGATTACGACAGTTTTAACAAATTTTAATATATAGGTTTAATATATCCAAAGAGGAAAATAATTAAATGAAAAATAAATTCTTAACCACATTAAAATTATGTGTAATTTAATGCAATTATAGGTTATATTTTGCATTTGATAATTGCATTGTTTATAATCAATATACTTATAAGTGTTATATTATATATTAATTTCCATTTTCAATCGCATAATAATGCTCCCATGTAAACATAGTTGTCTACCCGAGATCAGAGATGTGGTCCCAAAACCGGCTATTTACCCTCTCTCGCAACCATTTATACAGAGGAACATATGGGATAATATATTATCGGCTTTCTACATTCGATTTGTACAGTTTAGAATTATTTAAAATATAATGTTTATATAAATTAAAATGTAATACAATTGAAATACCCAAGAGATAAAATATTAAAACTTTATAATTACGTAATTATCAAGCCCAACCAACTGGGTGCTGAATGGGTAGTTAAGTGACAATTTCGTGTAGTCGAATGTATAGGTATAATATTACGGCGAGTCCAGGTTTTTAAACTGTAATAACTAGAAACAGTAAATCAACTGTTCAACAATTCTTTATAATCATAGAATAAATTACGCAAAAAATTAAAGCATTTAAGGTTTAATAGTTTCCCTATCTATAATTTAAATTATAATTTTTCCACCTCCTCAGCCCAGAAATACTTTACGATGTATAAATTTCAAAATTTAAATCAATTTCGAGAAGAAACATTTCTGTCTACGGAATTAAAAAGGTTTGTTAAAAAAACAGGTCGCTACATTTTGTTTTAACAAAGATGCAATAATTTAAAATTCGTAAATTGGCGTCATCGCGTCGGCGGCTAATGTAAAACGATATATAAAACAATAAGTTGCATTATCAACCGGTCTGGGCCGTATTGTTTGCATATACGAAATGCATACCAGGTAAGTTCAGTAAGATTTAAAATCTTATTTAAAAATTTAATTCAATAATTGTAATAAATTATCCGTCTTTGTTTAAATATTGCTTTACAGTAAGCATACAGTCGTGCACAGAAATTAGTTAAATATGGTTAAAAAAATACATAACTCAACGGAACTAAAACGGATATTTAAAATATAATTATAAAAAAGTAAATTGGCGTCGTCGTCTCGTCGACTAGGGAATTTAAAACAAAGAATAAAATGCATTATCAGCCGGTCTGGACTGTATCGTTTACACATGCGAAATACATAGTAAGTTTTAAAAATTAATCCACTAAATAATTTATCTTTTTCTAAATATTGCTATCGGAATAATCGGAATAAGCATTCCGTACTTCAGTTTACATAATCGTAAGTACGCATAACAAAGTATAGGTAATTTTATACCTATACATTCGACTACACGAAATTGTGCACTTAACTACCCATTCAGCACCCAGTTGGTTGGGCTTGGTAATTATAAATAATATTAATGAAATATCTAACAAATATTTAATGCATCTTTTTTCAATTCTTTCCTTATGACTAACATACATAATGTTGAGAATTTGTACAGATAGGGTGAATGCGTGCAAATCAGGATTGCAAGCAAATTTGATATTAGTGTATAAAAAGTTATTCAAATTTGATCCAATACTTGAATAATAAACCAAGTAGCTTATGCGTATGTATGAAGGTCAACCTCTTTACATTCGAATTGTTTACATAGCAAAAACTGCAAAACGAGGCATAAAGAATATATGCACGGCGGGAATCGAAAGTTAATATTAAGACTGTGGAAACGAGTTCATTTTTATACACAGAAAAATTTTGCTTTTAAATAAAAATTGCAGGTAACATCAAAATTCTTTCCTTTCAAAAATGCCCCAACAAAAATATTTGTTTCAATTTAAAAGTTGAAGCAATGAATCATCAAAACCAGATTGAAAGTTGTCAGAACGGGTTTGCTTTAAATTAACATTAGGATTCTTTTGTTTACTAACAACATAAACTCCTTTATATATAGGATGTTTCGCTTTTCTTTTTGTTTTGATACTATTCAATTTAATTTTGCGTCTTGCCAAGCTTTTTGTAAACGATACTTGAGTTCAACCACTTGAATGTGTGTAGTAGATGTTTTATGTAAAATAAACTTATTTATCCCACTGTCTAATTGTCAGTACAGTTTAGAATTATCTATGTCAATCGTTTATTAATTATTTGTTTCGAACTTTTAATTCAATGCAGTATGCATTTAAATACAAAACTTATTTCAGAGGTTGATTTAAATAGTTTTATTGTTAATTTAAAATTGGTATGCAGTGCTTTTTATATGAATGTTAGGTTTTGTTTTAAGTTTTAATATTTTTTAATAACTAACCAAGTAATAATAATTAACCAAGTAGTTTATTCTTATGTTCTGAAGTATGAAGGTCAACCTGTTTACATTCGATTTGTACAGATGAATCAAATAGGGTGAATCCATCAGTTAATGACCCAATCAGGATTGCAAGCAAATTTGATATTAGTGAATTCAAATTTGATCCATCTGTCTAGTTGTCAGTACAGTTTAGAAAGAATTATTTATGTCAATCGTTTATTAATTATTATTTTTTATTTAAGTGAAGTCACAAAACCCTAATGAATGATCAGTGAATTCTAGTTAATGACCAAAAACCAGTGAATGACCAGATAACTTTTATTTCAAAAAATGTTTACATAACTTGTTAACATCAAAGCAACTTAGACTACAAATAATCTTTATTTGAGAAACAGCATAAGAGTTGCCCCTACTGCAGGCTAACTGTGGATGTTCGATTTTCTGTAAAATATTTATATGATTGTACCAGATTTGGTCAACCTTTTCAGACCATTTCCCATATTGAGGACCACTTTTGTGCATTACCCTAACTTCATATTCAGTGCCCTTTTTGGTAATAATCACACCTGGAAAGTAATCCATTTCATATTTTAATATTACAAAATTTGCAACTGAGAAAGTGGTTCTTGATTTTAATTTGCTCCTAGTCTCAATTCTTTTCACTGTTTAAGATTGTCTGGCATTTTTCGTCATTGCTGTCATATGATTTGCCCGAGGCTGAAAGTATCTGAAGACAAGTCTGAGACAGATATTTTCTTTTTCTTGGTGTTTGAAATTTTTTTTCTGTAAAACTTTCTGCCTTTTAATAGCTCTATTAATAGCTTATTAAGTTTCTTGGTTTAACACTATATTATATAAATAAAATTATGTAATAATATATCTACGAAAATATAATAAATACATTAATCAATATGCAGTCATTTACTAGATTTAATAATAAATCCAGTAAATGACCGCTTTTATTTAAATTGTGACACAGACATTAAAACCCGGTCAAATATTGGTTCATAAAATCATAACCATTCGTACATTTGAAATATTACTAACAAACCCACCTCGTGTTGTTACATAAATATTATTTAAGATTTTTCAAATTTTGCCGCTAAACCAGTGAATGAGACCACTTCGGTCAATTACTGGGTTTAATGTAATTTATTGAACCAATATATGACCATGCATTATTAAAAAGTTAAACTTATTAATTATGCCTCTTTTTGCGTAGAAATAATAATTGTAGACTCCTTATAAACCATTAAAACTATAATTCACTATACTTCAAACAAAGTGTTACCATTCTATGACACTACATCACAGAACACAATGTACTTACCTTATTAGTTTGTTAGATATACAGAACAACACGCTGTACTTGCAACTTCATTCGTCATTTGTAAAAACTGGAACGAAATTGTGATGTTGTCGCTTTTAGCACAAAGTTACTAAATGTTAGAAAAACCGCTAATATAATTATGGTTAGCTTTATTAAAAATTTGACGAGTTCTGTAGTGTAGACGTGAAATAAAAAATATACGTTTTTCTCAATATGTTATTTTATTTATAGTATATAAGATACAAAAGCCAGCTTATAATATGCATTACAATCAAACCTTACTAAAGCGATCAATATAAATTTTATGTCTATGTTCTATATCTAAAATTCTATTTACACTACACTACACCACATTTCTCGATACGTCTTTGAAACCGACACCGAACTACAACACTTTCCATCCACAATGATATTCGTGCTTGTCCGTAGGCGTAATTCCACGTAAATAAATAATGTATTTTATTATCCTCCTCCTTGATCGTAACACGTTTCTTTCGGTTACTCATTTTTTGTTGTCTACAAAATCTTCTATTGTAGACGTAAATGATTCCAAACCTTCCTTATTTAATTTATCCAACAAGCAATCTATACATATATTTCCTTTTAAATACGATTCACACAAGTCTACCCCTTTCTGAAACTTTAGAACTCTTTCTTTACACTCTGCATCGGTATAATATTTCCCTAGGCCATAGACTGCTTCGTGATCGGCATCAAAGCGTAGATCGCGTAACTCTTCCTGCACTCTCTGTACTGCACTTTTAATATCAATAGCCTTAGGCCACGATTGTGAGCTATAACACATCCACATCTTTATACAAGAACGTTTTGCAAGTCGATGTCACACTGAATTCTTTCCGGATACAATGCCACCAGTTCTAAAGCACACACAACGTTCTCGGACGGTGGTAAAGCAGATAACACTTGTTTAACGTTTTCGGTGGAATCCCCGCTTAATACACTCGATCCTTTTAATAAAATTGAACAAAATTTTACAAAATTTTTTAAACGAATTTCTAGCAGAGGAAGTAGTTCTAGAAGCTGAATGATGCTTTCAAATGTTTGGATCTAGCTGAGTGGTGCGGCTTGAAGTTATAGATATATCTATGCCCCCACTCCTTTCGGTGTAAATACAATCTCGTTGACCTTGCCTTGTTTCGTCTGTTCTCAACAACGTCTGCTTGAAATTAAAATAGCATTAAAATTTTTCTTTTTAAATCTTAGGTTCGCTTTTTGATTTTTCTATGTATGTGTAGGAGTTCATTCTTAAATGAAACAATATAATGTGACATATTTGCATGGTTTATTTAACTCACTACATTTTACAATACCTATAGGATTGTTTACACATTATGATTGACTTTGATGTATTAGAGGATTACATATTTCAAATTTTACAACCTTGTATTTACAGAGCACATTTATCTTTTATTTAAGGAATATATCGTTAAGTCCCGGCGTAATTTTCACGTTTCTAATCAATGTATGGATGCGCTGGATGTTTCAGCACCTTGATTCATTGTTCTTTACGCGGATAAACGTCACAACACTTTAACTCTCCATTGTTAAGATGGTGATACGACACAAATGTTCCGTTCGAAACTTGCCCGCATTATACTTGTCTATACATGTCATGATGGGACTTTTTATATTTGTATCGTACCATTCGTTTAACGGCTCTTCCAACTGTTTCGGCGATGTCGCACCTTTTCCATCCAACCATATGCTTTCCCCATTTAAGTCCATTGAATATGCAAACGTCACTAGCGCAAACACCAGATAACCAGCTTCAAGAACACGCTTCTCTTTGACGCGTTTAATGAATGCCTCTTTGTGGTGGTCTAAAGTTTTCTCGACGTTTCTACCGTATAGTTCTTCGTCTCTCATTTCATCGTCGTCGTCCTCAAAATCGAATGTTACTAAAACGGTTGCCTCTACCACGTTCATGATGCTGTACTACTGAAGTATTCTTGCATATGCGTTTATATATACTGAGTTGACGGGTGGGGTACAAGGTCATGGTCTTTAATAGTAACGATAACGAGCGATACAATATATTCCCATGCTTACACCCACTACTGCAACTAACAGGGTGCCCAAGGTCACCACGGAAGCATAACACGTTTCGCTGCTGACTTTACATTGTTATACCGGACTATTCCCGATGGTTTGCCACTCACTGTCCTTAGTATGTGTTGGGTACACGAATTTGACCCTGAATCGTACTTCTTGCGTTCTATTGCCGACCTCGTGTTTAAACATTCCCATTTGTTGCAACGTCACTGGTTGCATTCCATACCAAACACTCGTATTGAAGTCATAGGAAATAAAAGCTGCTGTTGTATCTGGGAGTTTTGCAACGTACACTACACCCTCGTACAAGGTTGCTAATAATATTACCGCCTTGATTGGCAACATCTTCCTTAGTGTTATATTCTATGTTGTATTTGGTTCTTGCATCTTCTTTTAACCACAAACATCTCTACCACTTTCATCGTTAATGGGTGCTAACACGTTTGCAAACACGCAATGTGGTGACCATTTCAGGTGCTCTACGATTGGGCTATCGGATGGTTCCCATTTGAAAATGTTCACTCGGCAATAAAAACATTCTACTCTATCTTCACGTCCCGTGTAGACAAATCCGGCCTCAGCTAAAGATTTTGGGGTTTGTATACCCTTCCAATTACGAAATGATAACACTCGTTCTGTCAAGCACGTATTCTGCAAGCTAGCTTCTACACACATTTTGAACTTTCAATACTTGCAACCTGCTATATATACCTAGTGAAATTTCAAAAAGAAGTTAATTTAAATTTTAATTTTAATCGAAGGAAATTTGTTGTTCGAAATTAGTATTTCCAAACCATTTCTTAAATTTAATTGCTCGGATCAAACTGTTTTAAACTACCTATGTAGTAACTGTGAATTATAGATTTTCAATGCTTATATTAAATAGCTGTTTAACCATATTATTGTTTTATATGTTTATTTAGTTTTTGTTATGTATTGTATCTAGTTACCTATTTTCTGTATGTATTTATCCTTAGCAACGGGTTTGTTTATCAATCTTATCTACCTTTGATAATGACACAAAGTGTCGAAACAATATTGTCAGGTTAAGATATTAATAAAACTTGTGAAACTTTAATTAATCTTTGTATTTATATTATATTTCATGATTATGGAGTTCCACAAAGTAAGGCTGGAGACAGTAAACGATATTATTGTTTATTTTTAGCTAAATTTCAAAAATTGTAAACAAAATTATGCGTTTTCTAAAATGTTTTATTGTCTTTTATTTTTATGTTTTATTTTGTAAGTTACTACAAGTCTACGGTTAATCAACTCATGCGTTGCATTCGATGACCTAGTACTACAAATTAATCTGATGAAATTCCATCCGGAATATAAAAACAATAGGGCTCGTCCAGGATTTGAACCCGGGACCTCTCACACCCTAAGCGATAATCATACCTTTAGACCAACGAGCCTGTTATATATGGAAAAATTTTGCTTCGAGAAGATTAGTATGTTTCTCATTGCATCTGAATAATATAAAATATAGAACCGATCTTGATACAGGCATTTTTAAAATTTGACATAATGTTTTAGCTAAAATTATAGGTCGCTTTGCTCTTATACACAACATTATTAACAGATTTATTTATTATACGATTTACTTCGAGTAATGCAATTACGTGAGTATCCAGTGTGAAAGTAAATATTGCGATTATGTATTATATAATTTTACAGTGTTGAGTAGAATATTTGGCAAAACAAACCTTACAAGACATTCAATCGGCTGACCGAAGAACAATTTGACAATTACTAATACATTCTTGCTGACAATGCAACGTATTTCGCAAGCTAACCCTCAAGTGGAAGATTTATACCAGAGGTATTAAGATTTCTTCGAATAATATTAAGGGGTAAAAGACATACGATGAACAGATATCGAACATACATCAGTTAACATTCTGAATATACTAAAATTATATGGGGTATATAATAAATTAAAACTTATTATTATAAATTTAAAGAGCGCGACATATTTTTCAAATTCTATTCTCTCTATAAAACAACCCGGCTATTGGAGACATAAATCACTCTAAAATATTATTATTAAAATTAAGAAATGTATTGCTTGTTATAATTTGCGCGCGGAAGGGTATTCTACCCAAAACTCTGCAGGTTCATCTCTTCTAAAATATTTAAATTAATCAATCGTTTTATGAAATCCATAGAGAATTATACAATCTTATTAAATAAGTCTAGAAACAGATTTATACCAGAACGTTTACTGAGACAGAGAGAGGTTGAGAAATAAGAAGCTTTTATAGAATGTATTTCGTTTATTTTGTCATCATATCAAAAATATCATATTACATATAAATACTATTACAATACGACTATATTCACGCTACTTTATTTTTAATTCTGTATAAAGTTGGTGGTTGTATGATCGGAAAGATTGCACATGTTTATAAATATTTACATTGTATAATACAACATTCCTATAGTCTTCCAAAGTCAGTTCTTTTTTGATAACATCCTTCTAGATACCTTTAGCTGTTTTGGTAAGCTTGCCCTCTACATCTACAGCATATGCTTTTGCCCCTGTTCCCAGAAATTCCAAGAGAATTCTACCCTAGTAAACGTAGTAAACGTAGTAGACGTAGTAAACGTAGTAGACGTAGTAAACGTAGTAAAAGTAGTAAACGTAGTAACCGTAGTAAACGTAGTATACGTAGTAAGCGTAGTAAACACAGTAAACGTAGTAAACGCAGTAAACGCCGTAAACGTGGTAAACGTAGTAAACGCAGTAAACGTTGTAAATGTAGTAAACGTCGTAGACGTAGTAAACGCAGTAAACGTAGCAAACGTAGTAAACGTAGTAAACGTGGTAAACGTAGTAAACGCAGTAAACGCAGTAAGCGTAGCAAACGTAGTAACATTAGTAAACTTAATAAACACAGTAAACGCAGTAAACGTGGTAAACGTAGTAAACGCAGTAAACGTGGTAAACGTAGTAAACGCAGTAAACGCAGTAATTTGTTAACAAACTTTTCCAGTTTAAAATTATTTAATAGCGTTTACCTGCAACGATAGATATAGAAACTCAGAAATTGTTCTAAGTCCTTCAATAAGTTAAAATTTTTAATAACTCGACAACCGCTGGAAATTCGACCAAAATAACATTTTTAAGACTCTTCCTCGTACCCCTAGAGCCGTTTTCAGTACGAACCAATCGATTAAACAGACTCCAAAAGGCCCAATGCCAAAAAAATTTTTTGAAAATTTAAAAATACCGATAGAAATGATAGAAAATATTTTTAAAAAGTAAAAATCGCAATTTTTCATCGAAATTCAGCACATACTCATTATTTTAAAACGCGAACTTAATTTGTTAACAAACTTTTCAGTTTAAAATTATTTAATAGCGTTTACCTGCAACGATAGATATAGAAACACAGAAATTGTTGTAAGTCCCTCAATAAGTTAAATTTTTTAATAACTCTTTCTCAAATTTGTTCAAGGTCAAAACATTGTTGTCATATTTTTGACCTTGAGAATGCGGTGTTGTCACGTTCAGGTGACAGCAATATATTCAAGGTCACCAATATGACAACAATGTTTTGACCTTGAACAAATTTGAGAAAGAGTTATTAAAAAATTTAACTTATTGAGGGACTTACAACAATTTCTGTGTTTCTATATCTATCGTTGCAGGTAAACGCTATTAAATAATTTTAAACTGAAAAGTTTGTTAACAAATTAAGTTCGCGTTTTAAAATAATGAGCATGTGCTGAATTTCGATGAAAAATTGCGATTTTTACTTTTTAAAAATATTTTCTATCATTTCTATCGGTATTTTTAAATTTTCAAAAAATTTTTTTGGCATTGGGCCTTTTGGAGTCTGTTTAATCGATTGGTTCGTACTGAAAACGGCTCTAGGGGTACGAGGAAGAGTCTTAAAAATGTTATTTTGGTCGAATTTCCAGCGGTTGTCGAGTTATTAAAAATTTTAACTTATTGAAGGACTTAGAACAATTTCTGAGTTTCTATATCTATCGTTGCAGGTAAACGCTATTAAATAATTTTAAACTGGAAAAGTTTGTTAACAAATTACTGCGTTTACTGCGTTTACTACGTTTACCACGTTTACTGCGTTTACTACGTTTACCACGTTTACTGCGTTTACTGTGTTTATTAAGTTTACTAATGTTACTACGTTTGCTACGCTTACTGCGTTTACTGCGTTTACTACGTTTACCACGTTTACTACGTTTACTACGTTTGCTACGTTTACTGCGTTTACTACGTCTACGACGTTTACTACATTTACAACGTTTACTGCGTTTACTACGTTTACCACGTTTACGGCGTTTACTGCGTTTACTACGTTTACTGTGTTTACTACGCTTACTACGTATACTACGTTTACTACGGTTACTACGTTTACTACTTTTACTACGTTTACTACGTCTACTACGTTTACTACGTCTACTACGTTTACTACGTTTACTAGGGTAGAATTCTCTTGGAATTTCTGGGAACAGGGGCAAAAGCATATGCTGTAGATGTAGAGGGCAAGCTTACCAAAACAGCTAAAGGTATCTAGAAGGATGTTATCAAAAAAGAACTGACTTTGGAAGACTATAGGAATGTTGTATTATACAATGTAAATATTTATAAACATGTGCAATCTTTCCGATCATACAACCACCAACTTTATACAGAATTAAAAATAAAGTAGCGTGAATATAGTCGTATTGTAATAGTATTTATATGTAATATGATATTTTTGATATGATGACAAAATAAACGAAATACATTCTATAAAAGCTTCTTATTTCTCAACCTCTCTCTGTCTCAGTAAACGTTCTGGTATAAATCTGTTTCTAGACTTATTTAATAAGATTGTATAATTCTCTATGGATTTCATAAAACGATTGATTAATTTAAATATTTTAGAAGAGATGAACCTGCAGAGTTTTGGGTAGAATACCCTTCCGCGCGCAAATTATAACAAGCAATACATTTCTTAATTTTAATAATAATATTTTAGAGTGATTTATGTCTCCAATAGCCGGGTTGTTTTATAGAGAGAATAGAATTTGAAAAATATGTCGCGCTCTTTAAATTTATAATAATAAGTTTTAATTTATTATATACCCCATATAATTTTAGTATATTCAGAATGTTAACTGATGTATGTTCGATATCTGTTCATCGTATGTCTTTTACCCCTTAATATTATTCGAAGAAATCTTAATACCTCTGGTATAAATCTTCCACTTGAGGGTTAGCTTGCGAAATACGTTGCATTGTCAGCAAGAATGTATTAGTAATTGTCAAATTGTTCTTCGGTCAGCCGATTGAATGTCTTGTAAGGTTTGTTTTGCCAAATATTCTACTCAACACTGTAAAATTATATAATACATAATCGCAATATTTACTTTCACACTGGATACTCACGTAATTGCATTACTCGAAGTAAATCGTATAATAAATAAATCTGTTAATAATGTTGTGTATAAGAGCAAAGCGACCTATAATTTTAGCTAAAACATTATGTCAAATTTTAAAAATGCCTGTATCAAGATCGGTTCTATATTTTATATTATTCAGATGCAATGAGAAACATACTAATCTTCTCGAAGCAAAATTTTTCCATATATAACAGGCTCGTTGGTCTAAAGGTATGATTATCGCTTAGGGTGTGAGAGGTCCCGGGTTCAAATCCTGGACGAGCCCTATTGTTTTTATATTCCGGATGGAATTTCATCAGATTAATTTGTAGTACTAGGTCATCGAATGCAACGCATGAGTTGATTAACCGTAGACTTGTAGTAACTTACAAAATAAAACATAAAAATAAAAGACAATAAAACATTTTAGAAAACGCATAATTTTGTTTACAATTTTTGAAATTTAGCTAAAAATAAACAATAATATCGTTTACTGTCTCCAGCCTTACTTTGTGGAACTCCATAATCATGAAATATAATATAAATACAAAGATTAATTAAAGTTTCACAAGTTTTATTAATATCTTAACCTGACAATATTGTTTCGACACTTTGTGTCATTATCAAAGGTAGATAAGATTGATAAACAAACCCGTTGCTAAGGATAAATACATACAGAAAATAGGTAACTAGATACAATACATAACAAAAACTAAATAAACATATAAAACAATAATATGGTTAAACAGCTATTTAATATAAGCATTGAAAATCTATAATTCACAGTTACTACATAGGTAGTTTAAAACAGTTTGATCCGAGCAATTAAATTTAAGAAATGGTTTGGAAATACTAATTTCGAACAACAAATTTCCTTCGATTAAAATTAAAATTTAAATTAACTTCTTTTTGAAATTTCACTAGGTATATATAGCAGGTTGCAAGTATTGAAAGTTCAAAATGTGTGTAGAAGCTAGCTTGCAGAATACGTGCTTGACAGAACGAGTGTTATCATTTCGTAATTGGAAGGGTATACAAACCCCAAAATCTTTAGCTGAGGCCGGATTTGTCTACACGGGACGTGAAGATAGAGTAGAATGTTTTTATTGCCGAGTGAACATTTTCAAATGGGAACCATCCGATAGCCCAATCGTAGAGCACCTGAAATGGTCACCACATTGCGTGTTTGCAAACGTGTTAGCACCCATTAACGATGAAAGTGGTAGAGATGTTTGTGGTTAAAAGAAGATGCAAGAACCAAATACAACATAGAATATAACACTAAGGAAGATGTTGCCAATCAAGGCGGTAATATTATTAGCAACCTTGTACGAGGGTGTAGTGTACGTTGCAAAACTCCCAGATACAACAGCAGCTTTTATTTCCTATGACTTCAATACGAGTGTTTGGTATGGAATGCAACCAGTGACGTTGCAACAAATGGGAATGTTTAAACACGAGGTCGGCAATAGAACGCAAGAAGTACGATTCAGGGTCAAATTCGTGTACCCAACACATACTAAGGACAGTGAGTGGCAAACCATCGGGAATAGTCCGGTATAACAATGTAAAGTCAGCAGCGAAACGTGTTATGCTTCCGTGGTGACCTTGGGCACCCTGTTAGTTGCAGTAGTGGGTGTAAGCATGGGAATATATTGTATCGCTCGTTATCGTTACTATTAAAGACCATGACCTTGTACCCCACCCGTCAACTCAGTATATATAAACGCATATGCAAGAATACTTCAGTAGTACAGCATCATGAACGTGGTAGAGGCAACCGTTTTAGTAACATTCGATTTTGAGGACGACGACGATGAAATGAGAGACGAAGAACTATACGGTAGAAACGTCGAGAAAACTTTAGACCACCACAAAGAGGCATTCATTAAACGCGTCAAAGAGAAGCGTGTTCTTGAAGCTGGTTATCTGGTGTTTGCGCTAGTGACGTTTGCATATTCAATGGACTTAAATGGGGAAAGCATATGGTTGGATGGAAAAGGTGCGACATCGCCGAAACAGTTGGAAGAGCCGTTAAACGAATGGTACGATACAAATATAAAAAGTCCCATCATGACATGTATAGACAAGTATAATGCGGGCAAGTTTCGAACGGAACATTTGTGTCGTATCACCATCTTAACAATGGAGAGTTAAAGTGTTGTGACGTTTATCCGCGTAAAGAACAATGAATCAAGGTGCTGAAACATCCAGCGCATCCATACATTGATTAGAAACGTGAAAATTACGCCGGGACTTAACGATATATTCCTTAAATAAAAGATAAATGTGCTCTGTAAATACAAGGTTGTAAAATTTGAAATATGTAATCCTCTAATACATCAAAGTCAATCATAATGTGTAAACAATCCTATAGGTATTGTAAAATGTAGTGAGTTAAATAAACCATGCAAATATGTCACATTATATTGTTTCATTTAAGAATGAACTCCTACACATACATAGAAAAATCAAAAAGCGAACCTAAGATTTAAAAAGAAAAATTTTAATGCTATTTTAATTTCAAGCAGACGTTGTTGAGAACAGACGAAACAAGGCAAGGTCAACGAGATTGTATTTACACCGAAAGGAGTGGGGGCATAGATATATCTATAACTTCAAGCCGCACCACTCAGCTAGATCCAAACATTTGAAAGCATCATTCAGCTTCTAGAACTACTTCCTCTGCTAGAAATTCGTTTAAAAAATTTTGTAAAATTTTGTTCAATTTTATTAAAAGGATCGAGTGTATTAAGCGGGGATTCCACCGAAAACGTTAAACAAGTGTTATCTGCTTTACCACCGTCCGAGAACGTTGTGTGTGCTTTAGAACTGGTGGCATTGTATCCGGAAAGAATTCAGTGTGACATCGACTTGCAAAACGTTCTTGTATAAAGATGTGGATGTGTTATAGCTCACAATCGTGGCCTAAGGCTATTGATATTAAAAGTGCAGTACAGAGAGTGCAGGAAGAGTTACGCGATCTACGCTTTGATGCCGATCACGAAGCAGTCTATGGCCTAGGGAAATATTATACCGATGCAGAGTGTAAAGAAAGAGTTCTAAAGTTTCAGAAAGGGGTAGACTTGTGTGAATCGTATTTAAAAGGAAATATATGTATAGATTGCTTGTTGGATAAATTAAATAAGGAAGGTTTGGAATCATTTACGTCTACAATAGAAGATTTTGTAGACAACAAAAAATGAGTAACCGAAAGAAACGTGTTACGATCAAGGAGGAGAATAATAAAATACATTATTTATTTACGTGGAATTACGCCTACGGACAAGCACGAATATCATTGTGGATGGAAAGTGTTGTAGTTCGGTGTCGGTTTCAAAGACGTATCGAGAAATGTGGTGTAGTGTAGTGTAAATAGAATTTTAGATATAGAACATAGACATAAAATTTATATTGATCGCTTTAGTAAGGTTTGATTGTAATGCATATTATAAGCTGGCTTTTGTATCTTATATACTATAAATAAAATAACATATTGAGAAAAACGTATATTTTTTATTTCACGTCTACACTACAGAACTCGTCAAATTTTTAATAAAGCTAACCATAATTATATTAGCGGTTTTTCTAACATTTAGTAACTTTGTGCTAAAAGCGACAACATCACAATTTCGTTCCAGTTTTTACAAATGACGAATGAAGTTGCAAGTACAGCGTGTTGTTCTGTATATCTAACAAACTAATAAGGTAAGTACATTGTGTTCTGTGATGTAGTGTCATAGAATGGTAACACTTTGTTTGAAGTATAGTGAATTATAGTTTTAATGGTTTATAAGGAGTCTACAATTATTATTTCTACGCAAAAAGAGGCATAATTAATAAGTTTAACTTTTTAATAATGCATGGTCATATATTGGTTCAATAAATTACATTAAACCCAGTAATTGACCGAAGTGGTCTCATTCACTGGTTTAGCGGCAAAATTTGAAAAATCTTAAATAATATTTATGTAACAACACGAGGTGGGTTTGTTAGTAATATTTCAAATGTACGAATGGTTATGATTTTATGAACCAATATTTGACCGGGTTTTAATGTCTGTGTCACAATTTAAATAAAAGCGGTCATTTACTGGATTTATTATTAAATCTAGTAAATGACTGCATATTGATTAATGTATTTATTATATTTTCGTAGATATATTATTACATAATTTTATTTATATAATATAGTGTTAAACCAAGAAACTTAATAAGCTATTAATAGAGCTATTAAAAGGCAGAAAGTTTTACAGAAAAAAAATTTCAAACACCAAGAAAAAGAAAATATCTGTCTCAGACTTGTCTTCAGATACTTTCAGCCTCGGGCAAATCATATGACAGCAATGACGAAAAATGCCAGACAATCTTAAACAGTGAAAAGAATTGAGACTAGGAGCAAATTAAAATCAAGAACCACTTTCTCAGTTGCAAATTTTGTAATATTAAAATATGAAATGGATTACTTTCCAGGTGTGATTATTACCAAAAAGGGCACTGAATATGAAGTTAGGGTAATGCACAAAAGTGGTCCTCAATATGGGAAATGGTCTGAAAAGGTTGACCAAATCTGGTACAATCATATAAATATTTTACAGAAAATCGAACATCCACAGTTAGCCTGCAGTAGGGGCAACTCTTATGCTGTTTCTCAAATAAAGATTATTTGTAGTCTAAGTTGCTTTGATGTTAACAAGTTATGTAAACATTTTTTGAAATAAAAGTTATCTGGTCATTCACTGGTTTTTGGTCATTAACTAGAATTCACTGATCATTCATTAGGGTTTTGTGACTTCACTTAAATAAAAAATAATAATTAATAAACGATTGACATAAATAATTCTTTCTAAACTGTACTGACAACTAGACAGATGGATCAAATTTGAATTCACTAATATCAAATTTGCTTGCAATCCTGATTGGGTCATTAACTGATGGATTCACCCTATTTGATTCATCTGTACAAATCGAATGTAAACAGGTTGACCTTCATACTTCAGAACATAAGAATAAACTACTTGGTTAATTATTATTACTTGGTTAGTTATTAAAAAATATTAAAACTAAAAATAGCAATACTTAAAACAAAACCTAACATTCATATAAAAAGCACTGCATACCAATTTTAAATTAACAATAAAACTATTTAAATCAACCTCTGAAATAAGTTTTGTATTTAAATGCATACTGCATTGAATTAAAAGTTCGAAACAAATAATTAATAAACGATTGACATAGATAATTCTAAACTGTACTGACAATTAGACAGTGGGATAAATAAGTTTATTTTACATAAAACATCTACTACACACATTCAAGTGGTTGAACTCAAGTATCGTTTACAAAAAGCTTGGCAAGACGCAAAATTAAATTGAATAGTATCAAAACAAAAAGAAAAGCGAAACATCCTATATATAAAGGAGTTTATGTTGTTAGTAAACAAAAGAATCCTAATGTTAATTTAAAGCAAACCCGTTCTGACAACTTTCAATCTGGTTTTGATGATTCATTGCTTCAACTTTTAAATTGAAACAAATATTTTTGTTGGGGCATTTTTGAAAGGAAAGAATTTTGATGTTACCTGCAATTTTTATTTAAAAGCAAAATTTTTCTGTGTATAAAAATGAACTCGTTTCCACAGTCTTAATATTAACTTTCGATTCCCGCCGTGCATATATTCTTTATGCCTCGTTTTGCAGTTTTTGCTATGTAAACAATTCGAATGTAAAGAGGTTGACCTTCATACATACGCATAAGCTACTTGGTTTATTATTCAAGTATTGGATCAAATTTGAATAACTTTTTATACACTAATATCAAATTTGCTTGCAATCCTGATTTGCACGCATTCACCCTATCTGTACAAATTCTCAACATTATGTATGTTAGTCATAAGGAAAGAATTGAAAAAAGATGCATTAAATATTTGTTAGATATTTCATTAATATTATTAATAATTACCAAGCCCAACCAACTGGGTGCTGAATGGGTAGTTAAGTGCACAATTTCGTGTAGTCGAATGTATAGGTATAAAATTACCTATACTTTGTTATGCGTACTTACGATTATGTAAACTGAAGTACGGAATGCTTATTCCGATTATTCCGATAGCAATATTTAGAAAAAGATAAATTATTTAGTGGATTAATTTTTAAAACTTACTATGTATTTCGCATGTGTAAACGATACAGTCCAGACCGGCTGATAATGCATTTTATTCTTTGTTTTAAATTCCCTAGTCGACGAGACGACGACGCCAATTTACTTTTTTATAATTATATTTTAAATATCCGTTTTAGTTCCGTTGAGTTATGTATTTTTTTAACCATATTTAACTAATTTCTGTGCACGACTGTATGCTTACTGTAAAGCAATATTTAAACAAAGACGGATAATTTATTACAATTATTGAATTAAATTTTTAAATAAGATTTTAAATCTTACTGAACTTACCTGGTATGCATTTCGTATATGCAAACAATACGGCCCAGACCGGTTGATAATGCAACTTATTGTTTTATATATCGTTTTACATTAGCCGCCGACGCGATGACGCCAATTTACGAATTTTAAATTATTGCATCTTTGTTAAAACAAAATGTAGCGACCTGTTTTTTTAACAAACCTTTTTAATTCCGTAGACAGAAATGTTTCTTCTCGAAATTGATTTAAATTTTGAAATTTATACATCGTAAAGTATTTCTGGGCTGAGGAGGTGGAAAAATTATAATTTAAATTATAGATAGGGAAACTATTAAACCTTAAATGCTTTAATTTTTTGCGTAATTTATTCTATGATTATAAAGAATTGTTGAACAGTTGATTTACTGTTTCTAGTTATTACAGTTTAAAAACCTGGACTCGCCGTAATATTATACCTATACATTCGACTACACGAAATTGTCACTTAACTACCCATTCAGCACCCAGTTGGTTGGGCTTGATAATTACGTAATTATAAAGTTTTAATATTTTATCTCTTGGGTATTTCAATTGTATTACATTTTAATTTATATAAACATTATATTTTAAATAATTCTAAACTGTACAAATCGAATGTAGAAAGCCGATAATATATTATCCCATATGTTCCTCTGTATAAATGGTTGCGAGAGAGGGTAAATAGCCGGTTTTGGGACCACATCTCTGATCTCGGGTAGACAACTATGTTTACATGGGAGCATTATTATGCGATTGAAAATGGAAATTAATATATAATATAACACTTATAAGTATATTGATTATAAACAATGCAATTATCAAATGCAAAATATAACCTATAATTGCATTAAATTACACATAATTTTAATGTGGTTAAGAATTTATTTTTCATTTAATTATTTTCCTCTTTGGATATATTAAACCTATATATTAAAATTTGTTAAAACTGTCGTAATCATTTCTAACTTTGATAAGGTCAATAAATTTAATGTTTGATACATTATTTAGTGTTAGAGATAGGCTCAAGGTCAAGACCTTGAGAATGCGGTGTTGCCACGTTTAGAGAGATAGACTCAAGGTCACCAGAGAGATAGGTTCAAGGTCACCAACATTGGGTGACCTTGAGAATGCGGTGTTGCCACGTTTAGAGAGATCAGTTCAAGGTCACCATGTGTTAGAGAGAGATAGGTTCAAGGTCACCATTTTGCTGACCTTGAGAATGCGGTGTTGCCACGTCTAGGTGACAGAGATAGATTCAAGGTCATCATTTGCTGACCTTGAGAATGCGGTGTTGCCACGTCTAGGTGACAGAGATAGATTCAAGGTCACCATGTGTTAGAGCGAGATAGGTTCAAGGTCAAGGTCAGGAGTGGGGGGTGGTTCCAGAACTCTCATTTTTTCCCTACTAACTGTACAACACAAAATTTTTAATACTTACTGCACAACTCAAAATTGCCTCGGCTTGAGATCTTATCTTTGCAAATTTAATTTCAGGCCGCAGGTATTGTTTCCAATAGCTTCAAATTGTAAAAGAATAGATAAAGGTTTAAGACATAAGAAAATACATATTATTATAGGGCGCCATCGGATTAGGAAAGTCCAGTAATTTTTATAAAAATATTGACTTGATACCAGTAACCAGAAATTGGAATCAGATCTAATAAATTTAATTTGATTTTTATTTAGTCATAATCGATTATGTCAAAGTTAGGGTGAGTAAAATATTTAAAGACTTTCAATAATATATGGTCCTGTAATATTCAGATTAATTAGATTTAATTATAAGTTTATTTAAAAACAACAAAATAAAAAAAACTTTCATATGAAGCATCGTAGTAAACAATAATAAAAATAAAAGGTCAAAAATATTTAATACACAATGATAATTCTCTTATATTAACATTGACAAAATAAAATTCATAAAGTCACAATACCTTCGTCGATTAATTCACTCCAACATCACCTTACAAAGCAATTAATACAATATTGCCTTTTAAACTTGAACAAACACTTGTCACCAAGTTCGACCGCCCGCGCCAGATGAAACAGAAGAATCTGGAAAACACCCTAAATTCTGATATGGCTGCAATATCCATAATCCCCCATATATCCATAAATCCATAAACCAAGGAATTAAAGTTTGGTATAATTGTCTTTTTGTAAAACTGATTTTTAATTAAGTTCCCTTTTTAATTAAAACTGTATTTTGATCAAGCCAGATCAATCATTAAAACTGAAAATGCCTATACTAAACGTTAACTGCACTGTAAATTATTTATTAAGTTTCGGTAAGCGCAATTCCAAATTAATCACTTAACTTTCTGTATTTTTCACAACTTTTAAAGATCGGGAAACTTTATAGTTTGGTTAACTTATTAACCCCAAAATATCAACGATAAATTGAAGCAAGTGAGCTTCCGGTACGACAACAGAACTAAACGCACAAAACGGTAGTAGTATAACTTAATTATACCCTTGAAGACGGTAACGTTATTCATATTAAAGACTGTAGTGTTTCAAAATAAAGATTAACAAAAGCTTTACCTGGGGCATCCCTCCAAGAGAGAGCCCCAGAGCTCCATGCTCTCCAAAAGCTTATTTCGGACTCTCTTTAAAAAAGGATACAAACTTACATGGTGACGGGCAATCTTATAAGAGGGAGCATTTCGAATAGACCAATAAGGGAATGATATGACTTTTTTTAAGCCAACCAAAATTAGTATTTTTACACAAAGAAGATTCAGAGCTCGGAGCTTCACAACAATATTGGCAGACATGATATCTTTCGAAGCGCAGATGTGTTTATTTGAAATTTACCAATAAGCACCTTCGAAATCATAAATTAAGGCAAGATAGGTTTTAATGATATTTTTTCATAGAATTTCAACTTCAACGTGTATGCGAATATTTAAAATGTACGTTCATATCAACTGAAATCGCTGGCCTTTTAAATTTATGGGACAAATTCATTCGAGAATATTCTTTTTCATGAAAACAAGATATGGTAAATGCTAACATGTGCAAAAACGGTACCTTTGCTTAAAGTGAAGTCTATAGATTTTTCTAGAAATAATTTTATTAGTCTGGAATATTTCTTTTTAAAAGTGGCCCCTGATATTTAAGAACTCACGTTTATATCGAATACCGACACAATTCTAAATCAAGAAAAGATATACATTAATATACAGAACCGCACTAAAGGTTTTTATCATTTATACAAGTAAAATTGCATTTTTCGGAAGTTAAAAAAATGAACCGTTAAAATGCATTTCCTTTGATCTGTTATTTTTTAACGTAAGGAGTTACTTTTAATGAGATATGTATTCCAATCGTAGTTTGCACTTTAAACGGAAAATATAAAATAAATGTCAGTTTATATTAATAAATTACATTTTATTATAAAGTTATATTTGTGAACTAAATTAATAAACTATAATAGTGAAATAGTAAATTGTAGTAAACAATTAATAAATAATAATTGAACATAAATTACTTTTCCGTCTTTTGGTGTTTTTAATAATGGAATAATGTTTTAAAAACTCCTTTCTATATAAAGGCAAGTTAACTGGCGCAGTCAGTTGTAGCATTTGGCAAAAAGGCTTAAGACACGTTTTTCAAAAATTACGTATAAAAACACCGTCGAACTTCCTTGGCTTTCATGTCTTAATTTTCCAATAAATCATTTCTGGAAATTACAGTTTCAAGAGACAAGCATCGCCCAACTAATTGATTGATTTAACTCGATATCGATATATAAGCCAACTGTTCAGTTACTTGTTACTGTAACTTCAGTTACACATTGCTTATGGTCAGCCAGACGGATTAGAGTATCAATTAGCGGTAGTTAATTCAATTCTTAAGCACTGCGTAGGATTCTAATTTAAGTTCACATTGGTAATGGTAAGCCAGACTGGTTATTGTATCGATTAACACCTAGCGGTACTTGTTAATTTCCAGGATTAGGGAGGTCTTAGGCAGGACCGAATAAACCCTTACCATAAAATTTAATATAAATATTTTTTCTACATTCTACGGTTAGCACGTCACCTACTTATGTAGGAGCTTCCAGTTCACACTGGTGAGAGCAAGGTTGCCTATCTGCCTTTTACTAGCTCTTCAGACCAGTGCCGAAGCAATTAACGTGCTCACCCTTCGAAATCTGCCTCCGAGGAGATTTGATGCCCGGTCGTCTAAACTTCTAAGTGGTTGGACTTGGTTCTAGGTCTGCCTAGGATATCCTGAGAATTTTCCACTCTGGCTCATAATAAAGGCTTGATGAGCTTTCGACAGGGCCCCGTCCGACTCTATCTGAAAGTAGAGACCCAGCTTACACCAACGTGGAGGTGAAGTTGGTAATGAGAGGCTAAATATTGTATTCGCATCAATTCTCCTTAAAGGTGATCCGCGGTAGTTTTGGGTAGTATTCGAATACTAACTATTCTGAATCCTATTCAAGCTGCTTTTGCTCTAACCTTTGCTAATTCTAGTAAAAAAATAATCCTGGTATTCGAATCCCCGCATTCTAAAGAATATATGGATTTAAATTGCGAAATCGTGGATTCAAATAATAAATAATTCCATATTTTTACAAGTAAAATCAAAAATAAACGTTTTATATAGAACAGTGATATCTGTTCTCAATTTTCAGAAAAATTTAATTCTTGATCAAGAGTTTCTGCTGTAAGCAGTAATTTTGACGCTATCAAACTTTGTGTATAATGTATAAGGGATACAGAATTCCAAAATATAACCTTGCATTCCTTGCAAAAGCAATTTTTTTCAATTAAGAATTTTTGAAACAGCACTTTAAATTTATTTATTCACACCTTCTAATAATGACGCATTTCTTCTAGTAATTAGCCACTCGAGCTGACGGTCTCGTGGCCAATCTTTTCTTGCGTGACTAATGTGCTTTATTACACACTAGTACAATAAATAGCTATTTTATACAAAACTTTTCTTTTGAGAATCTGGCATTCCTCACATATGGTGTGCCAAATCTTTAACAACCGGCTCACTAGTGACCAGATTTTTACGCAGTTTGCGAATGTACTTTTATACGGTACACACTTTTATATTTTACATTTAATTCAAATCTAAGCATTTTTGTTTTATTTTATATTTTAAGAACATTTTTATTTTCTGTTATGTATCTCTGTCCTTCATATTTTTTTGTATTGAATAGAAATAAAGTAGTAAATAGAAATACTTACTCTATTCATTTTCATTCATAAAACTAATTATTCTAAACAATATTCATTAAAAATGAATACATGGATTCGAATACTTTGTATTCGAATATTTTTTTAAGCTCTGTATTGGAATCCTCTGTACTCAAATCCATTTTTCAATAGTGTATTCGGTATTCGTATTTAAATACTGTTTCTTTGGTATTTGACCCAAGACTGACCCCCGGGGGTGGGCTATCTAGGCTCCACCATACCTGTTACTTATAGATACCGAGTCGTTTTTCAATTCTTGTGTATACGTGCGACTCAAAAGTAAGGAATAAATTCGATAAAAGGATAAGTATTGATTTTTGGAAAAATTCCAAAAACAAGTCAATTGTGTCCACACTTTTTGACATACTATTCGGATATACAGAGTGATGCGTTTAAGTGTTGTGATCATTTTTTATTCCATATTCTGACACTTCATCCGCTTGCCAACATGGTAATGTAATAAGTTTGTTACCTTACATAAGGAAATTTTTGAAAAAATAACTTACTTGAAAATCGTTGGAAAAAATCGAATGCTCCATATATATTTTTACCTAAAAGTAGCATCAATGCCCGTTAATGCCATAAAATTAATTTTAAAGTTTTTTCACAATAATTTGTTCCAGTACTCAAATATATGTACATACATAAGAATTGAAAAAGTGTATATTTTAAATAGAAAACTTACAGTTGCAGCAGCGAATGATTGGCATAGAGATAGGAAGTTTGTATTGGTTTTAAATCTTTTTAGTTTTTTTTAATCAAATGGGCATCTGTCAAAACCGAAATTCCACAATGACCCAAATAATAATCATATATAATACCATAAGTGGTAAAATTTTGTCGGCAAAATTTTCTTATTGTTACGAGCGTTTGTTGCATAGCAATTTCTCGAGTGACATTGTCACTAAAAATCACGAGACGTCAGTCGAGTGGTTTTTGATCAATGTCACGAGATGAATTGGCAACAAACACGAGTAAATCAAAAAGAAAATTTTGCCAAGACAAAATTTTACCACGTATGGTATTCGTTATGACTATTTCGCGAATAAACAACACAAAGAATAAAAATATTTAACATTTATTTCAATGAAACGTACAGTTTGTGTATACTATTTTTGTAGGATCGTTACTATAGCAAAAAAATTGTCGGTGAAATAAAGGGTAGGTTGCTTATTTGAACGTTTTCATTGGTAGAACAAGTTCGGAAAATTTTATAAACAAAAAATAGTCGCCGGAATAGAGAGAATTTCGTTCACACGATAAATTTTTATTGGTTCGTATAACATTGAGTGAAATAGTCATCTTAATACATATATTAGAGTTATTGAAAACATCTTCAGTCATTCTTGGAAACAAGACTCAGCCGTAGACATAAATAAACTTTTATCTCAGCTCGCAACTAATTAAAAGGTACAGCTTTAGAAGTTGTTATTACTGGACAAGTCTACAATTCTTTGTTTGATTTCAAAGATACTTTAATCAGTGATTTTGAAGACCAACGGTCCGAACGTAATCTCCGAACTGCCGTTAGTCGTTGAGACAGTTACCAAGCGAGTCAACAATAGCACTTACAATTGCATTAAATCTTTATTAACTTCCAAAACTTTTTCCAAAAGTAATGAAGTACAAGAAACTAAGGAATGTAAAGCTTTAAATGCTAGAGAACTAGCCCTCAAAACTTATTTGAGAAGACTTTTCGAACCCTTTAGTAATTTTCTTCATAGTAGAATACCCCAATCGCTCGAAATAGTCATAATCTATATTAAAGAGGAATTAAAATGCAAAACATAACCATTCACAACCCAAATTTATGTCTCAACCAATTTCGAGGGGTTTCAGCCCTAATACGCCCAATAAATCACAGCCGGCACCATAACATAATACACAATCTTATTACATCCTAGAACAACAATTTCCTCAATTTACTGAAATACATTTTTAATTACGCTTATCAATCTAAACTTTCCAAATTCTGAACAATTAGGAAATAACTTTTGACCTATGCATCCAACTATCGTCTTTGCTCATAAAATAAATCTTCGACCTACACTATCAAAAATCGACACATTATATAATATACATTTTAATAAAAATATCAGAAGATATTTTGTCGATTTTTTCCATTGATAGTAATGATGTCATAATCAAAGTGTGATTGGTTGAAACTTTCAGGAACATATGTTCTTCAAATTTTAAAAGTGGGATGAACTTTTCAGATTTTGCAGGAAGTCAGTCTGAAATAAGTAGTCACCAGGTAGTGTGAAGACACAGTACTGTGCTTGACGTCTGTGTAGTGAACATACGTGTGGTTAGCATCTCGAAAGGTGCCACGAACCCGAGTAGAGATGCTATTCATGCTACCACTATGCAGCCGTCAACCTTTCTCGGTCAGTTTATGTAGTTTTTTGTTTCTAGGCTTATATGGTGAAACTCCATAATTATGAAATAAATAAAATATTAGAAAAAGTATCACAAGTTTAATATAAGCTACCTGACAATTGTTTCGACAGCTAAGCTGTCATTATCAAAGGTAATAAAAATATAAACAAACACGTCGCTAGGGTAAATACAAAACATAGATAACTAAATAAAAAGATAAAAATAATAAAAATTAAATATCTAACACTTTCAGTAACGAAGAATTACTGAGCTCAATCTGTTCATTCATTAAAGGTACTCTGATTTTATGTTTGTATATCTCAAAAGCTTTTAAAATGTCTAATTTGTGTTTGTTATTAGCTGTCGAAACAATTGTCAGGTAGATAATAACAATGAAATAAATAGAAGATTAATAAAAGTTTCACAAGTTTATCATAATGTAAATACCTGACAATACTGTTTCGACTGCTAAGCTGTCATTATCAAAAGTAATATAAATATAAACAAACACGACGCTAAGGTAAATACAAAAAATAGATAACTAGATGAAAAGATAAGAAATTATAAGAATTGAATATCTAACACTTCCAGTAACGGAGAATTACTTTAATTAATTTGGTGAGTCGATAAAACCTAGTTCAACAACTTTTAACATAAACCAACAGGAAATTTTCTTCCACAACTACAATCAACATTCATCAACTTCAAATAATCACACCAACTGCTACATGTTTCAAACTTAAAACAGTTGATTCCCTTAATCATCCAATTTTCTACATACCAACGGTATCTCCCATGCCAACATGTTCTACATGCTGATATGGCCGATAACAATAACTACAAGGTCATGATTCGGAATTATCGAAAAGAACAAGTGCATAGCAATTGTTGCTAGCATCACCAATAGTGTAGTAATAATAATAATAATAATAATAAATTTATTTCCCCAAAGAGAATATAAAGAATTGTTATACTGAATATTTTAAACAATAAACCTACAAAAACATATATAAATATTTCACATAACAAATAATTTAATTCTTTGAACCCTAGTTAAGGGATGGGGGAAGCTTAGCTTAGTTTATGTTCCTGATTATAATCACCAAGTACACCCCATCAATTTAGCCGTCTATTATTAAATTAATTTAATAATAAACGATTTTCACATCGGCTCAAGTGGCGAAAACCTATAACGGCCAGTAGCCCTTTCGGGCGTACAAAGCAACATTGAGTAGAGTACACATACGCTTTGTGTTATCTTACAGCGTGGCAAAGTCGTATAGTTCTTCGCGAGTTTAATTTGTGTAGCGACTTGTTAGTGAATTCCAATAGGGAATTTCTTAGTTTCGCTTTGGTTTTGTTTTTAGAAAGCTTTTGGGTATATTATTGTATCGCTGGGTTTACTGTTTACCTTTATGGTGAATTAAGTGTTTCGGTAGTCCGTTTAGAAGTTTTCCGTTCAGTAATGTGGGCGATTTAATGTTGAAGTGATAAAACAATTCAAAAAAATTAGTGGTATAATCTGGTCCTTTCAATTGCAAGAAATCATTGAATTAGCTTTGTGTTAGATTATTTTTCTATTGCCTTAGGTGCACATTATAACATGACATTGTGCGGCTGTATACCTTTGGAATTGGTAACTGTTGATTTCCACCATGGCCATAGGCGTGCGAGGAGTCTTATTAATGGGGGTGCATACTTATGAGAATTTTGAGATAATGTTTGTGGATTTTAGAAGTGTATAGAATTTAAATATGTATGTATATTTAAACTCGCATACATTCATAAATGAATGTATTGTACATATACTGCTTAACAAATGAACTGGACCATTTGCATTGATTATGTAATTTTTTAAATATTTCCCATAAACCACGAGCACCCCTTCGAGCATGTTTAAAGCATTTGGGAGGGGGGGGGTGTTTTCTAAGTGGCATCCCCAGATAGTCCCATATATGCTTGATAGGGTTCACATCTGGTGAGAGTGCTGGTCATTGCATCCCCGTAATCTCTTGCCTTTCTAGGAAGTTGTTTACTGTCAGCCCTATGCGGCCGAGCATTACCGTCTACGAGAATGAATTCATTTCCTGTTACCTATATTGTACATATGGTACAATATATTCTAAAACATTGTTTAAGTACCGTTCTGCAAAAACAGACGCATTTCAAAATGTTACGATGTCTGTTTTCTCTTTCAAAAGTATTCTTCCCCATACGGCTTTCGAGCCTCCTCCAAAAGCCATGACGGTATGAGCCATAAATCGTTCTGTGTAACGTTGCCCATGTTTACTCGCCAAACTCGCATACGTCTATTCGTAGAAAATACTGTAAATTTAGATTCATTTGTAAATAAGCTTGTAGCCCACTCGTCATTCTAATTTACCATAGCGTACAGTTCCTTTTTTTGCGGAATCGTTCATTTTGAGAATTGTGTTGGCTTTCGGGACTTGAAATTACTTTCGCGCAATCTTCTTCGAATTGTTTGCGTTGAGATATCAACACCAGTAGCACCTTGAAAGCCATTACTTAGCTGAGTTGCATTATGGAACCTAGTCCGACGAGCAAGTAACCTTAAAAACCTGTTTTGATTTGCAGTAGTTTTGCAGTTAAAGGCCCTCTTAAGTCATTGAAGTCTATTTGGGTTATTTAGTATTTTAATAGTCAACAATAAAATAAATTAGTTTGTCAAAACGGTTTGTTTAAAATACTTATCGTTACCGAAAACGCTTGCAAAGTGTGAAACCTGTGAGTGAAGACGTCATTTCTACTAATACCAACCGGGGCGGCCGGCAGCGCACTATGGAATAGTTTGGCCTTTTTCATATCAAAAATTTATAACTTTCTCATTTTTATAAACCTGGAATTTTGCATAAGTAATCTTGAATATAAAAGTTTTCAATTGAAATCATATGTGTTTGATATATACTTTTTATTATGCCTAAAAATATTTTAATTCTATATTAAAAATCTGAGCAGTATCAAGAGCATATTTGCCGAATTTTGTAGCATTAATCATCATTCCAGATGACATGGCCTGAAGAATAACATAAAGCCTCTTTATTAATTTTTCATCCATTCCAGTAATATCAGCTGAACGTATGACTTTTAATTGTAAACGATCGAAAATAAAATAAAGACCACCACAATTGCAAATAAAATAAGGGCTAATTGATAGGTACCCATAGCATGTAGTTTTTTGATATAAATGGTATATAATAACAGTATACTTGAAGAATTATGCATATTTTAAAAACTTTAGATTGTTATGGAATGCAAATAATATACAACATTACTTGTATAATCAGTAAAATCAAGATAGAAACTGCGTTACGGACTATTCCCTAAAACAATAATTTTTCCCGCACGTTACAATTCGACGTCTAACTATATCATATTTTAATTAGTTGTTTCATGACTTAAGAAGACCTTTAAGATAATGCAAGAACTGAAGACCAGCAACGAACAGCAGTGCGATCGAAGCGAGTCCGCCGAGGGAGCGTGATGGGAGCTATAGCTGGTCAGGGGAAGCAGTGGCAGTGGCATGATTCTGGGATCACTGCATAAAACTCCTGGTCTAATGTACAGAAACTATAGAAATATGACATGCTTTTAATTTTTTCGTAAAATTCTTATACAGGCTTGTTCACGCTCCTCGGTCATCGCCGCTAAGGGCGCATCGCCCCCACCTCAAGGGTGAGCCAGATAGGCACATATATACTTTACTTTAAGATGTTTTAAGTTAGTTCATAATGTTATGAGTTCATTAGTACAGTCCATTAGTTCATAAGCTCATATGTTTACATATTCGGTTAATTATGAGTTCGTTTCTTAGTTTATTATCAAGTCGCTTACAGCGACACTTTACTTGTATATAATGTAAATAAATCGTCATAGTTAAAGAAAATATCTTTTATTTTCATCATCAAACTTGTGTACGACGTTACATAAAAATGGTCCTTCGAGCCGGATTTTACATCGCAGGAGATAAAAATTCGCGTTAAGAAAACAATCATCGATCTTCAAAACAATCTTCGAAAATAGCCAACGGTGCGACGACGTTCGAAGATTTTGATTATCCTTTAAGACCGAGCCAACGGTGCCACGACGTCCAGAGGATATCACCAAACATTCACGGACACAAGGTTAGTGGTCATCACTTAATCCGTTCCTTTCCACATTGTTCTTAATTTATCGATTTATTTGCATCATCCTTTCATCGATTTATTTGCATCATTCTTTTATCGATTTATTTGCATTAAACTTTTATCGATTTATTTGCATCATTCTTTTATCGATTTATTTGCAAGCGGAATTTACATCTCATTCGACATGGCAGAATTAGTTCAATTAAAGTCAAAACGTAAACTAATTCGTGCTAGCATAACGCGTTTTGAAAGTTTTCTTAAAGGCTTTTCAGACACCGACAACATTAAAACATTGCGGATAAGACACGACGATTTTAAACCAATTTTAGGTTTTTATAACGAGGTACAAGATGCAATAGGTTTAGTTGATGAGGTATCTGCGGCTGACGAAAACGAACGTGTTGCAGATGAGACAAGAATTTACAATTTACTAACGGTTGCTGAGGAAAAACTCGAAAAGCGTACGATCACTTCTTCAGCAACTTCTGCTGAGGTAAAATTGCCCACAATTAATCTACCTGTAGTAAATAAACAACCAAATTCGCTAAGATCATTATTAGATCAAACTAATGCGCATTTAGAATCGCTAAAGGCCCAACATATCGAAATTGATAAATGGGACGCAATTTTAGTTTACTTAATAACTTCTAAATTCGATTTTGCCACTAAACAAGAGTGGGATTCGAAACTTACTAATAATCGATTGTCCCGCTGGCAAAGAATCGAACGACTCCGTCAGGAACTTTGGAAGAGATGGACCAAGGAATATCTGGTGGAACTACAGCGCCGCAGCAAATGGAAACGAATCAACAAAGATCCATTAAAGGTCGGCTCCATGGTTATTCTAAGGGAGGACAATCTGCCACCATTACAGTGGAAAATGGGCCGCATCGTAGAACTGCACCCCGGCAACGACAACATTACGAGAGTGGTCTCCGTGAAAACAGTGAGTGGAGTGACAAAACGTGCAGTTAATCGAGTGTGTGTGCTCCCAGTTGATGAGTAGTGAACAGTAAACTTTTCCATAAAACCAAGACAATTAACTTGAAAAACTTTATACATTGATTTTATTGATTCGCTAATCTTACAATTATTTTTGTTATTATACAATGATAGTGTCAGTAAGAAGTTAAATTTGAAAACAAAGTACTTGCTTTATTATCAGTTTATATTTAAAAGGTTATAGTTATTAATTTAGTTAATATAAATCAATTTTTCGAAATTCTGCGGGGCCGGAGGATGTTCACGCTCCTCGGTCATCGCCGCTAAGGGCGCATCGCCCCCACCTCAAGGGTGAGCCAGATAGGCACATATATACTTTACTTTAAGATGTTTTAAGTTAGTTCATAATGTTATGAGTTCATTAGTACAGTCCATTAGTTCATAAGCTCATATGTTTACATATTCGGTTAATTATGAGTTCGTTTCTTAGTTTATTATCAAGTCGCTTACAGCGACACTTTACTTGTATATAATGTAAATAAATCGTCATAGTTAAAGAAAATATCTTTTATTTTCATCATCAAACTTGTGTACGACGTTACAAGGCTTATGGGAGTGCCTTGGCACCTCCGGCATCCCCTGTGCGCACGCCTACGACCATGGCTGCTTAGCGTTACTGGAAAGATTCATGATCCTGCAATGAAATATCCTAATACATCATAAAAATATTCAAACTATCTTTCAAATACGCATCTTGGTAAGCAATACACAGCTCTTTTGGAGTTCTTTGTAGACTGCCTTTATAATTGGCCAGAAGTGTCCCTAAGGTTGGTCAGCCGGGCGTATGCCCGGGGTCTTGGGAACTAGTGGGCCCCCGCAACGAGCTCCCTTATTTTAATCAACACTGGGGGCCCCACTCGATATTTGTGCCCGAGGCCTCAAAATCCAAGGGGCGGCTCTGTAATTGGCATAGTTGTCAACTTAGCATATGACGCACTTGACATTCTTAGATGTTTCTTCTTGTGTGCATTAATTGCTTAAATCACCATCAGTACCTTTAACACAGATAGGGATGGGGGGCTTCGGTCGTAGTAAGTCATCGTGTATCCATATCTTTGGCGATTAGTACATTTGTATTTCTGCTTTTGGAATGGTTCAAAAATACATGTATACAACAAGTATTATTTGGTAAATTTCTTCATTATTTTTATTAATCTCGAAATCCAGAAATAACTACGATAATTGATTTTTGTCTTATTTCCGATTTGTTTAATGTTAAAGATGGTTACTACAGTGTAAGTTAAATTAGAATAATACATTTTCTTTCTATTCTTTCTGTGTTATGTAACTGTCACCAGTGTAATTGGCGGATGCTTTTCCTATTAGCAATGACACTAATATTCATTTGCTTGTTATGTTTTAATGCATCACCCTTAAAACAGTTGAATAACTTTATTCATTCTGTATTTTAGGCATATCACTGCACCACATGTTTGAAATTCTCGAAACCAAACTGATCCCCAACATTACATGCATTTGTATTCGAAAACAAAAGCAATAATATCTACAGTTTCTATTTTATAATACGCATAAAGATGTACGTTGTGCTTTGCGGAATTCTGATGGGAGGAATGAAATTTTACAAACTCTTTTCACATTTTTAGGCTTCTGTAGCATTTCCGTCCATTTGACCTACTTAATACGAAGCTACGCCGATTTTTCCGATTTAAATGTTAAACATGTAAACAATTTTATCTTTATGTTTCTGCTACTGCTATCTGAATACAGAATTGCAAATTCATAACAGTAGAGTCCCAAATTTCTGAATAATGTAATAATCCCTGTTTTTCAGTTGCGTAATAAAATAAATCGCCGAATATTTGATATTGCCGACTTTTAAATTATACAAGATATTTATTGTTACGTTTTAACCCCGTATCCTGCAATACGAATATGACCCCATTTATACCACATTCATTGATTGTACGTAAACATTAAATACGTAACTCATTCGTGGTTAAAAACCTGAAAAATAATGCTTTTATGAAGCAAATTGCTGTTACAATGGCAGGTCGTTTAAATATGCAAAGATATTGTTAGCCGCCTCATTGGGTCTAGATGTTTCGTATAAGATTTAAAAAATAATAATAAAATAGTACATACGCGGTAGGGAATCCATTACAGAGATTCCTGCTTGCTTTAGCTTGTTTTGTCATGCATAATTCAGTCTACATTACTAACGGTGGATAATAAAGGGATTAATTTATAAGAGAGTTGATATAACGCCCCAGCTTCGCACGGTTATGACTCCGCTGACGAGACTCACTACGTATGCATTACCGTGTAAAATTCTTTAAAAATATATTCACGTAGGAAAGAGTTTATCTTTGTTTAAAATACCTTTTTAGAATATATACATACGTTTATGCGGCCTACAATGTGAAAGCTAGTTCAACTTTTTTAGTTAGTTGTATGTTCATTCAGGATTGTAATTAAAATTTATAACTAATGGGAACATGTTTTATTTTGGCTTAATACACATAATAAACTTTTCTGGTACTATGGGCTTTGTACTAATTTTTTTTGTGTATCATCCAAAAAAAATGTGTGCAATATTACATTTTTTCAAGTAATATTCAGGAACTATTGTCCAATTTAAATATACTTTGGCGAATTTCAATTAGGCATTTCCTTGTTTCAAGTGTTGATTTAGTATAAAGCTAGATTAGGTTGTCAGTTTATACACTGCAACATTGGAGTTTACGAAACTCGAAGCGAGAATTCGTGACTTTGAAGTTATACCCTTAACTGTTTGTTATGTAACTATCAGAGCTGAACAAGTGCATATTACTACACCCGTCAATAGATTACGAAATAATACTCCTCATTTTACGGTCTCGTCAGGAATTAATATGAACTTTCAAGTTAAATTATGTTGGGAAATTCTATACGACCTAAAAGGTAGAATACTATAAGGTATAAAGATATAATAACAAATCTCTAATAACAAATTAAGTATTAGTCTTTACTTATTGAATTTCAAAATTTAGTGGATTCTAACTTAAATTCAAGTTGTTAAATTAAAGTATTGTAACTAATTGTCGACTAATCCCCTCCTTGAGCGGTAGCGTTTTATATATGCCGTATAAACGTCCCGCGACATACTGGAGTAATCCGTCGCGAGTTTTGGAATACTGTAGAAGGCTGTCGATGCTGAAAAGATAGTGTAACTAATTACACTATCGAAGAAGTCCCACGCACGGGCACCAATTAAACATTATCATTTCCTCTGAATATAAAACAAACGTCGCACGATGGACGTCAATGTAACATCAATAAAATTCAAAATACTGAGTTCTTACTGCAATTGCTTACTTCACACTAAAAACGATACTTACTGTACTTGAATGCACCAGCTTAAAATCTCTCAATGGCAGATTATTTTCCAGGTGTAGGTACTGATTTCCATAGCTTATAGATTGTAAAGAAAAATAAAGTTTGTTGAAATAAGAATGAAATGAGCGCCATTTGTTCGAAGTCATTACAATTTTGGTCTGAACCCCCGAATAAAAAAAGATTCAGATTATATTGATTGAAATTAATAAAAAGAACTAATCACCATTATCATCATCATCATCATCTTATATTAATGTGTTGTAATGTGTTATAGTAATGAGAGTAAAGGTATACGTGATGTATTCAAACAAATTAACATTTAACAATCATACATTAATAAAGTAATCCCAATATAGAAACCAGAACCGTCTTAAGACAAACTGCGCCCATGCACTTACACTTTCTTGCATGTCCTCCCCCGCCATCCAGCAACCGCAAAAACATTTAAAAGTAAAATAGTAATATTTTTCTGATTTATTCTGCAGAGAATGTAGAAAATAACTCAGAGAACAATAATCTGAAAAAAATCGTATCGCTTGCCCGTAATTAAAAGAAAAACAACACTGAAGTCGTTATTTTGAGGTTATGCCATAATGTTAGGTTACAGTTAGTAAAAAAAGTTGGCTGCATTTACGTGAAAATGTCGTAAAAATGGTGTTATTTGTGTTATCTGACCAAAAGATTTTATAATTTTTGCCTGTTTTTGTGACATTTTTCCAAGGGAAAACCCCTTAGCGCTCGGTATTTCAGTGTTTTAAATTGGGTAGAATGCGTACCTTTGGTAAATGTTACAGTTTTAAATAAGCATGTACAATAGGGGGCTGGATATGGAATCCTTTTATGGATTGTACAAAATTTATTTTTATTATTAAAAAGCAATAATTCTATTATATTTATATATTTATTTTATATTTAATATGCCTGCATATGTTTATACAGGGTGTTCTAAAACGTACGTAAAATATTTCAAATAATAAATGAGAAGCTTATTTACATTTGAAAAGTTTAGACAAACGTACGTTATAATCAATCGTTATTGAGTTATTAATTGTTTTATAACTAACTAACTACATAATTTAAGAATACATAAATTTAAACTTTAAATCGCAAACCAACACAAAAATCGAACACAAAAAACTTGAACACCCCACGCTGTTTGTATTTGACTGAGCCCTAGTTTGTCCTTTTAGATTACAAACGTTTTCAGAAATTTAATAGTAAAAATAAAATAGTATTTTTTATGAATTGTGCAAAATATATTTTTATTATTAAGAAGCAATAATATATATTTCTTTATATATTTATTTTATATTTAATATGCATATATAAATATAAAAAAACAATACGTAAAACATATGAAAATACAGGATGTTCATATATTATATACATTAGTGTATACCGGTTAGAAATGCATGCTCTTGGTATAGGGATATAAAAGTGCTCATAAAAATAGTGAAATGATGCAATAAAGGAGAGGCCTGTATAATATTATATTATAATATTATAATATTATATTACAGTATAGTATTATAATATAATATTCCTATTTTTTAATGCACTGTTTCACTATTTATGAACGATTTTATATCCTTATAATCAACCGGTATAAACATTAAGGGAAAAAGAATACATGATGGAAGAACACACCTATAAATATTTAGAATCAGCCTCTAAAAACTTTTTGGTCGAGTAAAATACTATTGATATTAAAACATTAATACGAAAAATTAAAACAATGATAATTTACTTTTTTTATGATTTAATGATTTATTAAGTATATAAAAGTTTATACGTAAATTATCGTTGGCTCGTGTATTGTAGTCCTGATGCTCTACGATCAGATTATTTAAAACTTTAAATCATATTTTTTAGATTTTTGTAATAAAATTGGGTGGTCAACGCAAGTAGTATTCTGCTGCTAAAAATCGTTGTTTAAAACCGTTTGTTTAAAAATTGTTTTGTTTATGGTTATATATTTATTAACAAGCGGTCAGAATGATTACCAGCATCAACTTCCACTTTCATCCTTGCGAACTGCGTCACTACAACTGCTCAAAGCAGGGACATCTATTAAGTCTAGTTGTGAGATGCATACAAGAGGAAGTGTAGTCGGATTGAGAAATAATAATTTCCAACACGTTTTATAAATAAAATAAGTGTTTCAAAAAATTCTTATTTAATCATTCTCTTTCACTCAATTATTACCACAAATAAATCAGTAACTTATGTTATGTCATAGCTTATTGTTATGTCCATGCTATAGTTACATATATATGTTTATACTTCAACCATAAATACATGAAATGAGTCATTTTCGTAATCACACCGGAATACAAATACGACCCGAGGTGAGATAAGATAAGAGTACCAAGTTGCTAAGAATTTTGTGACGTACGCTAGAACCAACATATTTTCATTGCATTCACATTTATTTTTAATTAAAAAGGGGTTTGTTCCGCTAATGAATCTTTTTAGCTTATTTATTGTTTATTTTATCATTTAGATTACAGCGTGGCCTTCGCGTAATACTAGATGCATTTTACATTTTCGCCCACGTGTTTGTGATGACTCATTTCTTGTAACTTTGGTTAAACTATACTATGTATCATAGTTCAACAATAATGTCATAATAATGATATTTGACATATAAAAACAGGGATTCAACCGCTCTATAGTATTAAATAAGCTTATCTATGAAATTTCAAAGTGACTCGTTAAATTGGTAGCATAAACTCAATTTCAAAATTATAAATTTAAGTGATTTGTTTTTTATGAAGTTGAATCTGGGTAATTATAATTAACATGCACACAAGTACACTGTAGTCAGATAAAAGATATCTGGAAAAATGATTGTTCCATAGAATTTAGTTAGTTTTCCTTGTTCATTAACTGTGAAAGATCATTATCTAATTTTAAAGTAAAATAAAGTTTAGGCTAAAGTTAATGTAAGCTTTTACCTAAAACAGACAAACTCAATCTGTTCATTCAATAAAGGTACCCTGAGTTTGTGTTTGTATAGTTCAAAAGCTTCTGAAATGTTTGATTTACGTTTGTTATTACAAGAATTTAGAAGTTTTTGAGATATACAAACACGAACATATTGAGCTTAGTAATTATCCGTTACTGGAAGTGTTAGATATTTAATTCTAATTATTTTTATCTTTTTATCTAGTTATCTATTTTTTGTATTTACCTTAGCGAGGTGTTTGTTTATATTTATATTACCTTTGATAGTGACAGCTTAGCTGACGAAACAATATTTTCAGGTTATATTTTAGTAAATATTGTGAAACCTTTTATTATTCTTTATTTACTTCATGATTATGGAGTTTCTCAAAGTAAGACTAGAAACAATAAACAACTTTAATTAGTACATCAGGGTAAGCAAATTGTCTAAGCCCAGTCCACGCTTAGATTGGATTCGACAGGTTGGAGATTGGATTGGAAAGTTCGTATTCTGGTTTAGGGGTACAAGGACTCCTTACGGGATTTTCGTTCCATCACGACAGGTGAATACGACAATAGCTCCGATACTAGCTTGGAGAGTTCGTAGAGGGTAGAGAGGATCGTCTAACTCATGTTACGAACGTTTATTACTATTGTAGATCTGGTAACAACTTTACCATTTTTTCTAATGCTTACATAAATATGCAAAATAAGTATCGGATTCTTGAATGGCTATGGAAATCTTTATAGATACAATGAGGGCACTTGATTTCAGCAATATTGGGCAATAGCGCACACTGAACATCTTTCAATGAAGGTCCGGCGATCCATCTTCCACGGAAAGTATCTATCTCCAAGCGGGAGCATATAAATGGCTGCCCGGACAGCGATTTAACACCCATAGGTTTCTTCCTATAGCGTTATCTCGAGTCGAAGGTCTACAGTGAAGCCCTCACAACTTTGCTTCAATCAAAAGCCAAAATTCACGAAAGTATCTAGGAAATTGGACCAGCACCAATGGTGACAAGTTATGTAATATAGCCGGTCCCGCCATGAGGAGGTACAGCAAAAAAAGGAAGGCAACCTGATAATATAATTTTTGTACGTAACTTTCCCTACTATGTGCATTAAGATAAAAAAATATTTCAATTACATAAAATTTTTAATAACTAAATTTGAGGTGTCGAAAAAAGGTAAGCATTTCAAGGCGATTGTGCTTCATAAATCTTTAAATGTCTAGGCTGAAATTATTCGTATTTTTAACATAAAACCTAGGGTAAACCTTTTGAACAAATGCTTTGTTAGCGGTAATTAAATTTCTTAAATAAATATATAACATATATAAATAAACCACATTGTTTTTAATAATTAGGCTATATATAAGGGCATTAAATACTTCGCACTACTTGTTCACTATCATTAATTAAGGTTATGGTAGTATTAATTCCTGCATCCGGTATATAAAGTTCTGTGCATTTTGGCAAACTTGTTTGGGGTTAACCAAAGCTCTTGTACACTATTAATTTATCTCGCCATTTAAACTTAAAGCACCATATTTCTAACATAAAAAGACACTTTAGACTTTTTGATTAAATTTTTAAGATTAAACTGCGAACTCGTGTGTTCATATTTAATAAGTAAAAAAAGAATTGGAATAGCTCATATAAAAATCTCTTACTTAAAAGTAAACATTCTAAGTTTGTTCTATATCTGTGCACACATATATCTTCATCTAATATTTACCTCATCCTTTGTCATTTATCTACCTTATGCTGTGCTTTTGTGCTTTTCAAGCACTTGGGCGCGAGATGTACACGAGGTTGTGACCCATTTCCAAGCAAAAGCTTCTATGTTGTATTTGTTTTAGCTGCCTGAGTATATTTGTTCTTTCACGAAAAAAGAATTGAATGATATGTTCAGCTTCAAGTTGATTTACATTTATTTCTTTTTTTGCATGCTGCTTTTCTGTTGACTTTAACAAAAGGTACATACATATATTAATTTTCGATCCTTTTCGAATTTATTAGCGTTGATTATTAATTCGATGCATGGAACTCGCTAAATAGGCTTTGTTGCTTACAGGTACTAAATACCTTTTGTTCTTACTCATCGAAATAGAAATGATATAAATCGTAAGCAAAGAGCTTCTGAATTTCAAATCATGTTTCTAACTTTATCTCACAGCCTTGTAAAGCGATAGTGCCTTCTTGCATGTCATAAACTCATACGAAATTACGTTAGTAAGGCAAGAGAGTTTAAATTGCTAAAACCTAAGTTTGTTCCTAGTTCTCATTATGCAGATGACACTGTCTGGAGTATTGGGTTAAATTAGGGGCAAGTAATTAACTAAGTAATTAATACTAGGGCATGTAAACGTGCGTATACCTACACTTAATTAACTATTCCATTCAAACATTTTAACAGTGATTATAAAAAAGTTTTTTGCTCATAGTACCTGCTAGTTACAGTTTTAAGAGGTACGTTAACAAGACGGTTAGATTTAAGATGTATTTTACAGTCTCGGATTTACGTGTACCTATATTAGGATTTTGGAAAACCTTGTAATTATTAAAGCACTGTTATCACCAGGGGGCACATTCACTCTAAATCTAATAATGAATGACGGTTCCCAAAACTCAAAGGAGGTAAAGTAGTAACAGACGTGGCGTGTAGAATATTTCCCACAGCATAACGTGTTTAATTTAAAGGTTGCCGTTCTAACCGATTGTGTGACATTTATTACCAACAAATTTCGACAACCTTAAAAGCTTAAAATAAAAATGACATTTTAATCTAAACCGCTTTTTATAAAATTGGATAAAACTAATTTTGAAAATGCATTTAATTCAATCTGTACTGTAGTAAGTCGGAATTTTGCATTTTTCTAAAAATTATATTATCTTTCAGAAATCGAGGGGCGTAACTAAAAACGCGCAAGCAGTCTTAAATATTATTATTTCTTTTCTACATCGACAGCCGATTTCCGGGGACATCGTGTTATGTGATGCCGTTAGCAGTTTTTTCCAGGAGTCGGGCTAAACGCCAAGAATTATGTGGCAGCGGGTCCGAGAATTTGGTGCAGGCCTCGTCTAATGTCTTGTCGGGACTTGAGTTTCACGCAATTTTGGGAAATGCCTGATTCGACACGGTACACGTGTGTTTTACATACGGGCCTTTCTAAAAACAAAGGAATGGCCGAACATACATATCAATTGCGCAGTTAACAAACCAAACTTGACTATAAGTAAATAATTGAAAAACGGAAATAGAGACTAATTTCAGATAGGGTTCATTCTATGTTATGAATCTTCAAAAGGGAATTAGAAATTGTAATACCAGAAGTCAATAATTTAATTTTGAAGTATCGTTGTTAAACGTCTCGTTTCAAAGAACATGAGTAATGTAAAATATCATTTCGTAATTTTGAATTACCATTTTGTACATGTTTGTATTTGTTTACATGATTGATTACGATTGTTATTAAAGAAAGACGCCGCGCGTTTCAGCCACTAAATAGACTGTCAACGCCCTCTAGATAAGACTGGGAGAAACCAATTTACTTAACTTTAAGCTAGTTGCGAAAAGGGAAAATTTCGAAAAGTTATTGTTCAAGAAAGGGTCACAGAATCAATTTAACAACCTCTCAGGGGTTTTCTCGAAACACAATTCACTTAAATACTTAAAAACGAAAACAAATTTTTATTCAAACAAAAGACAATCTAGATACAAATTCCGTTTTTCTTAAGTAACAATCATATAATCTTGACTAATCATATTTTAATGAAACACGCCAATCCATATTCCAATTTCGTATAAAATTCAAATAGATTTCTTTAAAGTTAATGCTTTCAGAAGCAATCGCAAATTTGGGATAATGATAGGAGAAGGGACTTTGGTCATTAACGCCTAAACAGGAAGGTTCAGTTTTGTTAATAACAGACTAAAGTGGCAACCACCCAAAACAAAAAGGTTATAAAAAGGCCTTCGCTCCGAGAAGTCAGGGGAGTCGCTTTTGACTATTGAATCGATGCGGATATCTTTCGAGATTTTTTCATCTGTTCGTTTACGAAAAATCATAATTAATTTTATAATAATAATTTAATTTAATTTTCAGTAAAAGCTTATTTTAGGGAAGTTTTTTTCGGAAAGTTGTAAGTTATTTGAGCTAAATTTCGCGTGTGTTTTAAATTCGAGTTAGGAAAACTATTCAAACTTAAATATTAGTTATGTCATTGCAGTGAATTAGTGAAAATCCAAAGGATTAATTTTGAACGCCGAAGCTACACCAGCAGCGTCAACCAAATTTTGGATTAACCATCACCGCGGAGACCAATCTGGTTACCAACGAAACGTGAGTCAATTCTAAATCATAAATCTATTTACCTTGTGATAACCAAAGATCTTGAAAGTTAAGACTGGTCCGAAAGAGTATGCATGTTTCAAATTACTGTTTTTTAAATTTGATTCGTGAGTTAATTGCCAGTCCTTCAGTATTAAAGATCATTTTGTAAAAAGACGTAATTGGAATTCTATAATTTATTGTTTTTGATTTACCATCAATACAACCCTTTAGTACCAAATCTCAACGAGAGTGACTAGAACAATTTTGAGAACTAAGCATCTCTGAAATTCTGCTACCTACAATCTCCAACTACACCGTCTAGCCTTTTAACCCTTTGGGTTATTCCTTTCTTGATTAGATCGTTAATTAGACCGACTTTCCTAATGCGGGAAAGTCGCTCTCAAGTGATCTTTGAGCAATTCTCTTTCGATCATACACCGTACACACATGCACACCTTTAAGTTCCAACTAAGTAAAACCAAAACAAAACAAAAACAAACAAAAATTTACTACTTGGAACCAACGTGGGATTTATAATATGTACAATTTATTATTACAAATTACATTGATCGGAAGAAACAGGTAGTCTAAGCGTGTGAAAACCCACCTTAACTATCCGGGTTTGCGAATTGTCACATCGCGCATCATTTAGTTTAAAAAAAATATTTTACCAAATTTCCTCAAAAGTACGATAGTGCTGTGAGTTTACTTGGAGCTCGGCACTCATCCGTTCAAATCTAGTTTCCATATAGGAAACCTCAAAATTTATTTACATTTGAGTTGGACTAACTTAACTGGCATGTAAACATTATTAACCTTAACATTTTATTTTGATTCGAATGTAAATTCTCTTGTTTCGGTTTTTGGTTCAACAATCCTGGCTTAAGAGTAAAATTGTAACACGACACGAACTTTTCCAAGTTTACCTATCCTTCCACCAAACTCAACATCTCTGATAAATTTCCAACAAATTTCAATTAACTAAGTATCAAATGAAAACAGAAATTTATATCAGATTTGTTCGAGTTTACCACCAAGCAAAGAAAACATCAACAGTTAAACAATAACCATCTTTTAAACGTCAGTTCTTGGTTTATTAATTTTCCTAATGAAGTACCAAATACAATCATGGCTTAACCAATACGTGCATAGCTCACGAAAAATTCTAAAGAAATTATTACTTAAGTCATTTTGAGTAATAGAAGTGTCTGAACTATTAGGACCTTGGATCCTTAAGTTTTAATTATGTATACTTTTCATGTATGTTTGCATTGTTATAAATAAATCGCTTATTTTATTATTGACCCCTACCCCAGAATAAAAAATATACTTTCACTTCCTAAAATCTCAATTTAAATAGAAAACAAATTATACAAAAGTTTTAAGACAATCCACTCTAAATAGGGCATATTTTCCCATGTAGGGTAAATGATTGAAAAGTCAAGAGTAAAGTCTTACTCCGAAACGCTTAGAAATTTGACTGTTTTAGTGTGAAAAAGTTACCATAAATGATTTAATATATAATTGTTGTAGAGTATGATAAATTTACGCTAACATTGTATTAAACTGTGTATAGTATGACTTTAATATCGTGTTATATATCTATGATAAATATCTTTATAAAGCTAGCAGTGGTTAGAAATACTTTACTTGAAAGGAAGCTTGGTTTAAGAATTTTCAAAAAAAAGCGGAAACTACCTTTATTGGGATCCCTTGAAGATAGTGAACAATTTCTGCTTGCATACACTTGTTACACGTTTCTCTCTACTACCTTCATCTTCTCTATCTTCTTTATGTGTAGACTTCTTTTCAGAATTTTATTTTGTGTACGTAGTGTGTATAGTGCGATTTTTTAGATTTTGATAAAAATCGTATAATGTTAATTATATGACTAAAGTAAATGGTTTTTCTAACCAATTCATTTTGGTTTACCTAACCAACACGGTAAAAGCTCTTGAAACAGATGACATTATTTTACTAGGAATCCTTTTCTTGACATTTACAATTTTATATTAGAAAATTATTGTTTGAATTAGGTTATTTTGAATGGAAGGTTATGTCTTCTTACAGGCACAGCTACTATCTTCTCGAGAATTAAGCAGAACACGTTAGAAGTAAATATGTGAAACATTTGAGGGGTGTATATATGCAAACGCGACATGTCTCAAAAAATTGAAAATTGAGTTGCATGCATCATTGAACATGTCTAATTTTTTTCACCATGTATTTAAAAGCAAAACATGACAAATGAAGACAAAATTAGTCACTTTAAACTACATTAAGATTCAAAGTGCGACATTTGCCTGAATCATTCTGGTGCAAACAGCGACATGTCCATAACAACCAATCAAAATAGAGAAAATAGGTCACGCGATTTCGTTTACGTTCTGGCAGATTGTGAGCAGTTCAGTGATACTAACAAGTGTTTTTGTTGAAAAGAAAAATATAGATCCATTTGGATTATTTTATTCAACTGTTTGGGCGTAATAGTATTACCAATGTTATTGAAAAACTTTCGGAAACGGATGAAGCAGAAGAAGATATAATATTCTAAATTTTAAGCTCGAAATGTGTATTTCTTTTTTTTACATATGTAGTACTTATTATTTAAACGAATTTTTCGTTTTTTATTATCTTAGTTCTACTCAGGTATGCCTTTGTTCAATAAAATATGGTTCAAATTCAGTACACATGTTTATTAATATAGATGAAAAACACGACAAGTCGTACAATCAAACGCAGAACGCGACATGTCATTAAGTTTTTCTCAAATTTTGGTTTTTGTGTTCAGATAAATTTAATCAAGTTAGGCTAATCAATTTATATCAGACTATCTTACTAAACTGACAAAGATTATCTGAATATTATGGAAAATAAATTTCTGGTAGTTTTTTGCGGTTTTCTCAATATTCATTTAAAAGGACATGTCGCGTTTTGCATATATACCCCTCATTTGTAAGGTGTTAATTTTTTTTAAATAATATTGCCTTTTAAATAATATAATAATGTAAGAACTTTGGTTTTAAATTAATACTCTAGGAATGTTAAATACTTGCTTACCTAACTTTTCTTTGGAAAACGATGTTTATTAATTAAATTATTTCACACGTTTTACGTGAAAAATCAATTTTGAAGAAACTGTACATTGAAAGTTAACCAAAAAATACCACTTAAGTTTCATAGTATTTGAACTATTTTCCCAAAATCTTAAGAACATCGTATGTCTAGGGACTAAACATTCCTAAACATTCCTAAAGTATTAATTTAAAACCAAATTATCACATTATTATATTATTTATGAAAAAAGCAACACACGCTTTTTGGGTACACTTGGACCTTAACGCAAGAGTAAATGTCTTTCGACGATAATGATAAGCAGACCTTCAAAGAGCTATATGGTTACATCAGACTTATTTAGATTTCCTACTCTCATAAGTTCTTACACATACTACACTAAACAAATAGAATTACTGTATTTTTGATACGGACGTACACTGGCAAATCTGAACAACGGTTGAGTAAAAACAATTCACGGAAATTATCAATCACTATTGTAACGCCCACAACCAAATCACTTTAAGGCTAAATAGTAATCTGTGGAATTACATATTGTTACGAATATTTTATTACAAGCTATAAGAAGCACTTTCAAACTAGTATAACTACCATAAATAAATTCGTCAAGACTGCACACGTGCAGTATGAAATTCCAATCCGTATATGCAAGTCTGCTACCAAAAATAGGTAATCTACAATAATTCTACATCTGCTATAAACACTTGCATCACATACAGTATAGCTACTACCCACACAATTCCGCCATACTGGCATCTCCATGCGTTTTAAGCATGGTACTGCATTTAGTCCACATGCACCCTTGACACTCGCGACCTTGTCAGGTATAGTTGAATCGCTTACGCTGTATGCTTTAAACACACCTTTTTAATTTACCTCATGTCTACGAAATTTCTTGTGTCAGCATTGTACACTCGACCTCATAAAATAAAGCCGCACCTATTTGAAATAGCGAAATTTTTAACCAAATTCCTTTAGTCGCCTGTGTACTGTTCTGGTACTTATCTTCTTTGTAGTTGTTTCTGTCACTTTTCTAAGTTTCGAGGCTGTTAAAAAACAATTTTGCAATGCCTATCTTTGAATAGTGCGATCTACACGTTTGAGTGTTATTCTCTTTCGACCGGATTCCTTTTGTTTGTTTTCATGCAAATTTAAATCAGTATCTACTAACTGTTACAGTTAGAAACCTTTGATAATTGCCTATTATACAAGTGCGTCTTTATTATGGTGCAGAGTGTATAAATATCGAAATCATATTTAAACGAGCTCATCCCAAGTCATCAGCGAGTTCCCTTCTGGAACTCATCTGACAACAGTGTTAAGGCCAGCCTGGTGAGAGCTTTTAATATTTTATTTGCTTGGAAGGGAGTCTCTCCTTTGGCTTTGAAAAAATAAACGAATCCCCATAAGACCAAGGCAATTCCTGAAACCCAAAATCATTTACAATTATCTCCAATTAAAATTGAATTCAAGCATGGTAAACCTTTTATCTCTAACAATAATTGTTATCTTTACGTCTCCCGTTTTCTACTGCTTACATTCATTTTAAATTTGTCATTTTAAATGTCTTAAAGAAACTGCAGTGTTATTAAAATTGATGGTTAAGCCGTAAATGAAACTGTAAGTTACAATTAACAATCAAGTTAATTTTAATTGTAAAATACAGTCTCTATGACCTTGATAATGTTGTAAATACAACGACCGGTCGATTCATCGAATAATAATAAATTATATTCACTATAAAAAGCATTGCCTTATTAACTAACTACAACAATAAAAAAGCCCTGAAACTGATAAACCTACATTACTCTAGAATAGAAAATAATTCAAGGCCTTAAATGGCTTGCTCGAACTTCTTACAGACTTGCGTGCAAAGTCACTTCCCAAAATCGTCTAATGAGATACGGTGAAATTCTTGACCCAAAACACCAAAATAATGACAAAATAGTAGTAAAGAGGAAAACTAATTATAAAACTCATTAAATTACATAAAATTTCCCAATTCAGGAAATTTAAAAAGTGTTTTTTGCTCTCATACCAACTACGTCGTAAAACGGATGAAATTTCTATGAAAAAATGAAGAGGAAGCCGAAAACAGAAAGAACTTATGTTCTATCTTTTTAAAAGTTCTAAAAATTTATCCCAGTTTATCACGGAAGTAAAATGAAAAGGAACTAGTATACTCAACCAAAGTCATTGTAACAGATCACAAAACTGTTGATAAAGCAGCCTAAAAAAGTTGTATAAATAAAACTAAAATAGTGAGAAAAATTATTTGTCATTCGATATAAACATAATAAGCTACATTATTTCAGACAAAGAGATAAGTAAAGCGAAGTAATCCTATGAGTCGCCACTGCTAATATCAAAATCTGGCATTCCAAAGCAAGTCAATAAAAATAGTTGAAAGGCTAAAAAAATAAACACTGATAACGCGACATTTGAGGAGTATAAAGTATTGCCTCAATTCAAGGAAGAAGAAGCTCCAAAAATGCTTTAAAAATAAATATGACCTGCAACATGACATTTTCAATGAATTAGATTTTCGTCACGGCGTAGTTCCAAAAGTTACTTTTCATACATTTATTTTAACTTAAACTTGATGATATACTTGGACTACATATAAATTGTCGCTATTAATAGCTCTATACGTTACTTTACCTTCACTTATCGTATTGACATACTCTGTATATGTACACCTCGATATTCTACCAATAAACCAATCTCAGGTTACTACTAGATTGGGTTGTGTACAATTGAATTCAAAGACATCAAGAAAAGACTTGCATCTATGAGTTCGAAATCATCCTTACAAATAAATATTTTCCTTCTTAATATACATGCGTTTAGCTACTTGGTATCGTAAGCCTACGAGTATATGATAAGAAAATATCCACTGCAATGCAGTTTTCATTCGAAGACAGTATATTTTTCAGTGGATAAATAACATTTTATATCGTACACGAGCTATATGCAATTCTTTACAGTTTGGCATTCAACACCGTCATAAACTGTAATCCACGAGAAGGTATTTATTTTAAGAATATGCAGTACCTACCGGATAAAGCTAGCACATTACAGGAATTTCGCGACTCGCTAGCAAACTCAGCTTTTATGTGTATTTTCATTACGATCCGTTGTCATCGCAGATGTTAAACTACATGGTTTGTAAAAACAGATAGCGTAGCATCAAGAATACCATTATTCTTCTTAATTTTTGATCTCTTCCCTCATATGTAATGAAAGCTCAAAACATAAAGCAAGAATAAAAACAACCTGTTTTTTTATGTAAAACACTTGAACAGTTATTCCCAATTGCAATCACATTACCTTAGAACTTGGGCATTTCTAGTCTATTCTATGGGCCTATCATAAAAAAAGAAAAAAAGATAAGATGACAATTTTAAGAACATTAAAATTACAAGAGCTGGGCATTAATGACCTTTCTCATAAATCGAAGCATTTTATTTTTTAACACAGGGTTAAGAGTGAAATTAATTTTTAAATCACAGTTTACTGGTTTCTTTCACATGATTTTTCACTCTTCCTTCTTATAAATAAACTAGGTTTCCTATTTATTTCTCCGCTTTTCTGATAGGTACACTTTAATATTTTAAGCTCATGCTATTAGTACATGGAAGTTTCGGAAAGAAACTATTCCAACTTTGGATATTGTCCACTTTATATTTTTTATTATCTTTTAAAATACTTTCATAAAATGAAGTTTAGAAGAGAAAAAAAGCTTTAAGAGGATAAACAGACGCTCAGAATGTAAACTGTGAACTTAAAACTGTTAAGCTCACGATTTATATAGTATTTGGTTTGCAATCTGTATCCAATTCATCAATCAATCAAGGTTATAACCTTTTCAATAAATTGTGCCCGATTTAAAAGTGGCTTTGTTCTCCGAGTGATCGTTTTATCCATTTGCAACAAAGTTTTTACCGGGAAAGAGAGGCAGCAAAAGACTTCCTCCTATGCGTGTTGTGTTCCGTTTATTAAGGCTATATTTTACCTTGTCACTTGCAAAAACTTAGCCATGTATTTATTCTGGTATAACACTTCTACATTTAAAACAAGATGACCTTTTCTTTTGTTTAATTCCTTGTTTCAAATGTAGGTAAGAGAGGTCTAAGTACATTTTGACTTGAAAATGAAGTATGTATGTACACCAAGATCAAATTGATATTAAAGAAAGTAAGTTTGAAATTCAAATTCAGCTTTTCAACCTCAATACTGCTCTACTGGATTCTCTGCGGCAGTGAATTCGTTACTTGTGTTCGGTTATGCCGCTAATTTCCAAACCCTGCTGATTAATAACCACTAACTGAAGGGCCTGACTGTAGTTAGTTGTATATCTGGAACTACCAAAGACGGGAAACGTACAGATAGACCGTAGTCCGTGCGCGTGGTTTGTGAATACAGGAGCAATAATGAGAATGAAAGCACAGTCTTAACGTTCAAAGCGGAGCAAGCTAATCCAGATGTAGTGGCAAGCAACGAAAATAATGCAAGCGCAAAGTCCAAAAGTAAATTTTGCATTACACAAAATAAACTAGACCTGATTTATCTAAGTTGTGCCATCTAGATATTTATGTCGACCGGATGTTTATGTAATTTTGATGTCGGCTTAGTTTTGGGAGCAACCCGTTTCCAATATACTTTTGAATGTGATTATTTTATCTTTAAGCAATAAATAAGTGAATATCTTTTTGACTGCAGTTCTCGGTGATGATTTGCTTCTTTGTATCTCCTCATCTAGTATGTACATTGAGTGGTCATAAAGATCACGATTGGAGCTGTTTTCTGCACTGTGCGACTGCCTCATTCTTGCTGGTCACTACTACTGCATCCAGGCTCTCTTTGAACGTAACGTAAACGATAAACAGGGGTCAAGAAACTAAAGGTTAAGGTTATAATTACCAAATAGGTTAGACCGGCCTGGATTTTATATCGTCGTGTCGAGTTTAATTTCAGTTTTTGAGTAATGACTCTTTTTCCATCAAATTGACGGGTACTAGGCTTGTGAGGTATTGGTAATCTCTCAGTCCAGATTCAGTCTGTTTTCAAATAAAATCTACTTAATGTAGTGCTGGTCCGGAACAGTACTATTTTCAGTCTCTGCTTCCAACCGTGATTTCCATTTGATGGAAACACATTAAAATATGATGTACTCGCCGACATCAATACAAATTGAGTGGTTCTCAGTGGATTGCACGAAATAGAGCAACTATAAATTTTGTTCGTTGAATAGACGGAAAATTGGTAATTCAGGTTTCCGAAGAGATGAAAGCTAATTTAGTTACATACTGACAGTGTTGCAAAATGAACCCGAGTGACTCAGGTGTATGCACTGACTTCCAATTTTCAATAAAGCAAGTTAAATACCAATCTGGAGTATAACCATTCGATAAGATAGAGGGGTTGAAAGAAACTTCTGAACTAAGTTCGAAAATCTAAATAATAAATACACAAGATATAGGACCCAACCAATGTAGCAATTAGCTACTTTTCTTTTTCTCTCAGTAGATACTTACTTTTCAAGCTAGCAAAGTAAATTCATTTTTTTAATTTAGTTCTAACATCTTATTGGTTTATGGTGTATGTAGATTGAAAAATAAAATATGAAAATGTAAGTTTATTAACTAATTGATGATGATTCAACGCTCAAACTTATAAAGTTTATCTGCTGCCCGGCTATATTGGTGTTGTCTAGCTTGGCTTGGTTTTATAGAAAAAATGAAATCGGTCAAATGGCAGAAAGGATTCTCTAACAAATGTACGTAAATCGGTCGTTCAGTTCATGTAACTCCACTTAAGCTGGTTATCACTTACCAGGTTTGAAACAGTTCTGCTGTGAAAAATGATTTCTAATATATGAAAACGATGATTTTCTGTAATTCGTATATGCTATATTAAAAGTTAATATTGCAGAACTCAACTGAAAGATCCAAAGAACAACATAATTGAAAGGTAAACAATCAAGCAACAATACATTTTGGACGAAAGTTGGAACAGCATGTGAGGCATTCGGAAGGTGTCACAGCAATACAATCTACAGAAAATGAAGACTATTGCGTATCTTTAGAATAACTTTAGCTTAAAAATCATTACATCAAATAATTAATCGATAGAAAACGCAGAAATTCATATTTTAATGTTTATAGTTTTTCTAAGATTGTCTATTACAATGAAGCTGATTGTTTAACTGCACTGTCAACGCGTCATCTACAACTCTACTTCGCATAAAAAATTCAAAAGTCGATTATTAACTCGAGAAATTTCGAACTCTAGGGTTTGTTAGAAACAAACTAGAAAGTTATGAATCATTGGTTCCAACCTTTTGTCAAAACTTCAGAATTAATCTACGAGCTTACTAAAAGATGATAAAAAACTGATAATAGAAGGTGAACGACTAATTAGAATTTATAAATCTTTTCTTGATGAAACCCCGTCTCTGAAGCCAGAAGTTTTGCAAATTTTACAGTGTTTTGCAGTCTATAATGCGAATAATTGCTATCTACACTACAGATAGGATATAACCAAAGTATAAAACAAAATTGAAGAAAACTAAAAACTAAACTAATTAAATTACTCATTTACCTTTTTCTTCAGTTAAACAGATTGTTACAAAGCCATCAATTAATAAAAGTGTAACATCTATTTTGTTGAATATTTAAAACAATTCTAGTTCAAACTGTAAAAAACTAGTAAAACTGTATAGTTGTGAAGATGTATACAGATATTTATTAGTTTACCTACTATTCTTATTGTGGAAAAATTAAAGATTTTTTTCAGGCAAAACGATTTGGGATCGTTTCGTGTTAAATTTGTAGTTTTCAATGTTGAGAAGTCTTTGAACTTAAAATATTTTATTGTGATTTTGTCAAGTAAGTTCTTGAGTACAATTGAGACAAATGCCAATATAGGGATCATTTATTGTAGGAGACATGGGCATTTGAAAAACAAAGATTACTGCGATTAACCATTAACCATAGTGTTCTTCCATTAGTTAGGAGTTGGGTATTGAAATTTGTGTAATTATTGTTCTATAGGATTTAAGGATGAAGTTTATGACAAGAAAAGGAAGTCACAATGCGTTTTAAAACATTTATTTCTAATTTCAATAATGTTTCTGTTTAATGGAAAATTAAGTTGATTGCCATTCAATCCTAAGCTTATGTATACATTATAGTATGTTATTTATATCATTAAAAAGAGGAAATCTTCCTCTATCCATTTATAATATTTGTTTAAACAATTAGTTTAATTTTTAATAACAATATGGTTATGTAGTTTTAGTAACAATTTGATTCATTTGTTTTCCACTAAAGATTTTTAGAAATTACTATTTAGCATTAAAAAAATAACTAATTTTTCTTTTGCTTTGGAAAAACGTATAAATAGAGCTCGAAATTCTGGTGACACTCTCTCGAAAAAATTCGTTTGTGCAAAACACGCGTTTACATGCAGAGCAAAATTTAGGAAATTTTAAGGTTATGCCGTGTTAAGAAAAGTCAACCTCCTGTCAAAAGGTTATGTTTTATTATTACGTAAAAATGTTAAGAATTATACATTTTTTTTTAAATTTAAGTAGTATAATTAATAATAAACGATTTAATTTATATAAATGAACAGTGTCGTGAGGTTATTTAGTGTTTGAATTTTCTTTGTGGAAAGAAAACTTTTTTTATAAAGTTTAATAATGAACATTGGAATGGGAATGGATTATAGAAATTTATTATTCAATAAATCTAAATGAAATTACTTTATGTCTGATATACAGTTGGTGTTGATTAACTGAACTTTAATTAACAAAACAATGAAGAGAGATCGAGTTTTGTGGCAATTTCACCATTTTTATTTTGAATTATATGGAAATTGAATTTCTATAGAATACTAATAATTCAAGTCGGTAATGTTATAAGGCACTAAAATAATTTTGAGTTATTCACTTTATGTAAGATATTTATTTAAATTTTTAAGTAGTTCTACTAATGATAGAAATATTAATTTACAAGACAAATCATTTTGTCTTATAATTTATTTTTTTTCATTCTTTAATTGACATCGAATTTTCTTTTTGTTTCTTTAATTTTAAGTGTTTCTTCTTCAATTTTAATTTAGTTTTTTTATTTTGTGTTGAGTTAAATAAATTCTTTTCATTTGAATATTTTAAGTAGCCTTTGGTTTATTTATTTTGTTTGTGCGTGGCCACTTAACAATATTTTGAGATCTAAATTAGTTAGTGCCCTATTGAAGCGACCCGCCTGAAAAGTCTCATTTATGTAAGGAACTTACTTTCCAACTAACTACAATTTCCCAAAATTTTAAATTTTTATTTAAATAAACTAAATAACATAACAAATTGCCAGCCCAAATGTGGGGTTTTCCTAATTAATTATACAGAGCAAAAAAATAATATAATAATAGATAATAGTGTAAAAGTAAAAACCATACACCCTTATATCTTGAACATTGAGAAACTGAATCTAAAATCTTGCATATTAGTCCAGTCAATAGAGATGTGACGAGTGTATTTTCGTGTTAACAGCTATTTTATTGCACAAATCTATTCAGAATAGTGTCTAAAATAATATATGTAGTTACGTACCAAATCGTAGTGACAGCAGAAAAGTTATTAACAACTTAAGACGCCATCAACCGTTTTTGAGGAGTTTTTCTTCCGTAGATCTTCAGGATGACTTCCTATGAAAAAAAGTTCAGTATATGATTTGTTTATAATAAAAATAGCTACAGCACCAGTCTGATTGTTATAACTGCATTATTAAGTTGCAAAATCGAAGAAACTGCCAAAATCGCATATGTTTTTTAAGTTGTCAGAAAAATTTAAATAGTCAACTAATATTGATGACACTTACATTAAGTATAGTTTAGATTATGTACAATAAGCACCTAAAACTTGTATGCCAGGTACGCAAAAATTTTTGTTTAACAAGGTTTTATAATTCTACTGCGCCTAAAACTTTGGAAGTTTGCAAAAGCTGTTTGAAGCTTTGCATACTATTGCAAATGTGCATATATATATATAGCCTAAGTCATTAGTAATCGAACGCAATTTGTAAAATTTGATTGCGTTTATTTTTGCAATTTTGGTGACGTTTTACATTTTTTCATAGTTTTGTTACGTTTATAAATAATTCGTTTTTTGGTTCGTATACGTAGTCATTTATGAAATATCCTATTGAGTTCGAATAGACGGCAAAAAATACGCAATTTAAAAAGTTCTAGTTTCGATGCTTGGATACTGCGATTTTTTGCGTAAGTATGCATTAGACTAAGTAGGCGATTGTCCGATTTTTGAGCGCGCGTCTCACTCTATTGCAATAATTCCTGTTAGAAATATGCAACTAATAATTTTGGGCAATTGCATACTTATTCTACAAGGTTCACATTATACACAGGATTGATTCATTTCAATATGGTAAATAATATACGAGTAGTGCATACTTACGTAAAAAGTTTAATATCTCAGGATCCAAGCATAGAAACTTGAATTTATATTTTTTAGATTGCGTGTTTTTTGCTGTCCATTCGAACCCAATGAAGTATTTCATAAATGACCACGTATACGAACCAAAAAACGAATTATTTATAAACGTAACAAAACTATGAAGAGATGTAAAACGTCACCAAAATTGCAAAAATAAACGCAATCGAATTTTACACATTGCGTTCGATTGCTATTGACTTAAGCTATATATATGCACATTTGCAATAGTATGCAAAGCTTCAAAAAGCTTTTGCAAACTTCCAAAGTTTTAGGCGCAGTAGAATTGTAAAACCTTGTTAAACAAAAAGTTTTGCATACCTGACATACGGGTTTTGAGTGCTTAATGTAAATAATTTAAAGTATACTTAACGTAAGTTTCATCAATATTGGTTGATTATTTAGATGTTTCTGGCAACTTAAAAGACATACGCGATTTTGGCAGTTTCTTCGATTTTGCAGCTTAATTATTTCAGTTACAACAATCGAACTGGTGCCATTTTGTAGCTATTTTTATTATAAACAAATCATATACTGAACATTTTTTCGTAGGAAATCATCCTGATGAGCTACGGAATAATAACTACTCGAAAACGCTTGATGGCGTCTTAAATTGTTAATAACTCATCTGCTGTCACTACGATTTAGTACGGAACTCCATATATTGCTCTACCCACTATTCTAAATAGGTTTTGCAATAAAATAGTTGTTAACACGAAAGAACCAAAACCAGATACTTTTGGTTCCCTTCCGACTGAACTATATAGAATTTCGAACTGGTATTAAAACTTTAAAATTTTAATTATTAAATTTTAGGTAAGTAAAACAAAAAAAATAGAATTTTTTATTTCGTCTACTCTCAGAAAGCTAAAAACTTTAGAACCTTAAAATTTTAAGTTTGGAATATTCTCTCAATCATCTAAAGCTTTGAAACTTAAGCATTCTTTAAATTTTTAAATCTCTGAAAGCGGGACAAAGAGTTCAAAACTGTCGATTCGAAGTTTTCAAATAATACGTAAAAATTAAATCAAATCAAATTCCACCATAAATCTTGACGTGTGAAACCCTGAAAAATTTGGAGTATCTAAAACATTCAATATCTTTGGGTTATTTCTTATATTAGCTCGTATGTGTGTATGCCTGAATCAGCAACATATCGTACTTAAACCGGATTTTCGAACTCGGCAATTTTAAAAAAATCAAATCAATCAAGCTTTAACCTTCAAATTATAAAACTTGGTCATGATTTTTAGACGTTCTGACGTATATTAAATTATTCATTAAAAGTTTTTGCTTGAGGCAAGCAAGTGGTTAGATGACGATGACGACCGGTGGCATTGAGCTTGAAAGGCTCAACTCTGGAATCTGATTTGATTTGCGATTTGACCATTGACCTATATCAAAGGTCAAGTCCAGATTTTCTCCTTAGTATATACGTCGGTAGCGATTAGGGGCAATTCACTTCGTTGAGCTGAAATCCGTACTCTAATTTGACTTTTTATATGACATGATGAATATAGAACGCTTTATCATCTGCGAAAGGTTACCCTCTGTATCAATTCTGTCTATGACTGCCTCATATCAGTTGATTAATTGAATGAAAAATACTGGGGAGATTTGGAAGAAAAAACTCAAAACTGTGGCGTAAATACACTAAAATTATCTTCATGTTTTTCAGATGCCTATTGAAGATAACTTGCCTCGCTGTTGAAACACGTGTCTAGAGTGATTAATAATGTTTGCGGTGAGAGTGAAATACAGGTTTAGTGAAAAATGTACTTTCTACAATATTATGAAACTTTGATGTTATATTTTTAGTTTCTTAGTTGTTAGGTTATAAGTGCGCTTAAGTCCACCAGGCCCGTCACTGTGAATATTAGAAAATTGCTTCTTACGGAAACTCAGACATACTTCAAAAGTTTGCAATTTTAAACTTTAAACCTACCCATTTAAATGGCATTGCGTATTATTTAAATTATATTACATGTTAAATTAGATATTAAGGGAAAAACAAAAAGCTTAATACAAACATTGGAACAGTAGTATGTATGTACCTATTCAAAATTTCCTGAAACTTTAACTGCCAAACTGCATACAAAAAACTGACAATACTGTCTGTGGACAAAAGTAAACAAAATACATTTTGCATATAATCACAGCTTCCGTAATAAGCAAAGTTTTCCCTGAATCATTTCTAGGAACACTTTAATGCTAAATATATTCCGAGCACAAACTCGTCTTTTCAAAGTAACAAGAACAACGTTTAGTTTGTGGTAAGCAATATATCTCCCTAGTTGGAAATTATAAATAGCTGTTATCTTAATTTTACTGCGTCGGCTTTCCCAATCACCATTAGTAAAAGGAAATTATTTATTTCATAACCATAATCATTATTTACACCATATAATATTATATGAGAATCTCGTCGCATTTTAGAGAAAAATACAAAATTCCGAAAAACATTGAATGCTGTTTATTGGTTCCAGCGGGATCATACCTAAATTCTATGTGAATCTTATGAAACGTTTTTTTCTTTGATGGGCACTGTTAAAATTATAGCAATGCCAGATGAAATTATTAATGATTATATTATATTTAAAAATTATTTTTTTCTTACGGATGTAAGTGGATGGATTTTGAATCTACAATTTCTTCAAAAAAATTTGACGTTTTGAAAATAAAGCAAAATATTTCATCTGGTGTACACCTGTACCCTCCTTGGCCATTTGAATGTGTTATACCTTTTGTAGTTATACGCTCTCCATTATTAGATGAAAATTATTCTTTGGTATATCAAGACTCTATAGATGTAGACAATCTTTCAGAAGATGAAAGCGTGGACGATCTAATAACAGCTAATTATGTTGAAGATGTTGCAAAGGATGGAAGTCAGTGATCCAAGGAACCTCTACAAGTAGTTAGACGTAACAGTAAACATAATGTTGTAAAAACCCTGCAGGGCTTACGAATTACGACAGCAGGATCGTTGCTTCAATAATGAATTTGTTTTTTATTTTTTCTGGAGAAATACCAGACATAATAAGACAAGAAACAAATCGAAATTCGGGATATCTTTATAAACAAATGGAATATTTGTAACGGACAGTTTTTCTGTCTATTCTTGTATTTTAAGATACCTTGTGTAGTTATAAAAATACTATTGGATTATTGTTCGTGATACACCCAGCATAGTAAAATAAATTCGACTGTTTATTTGCAATGCCATCTAGGTTTGATTTTTCAACTACAAAATATCGATTCTTCAATAATCCCTATATGGATATAAATGTTTTTCAACGTTCTAATTGGTTAACAAGCAATAAAAAAATCACAGACGCTTCTTTTAGCGGCAAACGATTTCTTGCGTCGGTCAGTCTTGTTAAAATTCTCTTGAAAGTGCAATATGTTTGTTTGGTGGTTGATTAAAATTTTGGTTTTAAATGGATAAATTCCCTTTTGTTAGGTGAATTATATTTTTATTAGTGCATTGAGTGGTTTTGTGATTTGTTGAAAGTGCGAAATCATTGTTTGAAAGTTTCGAAAGCAGTGAAATTATAGTTTTCTCCGCACTACGAAGTAATGTTTTGGAACGTCCGTCTTGAACTTTTTTAGAATTGAAAAGGAAAACAGTCGATAGGGACTTCAATTAAAACTGTCGATACGGACTACAATTAGTAAAAGTCGATACGGATTTTAGTCTAATAAAACCCATTCACACTTTAGTTTGAAAATATTGATCCAGACCTGCAATCAAGTTGGCGTTTTAAGAAAATCAATAGATTTTAAAACCTAGTTTGCTGTTAATCTTCAGTTCCTAATTTTTTGCAACCCCACAAGTGATGGTGGTGTCACTGGAACCTTCTCCAGGGAGGTTCACAATAACCTGATGCACCTGGTTGACCTCTTCGGCGAGTTATTTGAAGTAACGTTAGTAAACCAAATTTATAGAGATAATCAGGTGGGTTAATTATATCCTATTTTTTTGTGGAAGCGTTAATTGGCTAACTTGATCAAAATCTAAAAGTGAATTATTATATTTTTGGATAGAAACTTCAATGTTGTAATTTAAAGAAAATTTTTGGTATGAGCATAAGTAAGTTTTTAGGAGATTTCGAATTTCATATTTTTCAGGAAATATTAATACTTTTCAAACAGAATAATGATCATAGTGAAAATTTTTAATGTATTGTTAATTTAGTTGTATTATTATAATCCATATTAAGATATTGCGTGTATAACAACTGAAGGCCCTCCAGTTTTTTTTATTATTTAATGATTTTTTTATGTAAACAAATAAATAAATGGTATTATTTGTGTTATTTTTTTTGCTTATTTTCTATAAATACTATTTTTGTGTAATAACAAGAGTGCTGAAAATCGGTCTTTGCATAATTGAGACTGGTCCATTTTAAGATCAAGAGCTCCGTATTGTATTAATAACATTAATAATATAGTATTAACGTCACTCTTTTATTAAATTAAATCATTTATGCTGGCGCCCATATATCCATATCTCTATGAATTTGATGATGCTCCAATTCACCTATGACCTACCTTAATCTCACAAGAGGAAGAGAGGAAGAGAGTCCTCATTTTATCGTATTAAAGCTAAGCCGAGGCACAAATAAGTTATACACATAAGTACTTTTGTTCATCAATATGTGTTAGCTACACTTGGCTATCCAACGTGTCGGCTTCTTTAAGTTGATTGGAGCTTCAACATTTTACTATGGTATATTTTTGTGTGTTTATAATATTGTATTTACTTGAATGGGTTATCTAAAACTTCATCGTTACTGTTGTTTATATAGATTTTGTTATTAGATTTTGATAAAAAATTTGCAAAATATATTACTATGGTATATTTTTGTGTCTTTATAATATTGTATTTACTTGAATGGGTTATCTAAAACTTCATCGTTACTGTTGTTTATATAGATTTTGTTATTAGATTTTGATAAAAAATTTGCAAAATATATTACTATGGTATATTTTTGTGTGTTTATAATATTGTATTTACTTGAATGGGTTATCTAAAACTTCATCGTTACTGTTGTTTATATAGATTTTGTTATTAGATTTTGACAAAAAATTTGTAAAATGGAACCAAATCCTTTAAAAATTGAAGATATTAAATTCGAAATCATGTGCCGCGGACATACTACGTTAGCAACCCAAGTTTCACGTAGGGCTCAATTAACAGGACTCTTGTCCAAAGAAAAAGAAAGTAAAGTAAATTTAGTGTGTCCTTTTGACTCTACTAATAATGTAACGCAAGTGAAGAAGTCTTTTAATGACATTTCAAAAGATTTAGAAGATAAAGCAAATATAAAAGAAACTACCTGTATTCGATTAAAGTCGCGGTTGTTGCATTTATCAAATCATATTAGTTTCTTAAAAGCAGTAGATGATGATCAGGTTGCAATCAAAGAAGTGCTTGAGTCATTTTTATAATCTGGAACGAAAGAGGGGATCGCCTTGTAGCATTTCTCACAGAACAGAATCTGGTAATACACAAACACCTGGTTCAAATTACCAGCAAGGAGGTTATATACTTGGAAATTTTCAAAAGATGATAAACACAACATTGTAAGGAATCAAATAGACTTGGATAGGACTGTGGATTAACAATAGATTCCGAAATTGCGTAACAAGAGTACAAACATATCCGGATACAGAAGCTTACACAGACCATAAGCCGATAGTTGCGAGAATAAGGTTAAAACTTGAAATAATAAAGAAACACAGAACAGGTAAAAAAGTTGATATGAGGCAATTGAGAAATGATGATATAAATACTAAAATCGAAGAAGATTTAAATAATATATTGCAAAAAACTAGAACAGAAACGGAAAAGGAAAATATAACTTGAAACAATATAACATAAATTCTGAATACCCCAACAACTGGAAATATACCGAACAAGAATAGAATCAAAATAGGTATGAAAAGCGACAGTGCCTGATGAAGCATACGCAGAGATTATTAAATTAATATCAGGAGAGAACTTTGTCCTAATAGTGCATTTATTCAATCAAGTGTATGAAACTGGAAGCATTCCCAATGGATGGTTAAATTCTACACTTTGCGTTGCCAGAAATTGTCCAACGCCAAAACATCTAAAGATTTTAAATTAACCATCTTATTCAGTCATTCGTTAAAAGAATTCTTTCGGGTAATATACGACCGAATCTATAAGAAATGTGAGGAGCATATGAGAAACACACAGTGTGGTTTCCGAAATGCAGGTTCTCGCTCAAAATTGTAGAGACCAAAACAAAGATCGATCTTGTATATGCTTTACTGATTTTAGCAAAGCCTTTGATAAAATCAAACACCAGATGTTTATGGACGCATTGAATAAGATCGGTTTAGACGAAAAAGATATTATAATTATTAAGAATTTGTATTGGCATCAACAAGCAATGGACGTAGAAAATGTATTAAAAAATCAACATTCAGAGATGGGCCAGGCAGGGATGCGTTCTGTCGCCTCTGCTCTTCAATACTTCTTCTGAAAACATTTTTCAAGACACACTAGAGGATGCAATTAAGGGAGGCGTTAAAATCGACGGGATATCAGTAAATAACATTCGCTATGCTGACGACACGTCGATAACAGCAGACTGCGAAGAGATCTATAACAACTTTTAGACCCGGATTACCACTGAAGGTCGAGATTGGAGAATTAACATAAATATCGATAAAACCAAAGTTATGGTAATCAGGGTAGAAATAAAAATATTATAACAAGTACCTATAGGCATTGACCATAAAACTGTACAACAAGTACACAGTTTCAAATTCTTGGGTTTCACAATCAAAGACGAACTTGACTCAGAACAAAATATCGAGACTACTAGTATGGAAATTGCCAGCAAAGGGTTCCTTAACATAAAAACGTTTCTACGTGGCGCCGAAGGCTAAACCGAAAACAACCAAACACGAAGCTTTTGAGATGTGGATATTGAAAATGCTATCAAAAATTCTATAAATCGATCACATGAGTAACATTTAATTTTAGATCGACTAGGAAAAGAATTACAAGAAGGACAATTATTGTTGATTACCGTTAAGTAAAGCAAAACGGCATATTTCGGCCATAATCTCAGAAACAAGAAATATCGTATACTTCAGTTGATAAATAAATTATGGCTGTTCTGTTTAATCTTAGTAGCCGTTTAAAGAATTAGTTCAAGCTATTAATCATTGGCATTATGTTAAAATGCGTGTTTAAGAACAAAAATATGACGCATCATACTTTTTATGTGGACTTATTAAATGCAATCGCAGCAACATTCGAACACTCTAGTTATGTTTACTTACATTTCAGTTTGAAGTTAGTTTCTAGTATCGTTAAAGTTAATAATTACAGCGATTTTATTCCGTAATGGAAATTAATGCAATATTCAAAGTATTTTGTTAAGGTAATATAGGCAAAATTTAAGAAGTGTTTCTCGAATGCTCCTGCTTCTGTTTGATTTTTAGCTGTGTTGAGGTCGGTGGTTTTAGTTTTAAGATACATAAGTTGCTTATGTAAGTTTCTAAAAATGTTTAGTTCAGATTGTCTTGAGTCATGTACGAAATTTCAATTTAGCTGTAGTTTAAATTTATCTAGCTTGGGATCCCGAAATTAAGTAATATGTAGGAATTATTGTTGCATTTAGGAATGATGAATTTGAGCAGTATGGTTTTTGAGTAATATATTTTCAACCTTTATTTTTTTTATTCAATATACAGATTTAAAATGTAATTATCTTAGACATAATTCAGCTGAACAAACTGCTGATGTTTATTCTTATTACCAAAATGTTTGATCATTAAAATATTTGTTCAGATCAATTCAAAGTAAATTTAAAAGGGAAGTCTTTCCCAAACTGTGGACTACCGGCCCTTATTCAAATCATGTAACATTCATTCAGATTGGTGGCGGCCCCTATATTTTTTATTTGTTCCTGGATCTATTATCTATTCCAGGCTTTTGTGATTAATAACCACGACGCCTGAGTTTAATTTGATTTAATACGATGTCTCTGCCGGAGCATTAAGATCAGTGAGTATAGTAACGTAAGTATTATACATGTATGGAGTTGCTTGACTGAGTTATTGTTTTGAATTAATTTGTGATTTGAGTAAAAAGTGTATGTCACAACTTGTAGGTGTTGAGATTTAATCTGAATTACGTTTCTGCAGAAATCTTATAAGTAAGTAATGTATTGTTCTGTTTAGTTCTCAGTAAAATAAAAAACTGATTATATTTGATTTTAATTTAATTAGCATTGAAAGATTCAATTTATTGTTATAAGAACTGAATAATTATTATCATTGATTCTGATTTATCGTTTACACTGGTTTAGTATTTATTATTTGTGTTATTGTAAATAGATCTCTTTGTGTTTCTTTCATATTCTGTATCTTTCATTTCTATTATTACTTTTCTATTATTATTATGCTGAGTTCAAATGGCGGCTGTTATCTTAAAGCAGATATCTGCCGGGCCCAATCATTCAGTAAGTTTCAGGTTAATGTTTTCTGTTATAAATTTTAATATAGCTAAACTACTTATTAATATCGCGAGCTAGCCGGTCAGCAAATTATACTGTTACACAAAGAAGATCAATGCATTTTTAAAACAGTTAACCATAATTTAAAAAAATGCGTTTATTATATTTATTTTAATTTTATTATCGTCAGAATATGCAGCATTATCAGGTAAAATTTTTATATGCAATTGAAAAAATACTTAAAACGAATAAATGCTTAATAAACTGCGCTGCCTTCTATAATTAGAGTATTTAGTGTAAATAATAATGCTTAAAATTAATGCTAATGTGAAGAAAATTAAACAAAAAAATTAACAAATGAAAAATTAAAAGGAAACTATGGTTTTCCACGTACAGAAAAGGAAGAAAATTGAAAATAAAAATACCATTTCCTGACCTTATTCTCGTTTTTTGCCCTCCTGAGAATTTTACTTTTTATTTTTATAAAGATAAGATTCCTTTTGTTATGGACGGTCTCATATATTTTTTATTTATTGTACAGTATGTTATATTTTAATGGGCAAGTTAATCGTATTAATACTCAAAATAGTACTTATAATAATGTACGCTTATATACTACCCTTAATAAATGTACATTATATTCAGATATTCATGTTTAAACTGTTTTAATACAAACTCCAAACTGTGTATGAGGCCAGATCAATTGAAAAATACTACCCAAATTCCTGAGAACTTCTCTAAAGTTCCGGAACATTGAACGAAAATTCAAGAAAGTATTTAAAGCATTTTAAAAATTGTGTTTGTAACATTCTATAGTTTTAAAACATAAAAGCACTTCGAAAATTGGTTGGTAAATTTAGTTATCTTCTCGGACTTTATATTAGATTTTAGTGTGTGTGAGTGTGTGTGTATATGTGTGTGATGAGTCGCTTTCGGAGAAAACTTAATAAAGACCTCTCAAAGGATGGGATACTACAAAATGACCCTCTTCCATAAAACGGGTATTATTATATAAACACTCTTGATAATTTTCCTTATTAAATCTTTAATGAATTTAAAAGCTATTAACTTAGTTACTCTGGCACTATTACTAATAGTAGTCAGGGCCGGGTTTATATATCAATTGGCCCATAAGTTAAGGATATCGCTACATCACCTGTTAATAATGAAAGCTCAATAAATAAAAAGATTTTATATGAAAATTTATTTCTTAGGAAGAAAGGAAAACAACGAAATTGTAAAATAATTGAACAAAAAACAGTTTTTCTGCCATCAAGAAAAATGTCTGTATGTTAGTCTTAATACATGCTGTGTTCAATATTTGCGGCGCGCCATTTCAATATAATGCACATGGCTTAGACTGACAGTTACTATTTCTTGGATACTTAAGGGCTTACTTAAAATTAAATTATCAATTTCAGATTGTGGCAATTTTCCATAGCTTTTATAAAATATTTCTTACTTCTTGTTTTGCTTTTGATGGGGGTTGGTGGGTGTTTAAAGCGTGCTGCAGCAAACCCCACACATGACCCATTGATTTTATGCGAATGTGCTAGTAACTCGAAATGTTGAATACTATTAGCTATGAGGGTATTTCTTACGATGGCAGTTTTGTGGTATGATGAATTGTCATCTAAGTCTACAAATTGTATCTTCTAAACTATCATGACAATATTTATTACGTGCAGTGACAACCATGCAGTGAGGTCTGTAGACCCAAAGCTTTACCATTCCACACTATTACTGGCCCTTCACGAAGAGCATGTGCCTCTAGGACATGGCTGGGATGTCATGGGGTTTCTACAGGATGTCAATCTTGATTCCCAGTGAATCCGTTCACCTGCTTATCTTTGTTTCTGTTTATGCCGTGAAGTTAGGAGAACATCCTTCTTGGGTCGGTGAGATCAACCTTGTCATGCACGCGACTTTTTATACTGATTATCTTTAATACTGATACTACAGCCCCAGTGGCTCCTTGAATCAACTGATAATGAGTCGCAGTAGACGTTGGTTTCTTTCTGAGGCTTTTGATAAAAGATTTGTCTTGTCTTTGGGTAATATTATTTTCTTATCTACGTGCATACGCAATGTCACTAAATTGCAAACTCTGTTTAACTGTTTTTATTTATAAGATCCTAGCTAAAATTTACTACCTACCTACTACTAAAACATTAAAAAGGCGTTAAAATACTTGAGAAATGAAAATGTTGATTTAAAAGTTCGTTGAATGTCAACCTATTTGTTGTTGACTCAACAAAAAGACTGTTAAGCTGATGACTAACACTACTTTAAATGAGCTATTAATAATAATTAAATATAAATATTTAGCATGATATATACATTTTGTTAAAATTTAAGAGAATAGGTGAAGACGTTTATCGCAACATTAGAAATTCTTTCAAACACAACAAGCTCAACAATGCTAATTGTTTTACCAAAAACAAATGTTTATATTAACCCTTTTGGTTTTTGTCTCGAATTGAATAGTAATTTTAAGAACGATATCTTTTTGGGAGGGGTGGTAAAGTCGCAAAAGCTATCATGGTTAAGCCATAGCATCAGGATGCAAGAAAATAAGGCAGCAAGGAGAGTTCTAGCCAACAGCATAAGTGGTACAAAATAAGAGAGAAATGTAAGGCAAGATGAAAAGAAATGCTATAGGATATCAAAAGGATGAAGATCAGTAGTTAGAGAGAGAAGAGCAACTACAAAAATGAATTGAGACTTATAGTAAATCAAGTCATGAGCCTTCTAGGCCTACGGCGTTATGTACTTACATATAAAGTGTGTCTAAAAGACCTACAGTATCTTCGGAAATCTAAGAAGCGCCATTTAGTTTTCTAATTTTGGAATTTGGATTCGAGTATTCCTGCATTTTATTCTATTTTACTAAAACTATTGGACATAGTTTGCCTTAAAGGAACTTGGCTAGAACATTTGGTTAGAAATACTATTTAGTAATTGCAGTAGAGGTGAACTCTCGCTGACTAACTCACCTTTTTATTACAACCCACGACAGTATTCACATAATTTATAAAAAAATAAATTTGTGAATCATTTGCTTCAGTAATATAAGTACCCTAAATACGATAAAGCAGGACGATGCTCTGGAAAGTGTAATCTTTACTGCTAGGTAGGGGGCGTGTTTAAAATTTTAGAATACAATTTAAAATGTTTAATTATATAAGTTAATAATTTGGCATCTTTCAAATTTAAAGATTCTAAATCTTTGCAAATCTAAAAATTCTTAAACCATGGAACTCATTATTATATCAATAAACCTCAGCAAAACCATTATGCAAATTGTGGCTATGATTGGATGATACGTTTCCTGAAATCAAGAGTTCTGTTTTTTCTCGTCATCGAAATGTACGAGTATTTAACACAGCTTTGTCTGCTATCCGATTCCACAGATACTGTTGCTCTTTTATATGTAAAGAAAGACCTGCAATTCTCGGTCAGGCAGAATAAAGATATATAATAATATTCTTAGAATCAAAACAACATTGTAGACGAATGTGTATAAAATCGTGTTCAATGTATGTATAATAAATTGTCTATTAACAAAAAGTCAACTCAAAATATATTTAGAAAGCGGATGTATTTGAAATATAAGCCTTGTCATTATAAATACAGCGAATGTCAAAAATTCTGGAATTATCGAACTAAATCTTTTTGAAAAAATATCAATTTTTATCTTAAGTGAGACATATTTTATTTGTTATTTGTAGATTGTCTTTTGTTTACGAGTTATGGAAATAGCCAAAATTCTTTTAAATCGCAACCCTAATTTTTATGATAAATTTGGAAAGATCATGCAATTCTAAGCCCAAATATGCTAAAAAAAGTATCATACTGTATTTTTTAAATTTTTGAGATAATTGCTTTTAAAGTGTTTAAATAATTAATAATAATAAATAATAACAACAAACACTTAATAAATCAAGACGTTAAAATCGAAGAAGAGGCAGAAAATGTTTGAAATTAGTATGTGTGTATTAGAATGAGATTTTTTGCATATAACTGATTAACTTCTAATCACTTATGTAACATTCCAAATTTTCTCCCCATCGCTAAAAGTATTCTTGTTATTTAAAAAAATATGTTTGACAATCTTTGCCGTTCAATAGCGTTTTATCACTTTTGGATAGACATAAGTTTGGTTGAATCATCGTATTTTGCTCTCAGGAATATGCGGTAGCGCCTGGTAGAGAACTTATGGGGCACCCTGTATGTAAATGCAGTCGCTTTCTAAATACATCTTAGTAAATACATCTGAAGTAGTTCTAAAAAAATGCTGCAAATATGGATCCAGATTTTGGAAAGTTTGGGTTTTTGCTAAATATCTCACATATTTTGCATTTTATCGCAAAAGTACTTTGTGTCAAAAAGAAAGCTAACAACATTTCCTACAATTTATATCACCTACATTTGTTTCGTATAATCATTAGTGTCCGAGATATAGCCAGCAGAAGAAGGGGCATTTTTGTTTTTATCTTTAAAAAAGTTTTTCTTCGTCCGTTTCAGGAAAAATTAAACATATATGCCGCATATATATTGCATATAATTGTACATAAATATCTCCCATATATGGCAGTTTATTACATAGGATATGTCATTAATTATCAATTTTTTGTGTTTTTTAAGATAAAAATAAAAACAAACCATCTTCTATTGGATATATTTTGGGGTGGCCGGCACAATGGCGAAATTTTTATTCTGGACCTGACATACCCACTCTCAGCACTACCATACTTAATGTTGAGCAAGCTAACTCGTTCTAACTTGTTCTAACGCTACCACTGACTGGACTATTATATATTAATAAATTATGTGAGTTATGTAAAATATATTTCATTATATAATTTATTATGTATTTTAAGCCATCTGTATTTGCTCGTCTACAATGTTGTTATTTTAATCCTACAAAATATAAATATATATCTTTACTTTTTCTGATCAGAAACATATTAATGTATGTAATATGTAGACTTTAGCGCCCAGTTGTCTTGTCTTGTCCACTTGTCCATGCGTCCGGTTGCCCTTGCGTCCACTTGTCTCTTGTACGTAATTCTTGTGTATGTAATTGTATTGTGTATGTAATTCTTTCATCGTATAAACATAAACCTTTATAGAAAGAAATGAAAAATAGCTTAAAGCTCATGTGAATCTTAAAAATAAATAGTAAGGCATTAAAAAGAAGGACTACTATTAAAGATGAGAATAGAAATACGATTCACTGAGAAAAAAATCTTAGTGTAGAAGTCAAGTTTTTCAGAGGTTAGTACAATAAACTCATGTCAAACAAATATATATTTATATTACGCGTTTTTATATTGTAATGGAGCTTGCGGAAGTGTTAAATGCGAGATTCGAAGCTATAGGTTGTCTAGCTTATGCATAAATCCTATATTAACTGGAGTGGAAAAACACGAAGAAACAACTTTAGAGCTAAAGATCACCTGTTCAGTTCACACAAAATAACTTTCGAAAATTAATTAATGCAGTTGTGTTTGAATTAAATGAAAAATTCCCATTTTTACACCAGCAGCAACGTAGAATAAAAACTTTTAATTAGAAACTTTACGCTTTAAGCAAACAAAGCCAAGTATTCGCTTGATAGTTCAAAGTTTTCTTAACAGAATCCCCAATAGTCCACATTCCAAGTAGTTGTAAACGTGAAGTAGTGCAGTATTTACGAGCAGCGCCATTGCGCATTTATTAGAAGGAAAATAGTGAAAACTGCAACAGACTGCAGGAAGTTCAGGTAGATTCGATGTTACAATACAAGAAGAATATAGAATAAACCTGCCTCTTCGTACTCTGCAGGCTGTGTAACAGCATATATGCTCTTTGTTTTATCTCTCCCTTTATGTTTACTACAACAAAAACAAAAGTTTTGGAACGAGCTTCTGTTATCATTATCCTTATGGAGGCATTAACTATTTAATGCGTTTTCAACTTTAGGATAAATTCTCATAATGGTCATTTTGTTTTAAACAGCTTAATTAAATTTAAAACTGTAATTAGTATATTATAAATATATTTCAATTTTTGAGCTGTTATATCGTCCAGTGCCTATGATGATAAACTTGATTGACGCATTTTTCTAAACTTTAACATAGAGACATTTTGTTGCTAGTCCTAGCTTTGTAAATCGCTCTTGTTATGGTTGTAGCCCTAAATCAAGTCTGCATATTTAATGTGCTGGAGCAACGTCAACGTGAATAATTCAACTTGCCGTCGGTTTGGTCAGTTGGAAACTTGCCTAGGCCAATCGCACTTGTAGGTACCATATTACAGAAGTTTACACAAAAATAATGCGCTGTTTAACTATTCCAACCTCATTTAATCTCTTAAATAAAAAACAACGCTTTACTTCTCAATAAATTTTTAAAATTGCTAAAAAGAAAGATTCCCAATGGAACAGATTGCTAATCGTCCGGAACGAAACGAGCGTGTCTTGTATACATATTGAACTAGATGAAAGAGGTAGTATGGATTGATATCTCCAGAGCTGGTTTTATCATTGACATTGTGTAAAGGTTTCTGTAACGAAAAAGCGGAAAGTCTTGATTCTTTTGGGTCAGATAGGTATTATTGGAGTTCTTAGAATTTCGTTAAAGGATTTCAGACAACATCGGGATTTGAATACTTTTTAAAATCCATTTCTGTGCGACGTCAAGTTTATTTTCTGGGGTTTAGGATTTGGTTGGGTTATTGAATCAGTAGGTAAGGACATTACGTTAATACTGTTGCAACGTTACCTATGTACCTATCTGATTACTTAATGCTTTTTAAAAGTTTTAATATTTTGCAACATAATATTAATTCATTATAAAATAGAATTGTAAAAATTAATTTTCTACGTATTTTTTTTCAGATGATCTTAAGGTACATTGTATACCATTAGTTAAGGATAAAAATGGTTGCTTGAAAACTGAAAAATGATGGTGATAGCATGCGCTTGTGCTATAAAGTCAAGACAAATAATCTGATAAGGAGGGAAAAGGAAGAACTGGGTGGAATTTAATAAAAAACTAACTGAAAGAAATTGCATACATACAAATTGTTCTTAAAATAAAGCTTAACTGTGATAAAAATGACAGCATAGAAAAAATCAGACATATCATTGCAAAATAATTTAATAGAAACCGGATAAAGGAAAATAATCAACTAAATTTACTTTTATCGACTGAATTTTAGTTGCACATCAGCAAACATCGCTGCCGACAACATATAAACTTACATTACTTCAAAACTAGTTTAGAACTCTTCATGATGTGAGATTATATTTTACTAAACTTTTGTAAAGTTACACACAATTCAATACTAAGTGAATATCAGGAAAAAGAAGCACGAACTGTCGTTGCTTTCAAGTGAAGAGCTATTTCTTGCTTTATGCAGGTTGTTACGAAGCGCCGAATATACGGATGTTATATCTAAAATATGAAATCTAAAGCTTCGAACATTAAGCCCAATACAACAAACAAAAATATTATGGAACCACAGGGAAAACACAAACATAAAATTGATGAAAAATAATGTAAATAATGTATTACAGTTAACAACCTTCATTGCAGCTTATAAAACAAAATTCCATTTAAACAATAGAAAATTAGTATACCAAATTCCGTGTAATAATTGTGACTAAACATATATCGGTCAAAAATCATAACAATAGTCAATAAGATTGAATCAACACAAAAAACAATTAACAAACGAAAGAAAAAAAGTCAAGACACAACATAAACACACTAGAGCATTGAATGAAAAACCACAAACCACTTTTGTTTTGTCAGTATAATAGGGAGCAGGTAGCATTCACTCAATTAGTTATCTTTGGTTTCGTATAATCTGTATGATGTAAATCCTTTCTCTGTTGCTTTGAGAAACATTAGCTGGTATAAAGATAATTGAAGCTATATATAAAAAAATATTCCATGTGCTTTTTAGGAATTATCTTTTCTATATAAATAAGCTTTTAATAAGCTTTTAATAGCTATAATAAGCTTTTCGCAGATTCAAGGATTCAACTAAAATTGTAATAAGTAACGTAAAAATCTTTAATCAAAACACTAAACTGTCATTTCCGCTCGATAGGCGTACCACAAGTTATGTAAATCAGAAAAACATTATTAAGAAATTAACACACAGAACTCACCATGCCTAGTCCCAGCCGATACATATAACTATTAAAGCTCAGAATTTTAGTATGGATCATTCTGTGCTAAACAAAAAATTTAACGGCCAGTGTCTGATCAGACTCAATAAACTTTTAAACATAAAGTTAAATAATGGAAAAAGCCTGGCTTACGCAATCAACACTTGACCAGTATTAATTGATCTTCACATAGATATTTGGGATCTTGAAATAATCTGATATAAATCTAGTTCACTTTATCCACAATTTGTCGACATTTAGTTCTCTTAGATAAGAGAAATAAATTGTGTGACTAAGAGACTGTTAAAAAAATATAGATTACTAAGGTAGGAAGGCGGAAACGGACTATAAAACATACACGGTGTTTCAGTTACCAATGGTCATATTTTCATGATCACCTTAGTAACGTGATTAAATAAAGTTTAAAAATCGCAAAATCCATTAGGACGTTTTTAGAAAAGTACCTATGATAAGAGACAACGATAAATGGATGCAATTTGAGCATTGAGCAATAAAAACAAATGTAGCTGTTTTCTGTGGGTCTCCTTCTGACGTATATTACACTATCTGAGAATATGTATGGCCAGGAATACGTCAATAACGGATTAAATAAAAAACTATCTTAGCAACATTTAAAACTGTATATTTCAGAAAAGTACTTAAAATCTATAATTTTTTTTGTATTACCGAGAAACGCCCAAGTTTGCAATGTCAAATTTTTACATACACCATACAATTTTTTTATATTATAAATTCCTAATCTTCAGTTCAAACGCTTGAAGACATGTACAAACAAGGGTTAATCTACTTAATTTGCAAGTTTGCACAAGCAATCTAAAGTTAATGTAGAGATGAACATCTACGATTGCAGAAATACGTATGGAAGCAGAGTCCAGTTCCCGAAACGTTGTGTGATATAAAACGTAACCAAAAATGCGGTAAAGCCTTAATCTAACTTTAAAAATATCTGACAAGGTGTTAAATGCTTATTCATAATACGCATTTTGAAAACATTAGTCTGTATTTGTTTTCCATTTTTCTCGAAAACTATTAGTACGGAAAATATTGTACATATAATTTTCTTTTTTAATTGTTATGTAACTACAGGCAATATTTTAAATTTGCAGACGATTACCCCGAATTTCGATGCCATAGGAATGTTAGATAACAATTATGCACCTGAATCTAAGAAGTACAAATAACGACATAGCTGAGAAACGCAAAGAGAAGGTGCTTCATGATATGTACCCAACAGAACTCAAATAGACGTGCGTGGTGGATAAAAAAGCTCAATAGATTATGAAAAAAGCAAACCGCCACGCAGAAAGGGTTCATAATTTCTATCTAAAATCGTCATCGATCATGTTAGATGGATGTTGAATGATTGCGGATAACCGTGTTTGGATCATCCCGACTAAATGGCAAAAATTGTTCAGATACAACTTATCCTAAAACATAATACAGATGCCAACCCACTCAGACGTTCAAATGTAGACCTATTAGAATTGACCGGATAGTAGATCTAAACTAAATAGTTACAGTAGATAGTTATAGTAACAGTTACCATTACAGATATTGGTTGTCCATTAACTCAAGTATATTTAAGTACCAATATCCCTGGATATCAGTTTCTAAGTTTGCAACCTCGTTGCAACCTGAACTGAAATGTCTGGCTAAGTTGTGGGGATTATATACTATTCTGTGGTCGTAACATTCGCCCACTTAGCATATATTAAATCGAATTAAAATAATATTACGATAAAGTTTTAGAATGCCACATTAGTATTCTAATAGATACAACCATTAAGATAAAGATTCTTAGTAGGGGCAAACATTTGCATACATTATGTTAATTTAGAATAATATTAAGATAAGGTTCTGAATATATTATCTGCGTTATCTTATATGATTGCATACAGTTTCTAATGTTTAGAATGTAACTAGCAGCAATTACAAAACAACTTTTTCTAATTTTATCTACAAAATTTAAAATCTTGTCTCAAATGCAGTGTTATAAAAATGACATTTTATTTTTGATAAGCTGTTGATGATGATTGATGAATAAGGGCACAAACTGTGGCCACTTTTTATACAAGTAAATAATGCAAACGGATTGTTGGTATTTGATGTGTAGTAATATTTTGCAGTTGCTTTTTTAAGAAGATTTATAACGGTGTCATAACAACGAAAAGAGATGAAGGTTGTTGTTTATGGTGTCATTTAGATTATGACAGGTGTTGTTTTAATAAAGAAGAATAATTTATGTTTTGTACCCAATTCAGCTTAATTAAATTACCGCCACCAGTTTATTTGATTGTGTATATAAAGAAGAAAAGTTACTACAGATGATCGAATAACTCCAGTGAAGACGAATATACGTTGTTCACCCAAAAGAAATAGTTCGGCCACTTCCCTGAAATTTATGATAGTGTAGAACAATGAGCGGCGCAAAAATCAGTTTCACACGGTACCACAGTTTCCTTTCAGTGTATTTTTTCTTTTTAAATAAATGATAACAATCTTCCTTTAATTGCAGGATACAACAATTATTTTAGTCTGTTGTTATAAAAAGTAAAAATTGATTAAAATATTATAAAATAAAAGTGTTAGATATTTAATTTTTGTTATGTATTGTATCTAGTTACCTATTTTCTGTATGTATTTATCCTTAGCAACGTGTTTGTTTATCAATCTTATCTATCTTTGATAATGACACAAAGTGTCGAAACAATATTGTCAGGTTAAGATATTAATAAAACTTGTGAAACCTTAACTAATCTTTGTATTTATATTATATTTCATAAGTATCAAATAATTTAGCTGTAAAAGAATTAATTAGATATCTATGATGAACCCAAAAAAATTTAAAAAAATTACTTGAAAATGTACAAGATTTGATCAAACAAAGCAGTATTAATTCTATGAAATTTTCAAGAACATTTGAAGCTGGCTTATGTTTTGTCATAGTTAGTAATAGATTTAATTCCTGCTAATACAAGTAGTTTGGTGTCTAAGCATCAACTGTCAAATTTTTGTTAAATGATACTCATTTGCAATAACTATAAAATGTATACGTATATAGTTTTATTTATAACGACAAAAATTATTATAAAGAATATGTACAAATTGTCACATTACAAATTATAATATGTATATATAAATCAGGTGATCACAGGCCTTTAGGCCCCTTGCTTTCTATAAAAATAATTCGGTCTATAATTCGGACGAAGAAAATTCGTCTCCTACCGTAATAATTGTAGAATAACAGCAAAGCGAAACAACGACTTTAATAACTGATTACGACCGTAACCCAGAAACGAAATTATCTGCCGCCGCGCAATCTGAGTACCTACTGTAATGCTAATTGGGAGGGAAATTTTCCTTTAGTATATTTTCTTTTCAAGTAAATGTTAATAATAATAATAATAATCTTTATTTAGCATTCGCTATAACTTTACATATAGGTACTACAGTGGTCCATTTCATTACACTTTCTTACAATAATTACCAACCGCACAAGTTACAATAACAGATAAATATAAAAAGTATAAAAATAAATAATATAAATGACTATATGTATAAATTCTATGACTAGATGCTAGATATAAAGAATTCTTTGACTTTTCTTTTAAACATTTTTAAATTTAATCCTTTTATTTGTTCAGGCAATTGATTGTAAAGAATAATTCCATTATAAAAAAGAGAATGTTGTGCTTTTGATGAATTTCTTCGGCTTAAATAAAAATTATTGTTAAACCTTGTTTTGTGATTGTGAATTTCATTTACTAATATTAAATTATCTGTCAAATATTGTGGTAATAACCCTAATTTCATTTTATGCACAAAAACAACAACCTGAATTTTAATAAAAGTTTAACGTTAACCCACCCTAATGTACTTATAATGTACTTATGTAGCATATAACTCTTGTATATCTATTACAATTAAGTATTACTCTCATTGCTTTATTTTGTAGAAGTTGTAATTTATTGAAATCCCCTTTATTTCCCATAAATAAAATAGTAGCGGCAAAGCAAAAGTGAGGTAGTATTATTGTATTAAAAACCAATCTTTTTGACCAAGTTGACAAATAGCCACTACATCTTCTCAAAACCCCAACTTTTTTGAAATTTTTTTACAAATGTAATTAATGTGTTAATGTGTGCAAATTTTAAGTTTTTATCGATAATAATACCCAAATACTTATGACTGTCTACTGTTTCAACTATCTCACCATTAACATTAACTACAAAATTATTAAAAACCTCTTGATACCCACTCCCTTTACCAATAATTAACGATGTAGTTTTATTTACATTAAGTTTTAATTTATTACTTCCTAACCAATTACTTATATTATTTATATCCTCATTTAAATCCCTTTGAATACCAATATTATCCCTCCCACTAATGTACACAACCATGTCGTCAGCAAACAGATGAAATTTACATTTTTTAATGACATTACTAACATCATAATATAAACATAATAACAACATAAACATAACAACAACTAACATCAACATAATATACAGACTAAACAAAAGGGGTCCTAAAATACTCCCTTGTGGTACTCCATAATCTATGTTCCTGTCTGATGATACATTTTGGTTACATTTTACATGCTGCTTCCTATTATCCAAATAACTTTCAAACCAATTTAATACAATTCCTCCCACCCCGTAATTTTTTAATTTTATTAGTAATTTCTCCCGGTCAATAGTTTCGAAAGCCCGTTTTATATCAAAGAACACTATTATAATTACTTCATTGTTATCATAGCTTTCTTTCCATTTATTTATCAAATATTGTATTGCTGTTTCACAGCTAAAATTTTCCCTAAACCCTGACTGATATTTACTTATTATATTATTTTTATTTAAATGTTCTAGCAACTGTATATAAACAACTTTTTCTAAAAAAGTTTTCGGCTTTATCATTATTACTGGTTTTTCTTATTGGGATTATTGTAGATACTTTTAAATTATTAGGTACTTCCTCTTTCTCCAATGAATAATTAATTAAATTTATAAGCGGACTTGAAATTTCATCATAAGCAATTTTATAAATTTATACTGTAATATTATCGGGACTGCTTTTATTATGTAATGAATATATTATATTTCTTAAATCTCCATAACTAATATTATTAAAATTATTAAAAGAACTCTTTATGCTAATATTTAAGTTCAAACTATTTGTATTTAAATTTGGAATAGTATTAACAATCTCTATGACACTGTCTATAAAATATTGATTAAAGTTATCAGCTATTTCAGGTAAGTATACATAACTTTCATTATTAAAAATAATCGAATTATAATTTTCATTTTGTTTGCCTATAATAATCTGTTTTAGTGTTTTCCACATACCTTTAGCGTTAGATTTATTCTTATCGACACAATTTCCATAATATAGTTTCTTAGCTTCCCTACACTTAGAGACCACTAAATTTCTATATTGTTTATATGAATTCCAAAATTCAATATTTTGAGTAAACCAAAATTTTCTATATTCATTATTACGTATACCTATTAAAGTTCTAATTTCATTATTAAACCAAAAGTTACTATTTTTACCAGTCTCTATTTCAATAAATGGCATTTCCTCATTAATGATCTTTATCACAGCATTATAATAATTTTCATATTTACTATTAATATCAGATATTCTATAATTATAGTAATTGCTAATCTGCAACATTTTCGATTTAAAACTTTCTATATTTGTTAATGGTTTCCTTTTTATAATAACCTGATTTTCATTTTTTATCATTCTTGCCTTAACTTCTATACAAATAAGAGCGTGATTGTTAAATACATAATCGTTTACAATCTTACATACAATGTCCTCATATATATCTATAACATGATCTATTAATGATTTGTTACCAATTATTGAAATATGTGTACCCTCCCGAACGTATTGTTTAAGACCATTTAAATTAAAAAAACTATTTAATCTATTTGCATATGTTGTTGTTTTAAGCATATCTATATTAAAATCTCCTATCAACATAAACATCTCATTAACATTTATATCTAAGGTTTCATACCAATTTTCTAAAAAATCTAAAAAATTTGAAGTTGAACTATTTGGTGAACGCTATAAACAAGCTAATAAAATTTTCTTATTTCCTAGTACTACTCTAATTAATAACAGCCAATAATTCATATGTAATTCGTAGTTATTGACAAACGACCATTTAATATCATCTCTAATATACAACATTACTCCTTCTGTTGCTCTACTCTCTGAATCTACTCTAATAATGATAACAATCTTCTTTTAATAAAGGATTATTACAATTATTTTATAAGGTTGTTTTAAAAAGTAAAAATCAAGAAAAAAAATTAAAAAATAAAGTATCAAATAATCTAATTATGCAACCTTGTTTACACTAAACATCAAATTTACTCTTTTTAATTTCTTTTAAAAAATAATATAAATTTAAAAGGTTAACAATTAATTCCCAGGCTAGATTATATTTCAAAATATGAACATAATGCTTTCTTGCAATATAAACACATTTTTTCTTAATCGTTGCAAGATGTGCTTACTAGTTAAAACCAGTAAATAAAAATGCATCTAATATAATCACCTACTTAGAAAGCTAAATTGACAAACCAGAAAATAACAATTTTCAACAATAAATAATAATTTTTGTACAATTAATGTAAAATAATGTAAATGTTTAGCATCACAGGCTTTAGAAAATAAGTTGAAAATGTATGTAAAGAAATTGATTGTTACAAATAAACATTGGTAAATCTCTACTGATCAAATATAATTACTTGCCTTAGAATCTGGTACCAAGCGGTATTGATTACCTAGGGAAGTAATCATCCTACCACTCCGAACAAACTATGAACCACTGTACTTAAGTCAAAACTAACCACGGAGTATGAGACTGTGCGTCTGCAGTTGGCCCAAAACTGAGAAAATTACCTACATTTCTGAGTGGTAGGAATCTAGATCTTAAACTTGGTGTCCGGCAGGATGTTCTACGAACATTGCTAACTTCAAGAATTCCTGGTACCATCATCATCCTGAGGACATCCAACCCACTCTAAGGACATACAACTCTACATTTGGTCCCTTGTGCGGTAACATCACCAAGGGACCGAGAATCAAGATCCAAGCAACCATCAACAACTTTATATTTGATTCTTCGTACTTCGTACCTGCCAAATGATGTCCTACACACATTTACAACTTACCAGTAAAGTATTCACGCTGGACTTTACATTTGATCCTTCGAGCCAAGAAGGATCATGCCAAGTAGATGTCCTACAAACATTTACAATTAATCTAACTGCACTGCCACGTTAGAACACACACCACGAAGGACTTTAAAGTTGGTCCTTCGAGGCTTTGGGGTAGTTTATTTGAAATCGACAAACTTCAAGATATCTACCATGGAGCAAATGAACCAACCCAGAGCCACCAATAATTCCAATTAATTCAACGATGCATCATCGACATGCAAGACTCCAGAAGAGCCCGTCTTCGAGTGTATGTTTTCTTGCAATATAAACACACTTTTTCTTAATAGTTGCAAGATATGCTTACTAGTTAAAAACAGTAGGTAAATAAAAATGCTATCATGCTAATATAATCACCTACTTAAAAAGCTAATTTGACAAACCAGAAAATAACAAAATGTTAAATAAAAATTTCTTGTTCAATTAATGTAAAATAATGTAAATGTTTAGCATCACAGATTTTAGAAAATAAGTTAAAAATTTATATAAAGAAATTGATTGTTACAAATAAATATTAGTAAATCTCTACTGATCAAATACAATTACTTCCCTTAGAATCTGGTACCAAGCGGTAAGATTATCTAGTGAAGTACACCTACATCCGTATTTATGCAACGCTACTTATTACAACAATTACTTCCTTTAGAATCTGGTACCAAGCGGTATTGATTACCTAAGGAAGTAAAAACTCCAGCAGTATAAGTGCCAAAATACTGTTTCTAGTAAAGTCTACGACTGAACATTACTTTCACACCTGACATTACTCGAATTAAGTTTTATTGTTGATATTTTAACATAGATTTTGGGCAATTCAGGTCCTCCAGTTTTTCATGATATAATATAATATTTAATATAAATATCAGATATCATAATATTTTGTTTTAATAAACAGAGTAAAACACAAAAATTACAACTTTTACTTTTGGGTTTTACTTTATTACTATTAATAATAATTTATTATTTATAACGTAGTACAGTTGCGGTCATTCGCTAAAGAACGGTGAAAAAATAGTGATCACCGGTTTTTCAGTTTTTTGTACAACGTACTATTGATTTCATAATGATCTAGGGCAGCAAGGCTAATATGATGCTATTTTATTCTATTTTTCTCAGTGTAAATGATAGTATAAAATAATAAAAAATAGCATCATGTTAGTCTTGCTGTCCTAGCTCATTATGAAACTAATAGTACGCTGTAACTCGACCTGATTTATAAAATGGGCAATTCTAATGTAAGAAAATTCAATATTCTCTAATACCATATATAATAAACTTACATTTACATTGCACAAAAACTGAAAAATAGCCGGTTATGATTTTTTCATCGTCCCTTAGCGAATGATCGCTACTGTACATTTCATTCTACACCTTAAACAGAGGATACAGAGAAAACCTGACGTGTTACGGCAAATTATCCTGAAACAGTTTGCAAATCAAATTCCCGGATTTTTTTGTTACACAGTGTAATTATCTCGTTCGCTGGAGTGGTAACTAAAAACTTCCTAGACTATATGAAAAACTCCAACCTGCCACCTGAATGATTAATAACGTACAAAGACCAACAATGTTACAAACATGTCATATTCATATTGAAAGAAGGTTTCTATCAATGTATTGAGTTGTATTACTCACTTGTTGGTGCCTAGCACTACTAGCAAAATATGAGAAAGTAGAGAGAAAGAGAATACTAATAAATTAGTATATTATGGGACAAGTGGTTGAAACAAAATTTCAACGTTGAGAGTGGTTTTTTTCAACGAGCGATAGCGAGTTGAAAAAAGTAACTCGAGACGTTGAAATTTTATCAGCCACGCGTTCCATATACTATTTTTTCTTCGAATTTTTAGTAAATTAATGCACTTTAGAAACAAATATTACATTTAAGTGACAAAACATGACATTAAAGTGACATTTCTCTTGTCAGCAATTGAATGTCGAACAGTTTGAAATTGAAAATCACGGTAGTCCGATAATTTCAACCTCTAAAGGTTGAAATGCGATTTCAACCATTGTTATCGATTGCAAAATGAGTGATTTCAATGTCATGAGTAGAAAATAGTATATTATGGGACAAGTGGTTGAAATCAAATTTCAACGTTGAGAGTGGTTTTTTTCAACGAGCGACAGGGAGTTGAAAAAAGTAACTCGAGACGTTGAAATTTTATCAGCCACGCGTTCCATATACTATTTTTTCTTCGAATTTTTAGTAAATTAATGCACTTTAGAAAAAAATATTACATTTAAGTGACAAAACATGACATTAAAGTGACATTTTTCTTGTCAGCAATTGAATGTCGAACAGTTTGAAATTCAAAATCGCGGTAGTCCGATAATTTCAACCTCTAGAGGTTGAAATGCGATTTCAACCATTGTTATCGATTGTAAAATGAGTGATTTCAATGTCATGAGTAGAAAAAATAATTTATTCATATTTCAGGTGCAACAGATATCTTCTTTGTGAAATTACATATTACATTATAAGCTATGTACTTGAAAGATCAATGCCTTGGATTCACTAGATCTCGTAGGACAGATGTACTAAAGCAACTTTGAGCATAAGGGTTCTTAAATAACCTTTGATAGTAAACCTCAAGCTCACGCGTTGATGATAAAATGTATAAAAAGTATAAAAAAATTTCATTAAAATGAACTAAATACTATTCTACAAAATTATTCGCAAAAAAAAAATATCAACCAACAACCAAAATAGTTTATCTGCTATGTTCGCTTTATTTTCCTCTCTTTCAGTATTTATATTAGTTCCCTTGCAATTTTGAAGTTAAATGGACTGAAATATAACTAAAATATATATCCATGAATGTTGAACAACAATGTTCCCCATAGGAAAACTCTACTATGTTTTGCAAAAGCTTGAAAAAGAAGCATCGGGATATATTTTTTATATCATTGGGGAGAATGGGGTTTTGAGTTTAAAGTTTACATCCTGAGTTGTTTGTTCTGTTTTGTAAATAAAACGTGACCTATTCAAGATTTTATTAAGTCATTGCACTAAAACACTAGAGTGTACTATCTGATTACGAGTAAAGTCTCCGTGAATCTTGTAATAAAATTCAATGGAGCCTTGATGATAGCCTAAGAAATGGCAACGACGAACAGGATCGGCCACAAGATTGGAAATTTCCGATATGATGTGAAACCATCATCGTTTATATCTAACGTCAACGATTTATTAGGTGCTCTAAGAATATAATCCTACTAGTCTTTAACTATAATTCAGAAATGCGAGTTCAACAATATCGGCTTTTGGGGTCAGAAAGAAATTATTACTGTTATTACTTAACTTATTTTATATCTCAGTTATATTTTATGAACTGAAGTGAGTACTATAGCTTACGTTTTAAAATTAAATATTTAAAAGTGGAGCGAGTGATTGTGTTTGTATTGGAATGTCATTTATTGAAAGCGTTTTGGGATGAAAAAGCAATTGATCAACTCCCGTTTTCCTGCTGATAACATTTACATTTTTATTTATTAGGAATAATAACCGGAGGGATATAATCAATCATATTGAGGGGGGACGCCACAAAATTATGATACATCATTCTTTAAAAATTCGTGCAGAAAAATGCTCTAAAACTGCAGCTAACACAAATTCAAAAGGCAATAAATTATTTTAAAGAGTACGGTATTTTTTTGGTGTCGCTGAAACCATTAGCAAGATCTATTGATATGACGTAGCTATAATAGCGGTATAAAGTTACTTTTAGTGTTTTACCGTATCTATCGATTTTGTAATTTTCATTTTAAACTTTCAATGAAAGATTCATTTAGTGTAAACTGGCCTTATGATGATCCGTCAATTACAAAATAAATTTTAGGATTTTTCAAAACCAGGTCATTTTTGCGGTGGAAGGGTTCGTATAGTAATGCAAACATGCCGAGTTTCTACCATCAAAACACTGAATAAAAAATCTTCAGGATGAACTTGCTCAGACAAGATGACAAACGAGCAGCAGTTTACTGGAGTTACCAGCATAAATCTTTCACTTGAACATGTTAGGAAAATATAAAAGCCAAACCATTTTTGCTGTAATGATTTCCTTTTTTTTACAGCAAGAACCTTTTAATTAATTTGGTTAGTACTACGACAGATTAACTGATATATAAATATACTAACTCCCTGCCTGTTTTGACCCCTTTATCTGATAATTCAAATTTAAATGCGGATTTAAATTTTGTAAGCACATCACAGTCCCTAAATTAATAGTAACGAAATCCTTTGTGGGTATATTTTGTTCTCTTCCCCTATCAAAATGGGGAAGGTTGGGTCAATTATAACTTGCACAATAATTAGGCGATTTATTTATAGATAACGATGTAGTAAACCAATTAAAACAAAGCTTGATAATCCGCACACTCTATTAGTTATCTGATAGACGTTAATTCCCAATTCTCTGGTTGTGGATTTCTACTAATCCATATCATTCTGATTTATAGTTAACGGTAAAATACAACAAAATAAATTCTTTTTATTTCCTAAAATGAATTTTTTTTTGACGAATCTCCCACCAAGATTTCTCTTTTGCAAAAGATATAAGATACGTATTTTAGTTTGTTCCATTTATCGCGGATGCTTATCTTGATATCATCAATCAACTAAGAACCCAAGCTTGCGAAAGATTTTCTCTATGTATTGACCTTCAAGGCAGATCTCCTTTAACAATGTATTATTTGAAAAATTAAGCTTGAATAGATCGTTTTGGGAAACGAATGTCGCTTTGAATCTTTCTCGTTGCTTTTTATAGATAGACAGAGGCTACCGGAATTTAATTATGAGAAAATACGATACATTTCGCAGGACGAAGCATACATTTTTTATTTCACACTTTCTTGTTCATATTGTTAGAGGGCTAATCATATTGAAGATGGAGATAGAGGTGCTTAACGTAGAAATTAAATCAAAAGGATTAGTTGTAGACATTTTTATGGACTCTTTTCCTGCTTACATAAAAATAGATTCTCTAAAAATAAATATATTTTTTCATAACACAGTCATTTTCTAAAAGGCTTTAAAACAATTAAAAAGCTACTTACTAGTTTCGCTAACATTAGGTCCCAATACAGTAGGGTGTGAATGAGTTCCTGAAGTCCTAGAGCGATCTCCATCTAATAGAACATAAATAAATAATTAAAAATTAATCTGTTTTTCTTTTTTCAAGATCGTTTAACATTTCAAACTACATGAAAGATTTCTGATATAAACCATGATATAAACCGAGCTTTTACAGAGAGAACAGTTTTGAATGCTCACTGAAAACCGAGCTTTTAAGCAAGCTCCGCCACCTATCGGTGAAAAGCTGTAGGAGCTTTCAGTTTTCAGTTTTTAAGAGGTTTTCTTTCCCTCTCAAAATAACGAATCAAACAGTAATCCTTTAGTAAGATTCTAACCTTAACTTAAAATGAATAATTTATTTTATTATTTACTTTTTCGCTTAAAATTAAAAATATAATACCGACCAAATGAAAATTCTTTTAAACAAAAAGCAATAAGGCTAGTGAACTTTTACGCTCTTATTGAACAAGTTTTACTTCTTCATTTCAGATAAAATGCTATTAAAATACCCATTTACATTATAAACACTTTATAGATGGATGCTCGCTTTGGGTTGATTAGGCATAATGAAAGCGGTACAAAGTTTTAATTACTTTCTTAACGGGGGTCCAGTGAAAAGAAAATGATTAAACTGTATATTATTAAGAAAACCCTCTTACTCTTTTTCTAGAGTACATTTTCAAAAATATTTTTGTTTAATGTTTAAGAAATGCTGTTGTAGATGACAGTAATTAAACATCATCTCCAGACATTTTTTACTATACCTTTTTCATACAAAAGCTGGCTGATTTTTCTGAAATTGTTTTTAGTACTTGTTGTTTTATAAAGAATATATTATCTAAGTAAATGATGTTTTAACAAATAAGAAGAAGGAAGCGTGCTTTTGACATTAATATATTTTGTTCAAAGCTGTACTTGGAAATTATATTACAGTAACAATGAGTTGTTAGCTATTAAATTACTAAACATTTTTGCAACATTAGCTGCACGAATTATCTTCAAATTATGTTAAGTAAATCCAAAATGTGTACGTGAAAATAAATACTTTCATCGTAAACATTGCACATGCATTAAATGCATTTTTAAGTAAAGAAAGATTTTGAGTTAAAGTCCATAAACTTACTTTACTATTACTTTATTACTATACTTAACTAAACGCATTTCAAGGTATTTATTGTCAAGGTTCATAAGCTTCTAAAAATAATAAGTAAAATAACTATGTGATAAAAACTGAAATTCAATTCTAGGATATATGAGGACCCTCAGCACAACTGGAATGTGATCTCAAGTTGACTGTATCTAAATCATTCTGGCGATATATTTAATACATACATTTTCAACTCGAAAAAGTTTTTTCTTGTCAATTTAGGAAAACAAATACTGGCGACCAAAAATATCTAATACACCCATCTACCTGAAATCTGATTAAAATTAGCATTTAAAAGAAAACAACATCAATTCTATTCTCTACAATATTGCCATTCTCCCGTTTAAGTATTAAGCGTTGGAATGAATGGGATTTAGACCTACACACAGTGAACTAATGTATTAACAAAACGTGCAATTCTGAGCTATCAACCAGTCGAAGCCAGTGCGTCTAAGACGTTTTGTGTGGTTGTCGAATTTGTTTTTAATGATTTTATGCTTAAAGTAATTTGAATGAAATTAAAATAACGTTTTTGTGAATTTTGACAAAAAATTTCCCATTTTTTATATGGATTACGAACGAAACCCTAGTAAAGCAGATGATGCGATAGTTATGCATTGACATGCGTATTCATCCCCAACAAATTAGTCCTTTCGAAACCTTTCTGGTTGTAATCCAGTATAAATTGCCAACTGATGGTTCTGTAGTGATTTACTACATTCTTATGATCAAGAAGGTAATCGACAGATAAAATAAATAGCTTAGTCTGCATGTATAATTATTTGTCTTCGACAGCTCGTTATCTTTAGTAATCTAAAGTTTTAAATAAAATGTCTTCTTTGGTTTGCCTTCAAGGTTTTTGAGGTTAAATTTTTAAGTACCTATGTGACCTTTTTGTTTTCAAGTAGTCGGCTATCGTAGTATTGTGTCTTTAATATCTTTTCATTCTTGATTTATATTTTTACTAATTATTATTTTTGGTTGTGTGTCTATTGCCATACAATAGTCGAATATTTTCAACTTGCGATAGACCCTTAAGTGGATGTTTCTATAGACCATTTGATAAAAATTCACTTGTTGATAAAGTTTTAAATGTAATATTACCTTGAGCATTGCCATTGAAGGCAAAGGCATATATCCATATTCAGCATTTCAGTAGAACTTTTACCATAATCACAGTAGAACTTTTATCTTACGCTTGTTTTAAAGCTAAAGGAGCATAGTTTTTATAAAAAAATATTGAATTCTTCATCCCAAAAGTCACATGATATGGCCTTTCACCTTGGATATCTAAGAAAGTGTACCTTCAATTTGTTTAGAAATACAGTATGTTATACAGCTAAGTGTAGACTCTTTTTGGTGTAAGTTCTATTTTGGGAAGCCTTTGGGAACAGGAGTAAAAATTGTTAAATATGGTAGTAACACACTTTTAACACAAAACATGAATCTGGAAGTTCAGACAAGAGTATTGTATCAGGTATTTAGTATACATTTGTACATAAACCTTCAAATCGTATCTACTAAGACAAGTATAGGTATGATGTTGTACCTGTACCTGCAGATACAGGTAGCTATACAGGGTGTTGTTAAACGTTTGCCTACCCTTCTCGTGCATTTAAAAACGAGTTTTATTTGAAAACAAATGGGAATATAACTAAAATTTGACCTGTCCCGAAAAAACCCATAGCAGATTCATGATCTGCATCTTAAAAATCTCTAGAAAAAGTGTATTAGAACCTGGAAAGTCCAATTTTGTTGTACAGTGTTATTTATCTAATATTATTTCTAACATGTGGTTTATGATTATTATTACTTACTATAGACTTATTATGTAGTGCTTAGACCTCATCACATTTGGAAACAGGGCAGTATAGAATGTTCAGAAATAATCGTGATATTTCATTAATTCCGTGACTATTAAAAACTAATATTTCTTGAACAACTGTTTAGAAGACAAAATACAAATTGATAGAATTCAGTAAATTGAAACTCTAGTAGATCCATTAGATCCACCTATAATATTTTCAATCTAAACCTAAACTGTGATAAAATCCCTTTACTTAATACACATATCCTTTTCTTGCGTTATAATACATTTCCTAATATATTTAAAACATCTATCTTATTCCTTGGGTAGGCAATGATTAATTATTATGTTGAAAATGTTCAAAATCCCACATACGAAGCTGTAGTCGTTACTACTATAATTAGTCATAAATTAAGTATATTAATTAACTACTGTCATATAAAATGTGTAGCTAAACTGTTAATTGTAGATTACCATGTACATATTCTATTTCTTGTTTATTTTTATCAGTACAAATTTGATTTAGAAAGAACATACGTTAAGCCTCTAACCTACAAAATTTTAAATAATGTACCAGTATTTAATGGGAAGAGCTGTGGATGGTTATATTGTCCTTAATGGAACTTAACTTTGTGGGTTATAGACTTAAATAATCATATTACTACGTGCTCCTTTTCTCTACACCAATGTCCAGTAGCAGATCCAGCTAAAAAGCTGTTACAGACTAATGTCCTTACCGGAATTCGGAATCAGATAGTCCCTGCATGCCGAGGTATAAGAATTATTGTCTTTATAGGAATTCACATCCACCTATACCTAGTAAGTACCAACTATATCAAAATGTGCCTAATAAAGATAATTTAAAGATATGGATTGGATACAACACCTCTCAAGTTTACAATAATATAAAAATTAAAAACGCAATATGATCAAATATAACTTCATGATAGGTAAACGTAGAAATAGTTATGTAACCAAGAATAAATTCCCTATAAAGATTAAAACAGTTTTTAGAAGACAAAAAATATTGCGTGCTAAAGATAAATGATAATATGATGAAGTTAGATCACTTTTTTCATACCATCGGCACCACTGTCTCCAAAGAAACAGATATAAGATAATAGAGCCAAAGAGCACGCTAATGATTTCTTGACAGCCAATTATTTCGAGATTAGCCAACAAAATTTTTCAAAAACTTGAACAATTTGAAGTTAGTTAAAATTATTAGTAATAAATGAACACATTTATGTATGTACCTAGATACATGTTGAATTTTCTTTAAAAGTAACATTTTTAACTTTTATACCTGAAATGTTTTCAAATTGAAATTGGATTTCATCTACAAGATTATTAGCTTTGCTTACACAAGGGTTTTCCCAATCTTTTTTTCTTCAAAAATCTTGATAATTCCGTTAAATCTGTAGAAGCTCGGCTATAGTTGGGTATCTAAAAAAAATGAAAGTAGTAAATTCATATTTTTACCTATGAGATTATCCTCTATTGGCAGAAACTGAAAACTAGCTTTAAAACCCTGTCCGGGCCAGTCCGAATTAGCTATAAATTCTATAAAAAGATCGGATCCTGTAGAAAGAACTTCCTGTTCCGTTCCTTCGTTGCACAGGACTTTAATCGCAGGATCAGCAGAGGTTTTTCCATCATGAACACGAATAATATCCGCTCTATTTAGGCAACTGGAACAAAATAAGTAATTATTAATTAAGTTGTTTGAGAAAGGAAAAGGTTTATTAAATGATGTTGAAAAATATCAGAATGGATGGAAAACAAGTAAAACAAACTAATTAAATTACAGTTGTTGTGTGGCGTATGAAAACTTTGAATACATTATTTGTTAATTCCCGCTAATGGATGGTTAAATATTTCAGGGGCTTTACATAAAAGGTCTTCCGTTTTGTGGCGGTAAACAGTATTTGATTGTATTATTTTGCAACAGATATACCTAATGAATTCTTACACATGACGGACGCCTTCCAAAATACTTAAATAATAGAATATTCTCGCTTTTGTGGATTAAGTGTATATATTACGGTTAATGTGGTAAATTGGCCAATATCGTTAATAACTAAGCATTGTCGTCATAGCCCATTTAGGTTGGTTAAAGACGTTAAAAGCCGATAATTGGCGTAAATATACAGTGAATGTGGACAATGTTGTTTAATTTTAATACTGGAAATAACATTGACCGTCAATGGCTATCTAGAAAATAGGAAATGTTGAAAATAAAGACATAATGTTACGGTCAATGCAGTAAATCGGTCAAGGTCGTTTCTGGTCGCCCAGACTCATAAAACTTCTAGCTAACAGTAACCTAACCTCACCTGCGGCTTCACCATTAATAATTAAGGACGCTCATTTAATAATTAAGCTGCAGATTAGTTGTTAGGTTATGTGTTAGTTGCAGTTTATTAGATATTGTAGATGTTGTAGTAAACGTATGAGACGGCGCGACGTCTTTAACCAACCAGCTGGGCATTAACGTCATTGGCCGACCATTGACGTAAACGAACAAAACAGCTGGTCATTAATGTTGTATCCTGCCCATTTACGCGATTGTCCGTATTTACCTCTTAAACCGTAACATACAGATATAGAAAAACAGGTAGGAAGTACGTACGAGACCATATGTATGATAAGGAACGCGCTAATAAAATAAAGAAGAGTTTATATCGGGTCACGCCTTTGTTCTTCTTAGTTTGTTAGTGGGGGAACATTCGAGCATTAAAGTTGTTTAGTAAACCACAAGCCGAGCGTTGGTGTAGTTTCCCAACCCCACTAACACAAACTAAACAAGAAGAGCAAAGGCGGGGCCCGATATAAACCCTTCTTTATTTTACTAGCGCGTTCCTTATCATACACACATATGGTTTCGCAGATACTTCCTTCTTGTTTTTTACACCTGTATATCAATATATGTGCTTATAGTGCAGAAACAATGCATTTTTATGACATTTAAATCATTTTTCTATTAAGTACCTAACTAGTACTTATAAAAATAAAAGATTAATGTCAACACAATTATATTTATCAAAGATTTAGAGCTGCTGTGGTTCGGTTAGTTGCAAGCGGGTCTACCAACTAAGGGACCCGGGTTCAAACCCCCGTCAATATATCATTGGATTTTTAAACCTTGCTTTTCCCTCGGAAGGCAATAGCAAACCGAGATACACTTTGCCCAGGATATTCTGAAATTAATCTGAAATCTTCTGAAATTAATAAAAAAAACATTAAGTACTGTGACCTGGGATGGTTCGGAGTCGACCTTAAGCGGTAGTTTCCTTAAACTTGTGGTCAGTGGATACACACAAGTATAAAAGGGAAACATCAACTATTTGCGACATATATAACACTCAAACACGAATAAGAAGAAGTTTTGCAAGTAATGAAAGATTAACTTACTTGTTTAAGCTTTTATCGAGTTAGTACAGAATCAACTCCTAAATTCTATTTCAAGGAAATATTATCTAGCGATATAACAGGATTTTTCTAACAGGTAATACATATACCGGGTTTTGAATGGGAAAACGCACCATAGGAAGTACAATTTAGAATTAACTTTTCAAATTCATCATAAAAAATTAGGGTTTCCATTTAAAAGAATTTTCGCTATCGTCATAACTCAGAAACAAAAGACAATCTACAAATAATCATTGCATTAAAATATGTTTCATTTAAGATAGAAATCGACTGTTCGAGGATTTTTTAAAAACATTTTATTTATTTTTATTTATGTTTGGGCGAGGAATCAGGATGGCGGAGCATCCTTCGTACCTCATGGCACCGATTGCTATGATCATTTGGCCGACCCTACTAGAATTTAGCCGAATCTGGGGGAATTTCACCCCCAGTAGGGATTTTTTATCGTGCCAAACATCGCATTGACACGGGTCCTACAGTTTTTACTTCCTATCCGAGAAGAAGGCCTGTTTTTAATTTTTATCCGCTATGAAAAACTAAAAACATTTAATAATAGATTTATTTCTATAGCTCCAGACTTTATACTCGCTCTGTATGCAGGGTGAATCAGTTATATGTGATATCCTTGTAGTGGTCAGACCTACAGTCAACCAAAATTATCAAAGTAGCTGTAGCAAGTCATTTAGTCACAAACAAATTTTAATAATAATCAATTTACCTAGTTCTGTTATTACATACAGGTTCAGGCAAAATATGTAATTGATTTTTAAAATAACTATTTTGTTCAATATAAAATGTTGGGGATGTTTATTACAGTTTCTTTGGGGTTGGTAACTTGATATTATGTTTAGGAATGGTTATTACAGGTTCTTTAATGTTGGTAGTTTGTGTTGCTAGGGGGTAGTTAAGGAACGATTTTGTTTGTTTTTTGTTTTGAGAGAGGGATGATGGGATGAAAACAGGTAGGAAGTAGCCATATTGGCTTGGTTTTAAAAAATAAGATAAATTCATGTAACTTCCTTTCTGTTTATTTAATTTATGTTGATTCCAGTTGTGTGATGTAATTTTTATATTATTTAATTAATCTAAAACCCAAATCTCTCGTTTGAATCTATAGCTATGTCAAAATCTATACGGTAACTAAATCTAAAAAATTCGTTTGATACTTTTTAACAATTTATAAATTTGTCTTTTGAAGTGTAAATGTTATTAGAAAACAATTTTTTATTAACGTTTGTAGTATCCTTACAACTAAGTATTGCTAACTAGAAATGTGATTTGTGCATTTATGTAGATACGACTACTACTGTTATGTGTCTTATTGTCAGTACTTATTGATTTTTAGGTTAATGTTTCTAACCTAACTAAATGTTACGCTTTGTGACTGAGAGGTTATTCCCCTAGGTATTAATCTCCACGGTGGTATGAAAACCCGTGATAGGCCGTGTGAGAAAACTTATTTAAGAGTGGAGGCTCCACGGTGGTAAAAAACCCATGATAGGCCGTGTAAGAGAACCCTCAAACCATTATTGTATTTACTGATATTTCTTCTTTCGTATGTGTCTTTTATGTATATATAAATGTATGGTCACAACGTATTTATTGCTATGTCAAATATGATATGATTTTTGTTCCGTAGTTCTTGTGTATTTATTTTAATCTGACATGTTTACCTTTTCTAGTTTATCTGCAAATCTTTTTGATTGACTATTTCACTCAATTTTGATGTTTTATGTCATTGAGAGATTTGCGTTTGTCTATTTATAAATGCCTAGTATAATCACACAACTGTATCAACTTGATAAATTGATTTATTGATCTGTATTGTTTATTGTAACCAAACTAAATAATCATCAACTCACCTATTGAACTTGCAGCGTGTACGTATTTAAATAATAATAATAATAATATAATAATAATATATATTTATTCTGCAATTCTTACATAAATGTACATCAAGAAAAAAAAAGTATTTAGTACAATAATCAAAATAACTAAATGCAATAACACTGTATACTATATAATAACAACAAAGAATGCAGAACCTCAAGGTGAGGGTTCAGTTTATTACTGGTCTTCCACCCACACCTTGCATTACAATTAAAAAAAAATCTTTTGTCTGCGGCTGTAGATCTATATTAAATTAGAAAAACGGATATCTAGGTATACATACATCGCAGGAAGGATAATAAAAAAAAAATAAACAAGAAATAAGTAATAAGTAATAAAAAAGTCGAAGAAGAGGATAGCATTAAAATCTCAAGATTGCTTAATCGATAGCAGTATGTATTTACATACATAATACGTGCCGTACCCAACTTATTGTTGTGTTTGCAATAATGACAAAAAAAGTCTCCTTTTGAAAGAATTAACTGAAAGTGATTTTAAAGATGGGGAGATACCATTATAAATCTTCGAAATATTATAAGTGAAAGACCTTTCGAAAAGAGTCGTTCTGTGCTTTGGTATAGTCAATAAACCCCGATGGCGAAGGTTTAGGCTATGAACATCGGTCCTGAATCTGATCTTGTTATATAAGTAGGGTGGTTGCTTTTCGACAATTAATTTATGAAAGATTGTGGCACTTTGTAGGAGACGTCTATTTTTCATAGAAAGCCATTTTGCATCTGATAACTTGTGTGAAACATGATCATATTTAGGGATATTATAAATAATTCTCAAGCAAGCATTTTGGATTCTTTGTATACGTTCAGATGTTTCATAATCTAGGCAAAAGTGATATACTGGTGCACAATAATTAAAATGTGAAAGTACTAGCGTTTCACACAGCATTATTTTTGTTTTCTCAGTTAGATACAGCCTGTGAGGATATAATAATTTTAAATTCATGAAAGCTTTTTGAACACATTTAACAATATGATCTTTAAATCGTAGGGTTTTATCGAAAACCAAGCCTAAATTTTTTGCTTTATCAACAATATGGGGACATTGTTTATTTTGATTTCTGGCAGTTGAGATGTATCTAAATTATTATTAATAAAAAGCAGTACACAAGACTTTGAAGGGTTTAGTTGCAAGGCATGATTTGTAGACAAGCGAAATAAACTATCCAAATCATTGTTTATATCCTTGACGGCTTGGTGAATATCATTCCATTTAAAACAGTGGTAGATTTGGGTATCATCTGCGTACATATGCATCTTGCAGGTCTTAATCTCTGTGCAGAATTTACTCGTATATATAGTAAAAAGCAGGGGGCCTAGTATGGAGCCTTGAGGAACCCCTCTTGTTATACTCGCCGCCATTGACACCTTGTCCTCAGCTTTAAACTGGGTTAGCAATAATTTCAAGGAGGTTTTTAGAGAACTAGCCATTTATTTGTATCAGTTTAAATACGTCCCTCCTCGCTCAAGACTAAGAATAAATTAATAAAATAATACAATCATATTTAACTGTCCTTTTATTTGTGTTCTTTTTATTTGTGTTTTTCTCTCTTTCTCCGTCTTTGTGAAGTAAGTCAATCGTTATCAACCTTGGTCACATGTTATAAAAAATAATCACAACGTAGGATCCAGTTTGTTAAATATCCAGTTTGTTCTTTTTGTTATATTTATCATTATAAAAGTTCGTCATTTGTAAGGTTGGTAATACTGTGTCAATTTCCGTTTTGTTAAATATTTGAATTTTACGCGGGTAGAGTAAATTGGACCGTGATCGTCTAGTGGGTAGGGACCTCGGCATATTACATCCTTTAAATAGTAGGTAGAGGGAATGCAGTAGAGCTAATTTACCTTGACAAGTATAGGTCAAAAACGAATACTTTTCCAGAAAATGAATTTTAAAGATTCATTGAATTTTGGATTCGGTCCTGGCATTCGTAACTGACCTAGTTACGGAATGCCGTCTTGTTTTTAAAAACAGAAATTCGATCTGCTTTGTCTGCCACTTAAAAGATCGGAGTTTGTTATTGTTATGTTAAGGTTGAATGACACTAAAGCAGATTTATGTGTTTGTACTTTTTGTTCTTTAAGTTCACGGTCACAATTTTATAACGGAATATTACCTATGTAGAACCTTTGTTAATTCATTACTATTTTTGTATTGTATTAAATAGTTTGAATATTAGCAAATATGTTCTTTGGAAACATTGGAATTGAAACAAAAGTACATACGAGGGCCACTGAAAATTCCTAAAAAATCAAACAAGGATTAGTTTTAAAAAAATTTAAATAATGTTATTGTTTTTCAAAATATTCCCCTTTATCATCAATACATTTTTGCATTCGACGAAATCAGTCCTTAAAGCAATGGTGCCACTCTTCCTCAGACACTTCAGAAACCAGGTTTTTGTAATGTTCCACTGCTTCATCTGATGACGAAAAAGTGATTCCACGCATTTTATCTTTAATTTTAGGAAACAAAAAGAAATCGCAAGGTGCTAGGTCAGGGCTGTACGGTGAAGGGTCCATGGTGCTGACTTTTAGGGCAGCCAAATACTCAGTTGTTACTTTTGCTTCATGCGCCGATGCGTTGTCATGATGTAAGATTATATTTCCTTTGGGGCGTTTTTCAGGAACTTTTCCAAAGATTTGTGGTAAACAGACATTTGTGTACCAATCGGCAGTAACGGTACGTCTATCTTCTAATGCTACAGTAGCAATATGACCCGTTTTAGAAAAAAAAACTAGCAATCATCTTCTTACCAGCACTGCGAATTCTTCGAACTTTTGTAGGCTTAAGTTCGGTTCGAAAGACCCATTGAGCCGATTGACTTTTCTTTTGAGGATCATAACAATAAATCCAAGATTCGTCACCAGTGACGATATACCAAACCAAATTTGAAGTGCCGTCTTAGAATTTTTCCAGAGTTTTTCTGCACCATTCAATGCGTTGTTCTTTTTGATCGGGAGTCAGTTTATGTGGAATCCAGCGACAACAAAGTTTCCTCACTTCTAACTGTTGATGTAAAATGTTTTGTATTTGAGTCATACCAATGCCCAATATCACCCGAATAAATGCATAAGATGTCCGTCGATCTTCCTCAAGCATTGCTTGAACAGCGGCCATAGTTTCATCAGTAACAGCAGTTTTTGGGCGTCCTTCACGAAATTCATCACTAAGAAAAAACCGGTTTCATTTGAATTCGCTGTACCAATTATAAATTGTTGCCTCTTTGCTAAATGCACTTCGAAGCCGATCTTCACATTGTTTAGGAGTTAATGACCATTTGAAATCGTAAAAAATCATAGCCCGGAAATGTTCTCTAGTCAAATTCATTTTTGGGTGAACACACAATCTTTAAATTATGATAATTAAAAAACTATAGAGCAAATTGAACAAACTAAACGGCAATCAACTCGCAAAACATTAAATAGTAGCTGTCAACTAAAAACAAATTTCATTCTTTTTAGAAACATGACATTCTAGGTATTATCAGTGTTCACCTCGTATACTACAAATACTGTTATAAAGTAATTAACATGTAACAAGTAATTTACGATTACGATATTATTATTAGAATAGAGGGATGCCAATAATTACAAAATAAAATACAACATGGTGGATAGATTTAATGACTTAATACATTTTTAAACTTTTTAATTTTTTAAATTTTATTAACGAGTAAAATAGAATCAAAACTAATGATAATGCACATATTGTGCAATATCCTGTAAGGTCAGGTGTATTATGTTACGACGTCCTTCTGACAATAAATCTGCATGATCTCATTTCTGACGCATTGTATTCAACAAAATATAGGGAACCCACCCCCATTGAAGTGTTTATGATTCATTATGTTATGGTTGCATGACACTAATGCAAGCAGATTTATGTGTTTTACTTTTATCGCGTTCACAATTTTATAACGGGCTGTCGGAATTATTGTTATTTAACCACTATTTGTTTTAAAGAAACGGAAGTATGCTTGAAAGCCAGTAATTAATAATTTACAATTATATTTACAAAGGATCATTCAATCGGCATTTAAAAATATAACCTTTTATAAACACATTTTTAAGAACTTCCTGCTCTGTTATTTTTCAATGGAATTTGCTTATTTGTTAAATTATAACTAAAATTAAAAATATTCTAGACAATCTGGACTTTACTTATTTCTAGATAATTATTTATTAGAGAAATTAAATAAATATTCAGGTATTCAGTTCAAATACTAAATAATAAATAATTCAAATTATATTCAAATAATAAATAAAATGAAGAAAAGTAGAATTTCAAAAGCCCATAAATACCAAAATAATGAAGTTTCAGATTTGAAATTTTTGAACATAAACTATCCTTACTTTTTTAAAAAGAATGGGCGCTGATACTTCACCATTGTCTGGAAATATGACACTCTAAAAAGCCGAGATTTTGCAAAAAAGCGTGAAACTTCGGACTTAATTTGCGCCCATAAGGATACATCTTATAAAATTTACGTTCAGAACAACAAATGTATTTCGAAATGTGAATAATGCTATGGTTTTTACCGCGACTTTCTACGACCAAATGTTCTTGAGATATAAAGATTTTCATTTACATAGAAAACTGCAAGAAACGTCGTGCATCACGAAACAAATATGGCTGCCGTATTTAAAACAAACGGAATATAAATAAATTAATAGTGGCTTCGAACTACCAATACATAGATGTGATAACACACCAAAAATTATCCTGTTCTGAGATGGTCGAGCAATCGGTGCGGGACCACTTGGTTATGGTTTTAGGTTATTCGAGTTTCACCACATTTCCCTTTCTGAGCGTCAATTTCTAATTTGTAAAGGTTTTAGTATTTTATATTTACAAGACTTTAAAACAAAAATTATTCAAATCGAAGTAGTTTGGACCGGTTCCGAGATAAAAACCTAAGGATACTCCACTGTTAATGCGCACGAGTGCAATAAAAGTTAGATTTGTTCTAAAACTGTTTGTATTTTTCTGATCGGGGTCATACCGACATTATATATACATACAGTGTTAGTAAAATTTGGTTTTGAATTTTCATGTGTGAACCAAGAACAAACAGCGAATAGTAATTAATTTGAGAAAGATAGACATCATCCCCATACTTGTCAAGGTTTACATGTCAGAACTCAAAATGACATAGGTCAATAGTTTTTATCTAGCAAAAACGTTTGTATGGCAAGTATGCAATAAGTATCTATCTTTCTCAGATACATTACTGTTTGTTGTTTTTTCTTTGCTCACATAATACACTAACTATTACATACTTTATAAAGATTTACCTAATAAACTGCTATAGTAGCTACTACTATGTGGTTATTTAGCAGATAAGCTACTGTAATTGTAGTAACTAATATTATACACTTACTTTGCATGTAAATTAATTCAATTAGAATAAATTCACTAAAATAGATGCTAGGGAATATATTGATTAGTAGGTAACTTGGTGTATTAACATTGAATAGATTGTTTAACAGTTAACCAATATTGTATAAATACTATAAACTAATTTTATGTGTACAATTGAACTATTTTTACCACAAACTAATTTGTTTAAAAATATAGTTTTGTATATTGATAACAGATAACTTACTATATTTACATCTAAAAATTATTCTTTATTATTTAATGTTTTTTAATATTATTTAATATTTATAATTTTCAAACTAATAATAAGTTCCCTGTCATTAAATATTTGTTCCGCCGTATCCAAAATAATAATTTATTTGCCGTAATCGTTTTATATTAAATGCAAATAAATCTTTTTCTAAGTGTATAGTAAAAATACTAACTTTTTCTAAAAATATTATATCTTTTCAATTATGGTATTGTGGCAATTCCTTTTCCCGTAGGAATCGTACTGAAACCCAAATGTACGCAAACCGTTGACAAATAAGCGAAAACCCAAACATCTTAATAACAACTTAAATTTTTCTTCTTTCACGGCTAACAATGTGAATTTGTAAACTTAATTGGACAGGAATTCTGAACGAACTAAAGTGGGTGTAAGTCATTAAATACTATTGATGTTATCAACTAATTAAGAAATGAAAAAGATATAGGCATTGAAAATGGATGCAGTTCGATTTAGCTCACTGTGTATTTAAAAAAAATATTAAAACTGCTATGGAATATTGTTACTATTCTGTCCAAACCTCGTATGTTAAAAAGTTACCTTTAACAAACCTTTTAAGATTACACAGAGCGTTAACGATATATCCAATATTTGACTAAGCTTCTAAGGACAACCAAAATCTATATCTTGAAATAGTTAAATAAATAATTATTTATATTGCTATAAACTTTCACTTTAATTGCATAACGAAAACTAAGAGTAATGTAGATGAGAATCTGTTACTGTTCAATTACGTTAAAAATATACTACAGTTGTAATTGAAATCCTAATATAATTACTACGAAAAATTAACAACTAAAAACTAATTTAAAACCAACACCGCAATTTTTCTAATAAAAATTAAATATCACAATATGCTGCACTTACTGTTTGAATTGTTCTTTTTGCAACTTTGTATACAAAACCTTTGAAATTTCAAATTTGGATATAAGATGCAGAGAATACGTGCGCTGTTACAAAAATAAACACTCAGGAAAATTCCTATTATATGGAAAATTACGCCAAACACTTGTTAAAACAGAACCATACAACGACTCCTCAGAATAATATCAAGCTCCTACACTTTTGTTACAACAAACAAAAGTTATACATCCTAAGAATCTTTCGAATTATCCATACGAACACAAACATTAATGAATGAACAAATTGAAAACAACACAGTGTTGCACGTATATATTTAGGATTATTTAGTTATTTATTTTATATAACCATAACAAGGTATTTGTTTGTACTTATTTTACTTTTGTAATGATACATTACATCTTATCGAACTATGTGTTGGAAAACAAACAATAACTGTGAACCTATTAATTGAAGACCTTTTCCGAAAAAGAGTATATGCTACATTTTATGTTGAGTTGCACGCGATTGATTTACTTGACAGGAAATCTTGCTGCTAAGGTCACCATTGACGAGGAATTCAGATATGCCCAATTAGCGCCTCCTGGGTATGTCAGAATACTCAGTTTGGCATGTAAAAACATAGCTCATCCATCGGAGCCCTGTATCCCTTGTTAGTACAGCCTGCGTATTTTCACTGCCACATCAAATTAAATCCAAGCTCGGGCGTGTAGAACTACCGAGTTCTGTAGAATTCGGAGAGTTGCCCATCCGACAATGCGCAGTTTAAGCTTGGCCTGCATCTCAATATGAGCTTTGTGTAAGGAACTATATAGTATCTGAATTCGATAGAGCTCTACCTAAAGTAGGGATCTAGCATGAATCACGAGAAGGTGGAGTTTAAGGTTTCTGAGTCTCGATAATTTTTCTATTTTCGGGACTCAACATTTTTAGAATTATCGGAAATTGGCGGAACCCCGGCAATAATTGTAGTTATTTAAAGGTAGGTAGTACATAAATAAACTTACCTATCATAAAATTCTTTATTTTTTTTTTCATTTTTATCGCAAAGCTTTTCCTGTTTAATGTTAATTGTTTATCGGTAAGTTTTAAATCCTTACTAGTTTTAACAAAAAGTATTTTTCTGGAATATGATGATCCAGTCGAGCAAGTGCAATTTCAATAGTTCCTTTAAACTTTCAAAATAAACAAAGTTTATACGTACAGCTGCGATCATTCGCTAAGGAACGATGAAAATCATAACCGCCGATTTTCCAGTTTTTCTGTACAATATAAATGTAAGTTTATTATATGGTATTCAAGAACATTACATTTTTTAATATTATAATTTCCCAGTCTATAAACCAGGTCGAATTACAGCATACATTGTACAAAACACAGAAAAATCGGCGATCAATATTTTTCCATCGTTCTTTAGCGAATAATTGCAACTGTACATTCGTGTAAATCAATTTGGCAATTACTCCAACAAGCACCTGTACTGCAATACTGCAAATCCAAAACTTTTATTATTTTTGGTTCATTGATGTCGTCATAAATTTTGTTCAACGTATTATCAGCTAAACATTCCTGCAACCACATTTTCTATACATTGCAATTACTTAATTACTTTTACCTGTCGCCTATATTCTGTGATTGTGAAATTTAATTCAAAAATTACAATATTCTATGCGCATATTGTCAATACATGTGAGTTTATTGTTTCTACAAGACCCCCATAAAAAACTGAAACTGAACACTGAAAAACTAAAACTGAAAAACATCTAGATTAGCATATGCAACGAGTTGTGTCTTGGGTCTCGGGTTAGTTTCCAATTATAATTAATTTTAATTATAATTAATTATATCCCAGCTGTTATGTTCCTAACATTTCTCTTGCTAGAAACACTAGCGGAGTTGCCGTAGACGTCTTAGACTGTATGTTCACGTCAACGTTCTTAAAGTACTGATCTTACAGCCATTTGGCTAGTAACACGGTCTTTCATGGGTTCAATGGGGCCATTAACCGGCATAGATCTAACTAGACTAAAGTGTTGTTTCCTAGTGCTGCTGCACAAGTACGGGGACCGAGAGAATAATACATTCATGAAAAGAAAGTGATAGTTATCCTGTTTGTTTAAATTTTGAGTTTACATGGGAAAATGGCATGGTAAAATGATAGCAGATACTAGTAAAATTGTAAGTTTTTGTTAGTATCAATTTATACTACCTAACGTTTATTAACAATAAAAGTTATGCACTATTAAAAATAAGTTCAAAGTGAATATTTTTTGCATTTCCTGAAACCCGAGGAACTCCAACCTTTTGTTTTATAAAATACCTAGGTTTAAACCTTAAATTGAATATTTATATATTTTTTTTGGTTTGTTGTGAATTCTCATTCATTTAAATGAAACCTAAAAGAATAATAAATTAGAAATAATTTGTACTACCAAAACGAGCGCCCTCTATTGAAGCAAACAAGAAAAAGAATTATCAAGCTGTCAATAGAATCATAACTTCATTTTATTATGTAAATATTGGGCTTTGTAATTGATCTTTTTATGGATTAGCAATTTCAATTATTAATTAGGCTTGCAACTTATTTCACAGAACCTAGTCTTAGCTAATCATATAAAAAAGTTTCAACTAGATATACACGTAAGTAATGTTAATTCTACTTTTTTTTGCTACTTTTCTCTAATAAAGTTCTCAATCTGTTACAGAACTAAGAACAACGCTGGCTTACCAGTCTGATACTGAATGGATAAGCTTCCCACTTCTTCTTTTTATTTAAAACAGCTGACAATACTCCTTATTCCATTTTAATTGATTTCTACAAACCCTATATACGAAATCTGATGTCCAAAATAGTTTATTTATTAATATGAAATCCAAGTAACAACTGACACTTTTTTGCATATGAATTTTTAATTCATTATAAATGATGTCACTTCCAGAAAAATGCAAGGATAAATCTGATAATAATGCATTTGAAAAAGTTGGTATTTAAATAATTATTAAAATTTCTTAAATATTAATTTAATAAAAATGCCAGTAAAAATTCGTGCAATGTTTTCAAACGCATTTATTTTGTTTATGAATAAAACAAAGAACTTACATAATGTGAGCTATATATTTGAATGTTACTAACTAATAGAAAGATTTCGCTAAAAAGAGGGGGTAATTGATGAACAGCGTTCCTCATTACCCCTGTTTCTAGATACCCCACTTTCACCTAAATCTATCAAATTTAATGTGATTAAAAGCTTAAAAGTTAAAATGTTTATTTAATAACGCATAATTTGAAAATTCCTAGTTAATTTACTTTCAACTAATCAACAAGATATACTTACCGAGCAAGAAAAAATCCAAAACTTTTTCTTATCGTTAAAGAAATCTAATAAGTTTAATGTAAAGTTTGTAACAATTATGTAATTCCATATACAAGAAAATATTTACCAAAGTCTAGAAACTTTCAGGGACTTTCCAGGTTTATTTATATCAAAATATGCAAAGAAAGTTTCATATCAATAATAAAAATGTAATAAAAAGGAAATACAGAAAGTTTCAAGTTGTTTGTGAAAAATTAACTACTAAGGAAAGTCAATCCGCGGTGTTTCCTTTAGGAAACGGAAATCTAAAAAAACACTGTTGTAGAAAAACCGAACGAATGCGATAGAAGTATACGAAAGCTCTTTGATCTTTAAAAATTATTGCACTCTTACATTATTCAGGGATAAGGTCCTCTTCTGTATAGACAAAGGCCTGAAATAAAAAATGCCAAAAAGAAACATTCTATAGAAGAGTAGCTATTGGCAATGACACGTGTTCAAATAACGTCTATGGAATGATTCAATTTCAACTTTGCCGTTAAATCCGTGAATCGGACAGCAAAATAAAAAAGCATGGCCTGTCTTTTCCTATACGAAAAATCCTATAAAACGAATAGTACGTTCTGGGTGACGATATCAACGTGATGGTTGCCGGGGTTAAAAGGAAGCTGTGTAAATTCAATCACGTCGGTCCATTGCACGATGTCACCCGCTTGAACTGATCCGACCTTCCGTTTGATTGATGACGGAATATAAATATATATATATATACACAACAGGTCACAAAACCGCATGCAACGCTCATCACTCTTGTAAAACTAGTTGTTAATGTTGTTTCGATTTTTTCCTTTTCAGATTCATCATATTGTAATCATTGAAAGGGAAGTTTTAGAAAACTCGTGATGGCTTTTAAGAGACACTGGGATTGATGATTTCTCGCATTTTCTGGGAAACTGTTTTAAAAGAAAAGGGGGAAAGAAATATATCTGCACGTCCAAAAGTTGATGCAATAAAATCGTATTTTTCCAACTGTCTTTTCTATTTTCTTTCAATAAATAATCCACACCATTTCTGTAATACAACTGTAGTAAAAAAAGTAAACGCATTTTCCCTGTATAGCTCACAGTTGAAAATTTTACACGATATTTAATTAGAAGATATTTATACCCTCTGGATTATGTAAAACTACAGTGAATTTTAAATATTGCATAACATCTAATGATTCAAAAATCTGTTTGTGTATAAATCTACTGAATTTTTTCATTAGCACACTAAGTACATAACACATAATTTTAGGAAAATCCATTAGTGTACTATTTTAGTAATGATCAATATTATTTTAAAAGCACTTTGGCCAGGCCATGGGAAATATTTTCTGTCTACACAGCAACTTTTACAGTACGTAAGATTTTAACCCTATTAATGTCAAAATTTGACAGTAATTACTTGTCATAGCAAATTTAGTGTAGATTGAGAAATGTCGGTAAAATCACATAGTAGAATTAAAATGAAAATAATCGTATTAAGCATTTTGTATACAAAGATTCTTTGTTAGAAAATACAATAACATTACAATAGCTATATATATATACAGGGTGATTCAAATTATACCACATCCTCTTAAGGCTGTTCTGTATAAGAATAAGGAAACCTTTTTATACGCCTTTAAGAGGATGCGCTATAATTTTGAGTCACCCTGTATACATAAACATAGTCTGTAACATAAATGTTTGTGCAACTGGTAAACAATTATAAAGTCTGTAAAGTGTTTATAAAGAAGTTTTACTTGTTCCAAAACCTTTAAAACGTACAACAGAATTCCAATATTTAGTACAATAAAGTAGAAAATCTATAAAATGCATTATTTTCTTAGGAGAAACCGACTTACATAGTCCTATTTTACATTTAAAATTATGGTACCATGCTTAAATCAATGAAATAACAATCAAATAGCAATATTAATAATTTTGAGAAAAACATTATCTTACTTTATTTTTATTAGAATTTAATCCAACAATTGGTATGTTCTATCACTTTTAGTACAGTAAAACTAACTCAAAAATTGACTAAACCCAAACACCTAAAAAAACTTCTACCACGCGCCAAATTGTTCTAGACCCTCCTCATAGTAAGTAATAAAAAGTTGCACGACTCTGATCATCGCGTTTGGGGGGGTGGGGAGTGGATGAAAAGGCGATAAAATGGTATACAATATGGTATGGTTTCAACAATTTTTCGTAAATATCTCGAAAACTATGAGGTCTAGCGCTAACTTCACTATGTACAAAATTAATCTACAATAAATTCCGAACAAAAAAGGTTGTATACATTTCTGTGCTGAAGACAATGGTTATGGAGATATGGAGGGGGTAAAATTATCACTATTTTTCAGTTTGCTAGGAATTTCACTTGAAAATCAGCAAAGTTTCGATCTACAATGGTACCTTGGTTTGCGAGCTCGTAATCCAAAACACTCGATATCAAAGCGAATTTTCGCATAAGAAATACTTAATCGAAATTTAGAACATTAGTTCCACAACCATTGCGTATTTATATAAAAATGCATTGCAATATATACAGGGTGGGATTAAAGTATGGACTATTAAAAAAAAAGCGAACTCAACCGTTTTTTTTTAAACGCTGAAACACGTCGATTTTGTTTTTTAGAAATACACATTAATATGTGCGATTCACCTTCCGACTTTCATTTGTTTCTAAGTTATGACGTCATCACAAAAGAATTTAAATGACAATGTAGATTTTTAGTAGTGGAATCCGATAGCGATTTCTCTTCCCTTTATGATCATGCAAATAAATCATAAGGTTGCATAACAAAAATTCTGAGAAAAATCGATCTGAACATTTAATGTTATTGATATTATGGTATCGATATATCAATATATCAGATCGATTTTTCTCAGAATTTTTGTTAAGCAATCTTATGATTTATTTGCATGATCATAAAAGGAAGAGAAATCACTAACGGATTCTACTACTAAAAATCTATATTGTCATTTAAATTTTTTGTAATGACGTCATAACTAACAAACATTTACAAAGTTCAGATCGATTTTTATAGCAGTTCTATAATATATTCTTTTGTTTTTTATGTGTGGTAAAATACGCTTGTCAAAGGTTACTAAACGAAAGAAAAGAAACGAAACGGAAGAATAACTCGCTGGATATGTTTTTAACGTATACTAAGTTATTCTTTACAATTGATTACAATCGAATAAAAAATAATGTATGACACACGGACGAAAACATTTCTTTCTCCGATTCGCTCGGCCGGCGATTCAAGGATTCGTCCGAAAAATTGTAGTTTTTGTTCTTGTATCATAAATAACAATTTTTCTTCAATCGGTTTAGAAGACATTTGTTTTAATACTATTATTTAACATTAAGGTATAATGAAAAATAATTATTTGCAACTTTTTATTAGCCATTCTCAACGTCAAAACAAGTTTCAAAAGAGCACATTTTCAATTTTTCAGAAAATTGTAAAAAATAGTGTAGACAACACGTTCAAGATGAGTGTATTTTTCACACGTGGTATTGTAAAAATCACTGTTTGCAAATTGTTTAAATAACTATTAATCCTTAGTGTATGAGTTATTCGAATTGAAAGTAACTTTATACATCACTCGCAATTTCCGCATTTGCCGGGTTGCGCTAAGTTTCTCCTAGTAAATGTGCAAAAAATCGCCTATTAAAGTACCACTTTGTATCCTAATAACACAATATATTGCCTTTGACTTTTTTTTTCACTTAAAATAGTAAAAAAGTAAAAAAAACCTTAGTTTTGAGAAAAAAATCTTAATTTTTAACAGAATATTTTAACAGAAGATTGCAAAGAAGTGTTTTTTATTATATGATAGTTCTATAGCGTTGTTCTGGTTACCGAAATTTCGAATTGTCTGCCCAATCTATACCGAACTGCAAAACGAACAATTCAACTGTATAGCTGCTGAATGAATGATATCCTATGTTTTATCTTTAACAAGTGAATATTTGTTATTGTTTGGCTTTAAAGGTTATTTTATAGTTGTTGATTTTTTCCAGTTAGCATTTTCTTATGTTTTGCTAAAATATGATATTGATGTGTAATTTATACAGTGTGTCGCAATTAAGATGAATAACACTTCCGTAGTTTCGTTTTTTTTAGTAGTAAACATTTGAATGTTGGCACAATGATACATATTCACGAGTTGCATTGTTTTAGGTACTCAACTTAAATGTGAACTGTAAACCCAGCCTACCACGGCCCTTCAAACAGGGCCAATTCTCGATATTTCGCTGCGCGTTGGAGATATCAAAAGAATTATTAGAAAAAGTTGTTTAGAATTCATTTTTTATCCTTAGTACCAAGTTTCATGACAAAATTCGCATTTTTTATTTTTCAGTATGTTAGCGTTAAGTCTGCGCTCAGTTACAAGTTTACTTTTTAATTCAATCGAGTGTCATGGAAAATAAAACTTGATTGAACGAAATGTCAATCTGACAAAAAATACATTTAATTTTGGTAGGTATAAGGTAAAAACTTGTATCCGTGGACAGACAACGCTAATATACTGAAAAATTAAAAATGCGAATTTTGTTATGAAACTTGGTACTAAGGATAAAAATTTAATTCTAAACAACTGTTTCTAATAACTTTTTTGATATCTCCAACGCGAAGCAAAATATCGAGAATTGGCCCTGTTTGAAGAGTCGTGGTAGGCTGGGTTTACAGTTCACATTTAAGTTGAGTACCTCAAAAAATGCAACTCGTGAATATGTATCACTTCAAATTTTTACTCCATAAAATAATGAAACTATTCATCTTAAATGCGACACACCATATATCTTTCGGGATATACAAACGCACATATACAGGGTACTTTTAACAAACGAACAAATTAAGCTTAGTAATTCTCTGTTACAGTATGTGTTACATATTTAATTTCTTTTTACTTAATTTAATTCCGTGGTTATGGAGTTTCACATAGTAAGGCTGGATACAATATTTTTTATTTCATCCTAACATTGCCCAAAAGTCATTTTCATTTTTGTTAGGCATATTTAATAAATTATAATAATAAGTGTTGAAGATACTTTAAAGCTCTTCATGCAAGCCATGTCAGGTATTTACAATGTCAATTATTATTTTTTATCAGACGGATATAAGATTTCTTACAAATATGCACAATAATATGCACTTGGAGTTGTCTTTCTGGCTTTTCAGAAAACACAACTGCGAGTGAACACTCGTTCTGCATATTTGTAAAATAGATTGTCGGCGTCTGTTGAGGAATAATTTCTTTTTTATTTAATTTATTTATTAGCAATCAAAATTACAAGAGCATTGTATGAGCTAATGAGCTGGCTTAAGAACGGGGTAGTGTTGTTGTGACTTTCTAGTTTTTGTGATGATTACTACTTTTTTCGATTATGATGTTTTTGACCTTTGACGTATGGCACTTTACGTCAGGCCTTTATGAAGTGTGTTATTAGAGATATCCCACGGAACATTAGAGGTCATACGTAGTAATTTTGAATTAAATTTGATATTGTATGCAATTTTGCTAACTGCAATTTTAGGCATTACTAATATAATTAATCAGATACAGGTTCTTCAATTCGTGAACAAATGATACTTCACGCATTCTATCTAATACTGATGAAGCTTCTTTGAAATCACCCTTTTTAATGCTATTCACGCGTTTATTTTATTCTTTTGTGATATTACAAATATCTGAGAGATATTTCGAGTATGGGTACCTTCATAAAGGTAATACAATTTTGAAGGGTCTCGTAAAATACTTTAAATAGATAGCAATATAAAAAATACGAATGTTTTCGAGGCCGTTTATATTTACACTAAGGTGCCTTTTGAATAAAATCGTTTCAGATCAGCAAGGTGTATAATAATATTCACAAATAAATGACGGGTTAGGGTTCACGATAAAAAGATACTTTAGCAGAAAAAGTGTACTTTTCATACATAGTAACAAATCCACGTTTTCGTGACGTTCTTTTCAGCTTACATTCCATTTAAAGATTGTGCAAATGTGAATTCCTAAATATATATATACCACGAGATCATTTGAATTTATAATTAAAGTTGGCTGTGATTTTTAAATTAGATTGGCAACACTAACTGTTCACTTCACAGTTTGATTTGAATTGTCAAAGTGACGCTCCAAAATGTTTAATCTAGAACATAAAATTGCATAACCTCTAATTTACACAGCGAGTCAATTGGCAGGATCGCCAAACGTATAAAAAAATTCCCGCCTACTTTAATTTTAAATTTAAATGATCTCACGGTATATTATAAAAAAAATACCAAATAATAATACCAAATCAACCAATTCCTAAAGATTTAGGTATAAAGAAAGAAAGATAGTTATTAAAACGGCAATCAACGTTTAATTGACCCAATACTACAAAAAACAAGTTGCAAATTTGTTTTACAAGTTGAAATATAACCGAAAGGCTTAGAAAGAAGGGCGGAATGAAGAGAATAAAACAAAATGCTTGGATAATTAAAGTAGCAACTAAAATGTTTGGAAAGACTTACGATCTCCTAATTTATCAAGCATCTATAGAATCCGCTTTAGGAATCGAAAGATTTTGTTGCATTAAACATCTTCAAGGGTAATTTAATTCATCTAAAAAAGAAAATTAGGCAATAATTTACAAGGAAATTGGATTAACATTTTAGGTTTGCGAAAATTCTAATTCAATTTAAATTAGTCAATTAAAATAGACAAAAAAAATGATTGATGACTTGATTTTATAATCGTAACTAACGATGAAAACGAATTAAAAGTTTCTAATTGAAAGTAACATAAAACAAGTCATATAAATTTAGACACTTCATGGAGTCTGTAAAGATCTATGTTTATATCGTTCAAGGTTGAGATACTCTTAAGTTAGTAACTACTTACAATTAATGTTATTGGCTTACTGTAAAAGTGTAAATGCTTTGGAATGAGGGATACATCACAATCATCTATGAAAAATCTATTAATATATTAAACAGTTATCTGTTTATTACACAGTTTCTTGATAAAAATTGAATAAAAAAAGATAAACCAACTGTAAAATACTAAACGTAATCAATCCGAAAAACCAAAAGAAGATAAATAAATAGAATACAGCTAAAAGCTACAGAATAAAAAATATACAGTCTAAAACTTAAGAAAGATCATATTAGCGTTTACTGTCTCGAGCCTTACTTTGTGGAACATCATCATAATCAAGAAATAGAGATTAATAAAAAGTGTCACAATATTTAGTAAAATATAACCTGACAATTGTTTCGGCAGCTAAGCTGTCATTATCAAAAGTCAACTCAACCAGATTATTAATACGATAGGTTACAAGTCGAACTACTCTGTTAGAAATTCATTAGAATTAGTAGATAAGCTGCAAAACATTCATCTTCTACCACATTCAAAACTCGTTAGCTTTGATGTTTCTAACATGTTCTCCAGAATACCCCCACAAAAATGTATTCCTTTATTAGATAGTTTCTTGATTAATAGTAATATAGAATGAGTTAAAAGGTTAAAGTTAATTCATTTATTTCTTTATTTATTTCTACCTTCAATAATTTAACATATCTACAAAAAGATGATTTCACTATGGGAAATTAATTCAGTCCTCTGTTAGTGTACACGTTTATGGATAATTTAGAAGATCAAATATTTGAATTAAACGTTTCTAAACACATTATATTTTGGTTTCGTTATGTTGATGACATTTTAGCTTGTTTTGACACTTCTTTTCAGATTATCAATGAATTTTTAATTCTTGTTAATAGTCTCCACCAAACCATTAATTTTTACATTAGAAACAAAACAAAACAGGGCTATAAACTTCTCAGACTTAACTATCTAGATTAACGCACACAATCTATTTGAATTTTGCATATACAGAAAACCAACAAATACGGACATAACCATACCAAATGAATCCTCTCACCACAAATCACATAGACTAGCAGCCTACAGATCCTTGGTACAAAGAGCTTTAACTATTCCACTCACACAGTCAGATTTTAACAAAGAGATTTTAACTATTAAACATCTAGCACATGTAAATCATTATAATCCAAACATGATTAACACTTTAGTTAAACAAAAGATTATAAGCTAGCTATCTAGAAGAATATATCCCATTTACAATCAAACAAAAGACACAAAGTACATATCTATAGCATATTTTGACAAAATATCCAAAAAAGTTGCACATATGATACGAAAAACCAACAAATACAAATTCGCCTTTAAAACCAACATGAATACTTTTTCATTCTTATTTCATTCTAAAAACAGAACACACGCTATCATGAAATCGGGCGTTTACGGTTTGAATTGTTTCGCTTTCGAGATATACCTACACAAACTCAGGGTACCTTTAATAAATGAACAGATTGAGCTCAGAAATTCTCAGGAACTGGAAAGTGTTATTTAATTCTTATTATTTTTATTTTTTATCTAGTTATCTATTTTTTGTATTGCATAGTGACGTGTTTGTTTATATTCATATTACTTTTGATAATGACAGCCCAACAATTGTGTTTTTATTAATCTTTATTTATTTCAAGATCATATTAGCTCAGTGAATGAGAAGCAGACAGAAATCCAACTTGCAAAAAATTTTGGATCTGGCCTGGATATTTGGCTATTTTAACAGAAATAATATGAATAACTGGGCAGATTTACGACCTTGTAAAAACGCCACTATACTCGAAAACGTGTAAAACTTTTTCCTGAAATCAGGATTTGGCCGGTGTCCTCTTGTATGCCTTCTACGCTAAAAGAGCCAATGTCGGACTGGCCCGCCAGGTAAGCGGGATCTTCATTTCGGACCCTCCTGGGTTCTACCGTGTATCAAAAACCAATTGTAACAGAAAAAAACCAACTATTAACTCACGAGATTCCGGTTGCATTCTTCAGGTCTTATTTTATTAACTCCAGTTAACTCTAACCAGAGGTTAATTACCATGGATGTGGTTGTTTGGAACCACACGTATTCGTTCAACGTGGAACAAACGTATTCATGGCAATGAATGTCCAGTTAGGGTTAAGTAAAGTTGGTGAAAATGGTCCTAAGTAGCAATGTTGTGCTTGCTAGTACCATTCTACTAATTCTAGTACTATGTTCAAGTTTTGCTTAGAATATTGTTTCGCAAACACGATATTTGAACTTGTATGTGACTGTGACATGTTCCAGCAGTCCCCAATAAGGCGCCATTTTATCAATGTTTTTCAATATGCGTAAAATCAAAAATGATATCAGGATCTTTGTTCCTATTGACGAGTACCTACTATCCACACATTACATTTACACGAAAGTTAAGTAAAACACCGTCTGTACATTTTTACAGATTTCGCTGTCTTCCTTTTAATGCAATTTAAATGCATTAATGGTAAAGAATCTTAGTACGGCCCTGTATATTAAATACATTTTTCGTTGGTTTAAAAATTGCAGACGATATTTCGAATCAAACAAAGACTTCGTTAATGTGGAAGGTCTCTTTAGACCGTTCCCATGTAGATGAATTTTGTTTTTAGTAAGAATATTAGAGGCAAAATAACTCAGATAAACGCATTAAATTTAGATTTATGTCTTTTGTACGTTTCTTGTTTTCATTCTCGATGAATAGTTTCTCTGAAATTAAATGTGATAAGTGATATGTAAAAGTGTAGTCATGTGATTAGAAAAGTGTCAAAAAAAGTTGAAAGGAATTCATTAAGCAGAACGCATGCGAAGGGTTCAAAATAATTTTCCGAGCGGAACACCTAGTGACGGCGGGCGTGAATTTGGCAAGTACCGCGAGATTTTGGGTGTAATTCACTGTATGCCGTTAGTTGAGTTTTGAGTGTTTACAGTTATTTGTTTATAGTCAAGTTTATTGCAAAGATATACGCTATAATAATTTATAATACCAAGGTGGTTTTCTGAAGTAATAAATGCAATAAGTAAACCAAAGACTTTATTGTACAGTGCAAAAATTTATATATTTAAAAATAAAGCAGTGTAAACATGGTAGTTTTTTTGCGTTGAGGAGAGTCTCTTTTGAAATTATACGGGTTCGGATTCCTTTCTTTATTAAGGGAATGCTAGGGCAAATGTAAGAATGACATCATTAATAAAAACTGTAGTTCATCAACTTTGGTTACAACTTCTGCATCGATAACCATATCTTCAAAGTGCTACAGTTTTGAAGTTGTGAAGTATTTTGTACCTGATGTTAAGTGAGTAGAAGAACCTTTTTCTGAAAGTGAAATAGGTGAACTTTAAGGGATTATAACGCTTTATCGATTTATCAAGGAGTATGATCATACGATATTACTTCGATGATGTTAAAGTTTATTTGTACCATTATTATGAATTTGTTTGTCAATTACATATCCATCCCCTTCTTACTCAGGATCCTTAAGAAAACCTTATTACTATTGTTCTTATAACTTTTATGTGAAACAATTCATTATTTCACCTATGAATAAATGCGAATTTAAATCAATTATAGCTGTGATAATATTGGACCGTTCACTTGTGAGTTTTTAAAATATTTTAATCAATCTAATATTAACGTAACTAAACATGATTAGCTATTGAATTCATTCAATATGACCAGCATATTTTTTGCTTGCGGATACTGAGTTTTTTATGGACTTGCAAGCAAATGGCGTCCATATCTTTTTTTTATGTCTACAAAAACCTTATTTTCTTTATAATCTATAAGCTATGAAAATCAGAATCAGAAAATCAGTATTTTAAGTTTGATTGGAATTACAGTTGATGTCAATCGCGTGGCGTATTTTGTATTCAGAATAAGATAGAGTAATTAATTAAAACTTAATTGTTACAATTGGCCCCCATGCGTGGGACTTTTCGTTTGAGGAGTTTTCGTTTGCTACAATTGACAGACCAATCGTGGAGTTTCATTTTGTTTTGAACGTTACAATTGGCGCCCATCATAGGGCTTCCTTTTTCAGTCGTTACAATTGGCGCGCATGTGTGGGACTTTTCGTTTGAGGAGTTTTCGTTTGTTACACTTTCAACCAGACTCTCCATTGTTCGACGATTTTCACATTTTGCATCTTGTTTTGTTTTGTCTTTTCATAGCCTCACCCACATCTTCTCGTAAGGATCTTCTTGGTCTGCTACGTTTCTTTCGCCTCACTGGACTCTACTTAATTATTCTGTTTATCCACCTATTATCCTCCACCCTTCTTACGCGTTCCTACCATATCAATCTCTTTTCTTCTATTAAGCTAATTGTGTCTTTATTTGCACTCATTTTTCTTCTAAGTTCATTGTTCGTTATCCGGTCTCTTCTCCACTGCCATAATTTTACTCTTACTTTTCGTGTTTAAGCATTATTCATGTTTCGGCACCATACATCATTATATTTCGTGGCATGCTATTAAAAAATCTTGTTTTTATTTTTGTTTTTTCATTGTAATAGATCCTAAATATTTTCACTTCCCTTTATTTCTATGTTTTCTTCAATTTCTATAAGATTTTTTAAATCTTAAAGCTACATATATGATCTATGGACGATCTTCCTGCTGTAAATCCAGCTAGCTCTTCTCCTATTTTTCCTTGTATGCTACCTTCTAGCTAAATTTTATTACGGTTAGATTCGCGCAATTGATGCTAATACGCTTATTCCCCTATAGTAAGTTACCACATTTTCCCGACCATCCTTTTTAAATATTGACGTGTATGTTTGCTATTCACCAGGTATTTCTTCGCCATTCATGGTTCTTTGGGACATACGCCGTATTTTTATTATTTTACGAATTAACTATCCTTGTCAGAGAAACACATAGTAAATGCATTAGTTTAGGAGATATCTGCGTTTCTGCATTTTAAAGCATCCGATTTGTCAAAACAGTAACTGTAACATATAAATTTAATGCTCATCGAAATTTTTTTCGAGATTATTAAGTATTTTTATTAAATTCGGTGCGCTTATGCCTTTATATTATGCGTATGCTACTTGTAAATCTTAAAATTCCTGGTCTTTAATATGTAAATAACTTAGAACCGCCGTGTTCTGTAAGCATGTACAACCGTTCTTCTAAAGCTTCTTAAAAAATAAAAAAGGAAAATAACTGCTATCTAATTGAGGATATTGAAGGATATCAAAGGATATTGAAGAATATCAAAGCCGTTATGGTAAAAAATACAATAAGTATTTTCTTTATAAATTTAAAACAGACTTTGTTGTTCTGCCTTTGACCTTTAAAAACATTCTTTTAAAAGGTGAATACTGTCATGAACTTGAAAGCATCTCCGTTCTGACATCTCAAGTCCAGCTTAAAATCAGTATATTGAGCTCTACATAAAAATGTTTTCACTGGTTTTATTGTATAGTGCATTTACTATGCAAATATCGAATTGGATTAGTCATTAGAATTGATGGTATCGTGTAATTTTAAATAATAATTCTCAAGTTTGGCAATTTTTAATCCCAAAGGAAGTAAGGTAAATCATATAACACTGTGCCAATGCCAACGATGATATACTAATGCTTTAGATGGAACTAATCAAACTCAAGATTTCTAAGGTACTTTCATGTGCATCGGATTTTCTGCAATGAAATTGAAAATTGTATTACTTCAAGTATCGTATTACATTCAAATTCGTTATGCAGCGGGAAGTAGACGTAGGTTGCACATCTATATCGGATTTACTCTGTAGTCGTTTCTTGAAGGTAGCTTTTGTCGCCTTTCGCTATTCACAGAGATTTTCTCATTTATAAAATCCCTTCTACAAATGTTATTTTATCTTTTAAAATAATATCCATGTCAAAATCACGAAAAGATATTTCACTCTAAATAAGGAACATTATTTTTTGAAGGAAAAAATACTAAGTGTCTCCGTTTATCATGCTAAAGAGGTTAATTACCCTATAAATCTACACCCTATCTCGATAATATTATTTTTACTTTATGGGTAGCTAGTCGTAGAGATCCTTCACTATGAGAAGGGGGGTGTCCTAATAGAATAAACAAGTAGGGTGGAAGGCCGCAAACGGCACATAGATGTAGCGGAAGGGACCCCACGAAGATATACAAGCGACACCGAACTGAATAATTTGATGGCAAGGAAATTTGGGTAGAGGCGCGATGAAACAATACCACAATCTCATGGCTTTGAAATTTAACATGAAGGGCTTGTAATGAAATTCTAAGTAGTCTCGAGTAGTGATGTCGCCAGTTGTTTGTTATTCGCTTGTTTATTGCTTATCAATTTTTAATATAAATTTCAAGGGGCTTTTCTACGCCATTTATATGGAATTTAAAAGAGAATCCGAAATGATTTCGAATATAAAGCTAATAACAACAAACAAGTGATTTTAGGTGGTAAGCTTTTAATAAACATGATGGTGTTTATTTTGAATGTAAACAGAACAGTATGTAGAGTACATGTAGGAGAGGAAAAAAATACGCAAAAATTCCAAGCTCTTCATTCCATCGTTAAATGAAATCCTCACCCTAGAAAGTTTACGACTTAACCGGAATAAAATCTGTACGTATACAAGCTAATTTCAACCCTGAGGATATTTTTCGTTTCAAAATAAGTGCCTAGGTTTTTCCCTTTCACTTTTTAATTTACTATCATTGTAGAAAAGCTTTATTCAAAATGAAATAATTCTTATTAAGGTAATGGTAAATTAATGAGGTAATTTTAATACTGGGAAATTAATCCCAATAAAATATATGAGGTGAGAAGGTTCAATCAAATAATGTAGAAGATAGAACGTTGAAAATTGGTTTTTAACTCGAGAAAAGGGAGTTTAAGAGGAGAAAAGATTCCTTAGCATAGATAAATTCCCACACACGAGTATCATTATTGGGGTAGTTTTATGAGTATTATAGTAAGGCTCGCCATCAGCAAGTTTTAAAATATCTTTTCCTCCATATAACGTATAAATCCAGATAAATATCAGCTACAAACACGTACACTTCTAACACTCTAACTATACATGTAATCCAGAAAGTAATCAAAAAAGCTCTTCTATAGAAATAATTAATATTATATGTACATATTTGAATAAACTTTTCTCTAGTGCAACTTCTATAGGTGCTTACCAAAGAACTGTTATGGCTGAAATCTCTTCTTACAAAAATTTATAAGAATCTTTCTTTCCAAGAAAACACCATAAAAATAAAAGGAGGCTAAAAAATAGCATCATAATTTTCCAACTTATTTAATAAACTCTGGGATCAACCATGCCAAACGTCGCTGAAACTAGCGTTACATAACTTTTATCACGTCGTTAAAGATGTTCATTTCCTTCTGCTTAAGTAACTTATGACGAGAATAAAAAAAATCTGTGGGGTTCTTTTAAAACACTTTTAAATATTTAATGCTTTCGTATATCATCTTTTCTTTTTTGTGTTTTTAATGACAATACTACTAATACTTTGCAGCTTTCAATTGGCTGAAGCTAACTTTCGAAATGGATTACTTCTTGTATTTGGCTGAAAGCTTGAAAAAATATAAATTGCAAATTACATGCAACAATTCATTTATCATATAAACTGACTTGGTTTAACAATGGCTTTAATGGCCCAAGTTTCTTTTGTTTTTGGAACACCACAACAATAGGAAATCATTACAGAACTATTAAGTAAATACTCGGGAAGATTGTTCCAGCTTGAATCAATCGAACACAGATAGTACTTTGTGAAATCTTGTTATTTTTATTGGCAGAATTCGAACAGGAATGAATTGGTATGCGACCAAAAATATTATAGGTTATTTATTCAATTTTGGATGAACCATAAGGTATGAATGAACCTTTCTGGATAGACATGAGTTTCACTAATAACGAGGTTACTATAGCAAAATCTATTATTTCCAGCTATAAAGCTCGAGTTTTATTGACAGCTGATGCAGTCCGTCCGATAAGCCTGATTGCACTAGCAAGTAAAGTTTACGTTTCTCATAGTTAGAGCGATGAGTGCAATTTTAATGCCTTTTAATGTTTGACACGAGAGAATAATGATTTTTTTGGAAAGCTTACATCCTCCTCTGCATATTATTCAGAAAATAAAATTAAAAAGAAATGTGTCTGACATGACAGAAAATGGTAAGATAACATTAGGGGTGCCGAAAAGTGACCAAAAACCAATTTTCTGCCAATTTGGTTCCCTGGGCAATTTTTGACAAAATTCCACAAAAAAAATCGCATAAAGTAAGCGTCATGGATAATTTGAGGCTTAAATAATTCGTCTCAGTGCGCAGAATGTGGGAATATAGCTTTCTGCTAAAATCGATCTATGGAAAAGGGTGAAATCGACTTACAAAGTGCGCGCCACAGCAGCCTTACGCCCGTCATATCATGACTGTTAGCTCAACAGTAGCTCAAATCTTACGACTCCAAATTTAGAAACCGGTGAATGAGGGGAATAGATGGAGGGCCACGTTGACATTTAAACACCGGGGAGTGAGTGAAAGAGAGAGATACAACAGCTGTAACGTTGTACTAGTTGTTCCTTATTTTTGTATTGATCAATAATTGAAATAATTTATTAAATCCTCAACCTGATTATTAAATAAATATACCAACATAATCTTTAATTTGAAGCAACAGTGTTTTATTTTCGATTTATTGAAAAAAACTAATTTACTACCATTCTCCTTTCAAAACAGCACAAAAATACTTCAGGAGCTGGAAAGTTATTAATTCATTAAATTGTTTAGAGTGGAATGGGGGGGAGGAAGAAAAGAATTTCGGTACCAACGTATCCCTTAAAAATAACAAAACTGTCATTATCAACAAAATTGTTAAATAATTCTGCCAATTTTCGAATTTGAGATTGGAGATCTAGCGCTACGGTCGGCCAATTTGGCAGAAAACTGGTTTCCGTGACCAGTGGTACTCCACGGAGACAGCGACGCAATTTTTTGCCAAGTCGCTGACTTGCTTCGATTTTTTTTTTGGGTGAATGGGTGAACTTGGTGACACAATATTATTCTTCCATTAATCTTGAACATGTAATCGACCTTCTTCCCAATTTTCGCCTTACAATTCCAATTTTTCTTTTTTTTAATGTGTCAAAAATTTCCCTGAGGATGAAATTGGCAGAAAATTGGTTTTTGGTCACTTTAGGCCCCTCAAATATTATCTTACTATTTTGTGCCATGTCAGACACATTTTGTTTTTTTAATTATATTTTCTGATGCTCTCCAACGCCCTTCCTAGTAATCAGGGCCCTTTTACTTGCAAGGAATAATTTGTAGAGAATGCAAGCTTTCAAGAAAAATCATCATTCACCCGTGTCAAACACTGATAGTAAAATTGCACTCATATAAGTATGCCGCTATAATTTTGCCTTTGAGTCTTGTGAATAATTTTCTTGTGATGAGAAATGTTGTGACAGTTCTATTCCCCATTTTAGTTTAAATGAATTACTACGAATTTCGCCTATGTTGCAGTTAACCAGTCTTACACTTTATTTTAGTTTACTTATGGATTGCGCATGAACGTTTTAAATAAGAAAAAGAATTTATCAGTCACTTCTCTGCACTTTCATATATGTATTATGAGGAAATAATTTAGATGATTTTATACCTTTCATCATGGTTAGAAGGTTTTATATCTTTCATCAAAAGGAGTTTTCGTAAAAGAGGCTTTCTCTGACAAAGTTTGTCTTAGTGTGCCTATTTAATTATATTTAGTGGGTTTCCCTCAAGCGAATCTGCAGAACCTCCGAAGGGCATCGACCTCAACGACTGTAAAAGTATTCAAAATTCTTCTCTAATATCTACAAAAAATGGCGAATAGGAGCACGTTAAGTACACCACAAGAAGAGGGCAGTCAACTGAATTATACATCTACGATTTTCAGTATAGAGTGTAAAATTTAAATGTCGATAATCGAACTATGGCTAGTTATTTAAGTAGATTTATCAGTAATTATCAATTGATACAGTGTTTGTGGTTATTTATTTATAGATTAATTGATTGATACACGTAACAGGCCTGAGAAAAATTTGTAATTAAACTATTTTGATTTTTTTTAACTTAGTTGAGGCATATATTTAACTAAATAAACCCATTTTTGTTTCCATTACGCCCTTTTTTGGTTGTAAACCAATATTGTGATATTTCTTGATGGTCAAATCAAATTAAATATTTTTTTGACTCCCAAACTGTCAGAACAGAAATACTGTAATAAATCATTATTGGGGGATTTACCTGAAGCGACATTTCCGACAGTTTTGCAAAATACTGCAGACCAGTATTTAGGGCAAACAATTTGAGATCAATATAATTCAATTTTGACGCGTTATTCTATCAGTAAAGTCAATTGGTGCTGTACTTTCTATGAAAACGTGTCTAGAAGGTGTAATAATATTTCTGATGATGTTGTTACATTTGTGGACAGCTTACAGTGAAAAAGTTTAAAAGAAACGTGATACTGACTACGTTAAAAATGCGTATTTTACTGATTTTAAAATAAAACTTTAAGATCAAGATACAATTTTTTCTTCTGGGACAGTTCGTCTCCGCTTTTCAAACGGACTCTTACGCGATACTATATACAGTGTGCGCGTGAAAACATTTGCAGGGCTTACAGAAATAAGTGGATTTATATCATATCGAACAGCCAGACAGCTCTAAAAGCGCTTTCGAGTTCTAGAATTTATTCTAGACTGGTACAGGAATGTTTTACGGAAGTCAATAAACTGGCAGGCCAAAACACTCTCTAAACTGGTTTGGTCGACAGGTCACTGCGGAATTAAAGGCAATGAAAAAGCCGATGAACTAGTCAGGCAGGGCTTTGCCGAGGTATTTCCTGGACCAGAACCTACCTCGGGAGTACCAAGAAGTGCAGTCCGAAGCTATAGACTAATCGACCATAACACAACCATAGTAAGGTGTTCATTGACAGAACTTGCCAGAAAAGAGCAACAGAACTACTTCTCTTAAGTAGGTTGCAACTCAAAATTATTACGGGTTTCCTAACAAGATGCTACCGTTAAGGAGCACGTGTAAGATTGGGAAATTTAATGGACACCTCACTTGCAGACTCTGCAATAAGGAATCAGAAACAGTTATGCATATTTTATGCAACTGCGATGCGCTGAGTAGGAAAAGCCACCGCATTTTTGGACAGCCCTCCTAGGAACCGAAAGACTTCATCATACATCCTCCGAGAGACCTGTATCTATTGATACAGAATACTGCCATTACAGACTGGTAGAGATTAACTTGCTATAGAGTGAGTACAATAAGCCTTCTAAGCTGCAGTACGACCGGTATCTACCAATCGGCAGACGGAACTATAAGGGGAGGAAAAAAATATGCTTTGGGAAAAAGAAACACAACTTTGGGCTCCACACGCTATATGCAAGTTTGGTGAAGAAGCCTTAAGGCATTGGTTTAAGGGAACAAGAAAAACTTTGTCTTTTGTAATGCCGATGGTCTGAAGAGAACCAAGAAATCACGTCGTCGACTGTTATTTTTGCCTTTGTGATATTAAGGGTCACAACACAAACTTTTAATTTAACTTTTTCAATTTTCACTAGGTAATGAGACCATGTGCATACGTGTTGCTGATATACCTGTATTTTCCCGTGTAAAGCATTGCAGTCTAGTGTCGATTTCGAATCTCCAAGATGAAGAAATTGGCATTTTTGAATCATCATTCTTAAAAAATTCTGAACAGCAGATATTTTTTCAACTAGAACTAAATGACTTTGTCAGAGATTTAGGACTACCAAAAATCTTTCCTAGATTTTTGGATCCAGGCTAAGCGAAAAAAATGTACTTGCTCCAAGAACATTTTTTTGGTATCGTATTTATATAAACAGACAACGAAAAGAAGCTTTTCCAGCATACGGAAAAAGTTTTTCAAAAATATATTTAAAAGAATAATGTATGTTACTTCCTTCTTTTTATTTTTTAATTGATCCCGTGATTTTTTAATTGCTTTGTTGCCTTTTTGACTTTTCTTTTTCACTCTAAATACATATACGAGTAAATATGAAATAAATAAAGATTAGCAAAAGTTTCACAGTTTTATTAAAATATAACCTGACAATATTGTTTCGACAGCTATGCTGTCATTATCAAAGGTAATATAATTATAAACAAACACGTCGCGAAGGTAGATACAAAAATAGGTAACTAGATAAAATAATAATAATAATTAGAATTAAACATCTAATACTTCCAGTAACGGAGAATTACTGAGCTCAAGTTGTTCATTCATTAAAGGTGCCCTGAGTTTGTGTTTGTATATCTCAAAGGCTTCTAAAATGTCTAATTTGCGTTTCTTATTACAAAAATGTAGGAATTTAATATTATTTTGAGGAGTCATTGTGTGATTTTGTTCTAAAAGGTGTTTAAAAACATATAAATATGTCCATTTTTTATATTATTTCACTATTTTGTTTAAAAACCTTACGTAATAGAGAACAACAGAAAACTCGAAATCAGTTGGAAAACTCAATTCACATTTTATAAGATATTAAAATGCGTGTGTTATTATTCAACATTCATTCCAACTTAGTGTAGCTATAGATTTAGCCTTCCGTACGTCAGTAGAGATTTAGATTAAAGTTTACAAACCAAATTAGGGTTTATTGGAAAATTTGAAGGACTTTCCCTAGTTTAGTTAGCAAATAGTTATGTAACTAGAAGTTTGTAGTTATTATGATTGAAGTAACTATTCCTTCCTATTAATTGAAACATTGACCGATAAGAAGATCATTGGATTGATTAGTTAATTGTTGATTACTGTTTATAATTTATAAAATAGTTGTACCAAAAATATTTGATTTTTATATATGGATATTTATATTATATTTATTGAATGTCTTATGTGTAATTTACCTTTTTATATATGATTATTTGTACGCTGCTAGTCATTTTGAGTGTGGGATAGGTATTCAAGTTCATAAGCTTGGATTATATTGATATATCTGTTTTAGATTGAAGACTATACATCTTGCACTGGAGATTGTACACGTACATACATATACAGGAAATGGAATAAAGCTTAATAAATATTTTAGCTATTATTTTATTGTGTTTGATAACTTGACAATTTGGAGATAGTCCGGCCATCGTATCGTACCTGGAACCCGTACGAGCTAGCCTACGCTACCTCTTTTGTCACCCCTATCACAGTATATATATAACATACAGTAATGTGACTGTGCAAATAATTTCTATCCACCACACTAGACAGCAGTTCTGTTTCAAACACCCAACAGAACGTATCGAACTTACCAGAGCCGGATAAACCCACAATCGTGCAGTATTAGTGCCAGTAAACAATACATAGTGTTAGTCGTTGTGCCGCCAAAAGCTGTAAAAATACCTCGGAAAGAACTACAATTAGTTTTTTCAGGTTTCCGATTTCAGGTTATTTTTCACTACATACTATTATTTTTTAATAAATACGCTCGTAAAAACAATGCCGTATTTAAGAATTCACTTTTGTATATATTTACCAATTGCTTAAAATTGAATTACTAACACGTAATAGAACAAATAAGCGATTACGAAATCCTACATAATAAAATTTTTTATGCTGATTTATTAGAAGAGTTCAACAATCTAGGTCAACGCCTTATCAACAGATGTGAACTACAGAGTCTTTTGTTACTCTCAACTGTTAAAAAAAGTCAAAGCGTGCGTTAGGATTGTACTTTTTAGAATTTCGTTTGTCATTGTGTCTTTAATTTAATATGAATGAAAATAAATTTTATTATTATTAATTATTATTATTATAGTGTAAATTGATTTCATCTCCCCTATTTTGTACATATGTGATGTCGGTGACTTAGATGCTCCATTTGTTTGTTGAACAGGTATTCAAATTGTATACAGCTATGCATTTGTTCGTAATTATTTCTAAATAAAATGAAATGACTATTGCAGCGCAAGAATATGGTTAATGGCTCGAAAGAATAATGTAACTTTAGTTGGTAATTAACGATGTAACAAGAAACAACTCTTCTAACTTAGTTTAATAAATGTTTTAAATATCCAAATTGATTATCGTTTTATTTATTAGATTCTATAAGTAATACAACTTCAATCAAATGGTTCACTACACATAATTCTACTTCATATTTTACTATACTATTATATAACAAGAGATTTTGTTTACATATTTGTTCGAGACATTTTATTGAATGCGGCTCTGCGTTTTATTTACCGGCAATGACGACCGATAAACGTCGGTCCACTACTTCGTTTATGGGCGTGATATTCGAAGGTGGATTAATAAAATGAATGGTGTCGCATGCAAGTGAATCTACTGATTGTTATATATACTGTGCCCCTATCGTCCACCACACCATCGTTGGACGTGCCAGTTGGGTAGTAACAAAAACAAACCTTCTTTTAGCGCTTATAATGTACTGTTTGTAATCTCCATATTTCTGTTTCGGAAAATGTTTATTAATTTTATTGTAAAATTGTTTAGGGTAAAGAAGATATTTTTGGGTCGAGAAAGTCCATTGTCAAAGTTGTTGATGTTTGGTGATGGTTTTAGAGTAACTTTTTTACTGCACTTTTTTATTAATGAAGTCAGTTGGATACGAACCGTTACCTAGTATCTAAGTCAAAAATTTTCATTGACGTCAAATCAAAATGCAAAATATTTGTTCTATCTTGATAGACCAAAAATGAAATCAACTTTAATTTTATTGGATTTCTAAGGTAGTAATATTAAAATAATTATTTTTGATTTTCATTTTATTCAATATGATTTCTAAATGTTATTTTCAGTTCTGACTACTTGTTACAGTCTAAAACCTAAAGTCTGTATATAATTTTATGGAGGTTCTATACATTTTTATAAAAATCCTCTTTACGGTAGGCAACCAATTATCCACGCAACGTTGGCCTTTTTGAATGTAAGAATTTCCTTATCAGATCAGCTTAACAAACGAGATCAGATATCGTTTTATCCTTTATAAGAGAAGACTCGGAGTGTTTTTAGTTCGATTTAATTACATAACACTATATTTAACGGTGTCTTCTAACTACACATTCACAAAAAGGTAACATCGTTACCGAAATACGTATTGGCAATTAGTCAAATACAATGTGTGGTTAGGAGACACCATTAAATATAGTGTTGTAATAAACCACAGTCCTTATAATCCATTATTAGTTTAATTACATAGTATATCTTTACTTATTTATTTCAACTTCCATTAATTTTTACCAAATAATAACTTTTAACATATACTTAAATAAAATAATATTATATTTATTCCCCGCCTATGTACTTAAGTTTGATTGGCTAAAATTTGCTTTATATAAACATATAAACTTTTATAAATAAATTATTTGTTTTTTTTCAGGTATTCTAGAAGAATTCTACCGTTTTGTGCTAATTAAGATAATTTTGTTTTTTGAATAATTCTAATTGCTTTTAGCGGCTTTATGACGTCAAAATAGATCTGTATTTCTGATTCAGAATATTGAGGCGAATAAATTACAAAATTGTTCATTATTGTTATCTATATTAAATTTACTTCAATCCATGTAGAGTTTAAATGATTTTTCTAGACAATTCTTATTCTGAAAGCCCAAATCCTGTAATAAATATACTAAATTATACATAAAATATAATTTTAATTTGTTCTTTATTAAATTCTGCGCTTTCTTTGCCCCAACAGGCGTTCTCCAATATAAACCTTCTCCAAACCAATTTTAAGATAAAGACAATTGCCTAAAACGTAAACCATGGTCATCGCATATGTTAACCATTAAACGTAAACCAGGCGGGAAGTTTCTTCCTATTAATAAGGATCGTATCTCAATATTTCTATAAAAGAGGTTTATATTAAATTGAACAGTTATGAACAGGAGAGTTTCTACGAATCAAACATCACAAATGTCGGACAAATTTTGGCTATCGCATGACATTGGCATTATCGCATAAGGAACTTGAAGAATACAAAGGAATGTCAGGAATTTCTGAGGCAGATATAATCAGAGGGACCGATATAATTGCGATCGACATTAAAAGAGACACCCAACACTATGGTCCATTAATCAAATAGTAAATAGTCGAATATGTAAATTAATCAATCAGACAGATGGCCATTGGTAGTATAAAACAGTTGATCAAAGCTTCAATAAATTGGTTAAATAAAACAAGTTGTCGTGATTCAATGAAACACATTTTTAAAGAATGTAATAATAAAAATATTCAACTTTCATAGGTACCTATTTCGTTCTGAGTGACATAACCTCATTTCTTGATATAATTGAGGAAAAATGTTTTCTCAATAAAAATAAAACTAGTCAGTTAGGACTAACATGCACACTAAAACATTTTAAACATAAAAAGGATAAAACGAAATCATGTATTGCTAGGTAAAAGTTAGTTTTCACTGATAAATTCAACGATATGTGGGGGATCGTTAAAACTTTTTAAGGTTTAATAAAGTTTTGGTGCTTTTTTTAAGTGAGAACTTATCTGAAACATACAAAAGAGGTTGTATTTAAGATGTGTGCAAGACTATAACTACTCGTCTGTAGAATTTATTATTGAAATTTGTGTCATTTACAGAAGGGATTTTGTTTGTGTACATTACCTCTGTGTAAATTACCTCTGTGTAAATTCAAGTTTGATATTTTTAAAGCTTTTTAATAAAATGTTTTGTTGGAATTGAATAGAGTGTTTGACAGGCTACGCTTTTGTAACGTGTCGTAAGTAGTTTTATGAAATTTGAACTAAATAGTGTTTTGTAGTCTTTAGAAAAATGAAATATCTAATTAAGATCATAAAAGATGTAATTAACAAGAAACATTGGGAAATTCTGTTATTATAAATTTATGTTATTATTTTAGTTAATTACAATTGTTTCGTTGACAACACAATTTAGATGAATAATCTATCATTTATGTCAAATGTTATATATCGGTAGATTCGCAATTTTGTGATCTAGAAGATAAACAAATTTGGAAGAGTATATTTCTTTTGTTTAATGTTTTAAATTAAATTGTTTTATCAGAAGGCATATAAAGGAAGCCATTTTTAACAAATAAGTAGCTTGAAATCATCAAAAGAATAACATGCGCCTCTGTAGCGCTATAAATTAGATTTTTGTAAGGTTATGTTGAAAAGAAAAATAAATTAATTGAGTTTACGTCAGTTAAAAAGATCTAATGAAATAAATAAAGATTATTAAAAAGTTTCACAGTATTTATTAAAATATAACCTGACAATATATTTACGACAGCTAAGCTGTCATTATCAAAGGTAATATAAATATAAACAAACACGTCGCTAAAGTAGATACAAAATTTGTTTGTTTATATTTATATTACCTTTGATAATGACAGCTTAGTTGTCGAAATAATATTGTCAGGTTATATTTTAATAAATACTGTGAAACTTTTTAATAATCTTTATTTATTTCATGATTATGGAGTTCTACAAAGTAAGGCTGGAAACAACAAACAAAAAAAAGATCTAAGGTTATATAAGAAACGTGAAAGCTAAAAAGTGATTAAACCAATATAAACAAAGTGTTAAAGTTAATTGAATAAAAATGAATAAAGAATAATAATAACATCGAACGGCAATTTCTCAAAGAAGGGAAAAATTATTAGTTAATAAAAATTTATGGAAAAAAAGGGAAATTATTAAAAGTTTGGACTTAACCGATTGTTAACAAGTAATATATGGAATTGGAATTTAATTAAATAATAATATTTTGTATGGATTTGGATCATTGCAAATATCGATCAAGAATCTCAAGAGTTTTGACGTTTTATGTTGATGTAAATGGGAGAAAGCAGCTAACTGGAAATGGGTGTAGACTGTAGATACGCCGATGGTAGCAATTTGCTTCGTTTTTCAAATAAAGAGATGAAACACTTTTCTGGTCAAAATGTTAACTAAAATAATAAGCCATGAGTTTTTAATAAGTTAAACTTTATCTAATTTTAAGATTATAAAATACTAATAAAAAAGGAAACAGAACTGAAGTAGCGGTAGGCTCCTTTTGAAACATTGTTAATAATAGTTTTAAGAAAAAATGTTTTATTTAAATGCTTCCATAAATTATGCAGAATACTCTACACGCGTTTCGGTCTACTAAAGCTTCTTCAAAGAATGAACATTTGCTTCTTCAGACCTGATCTGACCTGAGTGAGTCTTAATTTTGTGGGATAGTAAAGTTTATCCTCACAATAATATTAAGACGGAACAAGAACCAATGCAAGGTAAGGTGTAGTATACATTTGTCATCGTTTAATTACAATTTTTCTGCATTTTATAATTAAAAAACATCCCTAATCGTGATAATATCTACCTATACAGTGCTTTTAAATTAAAATGCAATATAGAGTCTATTACACTAATATTGCATTCAAAAATAACCAAGTAATAGCGCTAGGTTAAATTGTTGCAAGTACATTGGCATGTTTTTTATAAAACAATACACCTTTGCATCTTTTATTACTAGACAACTTATATTCTAACATACAAATATACATCCACAAAATAGAAAAGTATACTTGAGGGTAACATTTTGTATAACCATTATCTTTTATTCTATAATACCTTCTTCTTTAAGCTCAGAAATAATCTCATCCTCGTTTTCTAAACTACTGCTACCCGTCTGTTTTAAAGTGTACAGTAGACGAAGCCTGTCGACAACTTGATTCCAATACGACGTTTTGTTTTTGGAATTTGAAATTGGTAGCTTGTTCATCCTATATAAATTAGGTTTAATAATATGCTCATATTTCCAATGTTTTACGCTTATTATTTTACCATCTGGTCTATAATCTTTTCTGTATGCATTGGTTAGTGAGATAATCTGCATGTAATTTTCAACATCTTCCTCCGTAGGTGTAGAACCTGGATGTTTAAGTGGTAGTAAATCAAATAGTCCAGGTGTTCCCTTGAAAAGTTTGTTTTTAATTAGAATATCTTTTCCTTGTATTCCTACCGAAACTGAAGCAAATCTCAATTCGTCGTTATCCTTATGGAGACCATATCTCGTTCTATCTATATTTCTTCCTACCAACGTATCGTAATACTCAGAAATATCATGATATTTATCTGACCCTTGGTTATATTCTTCTTCTTCATACTCCGATGATGTCGACGTAGTTGATGTATAAGAAGGTAGTTTTTTAACTTTTAATGAGTTGTTATTGGATTTAGCAATTGATTCTAACAGAGATATAATTACTTTTAGTTTGTCATCACAACTACATTCTGTTTTATCACGATGACTTTTCTATGTTTCGCATTACGAGCATTTATTATATCGCCTTCACCATCTTCCATATTATGCATTGCTTTCAAATGTCTCTTATAACTGTCAGTCCGTGAGAATCCCCTGGAACATTTCTGGCTTTGCACTTTATATCCCTGATGATTTCTCATATGACGTGCAAAATCAGATTGTCGAATTCTTTTGTTGCAGAGATTACAAGCAAGTCTGTCCATCTTTAATAGCCGTAGACAACTATTAGCATCATTATAACACAACTTCTATTTACATTTTACAGACATATTAATTACGCTATCAACCACATTAATTATGCTATCAGCTACATTCAGCATGCTATCAGCCACATTAATTACGCTATCAGCCACATTCATCATGCTATCAGCCACATTAATTACGCTATCAGCCACATTCATCATGTCATCAGCCACATTAATTACGCTATCAGCCACATTCATCATGCTATCAGCCACATTAATCACGCTATCAGCCACATTTATCATGTCATCAGCCACATTAATTACGCTATCAGCCACATTCATCATGCTATCAGCCACATTAATTACGCTATCAGCCACATTCATCACGCTATCAGCCACATTCATCATGTTATCAGTTAATTACGCTATCAGCCACATTCATCATGCTATCACCACATTAATTACTCTATCAGCCACATTCATCGTGCTATCAGCCACATTAATTACGCTATCAGCCACATTCATCATGTCATCAGCCACATTAATTACGTTATCAGCCACGTTCATCATGCTATCAGCCACATTCATTATGCTATAAGCCACATTTACCATGCTATCAGCCACATTCATTCTGCTATCAGCCACATTCATTACCTTGTATATATCGTCGAAACGTCTAATCTGTATGAGGACGTTAGTTGTGACGCTCATATTTCGATACCAGACACTACCCTGATGATAACATCATTTGCTTATATATTAAAAACTACATCGTTCATCTATATTAAAATAAAATACAAAAAATAATTTAAAAATCCTCGCGCACGAGAATCAAGCGTTGGTTCTAAACTAAGTATCCCTGAATGCTTGTAACTGTCATCTGATGACGTCATGCTCTTCATAGCTCTACCGAAGAGATCTATTGATAAAGTTACTAGATTAGAGAAACAGAAGCAGAAAAGTTATTATAGAAACAACTCGTCTTAATCTTAAACAAATAAAGTAATCTAGTTAGACAATAAAGGTTTGTTGAGATTATATATAGTTTACTTCTATTAACAAGTATGAGCAATCAAATACTATTAGAAGACTGATACTATTAGCCAAAACATACTGAACAATCACATTTACTATCATTCAGTATGAATGCTATGTATATAAATACACATATAAACAGACATTAATCAGTACACATCATTTAAACGTTCACAGATAAACACATACCTATGTATGCCTACCATAAATATATTCAAACTACTCATACATATAAACATGAGGAGCAGGGCTATGAATCCATATAAACACATACAAACACAGACATAGTAATCCATATGAACACATATAAACACATACATATAAACACGTAAGTACACATACTATAAAATAATATATTCAACTGCATGCAATCATGTAAACGAAGGGAAAGCATGAAAACGAAGATATACTAACACATACAAAACAGATGGTATTATAAATAGCCCATAATAGAATTGGATGTTAAAATGAGTATTACATTTACCGCGGTAGCAATACAAATTTGTTTTTAAATATATTTTATATTGATATTCATTATCAGAAAGAATTTTAATATCAATCAACCGCTAGCTGAAAAACTAAGGAACATTACAAGGACTACAGTAATTTACTTCTATTAATAAGTTATGAACTATCAAATACTATTAGAAGACTGATACTATTAGCCAAAACTGTCTGAACAACTACATTTACTATCAGCCAGTATGAAGTATGAATACGAAGGCGTATAAATCATAGATCTATCAATCAATATTTCTCAATATTTTAAACTGAAAATGGGAATCATCTGAAACTGCAAGAAATTTGGTTATATTTTAAACCGGTCTAGGTTGTTAAGGTATAATAATTTGCCCTAGTTTCTCATATTCATACATGAAAATGAAACAATCTATAGTTAAATATCCAAATTAATTACTCATAAGTTAACCTCTCAACTAATTCATTAAGCTAAGCATGTTGATTCATGCATATTCTTCCAGAGGCAATTTATTACAAGGTTTATATGAAGTGTTGACATTGAAAATAATACAGTGTTTGTTTTTCGGGCAGACTAGTTTAGTATTTTCTTTCCTTAAGAGCTAATATGGGCTATTTATAATAATATCTGTTTTGCATGTGTTAGTATGTCTTCGTTTTCATACTTTGCATCCGTTTGCATGATTGCATGCGGTTAAATATATTATTTTATAGTATGTGTACTTACGTGCTTATATGTATATATTTATATGTGTTCATATGGATTACTATCTCTATGTTTTTATGTGTTTATATGGATTCATAGTCCTGCTCCTCATGTTTATATGTATGAGTAGTTTGAATATATTTATAGTAGGCAAACGACGGTGGACGAGTGGTGTCAGTGCATCACTCGTGTTCCAAGGGTCGTGGGTTCGAATCCCACTTGGGGCGGCGGGATTCTTCTAATTGGAAAATTCCGCTACCTCAACTATGGATGTGTGTATTCGTGTTGCATGTTAGATGGGGGACATATGACCTTAGATGTTGGTTCCCACGTAGTGTAGACGTGAAATAAAAAAAAATAAGTTGTCTAGTTTCAAATATGTATGTTAGAATATAAGTTAAATAGTTTCAATAAAAAGTAAAATATTTATCTGTTTTATTTCTCCAGGTTAAGTCTTCAAGGTTCTCATAACTGTAACTATTGTAAGAGGTAATCACGCAGAGTTTCAAAGTTATAAATACGTGTATTACAAAACATATGACACATGTTATAGACATATATTCCGAAGGTGCTGAAAATAATTACAAATTAGTATTAATCATACGAGTTTACTATATTCAACGATGAATATCCTACAAAAAAAATATAGAGTATATTATTATACCTTGTTATATCGTATTTCGAAACCATTGAGAATGGATGATATATTGTATAAATAACGTTAAAATATGAGTTTACTATAGATACGACGAATATCTACATGGGGCAAAATTATACACAGTAAGAAGGCATATGTAGAAATCGTTTACTAGGGTAGTAGATATAACGAAAAAGGCTAAAATCTGTTCAAAACTACATTATGTCTAGAAACTAGAAAATTAGAGAACTGTAGCATACGCTTGTTAAAGAGCCGGTAACAACTCATGCGACTTCGATGTAGCTTTTCAATAAAAAGTAAAATATTTATCTGATTTATTTCTCCGGGTTAAGTCTTCAGGTTCTCATAACTGTAGATATTGCAAGAGGTAACTACCCTCCATTATGGATATATGAAGAACACATTCGGTGATAGGTGTTCTGTGTTATATTTGGATACTGATTCTCTCATATATGAAATTCGTAGTCAGGACCCTTATGAAGCTATGAAGCGTGATTGTCTGCAGTATTTTGATACGAGCGACTACCCTGCGAATAATGTATATGGCATTCCTCATGTTAATAAAAAAGTTCTTGGGCTAATGAAGGATGAATGCAATGGGGTGCCAATTACCCATTACGTCGGGCTCCGATCAAAATTATACACAATAAAAACTGTCATTTCAAAAAATGAAGAAGATGTATTAAGAAATCGCTTACAAGACGAAGAATATGAAGAGGATGAAATGGTTGATATTATATCTAATAGTGCTGTTACAAAAAAAAGCTAAAGGTGTTAAAAAATCTGTTGTTTATACAAAAATTACGTTCGAAGACTATGTAGAATGTCTCGAAAACTATGTAGAAAAACGTGTACATCAAAATATAATCCGATCTGATAAACATCATGTTCATTCGATCACCCAGCAAAAGATTGCTCTTAGCCCATATGATGATAAACGTTACCTCATACCTGGCTCCTGTGAAACTCTACCTTTGGGACATTATTCGATATTAGGACTAATGGATGTAGACTGATGTATGTCCTCACCGAATAACCTGATATGTAATATAAAAATCTAATAAAGTTAGATATTATATATAGGTTTTAATATGTAATATATTAATTTATGCTATTTAGTTAATGATAAATGCTATGATTCAAGTTCATAGATTGAATGTAATCTTCATATCATGAAAGATACTATAAAAGCCTTATGCTTCATAATTATTATTTCTTAATGTGTAGTTTAGTATAAGATAAAGTTAGTCATATAACTCTGTATTATAATTATAATTAAGTAAATATATTTAGATTAATGTTTCTATGTTAATGATTGAATATAATATTCTTTGCCTGTAAGATATTACTAAAAGTCCTTACTTAGCCTTGATAATTAGTATTTCTTAATAGGTAGTTTAGTTTAAACTGATGATGCTCATACAATATAACGTTTTTAATTATGGTTGTAGTAGATAAGTAAATAATTTAATTAAAATGTATAATAGCTAAATAAAATAAAAGTGTATAAACCATATTTGCGTGTTTTATTTACATCTCTTATCAAATTACATATAAGCAATGTGTATTATCTGTCAAGCGAAAGTAGATGACTACCAGCAGAAGGTTCTCGCAGCTGATGAACAATAATTATAACCCTTCAATTTTAAAATACATTCTTTCAGTTAATCTATTACCTTTTTAACGTTATAAGGTTGTGTCTCTTTCAAATTATTTCCGTATTCAAATTTTCTACACATCTAACTTATACGGATTAACACAAGGGTGAGTAATTGTCATTTAAAACAATAATTTATGCCGCTTTTAAGATGACGATCTCTTAACAAATTTTTAGAAAATCTAAATTCCTTTGAAATGTTCAGTCATCTGTAAGAACGTTTTGTTTGTTTATGGTTGAAAGCAGTTTTAAGGAATGTTGGAAAAAACTAATTACCTTGTACGTATTTTCATGCAATAACATCAGTTTGAAGTAACTTCTTAAACAGTTATAAATACAGAAAATGTTTTTGAATTTTAAAATAATTCTGTACAGTATTCTATATTCTTAAAAGTTTCACTTAAATAGTTTTTAAGAAATCATAACGAACGACCCTAATTGTTTTCTTTCAAATAGAATTTACTTTACTTGTAAACCGTATTTTAAATGTTTATGACGTATATTTAAACAGGTCAAAATGCAACAGAGATAATCCGACTGGTGATTGACAGTAACCTTTAGAGTTACTTTGTATATTTGAAAATAAATTTTTCTCGTATTATTACCCTAGATGTTTCTACATGTTAATTACGTATAGATCTATATTTAAATATCAATTAGGAATGACAACATAAGATTTATTTTAAAATAAATTTATGAGAGAGAGAGATGACAGATGCAAATGATATATAAAATGAGATGTACAACTGAGATATGAGTTATGTAAATGAGAGATGATATATGCAAACGATACCGTGAATTAATTTAATTCGCGCATGCATATAAAAATGAGCTAGGCAAATGAGAGATGAGATATGCAAATGATACCGTGAATTAAATTAATTCGCGTATGCATGTGAGAGATGATATATGTAAATGAGAGATGAGAGATGACAAATGAGAAATGAGAGATGACATATGAGAGAGGAGAGAGGTGAGATGACAAATGAGATATGAGATATGTAAATAAGAGGTGAGATATGCAAACGATACCGTGAATTAATTTAATTCGCGTATGCATATAAAAAATGAGCTAGGTAAATGAGAGATGAGATATGCAAATGATATCGTGAATTAATTTAATTTAATTAAATTAGATCAATTAATTTAATTCGCGCATTTAATTAGATCGCGCCTGATTTGAATATTAATTAGATCGCGGGTCATTTGCATAAAAAGGGAGGGGATGGACTCAACTGGGGCAATACCTACTGAGGTTAATGTTTGGTTCATGATGAAATGATTGTCAAAATGTTATAGAGTTATGTTTAATACATCTTAAGAAAGCATTGTTCCACGTCTTCGTCAAAAATAAAATAAAAATTCTAATACTTTTAATAAGATCTATAGATAAACAGTTACTAATTTAATTAAGTTGTTGTATTTATAATTAATGTATATTTTTATTGTTGATTAATTATAAGCAGTTAAGTTTTAATGATTAGTGTTATATCTGCACACTAATAATTAATGTAATTAATGTTACTGCATCACAAAGCAAACTGACACAAACATGAAAACGTTATTCAATGAGTAATGAGATTTATACACAACACATATTATATTACTTGAAATCGTAATATACTACAGATCAGGTGAGAAAGGATATCGGAGGCCATCGACAAGGGTATTGTTCAAGATACATGGAGAAACTAAGTGCGTCTCTACGTGCTCTATGGTCTGATATACATGCAACGGTATCGCATATCATTTGAAGGGATGATATCAGTGCTAGTGTAGGGTCGATAGAACCAGAGAAAGCCGGAATAATCGCAAAACACTGTGACAAACGAGCAAATAAAACGTGGTCCAACATATCCTGTGTCAAAGTAAAGTGAAAATCGAAGGAAAAAGGATTCTATCTACAAATTTACGATAAAAGCTCCTCTAGTGACCCCAAAAGCTTAAAAATATTTTTTTAAAGCTTTCGAATTTTCGTGATATTGGGGATGATTTATACTTTGAAAACAGGAGAAAAAAATCTACTTGATCAGTTGTATAACAGATAACAAATGCAATAAAAACCGGCTGTATGTCGGTTTTCTAAAAGTTTTCTTAAATTGTAGAAACTTCGTTCAAGGTCTGACAGGAGTAAGGTTTTCTAAGACACTATATTTCAGTTACTGGTTTAATAGAGCACAACTTCACCCTCTTGTAATGTATCTTAAACGATTACAAAACTTTCTAAACGATTTAAACAATGGCGAAAGCAGTTAAGGAAGTTATGTGCCGATTCATCGGTTGGCAGCAGGTTTTTATGTAATAACATAAGGGAAATTTTACTGGCGAACCCTTACATTCCACTATATTTAACGGTTCTATAATAAAAATCTTTATGCACGTTTATAATGCCAGCAGGTTGCATTAAAAACTTTGTAAAATATTATTATGCATGTAAATGTTTATTAGAGCTGAACAAAATTACAAGTGCTTCAAGTTTTATAGTCAAAGCTTCGTAAAATCGGCGTAAAAGGTGTCAGGAATAAGCCGCAGCCGTAAACCACAAAAGTGTTACTCGCACTTACATTAGTCTGAATAAATTTAAATTCACTAGAATTGCTACATTCAAAAGGTATTCCTGACTAACTGCTTTAGCAAGGCGTGAAGGTTTTGTGTTTTCAAGAAGAAGGTTGTAGGAAGCGGCTGAATAATTAAAGTTTTATTTGACGAATTGCAAACATCAAAGACAAACATTCGTTTTACTGGTCAAGTAATTCACTCGGATAGTGTATATAACTTAAAAGAGTATTCATTTTGAGATTGCAGAGACTTTTGAGTTGTGTATAATTTTTTTATGACTTAACTATGATACTAAATTTTAAAGTCACAACTCTTTTTTTGCTTTTGACACAAGTCCAAAAAGGTAAAAAGGTTAACTCTATTTCTTTCCAAATTGTCACAAATAATAAGATAATAAATATTCTGTATTTATTGAGACGGTCGGTTAAAAAGGGATAACAGCAAAGAAATTAGCATAAAAATAAAATAACTTCATATTATTCCATGATATAATCCTTTTCATATTAAATGATATAGAAACAAATCGTACTTTAAATCTTCTCTTTATTTAACTTCTGTGCAAAACAATTTTCAGGTATCTGAAGTATAGTAATAATTCTCAAGCACACAAGTTAAAGTAAATGAAAATTTTAAAAACCGATTTGTTTTTATTTTTTTATATATCTAGATATGCACGCAGAGAAATCTATATGCGCTCTTCTCAATTTGATTAAATATTCTTAATATGATTAAACAAAAATAAATAATCAATTCAGTAATAAAAATGACTTGTCAGAATCACTTGAAACGAGTACAATTCTTGTTAGTTTGAGCATAACGCAACTCAAAAGAAACAAATAAGTATTTTCAAAATGATTATGGAAATGTAACCTATTCAAAAAAATGGTAAAGTCATTTTGATTATTTTATTGATTCTTTTACTCAAAATGAATATTTCCAATTTATTCTTTCGGATAATTCGATAATATATTATACTCAATTTTAAGAAATAATGGTAGTGATGAATAAGCACTATCCTTATGTGAATGCTTCGTTCTTATAATAAAATCAAATCATAAATAAAATCAATATAAATTCTCAAAACAATAAACACGATACTATATTTTAAAAACCATGATAAGTTCAAATTGAGTATATGAACTATAGTCTCGCCAACAAATGAAGGATTTAAGATTACCGATATCACGAGGGCAGAATTGTAAAAAGCATCTCAAATCACGCAGTGTCCACCTCATGATCACGTGGTCGACCCGAAAAATGTATCTGATAACAGAAACAACTGATAAACTGGAATGATTCAGTAGCGCCACAAAATGTCCTTTACGAAGGCCAACATTGATGCTTAATGTTGTATTCGATTATAATCGAATACACGTACAAAATAGGGAAAATGAAATTAATTTATACTATAAGAACAATTATTATTAACGTCCAAGTTTAATTATTTCATTCCACCTATAAAATACTATTTGACACACAGTTAGGCATATTTTTGTTTTCTATGTAACATGTATGCAAGTAAACGGCAAAAAATATAAATTAAATTAAACATATGAAAGCAGAAATATTGTTGTAAACAAAAATTCTTAAGAACTACTATAATAGTTAAGTAATTCCTTTACAACAGTAACAAATTGTTTATAGATTAATTGTTTTATTGGTTATTTGAAATTGGTAAATTATTATACATTACGATTCCTAATATATAAAAAGGATTGCCATCATTTAGTATCAGTTTTATGCACTTAAAAATGTAAATTAACACCAGTTATGATTTTGTGTAGTTATGATTATTGATTGATTCCCTATTTTTTACTTTTAACGATTTATAGTTAAAATTTTTGCAATTACTTTTCTTTAAATGTATTCATTACCCTATGCCATTTAAAACGTAATGAGATTTTTAATTATAAATCGTTATTAAGGTTGAATAGATACTTCAACAATGATAAATTTACATAATGTTAAAAAGTACTATCCGAACGTACGCTACTGACTTTTTTAAAACGTCTCTAGTAACACAATACTCTGCTTACATTCTTAGCTTATCGTAATGTTCTCACAGCTGATGTGCACGCTTTCATTTAAATCCTTCATTTGTCAGCGAGACTATAGTTATCATCAAAGAAGTGTTCGAGTTCTAACGTATTTTTAATGATCAGATGCTGACGATCAAGCTTTCAGCACAAGATTGCATTTATACATCTAGTTTTAAGTTTTAATTATAATAAATTGGTAAGAAAAATCTCAGGGGTTTGGGGTGCCCAGAAAATATTATACAAACATTTGTCAGCACTTAAGTATGTATGTTATTGTTTATCTCTAATTTTCTATTTATAGAACTGTCCAACCAAAGATTAGCCAACATTTTATAAACAAAACTTAAGAGACCTTTAAAATAAGAAGAGCAAAAGGTTTGATAAATCCTCCACTTTGATGGAACGGAATAGTTCCTTTTTTGAACAAATCAGCACATTAGTTTTTTTCAATTTATTAGCGAATAATAAATTCATTATTAGTTTAAATGTTTAATTCCAGTTCGAAATAAATGTAATTCAGTACGCATTGAAAATTTGTTCATTAAAAAAGCTTATTTATTAGGAATTTAAATAATGTTAAAAAATTGAGGACTTAGTCTCACAACCCTAAGCGCCGGTGTCCACATGCGGGAAACTCCCGTTGCGAGCTCGCAACGTGCTCACTGCGGGCCCGCAAAAATCAGTTCACACTACACGGTGAAATGACGCACAGTAAACAATCTACTGCCATCAGAAATAGATGTATATTGCAGAAAACTAGTTGTATTTGCTTATATTATCTACAAAATGTTTATTTTGTGGTTAAAGATAATTGTCGAAGGTTTCGTATAATTAAATAACACGTTTATAATTTCAGACAATGTTTATTAAGAAAGTATACAAACACACAAAATAAAACTTAACTAAGGTTCGTCCCATAATTCTTCATACCAAAAGCATAATTAAAGCAATACAACTACAATATATGTAGTAATAATTAGTATGTAGTAAAGATCTTAAGGGGGCTATCCCTTATCGCTTAATCGCTTTATTCGATTTATAAATCATTTGAAAAGTTTTTTTTGAAATCTAACGTTGCACAAGTGATTGTATATCAACAAATATTATAATAAAATAGCGAACGCCCTTTCAAATTAATTTTTGTAGGTTCTATCTTGGACAATAGTATTCTACTTTTGATTCAAATTCTGTTTTTAAATAAGAATAAAGTCCTATTGTCCAAGATAGCTAAAATTGACTTAGATACTAGATTTAAAAACTAATTTGAAAGCACGTTCGCTATTTTATTATAATATTGGTTGATGTACAATCGCTTGTGCTACGTTAGATTTCAAAAAAAACTTTTCAAATAATTTATAAACCGAAATTCACAAGCTGTCCCTATAGCCCCCATAAGCAGGTAGGTATTTCTAAATTTAATAACACCCACAATAGTAGCCCGAATGCCGCACAGTTATTTTCAGGTAGCAAGTAGTTTTATAGACTTTTATCAGAAATATGCTTAAAAACCCTAGTTATTTATATTAAAAAGATAACAGTGAACCAAAACTGAATTTCTAAATAAAAAGGTTTAAAAACATATGACTTAAATTTTAACTACATGCTTAATGCTTTCTATTTCCCTTCACTTAACAATACCTGCCATCCTTTTCATTAAATTTTGACAAATAACACCAATAAACAGCTGAATATCCAATAATTCTTCAAAATTATAGAACTCACCATTGTTAATTCTATTACCATTCTTGCGTCAAACGCCCTCATGTGTGAACCGCATAATATACAACAAGGTATCTTGAGCCCGTACTTGCGGCTGCGCCAACCTTGCGGGGCTGTAGGGATCTGCGTCAAGAAACGCCCGCAAGATGCTCGCTGCGAGCTCGCAAGGTAGACGCGCTATGTGTGAACTGCTCCATTTAACTTATAGTATCGTAGACCGCATTTGCGGGCCCGCAGTGAGTTCGCAACGGGAATTCCCGCATGTGGACACCGGTGCTAAGGGTGGGAAGGCTGCTTAATTTGAGCTCAATTTAATATCGCTTTTGATAATATTAAATGGCACTATTTCATCTTTTGATCGGAAGTGTATTTCGAGGCATAATCGCAAAATTTCAGTTTTTTTGCGATTACAGGCCCATCTGACACGAATCGAAGAATGGCCAAATAAAATCTACATATTTCAGGGTTTAGAATCCGAATTTTCAATAAAATATAGGGGTATACATTCAATACTTCAAAGTTGGCCCCCTTCCGTCTATAAGGGGGTTTTTAATTTTTACATCATCAATGTCCTCTATTGAACTTAATATCACAGCTTGTTTTGTTTGCATTGCTATTTAAAAAATATCAAGACCCTTAATTTTTAAAATTAGTGGACGGGTAGTCTGAAACACCCTATAGCGAGTTACGACTACTTATTTCAAGTTGACGTTGTACTTAAATTGATACTTAAAACTTCTAAAAATGATAAAACCTGTTTTGTTTGTTTTAAGAATATGTATAAGGTCAGAGAGGAATAAAAGCAGCGTTCAATATGAATATTACAAGGTTTTGTTAAATGAATATGTTAACTATTCCTGACATGAAGAAACGATTATTGCTTATATATGAGCTTACTATTAGAGGTGTGATCAAAAAATTCGGCGAATAATTTTATTACCAACAAGATAATAAGTTTACAATAAATTTGAAATAATCGCCTTTAAAGTACTCTCCTTGGTTAGCGATGCACTTGTCCCAACGTTGATTCCATGATCGGAAGCATTTCTGTAAGGCTTCTTTTGGAAGGGCATTCAGCTGCACCGTCGTGGCCATTTCAATGTCGGGAGTGGTGTCAAAACGTTTTCCTTTTAACACTGTTCGTATTTTTGGGAAGAGCCAAAAGTCGCATGGTGCTAAATCCGCAGAGTAAGGCGGATGTGGACAGACAGGAACCTTTCTTGCAACCAAAAACTCTCGGATCAGAAGCGAGGTGTGGCACGGCGCGTTGTCATGATGAAGGAGGAAGCCATTGGCCCATTTTCTGGTCTCTCTCTCAGTACATCGTTTTGCAAACGTTGCAGTACGCTCTTGTAATATTCGGAGTTTACAATTGTTCCCCATGGAACGAACTCTGATCGCACTCTGCCCTCACTATCAAAGAACACAATGAGCATGACTTTGACGTTCGACTTTCTTAGGGTGAGGAGAGCCACTCGTTTTACATTGGGAACTCTGCATTTTCGTCTCAGGATCATAACCATACACCCAACTTTCATTTTCAGTTATAATTTTGGCCATGAGGTTCGGATCTGCATCAAGACGATCCTTCAATTCCGTGCAAACTGACACACGATTTTATTTCTGTTCGTTAATCAAAAGTCTTGGAACAAATTTCGCACTCATTTGTCTCATTTGCAAATTATCGGCTAAAATGATTTGCACGGACCCGCACGAAATGTTCAGTTTGTTAGTAAGCTCTCGAATAGTCAATCGTCTATTTGAACGAATCGTGAAATTAACTTAATAAACTTTTTTTTTTTAATTTCTGATATAAGGATACTATGATTTTAGGTCATCGAAAAGAGAAAAAAATCTCTATCAAATGAGCCTAATGAAAGGGTACATTGCTATTTAAAAAAAATTAAAGTGTTATTCATTACTCATTTGTTTTCTGGAATAAAAACAATTGAATGCTATCTTATTATGGAAAATAAAATGTTAAACAACTTTTATATGACAAATTTTTTTATAAAGTCGATATTTACCGAGATATATACTATATTCCATACATAATGGGCACCCTGTATATATGCCACCATGGACTTTTTTGTAGATCTTTTTGAGACCTACAATTCGTGTGTTTGTTTTGTCAATCTTATTGATTATTTTTTTTACATTTTGCTCATTATATGACTCTCGAAAGACCTTTTGAACAATCTTTATATAACTAAACATTCTCCAAAAAACAAGCTATCAAATGATGAAAACGGCATTAAATTCTATTCAGTGATTCTCGAAATTTAACAGCTTTTACCGAGACAAGTTTATTGTAATTATTTGAGTGCGCATGCACCTACGAATGATGCTGGGTATGTGGATTGCCGGCGGTGGTGTTGCCAGCAACTCAACTTTTGTAAATCAATCTCTTTTCTTACTGCAGTGATAGCTAAAGCGACCAGAGATGGGTCCGTTGATTTTTCAACGGGAGTTATACTACTTTTCAAATAGTAGAGACAGCAATTGATCTCACCGCTGCTGGAGTAAAAGCACCAGAACGACGTTGAATGTTAGCAAATTTTACATTCCGCCTTAGAACAAATCTTAAAGATGTTCTATAAAAACAACCAATTTAATATATACCTCCGTAATTGTAATTTTTTAACTTTTTATTGAATCTCCGCAAACCATGCATGTAGTAATGTTTTCTTCATTAAAGTTTATGCCAGGTTTGCTCCACGATGTCGCTACTGTTTGAAATAGAGGGGCTATAAAAACAGTTAAATCTAAACATGAGCTACTTTTGGATCACTTTACATTATGCCTTATTTGATTGAATACCTGTTCTTTGTTCTAATTTTCCTAAGTATGATACGCATTCTGTTTAATCTTCAAATACATATTTACATAATTGCAAAATTTTGCAATTTTGTAACATTTTTGACACCCTGCATGACGAGGTAGTAATGCCTAATCTGCAGTATTCTTCTTCAATTGAAACTAATGTTATTACTCAACGATAACTATAACAAAACAATTATTTGGTACAGTAAACCTACCATTTTGTTACAACATCCATAATCGATACAATTACTGGCTATTTGGTGATGATACCTAGAAATGGATTGATTTGACTTACATCCGAAGTATCCGATTTCTAAAGAGAAAAGTTTTGTTATTCTGTTGAAAATATAGAATGCTCATCTAATTCTAAGCGTCATATGAGCAAAAATTAAATTAATTTTATGTAAAACCGGTTTTAAAATTACCTCGGTGAAGTAACACAATTCTAAATCTTACCACATTGGCGAAATACGGGATCTTTGAGTAGATAGCCTACAGTTGGGAATTTTTTTGTCAATTATTATGATTGAGTTTACTAGCGATTTGATATTCATTAATGATCATTCATTCAAAAACATATACGTTCCATGATAATCAATATTTTAGGCTTATTATGCGTCTTCTGGGATAATTAAAACTCAGAAACGTTAAGGATTCACTATTACCATGAATTATTCAAACTTGATACAAAAACACGGCTTCTCTACGTTTTTTTACACAAATCGTTTATTTCCGTTATCTAAACTTCAATAGGCACGATTAAGAAATAACGTTTATCGGTTTGTACTTTTTATTGGAACTGTGTGTTCGATAAACTTTCTTCTGTCTTTCATTTAGGCAGGCGTTAGGTATCTCTGCACTATGACTGAACTGATCTTAAGGCTCGTTCCTTAGTTTCAGGGCAGACCAGAACAAGGCACTTCAGTAGGAGACGCGTATTCAGTAGGGTGACGCGCTAATTGCGCGTATCTCAATTTTACTACAATGGTAGATTCTGCACCATATTGACTAAATGTCAAAAACTGTGTACTGTAATGTAATAAATTTTTTATTTAATGGCCTGCTGAAACTAAAATGCCACTCGATATTGTGTATGGGGATTCTTCTCCATCTTATGCTACTGTAAAACATTGGACATTCGACATAGAAAAAAATTGACTGGACATTCTGCATGAAGATGTCTGTTACTGTGGAATTGGTGATTCCTGAAACCATATATCTTATCGAGGAGAAGGTACTGAGTGACTGCTGACTAAAGTTTAGAGAAACCGCTGGAACATTAGGTCTTTCTAAAGCCATCGTTCATCCTGTTCTTAAAGATCATTTGCACATGAGTAAAGTCAGCGCAAGGTGTGTTGCAAAACTTAAGACAATCTTCTGGGATTCCGCAGAATATACTGATAGTTGACTTCAAGGAACCCAATGTCACGTTAAATGGCACATATTATGCTTCCCTTCTTCATCAGTTGCGTGAAGCTATCAAATCTAAAATACGCGGAAAACTGAATCGAGCTGTGTTGTTGTTACATGACCATGCATCCCGTTCAAACTGCAGCAATTCCAAAGGCTGTCGTTCGCAATTGTGGATTAACGAAAAACTTATCAATTTTCAGAAAGTAGTTAAATTTTAAAAAAAGTTACAGATTAGATCCCTATTATGTAATGCATACAATAGTTTGAAAACGATAATGTACGCGAACAGGCTAAACATACTAAGGAGATCATATAAAGAGTAATATTCAAAGGTTCTTAAGATTGGCTCATAAATTTTCAGTCTTCATTCAACAATTTATAAACATGCTTGTTTTGCTGCATTGTAAATGTGTTTTCCATAATCTGTTAAATCTAGAAATTCATTTAAGCTCGGATCTTCAATTTCCGAATTAATTAAATTTACGTATAATCGCTATATTGCTATTTAAACTTCTGAACTTTCCAAAACTATTCAAAAATGTTAAATAACTTTACTGGTTTGGGATATTTATAGATGCGAAAATTCATTTGCATAAATATGCTCCGCTAGTAATAGAGTGAGTTCTAGAAGCTAATCATTTTTCAACAGTGAAGGTCTTTATTTTATTAGATTTCCTAGAACATATTGCTTACAAATAATTCAGACAATACAGATTTATTAAAGTTGTTGAATGTTTTAACATAAAGAAATTCTATAAAGAAATTCTTATTGACGTGAAATCAATAATAAGAAAGTTTTTGTCTCTTTTGAAGTTTACCTAAGGGCACGCTTTATATTATATTGATCTCAAGAATTAGATAAGAAAAAGGTTTTTTAACTTGAATTTCATAGAAACTTTTCATTTTTGTATAAACCTCAGGTAAAGCTAAAAAAACTTTTCTGATAAAAGTAAAGAAATTGAAACCGTGAAAGCTTGGTTTCATTCATTTCAATTAATATCTATCGGATAAAGATTTTTAAATTTCCGATTGATCTGAGCCGCACAGTTGATTTGCAGCTTCTCGAGCTCTACTACCGAATAGAGAAGGTTACGTTCTAGTTGAATAGTTTTAACGATAAACAACAAACAACGTTGCTAACTTCACGCTGTTACATGAAATGAGTCGACTTAGTAACTATGGAATTTTATTGATAAAAGTAATTACCTAATGTTCAACCAATAATAATAATTTGAGATAATTGATATAATTTTTATTAATAACGAATTAAAAAAATCCTGAGAACATTCAAACATAATTCAACATTAATATACCTATAACGGTCGACAGTTAGAAGAGCCCGCATTTTACCCATATATTGCCATTAAAACGTAACATTTTATTTTAATTACATAAATCTAATTCATTATTAATAGCTTTGACAACTCTTCACGTTAATAAAGGATAATTTATTATATACTATTATACATTCAACACCCAGGCGATCAGTTTGTATCAACGATTTAAAAAAGATTTATTAATTTCTAGTTCGAATACGAAAACATAACGTATTATTGTATGTTATGAGGACCTACAACGGGTCTATTAACGAGATAAATAATAATGATAATTAATTTGTAACGCCTAATAAATATGAGCGTTTTTAAAGGATAAACTAGTGAATAAAACTATAACCGATAAAGCTATCGAAACAATTCTTAGATAGATTAACACTTTTGCCTGTCTGAACAAGATATTAAGCTGTCATTAACACAGATGTTTATCACGCAGGTAGGCGGATATCATAATATTATATCAACCATTTTACCTCAATACAACAAAGGATGCATACAGATAACATCTGGACATCACGGTCGCGGGGAAAAGGGACTGAAAGCGATCTATTTTTATGTAAGTTATTTCTAAGAATGCAATTCATTTATCCAAATCACACTTTAAGGGTCGTTAATACTCTCGTCTCTATAATACTAGATCTTAAAAATCTAATTTATGCCGGTATTGGTTATTTGCATCTTCCTATTATTACAGAGCTTGAAAATAGCTTCTTCTTAAAAATGGATTACTAATTAATACCGCATTTATATTTACGTAGAAACCGCACGTAATATCCATTAAATCTTAAAATTGAATAAGAAATCATAAATTATCCATAATGCAATATAAATATCTAACAGATGCATACGAAATATGAAATTAATATTTATCGAAGGATACAATAAAAAGTATAGTGCTATTTATTATATCTGAGTTCGGATACAAAATCCCAAATACGTTGCTCCATTCCAACGTTGTAACAGCTTAAGGTAATTATAAAGTTCGATTTTACAACTTTTTTCAACCGGAATTATTAGTATAGTATTATGTTTTTCTATTTCATAAAGCTCTAATGAAGCTAATATAAAACATTTCGAATTTTGATTCTTGAGTCTCTATAATATACTTTATAATAAGTTGTACATGTAAACTTAACTAGCTTCTAAATTATCATAGTTAAAAATACAAGAACGGGTTCTAGGGAAAAGAAATTCTAATCAATAGTTAGAAATCATATAATTTCCCCAATCTAAGGTATCTCCGTTCCCGCCAGCAATAATGCATCGGTTCAGAACTCCGAATTGATTATTCTCATTAAAGTTGACCGTATCATACTTATCCAAATATTTTTTCATATCTTCATAAAAAGCATCTGTTTGTGTCAGCAGAATTAACGAATCGGTATCTGTGTACAGCAGCTGGACCTTGTTCCCATATTTTTTTTAATGGTGTTATAATAAAAGTCATACATTATATGCTTAGCTAGATCTAGCACACAGAAACCAATATATATCGGCTTATCGTAGTGAACTTGTAGTTTCTCCATATGAATGGCTACCAGATCCTCTGTAAAGATAGCACACTCTTTAAATTGCGGTGTTGAAATCATACTCTCGACATTTGATTATTTATCAATGAAAACAATAAAAAGTATATCATTTATTATTATTATTACAGGTCTTGAAAAGAGCTTCTTCTTCTTAAAAATGTGTTACTAATCAATATCCCTATTATATGTAGGTAGAAACCGCACGTAACATCCATTAAATTTTAACAATAGATAGTTGCAGTTTTAATAAAACAAAAAAGAATTATATATAATTTTATCAGCTTTATTAAATCGAGGCGTTGAAAGGTTCAAAAATATTTATTTACGTAACATTAGATCGATATAAACATTTGAAGGTATATACGTGTATTTTAAAATATACTAATAACAGATTCTAAACTATTAATATTTACAGCAGTAAAATCTCAAATGCAGGAATTTCTCCAAGAAAAGCAAGTAGAGATCTTAATATTTACAACAGTAAAACTCAGATTATGGAAATGTCTACAAGAAAAGCAAAAAATAGAAGATATTTTACACTTTTCAGACCAGTTAACGTATTTTTTATTCTAATAATAATATACATCCCCTGCGACCTAAAATGATATTACCTATATTGTAATCAACAATAATTGGAGATTTAATTCTATAGAGCGAGATAATTGAACATTTCTTAACATTAAGGAGCAATTTATTCATATCAAGCCTTGATACGGCGTTCTGCAGACAGCTTAACCGCCGAGTTTATAAAAGCGCATCCCAGAATTCCTTGTAAACGACCCAAAAAGATCAATTCGTTCAATAATTCCTGCCCTACCTGTGTGTTTTAAATGTCTACGTTCTAGATAATTATCATTTGTTTTGTATAACAATTAAATTTATCAAGTGTTCATATAAAAAAAAAGGTCAGGCAGGCAGGCAGGCAGGTAATAATTACTAGCTTAGAGGGCATATATTTTAAAGATCGGATACAGTCACATATATGCCTGTATATTACCTCTACATTTTACTTAATCTACATACTTTAACAATACATGCAGTCAGGTTTAGCGTAAATAACAATTAGGGATATCAAGGCCATACTAACTGAACGTTAACATATGTTCTAAAGGTCAACCTTAATTAATTAACCCCCCGGGACTATACATCCTTAGGCTAAAAACAGTCTTGAGGCAAAAAATGGCAGAATCCGCCCTGTTAGATGGTCAGACAAGAAAGCAGAGTTATGTTATTAGCTAACAAACATCTTTGAAGAACGCTCTGATTCCACCATCTGTTATCCCGATGACGTTATAGGGTGACATTATGAAGTTCTCTATGCAAAACGCCACTATACAAAATTAGAGATGAAAAATAATCCTATATGGTGAAAGCGCAAATATTCATGGAAATATGGGGTACATAATCCTAATCAGCATGAATTATAATTTTGGTCAGACAAGAAAGCAGAGTTATGTTATTAGCTAACAAACATCTTTGAAGAACGCTCTGATTCCACCATCTGTTATCCCGATGACGTTATAGGGTGACATTATGAAGTACTCTATGCAAAACGCCACTATACAAAATTAGAAATGAAAAATAATCCTATATGGTGAAAGCGCAAATATTCATGGAAATATGGGGTACATGATCCTAATCAGCATGAATTATAATTTTGGTCAGACAAGAAAGCAGAGTTATGTTATTAGCTAACAAACATCTTTGAAGAACGCTCTGATTCCACCATCTGTTATCCCGATGACGTTATAGGGTGACATTATGAAGTACTCTATGCAAAACGCCTCTATACAAAATTAGAGATGAAAAATAATCCTATATGGTGAAAGCGCAAATATTCATGGAAATATGGGGTACATGATCCTAATCAGCATGAATTATAATTTATATTATACAAACGGAGAGATAGGAGTAGGTACAATCGGATTATGTTATGCTCCCTCGTAGTCTTAACAGAGTAATTATACTATGCAGGGGTAAGCACTATCTTTTTCCTTGAGGTTATGTTTTAGTTCAAGTTTAAGCTTAAATAACTTTACTATTGATGGCATAGACCCTTTATTTTCATATAGTAGCGACAACGATTGATCTCGCCGCTAGCTCAAAAGCACCAGAACGATGTTGGCAACATTGACGATGACTATCTCTGTAGCCGGCATAGAAGCTTCTGCAGGTCTCGGAAAACTCCTGCTGCTGCTGCCTCTGGTAATGCTATGAAATAAAAACATATCAAGATCATGCAGGAACTCAAAAGGATCATCTACCAGAACGTTTACTGTGAGAGGTAAAGAAATAAGAAACATATATAGAATGTATATCGTTTATTTTATCATCAGTGTTAAAATATCATATTACATATAATTAGCAGTACAACAAGATTATCTTACGTAGTGCAAATTAAATATTTACTTATTCTATTATTTTTCTCGTTTTAAGCTCTGTGATGACAGAAATTATTTCGTTTTCGTTTTCAGGACTGCTGATATGAGCTTTCTTTACAGCATACAACAATTGGAGTCGATCCACTAGTTGATCAGGCGTACTCTGACGTATCCAATCCGGTTTCATCATCTTGTTTAACTTTTTGGGAAGACTAATCCCAAAGTCTGTTATTCTGTATCAATTTGGTCTGATTACATTTTCGTATTTCCAATGTTTAACGCTTATTAGTCGACCGTTGCGCCTATAGTCTTTCTTATGAGCATTAGTAAGTGAGATTATTTTCATATAGTTGTCGATATTTTCCTCTGTTGGACTAGGAGAATTTATTCGTTTAAGCGTTAGTAAATTAAACAGGCCGGATGTTCCATTGAAAAGTTTGTTTTTAATTAAAATATCTTTTCTCTGAAACTGTACTCGCGAACAACCAAATCGCCACTCATCGATGTCGTTATATAGAGCGTACCTAGTTTTGTCTACGTTTTTGTTTTCTCCGCTAGCTAATAATGCTCTATAATAGTTAGAGAATTCGTGATAATCTTTTAAGCTAGAATCGCATTCTTCTTCTTCTTCATTATCAGCAGATGTAGCGGGAGATGATTGTTCAAGCTCTGGTGAGAGATTGATAGCAACGGTCTCCGATCGCGGTATAACGCAATTATCATGAGGTTCTGCTTTATCACAGTGAAAGTAGGCTAATTTCTTACGTATAGCATTACGAGCGTTTATTATTCCATCATCATTATCATCGTCGTCGTATCTTATAGCACAGGATTCATTGGTATGCATACGTTTCAGATTCATGTCTTTAAATATTTCATTATTTCTAGGTGATGACTTATTATCAACAACTATGGTATTATGAACTGTGTTCAAATGACTTCTATAGTTATCGAGGCATGTAAAATACTTTAAACAAATAGAACACTGAACTTTATACCCCTGGTGTATCTTCAAATGGCGAGCAAACCCTGAGCGTAAAACACTCATACAACATACGTCACACTTGCGTAGCTGGTTCATATCGACTAATAATTGATCATGAACTCCTATTTATATAACATGTTCTTCAGGTCACTCTTAATTAACCCTAGCACTACGTCTATCATCACCCTGTCGATCTTTCTTCATCATCACTAATTAACCCTATAATCTACTAACTTTATCAATAGATCTCTTCGGTAGAGCTATGGAGAGCATGACGTCGTCATAGATTTTTGTTGCAAATATTAAGATCTCTAGTTGCTTTTCTTGGAGAAATTCCTGCATTTGAGATTTTACTGCTGTAAATATTAATAGTTTAGAATCTGTTATTAGTATATTTTAAAATACACGTATATACCTTCAAATGTTTATATCGATCTAATGTTACGTAAATAAATATTTTTGAACCTTTCAACGCCTCGATTTAATAAAGCTGATAAAATTATATATAATTCTTTTTTGTTTTATTAAAACTGCAACTATCTATTGTTAAAATTTAATGGATGTTACGTGCGGTTTCTACCTACATATAATAGGGATATTGATTAGTAACACATTTTTAAGAAGAAGAAGCTCTTTTCAAGACCTGTAATAATAATAATAAATGATATACTTTTTATTGTTTTCATTGATAAATAATCAAATGTCGAGAGTATGATTTCAACACCGCAATTTAAAGAGTGTGCTATCTTTACAGAGGATCTGGTAGCCATTCATATGGAGAAACTACAAGTTCACTACGATAAGCCGATATATATTGGTTTCTGTGTGCTAGATCTAGCTAAGCATATAATGTATGACTTTTATTATAACACCATTAAAAAAAATATGGGAACAAGGTCCAGCTGCTGTACACAGATACCGATTCGTTAATTCTGCTGACACAAACAGATGCTTTTTATGAAGATATGAAAAAATATTTGGATAAGTATGATACGGTCAACTTTAATGAGAATAATCAATTCGGAGTTCTGAACCGATGCATTATTGCTGGCGGGAACGGAGATACCTTAGATTGGGGAAATTATATGATTTCTAACTATTGATTAGAATTTCTTTTCCCTAGAACCCGTTCTTGTATTTTTAACTATGATAATTTAGAAGCTAGTTAAGTTTACATGTACAACTTATTATAAAGTATATTATAGAGACTCAAGAATCAAAATTCGAAATGTTTTATATTAGCTTCATTAGAGCTTTATGAAATAGAAAAACATAATACTATACTAATAATTCCGGTTGAAAAAAGTTGTAAAATCGAACTTTATAATTACCTTAAGCTGTTACAACGTTGGAATGGAGCAACGTATTTGGGATTTTGTATCCGAACTCAGATATAATAAATAGCACTATACTTTTTATTGTATCCTTCGATAAATATTAATTTCATATTTCGTATGCATCTGTTAGATATTTATATTGCATTATGGATAATTTATGATTTCTTATTCAATTTTAAGATTTAATGGATATTACGTGCGGTTTCTACGTAAATATAAATGCGGTATTAATTAGTAATCCATTTTTAAGAAGAAGCTATTTTCAAGCTCTGTAATAATAGGAAGATGCAAATAACCAATACCGGCATAAATTAGATTTTTAAGATCTAGTATTAAAGAGACGAGAGTATTAATGACCCTTAAAGTGTGATTTGGATAAATGAATTGCTTTCTTAGAAATAACTTACATAAAAATAGATCGCTTTCAGTCCCTTTTCCCCGCGACCGTGATGTCCAGATGTTATCTGTATGCATCCTTTGTTGTATTGAGGTAAAATGGTTGATATAATATTATGATATCCGCCTACCTGCGTGATAAACATCTGTGTTAATGACAGCTTAATATCTTGTTCAGACAGGCAAAAGTGTTAATCTATCTAAGAATTGTTTCGATAGCTTTATCGGTTATAGTTTTATTCACTAGTTTATCCTTTAAAAACGCTCATATTTATTAGGCGTTACAAATTAATTATCATTATTATTTATCTCGTTAATAGACCCGTTGTAGGTCCTCATAACATACAATAATACGTTATGTTTTCGTATTCGAACTAGAAATTAATAAATCTTTTTTAAATCGTTGATACAAACTGATCGCCTGGGTGTTGAATGTATAATAGTATATAATAAATTATCCTTTATTAACGTGAAGAGTTGTCAAAGCTATTAATAATGAATTAGATTTATGTAATTAAAATAAAATGTTACGTTTTAATGGCAATATATGGGTAAAATGCGGGCTCTTCTAACTGTCGACCGTTATAGGTATATTAATGTTGAATTATGTTTGAATGTTCTCAGGATTTTTTTAATTCGTTATTAATAAAAATTATATCAATTATCTCAAATTATTATTATTGGTTGAACATTAGGTAATTACTTTTATCAATAAAATTCCATAGTTACTAAGTCGACTCATTTCATCTAACAGCGTGAAGTTAGCAACGTTGCCGCGCGTTTGGTTGGATCGCGAGCGCGGTCGCGATCGCGAGTCTCGCTAGACCACGGATGACCTTGAAATGCAAAACGGACCTCCATAAGAAATAACATGGGATTTTGCGCTCGAACTCTCCTAGCCTATCTACTAGCGAACACATCTACAAATTTCTGCAATTTATTACAAGTACTACAATAGCTTTTGCCACCAATCTCCTATGGCAACGCTGAAGTTATTCCTTTTCTTTATAATAAATGCAGCCTATATAGGGACCAAATTAAAAAATGAATGACATGGTCGTAGATATGGCTGCCCCCCCACCCCGGGGTTCGTGCGCAATAACCACCCTCCAGAACATGCAGCCTAAAAAGGTGGAAAATACATGCACATACGAGAATTTTTTTTTTCAAAAACAACCCTTTTGTTGTTTTGCTACTCAACTTGCTAATTTCTCTAGAAGGAATCTAGACTTACTAATTTAGTTTTACTTAATAACTTTTTTCTGTAAGGATGTTACTTTTTTCTTAGTTTAGAAATTGATATTCTGTTTGATGTTTTATGCTCTTTTAAGAAAATACTTTACTTTAATTCTTTGTCATTTTAGGGATTATGATTTTTTAAGTGACTTTGTTTAAGTTAGTTTATTTTTAAAATATCTTTATTTAAAAATGTATACCTTGAGGGTCAAAAGTCTCCCCCTGCAAACTCCCGAATCATTTGAAATATCCCTGCGAGTTTTGGAACGATTATAAAAGAGATAAATAACTGATTTTTAAATAGAAAAAGTCAACTTGGTTATTCAACATGGAGACTGAGCGCCATCTTAAACTTTTTTAAATACAAAGAGGGATCTAGTAAGACCTTACTATAAAGGTCTTGTAATGTTTAATGGAGTATTACAAAAATTTGAAAATCCTGTATTACATATTTCAAAACACAGTGTCGGTTTTTTAGATTTTAGTTTCTTCAATCGAGTAATTTTCAACAGTTATTGTGTTTATTGTAAAATAAAAAACTCCGGCATGTCATTTTACATTAGTTAGTAGCATACATGTCAGTGGTTTTTGACATAAATTGACGGCTCAGATTTTGCAAAATGACGGTTGAACGCTGTTTGATTGGAGAGATAGTGGAGAATTTAATAAGCCGCCGTCTTTGCTCGAGACATGGCAACTTCTTCAAACTTTTATGGCACGTTATTAAGCAGCATAGTGTCTTTAAAATAAGATGTCACTCGTTTCCATCATGTTTATGAAGATAGTCCAAGATGACACTCAGCCACTGTTATGAATAGCGTTGCTTTCTATTTAAAAATTAGTATTTTATCTCTTATACGGTGCCTCCAAACTTTGCCGTAACATCCCAAATAGTTCGGAAGATAGCAGGGCGGAACTTGATCTGCAGTCTATATATTATATTTTATTTTTCAAATTCCCCCTCCCCACAGGAAAAAATAGATATTTACATGAATTGGTTTGTGAACTTACTTGTGAATAACAAGATATTCTATTCATTATCAAATAAACATGAACTTTGATTGGGTGCTTAAAAACTAAAAATAAAAACCTTGTTATTTAGAGGTGTTGCATAAACACCTAACACCTTAGATACTTCGCTATCTAACGGTTTTGTTAATTTGAGCAAAATTAAAATTTATTAAAAAATAATACGTTAATTATATTTTTACTAAATCCTTAAATTATAATTACCATTTTTAATAATCAATAAAGGTAAACCCAATAAATACTTAGATTGTGATGAATTGCAGGTCAGCAAGTCAGAGGCGAAGAAATATATGTTATGTGAAGATTTTTATTTAATCGATTTTAAAAATCAATAGTTTTTAAGGCATCTATTATTATCTTACATGCAACAAAATATGATATAAATTAATATTAAATAATTTTAACTGTTTCAGTTTATATGTGTACTGGAATTAAGTCAGTGTAACATGTACAATTAGTTTGCATGCGATTATAAAGTTCTAAATCTAATAGTATATAAATCTATATAGTTGAAGTATAGTTAATTAAGGTTATTAGTCCTTTGGCATTAGTTAGGATTTTACAAAATTTTCTGTTTGAAGATGTGTTCTCTACTCATTAATATAAGCAGCAGCTAATTAAAGAGAAAATAACACTGCATATACGGTTACTATGCAACACTTTTAAAAATACGGGAAATTTTAGTATACAAATATAGTTCATATGATGTAGAGGTAAAAACATCGGTTTTCAACAAAATAACAGAAAACAAAGTATTTTTACTACAAATAATATTTCCAACGCATGGCAAAATTTGCCATCCGTTATTATGAATAAAACAATGGTAATAACCTTACCTATTTACTCTTTTCATTAAATTATGATATTTTTCATTTATTACGGAAAAAATAATAAATAAAAGAAAATAAGGTAATTTTACAAAAAATACACTCTTTCTGACACGTTCCGGATTTTGAAACTTGTCATTACAACAAAACTATAAAATTTAGACTTTTTTTGTAACAAAAAGTATATTTTTTATATTATAAGTGACACTAATATATTGTTGACAAAATAAAAATGTAACAAATTCAAAAACCAAGAATATTGTTGAAACTGCAGAAAACCTTTACCAGATCTGCCGGCGCCGGGAGTCGATCGCGGGTCGATATTATGGTACTTTTAACTTTTAAAACATAATAAACGAAAAATTCTAAACTAAACAATTAAAATAAAGCAAAAAGGTCTGAATTATTGTTATCTGGGATAATACTAACATTTAATCTGACTCTAATTAAGAATTATTTTCTATTAAATACGATAATATCTATCAACGTTAAATGTTCATCTCGATGTTTCTCAAGAATTTTTGTTATGCAACTTTATGACTTATTTGCATAATCATAAAGGGAAGAAAAATCACTATCGGATTCCACTACTAAAAATCTATATTGTCATTTAAGTTTTTGTGATCACGTCATAACTAACAAACATTTACAATGTTCAGTAGGGTGGGCCGAAAAAAGTTTTTTTTTTTTCGATTCGCTATACCGCGGAAAACTTGCCCCTAGTACAGACAAGTAAATTAAAAAAAAAAACAAAAATCGGTTGATCTCTTCCGGTCGCGCATCGCCCTCGAAAATAACAAAAATGATAAATTTGAACAATTTTTTACATTTTACATCTTACAAACTATAGCTTTATGACAATAGTGTTTTACTCATTGTTTTCGGTACTTATTGCTATTTTAAACTCCGATCTATGCGAAAAACAGACAGTTACATTCAATCACAGGGTCTACTACTGGTTTAATATCAAGAAAAGCTAGTACTTTACTGATGACTCTAAACATGTGCTTGAAGAAAAATCAGGTTCTTACCTGAAAATTTACTTCAATTAGTAGACCCTGTGATTGAATGTAACTCATTTTTTGCTCACCCCTAAAATTTGCTTTTGAGTATGATTGTAGATGAAAGAAAGCATATCAAACAATTAGGGCTTAGAAGAATGATTCAGGCGAGAAACAAAGTTCCTAAAGGAAAGTCAATTAGGAGCTTTGTGACACCAAAACTAAATTTTGCTGCTACCGACTACAGCGAAATGATAGACTGGAGTACATGTAATCTTTCACCGCCACCTTTGCTACGAAGATTAAGTGATGAGGAGATTTCATGTATAATAAACACAGGAACAGAATTTGAATGGAATTTTGTCAAGTTTCCATGTCATACACAAGCAGAGGAGCTGTGTGTAAAGCTGGTGACTGAAGCGTCACAAAAAGTCGTTGGTGCCAAGTCCAGGGATGGGTTCATCAGATCGACGCTTTTTTCACGATCCCTCATGTCTAGTTTTTCACATAAATCGGAGTTTAAAATAGCAATAAGTACCAAAAACAATGAGTAAAACGCTATTGTCATAAAGCTATAGTTTGTAAGATGTATCAATCAGTATTTTATGTAAAAATTTAAAATTTGCCATTTTAATGCTAAAAACATGTTTTTCAGACGCAATGAGCGACCAATAAATGTTGAAATATCTATTATTATTTAATTTTTTTACCTTCCCTGTGCTATTATTTACTTACTTAAACTTTTATCATTTATCATTTTTTGTTATTTTCGAGGGCGATGCGCCACCGGAAGAGATCAACCGATTTTTGTTTTTTTTTTTAATTTACTTGTCTGTCCTAGGGGCAAGTTTTCCTCGGTATAGCGGATCGAAAATAAAGTAAAACCTTTTTTCGGCCCACCCTAATGTTCAGCTCGATTTTTCTCAGAAATTTTTGTTATGCAACCTTATGATTTATTTGCATGATCGTAAAGGGAAGAAAAATCACTATGGGATTCCACTATTAAAAACCTATATTGTCATTTAAACTTTTTTGTGTTGACGTCATAGTTAGAAACAAATGAAAGTCGGAAGGTGTATCGCACATATTAATGTGTATTTTTAAGAAACAAAATCGACGTGTTTCAGCGTTTTTAAAAAACCGGTTGAGTTCGCTTTTTTTAATATTCCATACTTTAATACCACACTGTATATGGATACTAGTGGGGTGTGTCTGATAACCAAAACAAAACTAATAAAATAAGTTTAATAAAGAAATGCTTAAAAACAGAAAATTAAATATGAATTAAAAAATCATACGTACATATTATTTAAAAATTGATATTAAGACTAATAATGATTTTATTGATTATGTTGATGATATTTTTGATGTTTGTGATCCAGGTAGTGGTTATAAAGGTGATTATATAATAAAAAAAAATGTAAAAAAAGAAATGTAAGAAGCAAATATATATTTAGAAATATTTATAAAAAACAAAAAATATTGGTATTCTAAGTTTGTTAAAAAATGCATATAACAGAAGGAGAAGAATATCAATTTGTAGTATTTGTAACTCAGAAAAAAAGGATCTACCTAAATCACCTATAAGTACGGGACTATTAATCGAAAGAGTTAAACTATCGGATACTGTGGTTGTGCGAAGTAAAGCTGAGGAAGGCTTTTCTTCTTGTTCTGTTTTAGAAATTCATTATTTAAATGAAGATGGTGAATGCATAAATATGCTAGAAATCGCATGTATAGATCATGACTTGGAACATCGCCGTACTATTAACCTTTTGCCGGATAAATGTGATTTCGTCCTCTTCAAATGCTTCTGTGATACCCCATGGTGTGAATGGATTGGAGAACCTGAAAGACATATTTGGCATAACAAACCTCACAAACTGAACTGGGTAACGTTCACACCAACGAAGTGGTTGACTGAGCAGGAATTTAACAAGGAAAGAGAACTGAATTTTCGTTCTAGAGACCTTAATCCTAGTAATTGTTATGTATTTAATTGTTTATGTGGTTAAATAAATGTTTATTTTTTATTGCCAATAAATGTTTATACAAATTCTTTCATTTTTATTTATAATAATAAGAAGTGATGAAGGTGATTGAAGTAGAAAGTTGTGGAAGGTGGTTCTAGAAAATCTGAAATAGAAAGGAGAAAGTGGTGGGAGGAGGTTCTGACCTAGAAAGGAGAAAGTGGTGGGTGGAGGTTTTGACCTAGAAAGGAGAAAGTGGTGGGAGGGGGTTCTGACCTAGAAAGGAAAAATTGGTGGGAGGAGGTTCCAGAAAATCTTACCTAGAAAGGAGAAAGTGGTGGGAGGAGGTTCCAGAAAATCTGACCTACATAGCAGAAAACAGAAAGTGGAGGGGGGAGGCCTCAGAAACCCCATATTATACCTACTCCTATAGATATCGAAATAGAAGAATTATTTGAATATATTTGAACAATGTTAGAAATGATGAATGCTAGAAGACATTCGGAATATAGACATAATATCCAAAAAGGACTTGATTATTGCAGTGCAAGTGCAGCAGATTATTATGAAGTTTATAGGGCAACAAGGAAAAACTGAAGACTAATAAGAAGAATAATTATAATGACATAGAAGAGTGAATGATGCCACTGATGAATATAAAGGTGTTTTGATATAAATTATATATAAGTTGTTTGAATTTGTTTAGTTGAAAGCAGTTAAAGCAAAGGCAGTGTGATGGTGCTTTCTCTTTAGAATAACAACTGAAAACTGAACTACATAAAACCTATGTAACTATCACGCAACATTCTCCCTCCTGTAGTTGCCTTCAATTACTTTATTATGTATTTAGTTTGTTGGACTGTCTCTTGTTTGTCTACTTGTCTTCTGACTCCTAAGACGCATAATTTTGTCAATGGCCGTCGATAGGTGCCTTTAAACGTTTTCACGTACCACACGTACTTATTCATCTGCTTTGCTAGGCAATATATCACACATTATACAGTGTACCCACGTGTTTCTTGGGATATCTGGGTCAACGACCATAACAACATCGCCTAATTTAATGGGTTTTTGGTTTTTACGCCACTTTTGTCTTTTGATTAAGTTGGGTAGGTATACCTATAACCACCCTTTCGAAAACAGTTCTGCTAATCGTTAATCAGCTTTCCATTTATTTAAAAGGTGTAGATCTCGATTGGTTGTTTTTATATCGGAAAATTTCAAATACTTCGTCGTAAAACAATCTTATCTTAATAACAAAAAGGTTTTTAGATAAATCACTTGATTATAGTAAAGCATTTTCTTTGTAAACTGCTAACAATTACGAACGTGTTTTGTCAAAATATGAGTTACGCCTTTTCGTTTTGAAGGGGACATGTGGGGGGATAAAGGGGAACAAAATACCCATTTGGTATTTCGCAATGTCAAAATGGTCAAAATCCTACAGTTTATTGTAAATTTCTGTTTCTGCTCCTTTTAGGTTACTACCGTTATCTGAGTACAATACACGAGGAAATCTTCTTCTGCATCCAAATTGTCGATACACGTAAAGAAAACTGTTGGCTGTTAAGTGTTGTGCAACTTCGATGTGTATAACTGGCGTAGTAATACAGGAAAATAAAACTCCATATCGTTTTTCTTTAGATCTTTTTATTGGTTGTATATAATCTAATCCAATTTTCTCAAATACTCTGATTGTTGGTTCTATTCTGCAAGATAGTAATTGTTACATAATCGGTGGTTTATTGATACAGCCCTATTGTTTTTACAATTCTGACAGATTTTCCAGATGAATTTTACAGCTTGTCTCAAACCAAAACTCCCGTTATTTATAACAGAGTCTTTGTCATGATGGTGACCTTTTCCATTTTCAAAATTTATTTTAAGTTTGATGTATGGATCTTTTGCATTTAAAATAATAAGCCTTTTCATGGCTTCATTGAGTAGTAAGAAATTCTCCAATCTTCCACCCAGTCGAAGTAGTCCTTTTATAAAGCAACATAATTTATAAAGTTTATTAAGTTTAGAGAATTCTTTGCCAGATTTTATTAAGTTAATCTCTTCTTTGGAGCATTATAACTACATGAAAAACTGAACTATATAAATCCTATGTAACTAACTATGACGCAACAGTCAGGATATGAATTTGCAATAGCATTTGACAAAATATTTAGTCAAATGATAAAAGGTGGGTTTAGGAGTAATACACCTAAATACCGATACAACCAACAATTTTTCTGCCCATTTTTAGTAAAAATACCTCGCTTTCTTTGACTTTCTTGAAAACCTAGGTTTCTATCTCTATAGGAACTATACTTTTAACTAAATAAACACCTAGATGTTTTTAAAAAGAGTTTTATAGCAGCCATATATGTAATGAAAAACTCTTTTAATACACCTCTTTACATACATATTACACCATTTGGAGGTTTTTAAAATCAAGCTCGTAACTAATATGGAAAATTTTTTAAAAAGGGCATTAAAATTACATTTATCCATAAAATAAACGAAATGTTTCTTAAGACAGTATAATTCTTTAACTGTAGAAATGTGATAAAGTTCCGTTAGTACCAAAACGAACCTTAAATAAACAAATCAATGGTGAATGTGTTTAATTTCGGAAATGCCTGGAATACTGTTACAAAGAGAAACAACAGAATAATATCCAAACAATTGTTCGGGAATGTTCCTTAAAAGCTAAAGTCCTTTCATATACTGACTGTAACCATCGAATGAAACTTCACGCACAACAAACTAGAAGAAACATTATCACATGTCTTTAGAATGTGTTCGAGAGTTTGTGCTGCAGTAAAATGACTGTTAATTGTCCTCGTAACACGAAAATTTGCAGCCTTTGCTGGCCTTTTAAACGGGTTGAGCTCCCTCCCTCTAGCTGCTTCATCAGAATAATTGATTAGCGGCGTTAGCAGAATCGGGGGGGTGCTAGAGTTAATAACGTAGGCGACTGTTTGTCTACACTGCTAATATCTTAATCTAAATGTTTATTTTGTAGTTGGCACTAAAAAGTTTCATCCTACTACCCTCGATATTAAATTCTATAGGTTAGTGCGCCAGTTTTATTTACGACACTGACAGATTTTTCATAATATCAGGACTAGGTCAAAGTTTTATGTTCTATTCTTTTCGGTTATTTTAGTGATAGGGGAAATTATTTTTCCCTTATTTCTAGCATTTCCTTAAGTTTATGAACAGAAGTGGTATAAAGTAGATGATCAATCAATTTTATTGTAATATTTATGCGTGAATTTTATTTTAAGACTGTGTCTGCTTTGTATGTTGAAATTGCTTATTCTGAAGAGTGAGTATAAATTTAACATTTTACGTTTAATGTTTTCCACTTTGTTGTTTCATCGGATAAATTATAATAAACAAGTAGAAAATTCTTACACTTGCATTCAATGCATGTAATGAAGTGAAGAAGAGAAGGAAATCAGTTTACCGTCCACAATTAAAATACGATTCTTCAGGATAACAAGAGCGTACATGGACAAATAAAAATTCAATATATTTTTTATATTTTATTTTTCTAAAATAATTCAGAATAGTTATTTGTATCAATAATATAGAATCTGTACAGAAACTGTAAAACTGTGCACGGTGATCAGGAAGGGAGAAGAAGTTCGATGAAAATGTCCGGGAAAACGGCTAATGCAGAAAGTTTCCGTATCATCTGGACATTAAAAATTCGCAAAGTTCAAAATCCTATCAGATCCTTCTTCCGAATTATCAACAATTTGATATATGTAAAAACGAATTCCCCAGAGCTTCGACTGCCCATCGGTCGCTCGAAGTTCTCAGCTCACCTATTCCATATTGTGGGCCCAAGTCACGTTCGTTCAATATTATTAGGTTCTCCCGAGTCGTATCTTGAAGATAATTTGGGGCAAACGCCATTATTTAATTTGTTAAAAACAATTTACAAATGAAAATTTGACTTCCAGGGTGCAAAAGTTCGAGAATTTTAAAAACTAATTCTTATATAGGATTGAGTGTCAGATAGTATTATCTAAACCAGAAATTAAATTATTTGTTAAATAAACAATTCAGAAATTGTTTAAACAAAATATTCCAATCTCAAAATTTTCACTTGAATATTATCAGGCTACAAAGATAAATGGTTCTGCGGGTTCCGAAGCTCAATTCGAATATCTGTTTTGAAGATTTCCGATAGGTGGCGCATGATGGAAAAAAGTCCTCTCGCAAGCGAAAAACGACGTGAAGTATATATATAGGAAACACAGATAATCGGTGATGATCATATCATTTTGTCCTTCAAAATGAATCCCACTAGTATCTGCACCCATGAAGATAATAGAAAAAAAATATGTGCCCCATGTGGTAGAAAAATTGTATTTACCCATGAATCTTCTTTTGTCATCAATGACAACCTAGAAAAACTGATAAAACAGTTTCTTATCGACTCACTTTAATCAGAATGACGAGAAATATCCTTTGTCAATCTGTGGATCTTGTAGATTAACACTACGAGAATATGACAAGGAGATTTATAAAAGACAATTGCCATGTATGCCTAATTACGCTGATATAATTTTACAACCCATTACACGCTCTTCCGAAACCTGTAACTGTTACATTTGTTCGACAGCTAGATTCCGAGGACATGTCAAAACTCAAAAAGGAAGAGGCCATTTCAGAAACATTGTTAATAAGGTCGATGTATCCAAAAGTTATAAATCTCCTGAGAAAGAACCGTCCTCATTCGAAGGGATAAAACCAAAAAAATCCTCAGATCATTTGCACCTATGCGGGAAATGTTTGCAGCGGATTGGCCGGGGTATACGACATGAATGTAAGAATTCTCGAGATAATTTGATGAAAATTATTGAAAAGCTCCCGGAGAAAACCCAAGAGCAGGTTGCTACTGATCTTATAAAGACAAAATGTACCTCTGAAGAAGAAAGTGTGCGAAAAGGGTCAAACGTTAATTTGACTATGTCTACGGGTGGACGGAAATTTAGATTAGCTGTTAATTCCTGCGACGATCAAAAAGTTGCTTTTGAAGAAACCCGGTTGGATGATTTACGGGTAACACTTGGTTGTTCAAGTAACCAGATGAGAACAATAACAAACTTTCTGAGAACCAGTACAGGGAGATTTTCTGTCCCGAAGAATTATTTGAAACATACCTCAGAGCAATCGAAGGTGTTGGGGGACGTTTACAAAGTAGACTCGTTTGAATTTGAATGTGAAGGTAAGGCGAATATGTCTAAAGAACTTCGACCTGTTGTATTCTCAAATGCTGGAGCACTTTTCGAAGCAGTTATAGAGGACAGAAAACTGGAAGGGAATTTTCTAATCAAACTTATGGCAGATGGAGGACAAGGTTTTTTTAAAATCAGTTTGACCATCCTCCCTGAAAATTGTTCTCTTGACAATTATGAGGACAACGGTCCCACTTCAGAAGAAGGGCCATCTTGATCAGGCAGCGCAAATGGACCAAGAGAAAAAGCTCTTCTTATCCTGCTGGAGGTGGCAAGGTAACTAAAAGAGGTAAACTCACTAGTGTGGATAAATTGATAATGCTATGCTTAGTACCTCAGATCAAGGAATCTTACGAAAACATGAAGCTATTATTTGAGTTGACTGGGATTAATGATATTCCATTCAAATTCGTCGCAGACTTCAAACTTCTATTAATTATAAACGGCCAGCAAACTGCAACAGCAACCTATCCCTGTCCCTATTGTTACATCTCATTATAGCAATTGAGGAGAGAGTCTTCAACATCTCAGAATGTCCCTAATACTAACTCCCACACAGGTTCGAGCGACGATTTTGAAGTAGAAGCCCGCCCAAACTTGAGGACATTTGGAAGCTTGAGAGCTGATTATGAACAATACTGTCTTGTGGGGCAAAAAAAGAAATTTAGTAAAGACTCTCATAGCACTGTCAATCCTCCTCTTATATCTGAAGAAGATTATACCTCTGTTCTGCAAAAATGCCTAATTCCCGAGCTTCATCTATTACAAGGGTTCGTTAACCATCTCTTTTGGCAAGGATCGGTCAAACTGGTAGGCGAAGAAAAAGCCCTGTTATGGCCAAAAAAATTACATTTAATTTCGAAATATTATCACGGTAACGCATTCGAAGGGAACGCTTGTAGAAAGCTTCTAAAAGAAGCTGATAAACTGAACGATCCACAAATTTATAAGGATGTAGGTATTTTTAAAATAATACCTTACATTGCTGCATTTAAAGCGATGAACAAGGTTGTAAATTGCAGTTTACTTCTGGTCAAGTTGGTCCCTTGGTTGGCGACCATGTGAAAGAATTGAGAAAGTCTTTGGATGCTATAGAAAACCTATCCCGCACCTTGAAAATCCATGTCCTTCTCGATCATTTAGAAGAATGCTTATCATTAATTGAAAATGATAAAGGTTTGGGATTCTGGTCCGAGCAAAGCGGAGAGGCTATCCATCACAATTTTCTAAAGTTCTGGGGCCGCTACAAGGTGGCAGACATTCGCCATCCTACATATTCAACCAACTTATTAAAGGCTGTCATTGAGTTTTCTTCCCTGCACCTCTAAATACACATGTGATGAATGTTTCTTCTTTTTATTATTTCTAAAAGTCCAATTTTCAATAAAAAAACAAAAATTAAATAAATTAAAAATCCAAAAAAATTTAAAAAAAATATAAATATAAAAAAAAACATAAAAAAAATCCAAAAAAATATTAAAAATGGAGCCAGTAAACCACTACGTCCCCGTCGTTGGCTCTGGGTAAAGCCAAACGTGGTGTTTTTAAATTCTTGAAAGTTATAATAGTTTTTCATCGCAAAAACTTACTGGATATATAGAGCGTTGAGACCCTCAAAACCATTATCTTTATAGCCTGAGTAGAAAATTTTGAGGTTGCAGTATTTTGTTTAAACAATTTCTGAATTGTTTATTTAACAAATAATTTAATTTCTGGTTTAGATAATACTATCTGACACTCAATCCTATATAAGAATTAGTTTTTAAAATTCTCGAACTTTTGCACCCTGAAAGTCAAATTTTCATTTGTAAATTGTTTTTAACAAATTAAATAATAGCGTTTGCCCCAAATTATCTTCAAGATAAGACTCGGAAGAACCTAATAATATTGAACGAACGTGACTTGGTCCCACAATATGGAATAGGTGAGCTGAGAACTTCGAGCGACCGATGGGCAGTCGAAGCTCTGGGGAATTCGTTTTTACATATATCAAATTGTTGATAATTCGGAAGAAGGATCTGATAGGATTTTGAACTTTGCGAATTTTTAATGTCCAGATGATACGGAAACTTTCTGCATTAGCCGTTTTCCCGGACATTTTCATCGAACTTCTTCTCCCTTCCTGATCACCGTGTGTGAGAACTCCTATTTGCATATACCCACTACAAACCATACTCGTACCAGCGAATAGCTTCTGGAGGTGTGATACACAAGAGCGTTTGTGCCGATATAATAATAATAATAATAATATAATAATAATAATTACTACAACCCATAACTTGCAAAGCAGGCCCCAGAAGCTATAAGCTTGTGCGGGAGGGAGTCGGCGATTATTATTATTACGTAGGCCCTAAGTGCGATTGCAGCCGACTTACAGATGGAACAGCGCAAATCCCACATTTGTGTCACAGCTAAGGAAAACTGCAGAAAACCTTAACCAGATCTGCCAGCACCGGGAATCGACCCGGGCCGCATGGGCGAAAGTCCGGCACACCTGACATTACACTACCAAGGCTGTACGCTACCAATATCTGCATAAATTTGTTAAATAGCATATTGTGTTGCAAGTGCACAAAAGTGCCAATTTCCCACGAGTGTAAAATTGGCGTTTTTCCACGCGTTACACACTATACTTTATCTACGTTCACAAAAAAGTAATACAAGACCAAAAGCTAAGAAAAACACTTTAGATTTAACCTAGAATTTATACTCGCATTCATATTTTTTACGTGAAACCGCTGGCAATAAATTAAGAAATTTTCGAAAACGACAAAAGTAAATATCAAATTTTTAAAGACAAATGTAATAATACGTTTGCAATCTATATAATTTCAGTCAATCTACTATTTAGTACTTACAGCTAAACAATCACAATTCAATTGCCAAGGTTATTAACCCCTTTGCCGTGAAATGTAAGCATATTCTGGCATTGCAGGTATTGTGGGTGTCAAGGAAAGATAGCTTTAAGTGTACCCATTGCGCTTCCACTTGTGAATTATGCAGCAAATTATAAAAGTTTTCATTGTTTTTATTGTATTTTAGCAATAATTATGAATATTATTATATTAACAATTATATAAATAATGTAAAAAAATTATGCAATTTTACGTTAATTCAATAACAATTTTATAATTGTAGTTTTTATTTATATAGTAATATAACTAAATTAAGTCGCCTCGATAGATCAACGGTAGGAGATCTGGCTTAGCAAGCAGACGGTCCATGGTTCGACTCCCTGCCGGAATGATTTTCTAGATGGATTTGCATTCAAAATATAATTTAATGTAAAACAATAATTAAACAAAATAAATTAAACTTTATCTAAAATTTAACTTTTATATTTCATAGATATTTGATATATTGACTTATGTCATGTATATCAGCCTGTTTTGATTTTACGTGCTAAATTGTTTAGCAATCAGTTTGTAAAATATTCAAATCATTTATCATACATGTCTTGACATGTGTTGACATTAGCGGACAAAATCTTAATAAAACAATTTTATAACACTAGCTCACTAAATGTTAACTTTTTACACGAAAATCAGTGTAAAAAGTAGGTCACTTTTTTGTATGATTGTAGATAAAATAATTAATAATATTATAATATTGAATGTGCTGATATCTATGACGTTTTAATAGAACTACTGATCGTGCGATATCATTTCGCACGGTCATCTTCATTCAGTTTGGAGATTGTGAGCAATGCGTCATTTTCATGATTACTAGGCTGTGCGAAATGTGTAAATCTCTATAGTGGTCGTAGATAATGGTATATTGTGTTACAAGTGTAGAAAAGTGTGTGAAAAAGCACGAGTATGAAGAAATTGCGGCATGAGTCGAAGTTGAATGGCGCAATCACACGAGTGTGAATTGGCGTTTTTGCACGTGTTACACTTTATATTTTATCTACGATCACAAAAAAGTAATAAAACACTAAAAGCTAAGAAAAATATTTAACCTAGAATTTATACTCGCATTCATATTTTTTACGTGAAATCTCTGGCAATAAATTAAGAGATGTAATGTGAGCAGCTTCCACTTTCCCATTATCGAATTCACTCAAGAGAAATCTGAAATTTCGAAAACCAGTAAATATTAAATTTCTAAAGATAATTTAATTTCAGTCAATCTAGTAAAGCTAAAAAAATCATACGTAGGTACGCAAAACTTTCAAAAGTAATTTTTTATAGACAATCACAATTCAATTGTCAATGTTATTTTTCAAAGCAAACTTTTAAAATTATTTTTTTTAAATACAAAACGAAATAGGACTATAACCAATATAATGTTAAACAAGACGAGTTATATTTTTCTGTCACCTACATCTGCATAGCGATATCTTTTATCTAACTCCTTTTCCGCAAAACGTAAATATACTCTGGCATGCATTGCAGGTGTTGTGAGTGAAGAAAGGGAGCTTTAAGTGTACCCATCGCGCTTGCACTTGTGATTTATATGAATGAAACGTTGAAAATTATAAAAGTTCTCATTGTTTTTATTGTAATTTAACACTAATGAATATTATTAATAGATACTAACACTTATATAATGTTAGAAATTAATGAATTTCATGTTAATTCAACAAGAATTTTATAATAACTTTATATAGTAATAATAATCAAATTATGGTATCGTAAGTCTCAGTAGGTTAGCGGTACAGACTTCGCTTAGCAAGCAACCAGCCCAGGGTCCGATTTCCCGACGGGATGGTAATTTTTCTATATGGATTTGCATTCAAAATATAATTTCATGTAACACATTAATTAAAAAAGATAAATTAACCTTTATATAAAATTCATAATTTTTATATTTCAAATAATTAATAATATTATATTGTATGTGCTGATTTTGGCGTTTTAATAGAACTACTGATCTTGGGAAATCATTTCATACGGTCATTACCGTTCAGTTAAGAGGTTGTGAGCACTGAGTTATTTTCACGGTTACTAGATTGTGCGAATTGTATAAGTTTCTATAGTGGTCATAGATAAATTAATTTTGTTTTTAAATATCTTCTATTAATATATTACTGATTTTTTTTAAGTTAGTTATACCAATGTATGGGAATTTTAAAAGCAACAGCTCTTGGACTTATTAAATTTAATTTAAATTAAGCTAAACGTGGACCTAATTAAATTCAATACAGATAACAATAATAAATAATTGAATTTTAAAAGTAACAACTTTTAGCTCTTGGACTTTCAAATCAATTTTTTTTATTTTTAGTTATTAATGGCGCAAAAAGAGTCCACTATATTTGCTGAAACCAAAATTGGTTTTGGTTACATAATGGTGATCCAAATACATGGAAATGTTCTACAATCACACCTGTGCCTAAAGTTAATAATACAAGTTTAGCTACTTAATACAGACCTATAAATATTGTTCCACCTTATGAAAAAGTACTAGAAAGTATTGTGAAAAATCAGTTATTAAAATAGTGTGATGATAATAGTGTAATATGCCCAAAACAATCAGGTTTAAAAAAATGTTCTTGTGAATCAGTTATAATAAATGTTGGTTGAGTAAGTTGAATATGTATATGAATAAATGTTGGATAAAAAGTGGTTGAAAGCTATAGATAATGGTGAATTTATTATTACAGTATAATTGGATCTTAAGCGTGCTTTTGAGACAATAAATGTAGATAAATTATTGGAAGACAGATAGCAAAATGTTAAGTATAAAAAAATATATGGTAATATATTTTTTTTTTTTGAGAATATGGTTCTCCACAACATTAGTTCCTATACTCTATATACTATTTATTAATGATATAAGTGAACACATTGAACTTTGTCGTATTTCTATGTATGCTGACGATACTTCACTATATACTTGTGGAAAGGATTTGCAGTTGATGGTTGAGATTATGAATAATGCTATTGATTCAGTATATAAATGTAAATGTCTAAAGAATATCAGTATTAAATAGAACTTCTAAATGTTTTAGCCTTGACATTAGATCATTTTTATATAAAACCATAGTATCACCACACTTGGAACTTTGTACAACTATACTTTTTAATATAAATACAAATTAAATGAACAAACTGCAAAAAATACAAAATAGAAGTTTCAGAAGCATTTTAAAATGTAATAGATATACGCCTGTAATTTATATTTTGAACACTTTGAAGCTTATAAGTGTTAGACAAAGGATAGTGTATAAAATCTTATATATTATGATATATAAAATAAATAATTTTAATAATTTGTGTTACTTATGATAAGTTTTTTTTAAATATATCGTGTATTGTCAGATCAACATACAGATGTTATACATGACATTTATAATCTAGCTAGTAATTGACAGAATAATGACAAGACTATACTAATGTCTCAGACAGGTCAAATTAAGTTTATAACTGTTTAAGTATAATTGTTAAGGATTAGGCTAGTCACTATCGTCTTCGGAAGCTATAAGATCTTGCGGCATTTTTCGTTTTAATCTAGTATGTATACCTTTATGACAGAGGTTAAAAAACACTGCACCATCGCACGCACTTGCATTTATGAAAAACTTTTTAGCACATTTTAGCATGAAGTCTTGGATTGTTGATACACGTAATTCGTAATGGAGTTGATCATTTCGGATGTACCATGGGGCGTTTGCTGCAATTCGAAGAACCTTGTTTTGAAAGCGTTGCAATTTCTGCATATTGGTTTAGGAAGTATTGAGACAGACCGGGCTAGCATAAAGTATTAGTGGTCGTAGTAGTGACTTGTATAATAGCATAGCACATTCAGGTTTCACCGACGACTTCCGATTTATTACAGGGTAAAGTTGCCTTAGTCTATTGTTACCTTGGGAAAGTTTTTGATTTATGTGGTAACTCCAGGTGAGACGAGTATCTAAATGGACGCCAAGATATTTGATAGGTCTTTAGGATTCCATGGTATAAGAACTGTGCTTATTTCAATGTTTGGTGGGTTGATAATACGTTTCAGTGCAAATATTTTTGCTTGACATTTAGCGGAGTTGATCGAGATGTTCCAATTATTATACCATTTAATAATATTATTGACGGCATGTTGTAATTCAAGGACTGCGTCAGCTAAGTTGGGACTCTGTGTAATTATAGCTGTGTCGTCAGCAAATATGGCTAAGGATGCTGTTACTGGTGGTATATCCGAGGTATAGATGTTAAAGAGGAGGGGCCCCAGAATGCTTCCTTGGGGAACGCCTGCGTGAATTTATTTAGTTTCGGATATGTATGAGTTGACTTTAACTGCGAATTCTCTGTTCTCGAGGAACGAGAAAACGATTGATTGCAAGTAAGTGGGTATACTCAAGTCCAGGATCTTTTTCTTCAGGCCTTCAACCCAGACCTTGTCAAAGGCCTGTGCAACATCGAGTAGGACCATTGTGGTGTAATTTTTGTTTTCAAAACCACTTGAGATAATTTCACTAACAAGTTGGTGGCATGTGGAATGTCCTCTTATAAAGCCAAATTCTGAGGGTGGCAGGATATGCAGTGTATCGATTTCTTTCAGTAATCGGATGTAGACAATTCTTTCTAGAATTTTAGACAAGGTGGTTAAAAGACTTATTGGTCTGTAGCTGTTAATATCATTATTGTTTTTACCGGGTTTGATAAACATGAGTATGTGAGCTAATTTCCATTTTGAGGGAAAATAGCCTTTTCGGAGGCATGCATTGTACAGGGTTGCTAGGTGCGCTAAACATTTCTTGGTTAAGTTCTGAAGTACTATGTTGGGTATGCGATCACATCCGGGTGTTTTCCGTTTAGGTAAAGCTGTTATAATTTGGGCTATTTCCCTAGGAGATGTTGGTTCAATGTTTCCCGGAATGGGAAGATGATTCTCAACGTAGTTAATCACATTAATTGCGTTGGGTTGCAAATGTTTGGTGCTCTAAATACCTTTTCAAGATGAGAGGCAAACCCTTTAGATTTTTCAGCATCCGTTGTAAGTGTGTCTGTACCAGAGATAAGGGTGGGTAATTCATCATGTTGTCTTAATATTCGCTTGGTGGTTTTCCACATCCCTGGATCGCCAAGGCCAATGTCGGAGACGTATTTTTTGTATGACTCTATTGTGTATTCATCCAGCTGCTTTTTGATACGATGCGTAAGATTATTTAGTAGTTGCTTAAGTACCGGGTTACGTGTTCGTTGCAACTGTGGTCGTATTTAGCTCTTCTCTTTAATTAAATTAATTATATTGTTTGAAGGATAATTGTAGTTGTAACATGGACGCTTAGTTGTGGTTGAGACTGAAGAAATTACTGCTTCGGTGATTGAGTGTGTAATGTTTGCTACCGTAGTTTCGAAATTTTCTGCAGTGTTTAGGTTATTTGATATTTTAAGATTTGCATCTAGCCGCGTTTGGAACATGTCCCAGTTTATTGGTCCGTTAATTAGTCTAAGGGGAGGTTGTCTTATTTAGGGTAAAGATAAAAAGGATACTAAGACGGGTAAGTGGTCGGAATTAAGTTCAGGTATTACTCTTTGATTTATCTGTTTGGAAAAGTTTTTTTGTAACACAATGTCTAGGATATCTGGTTGATGATCAGTACGATACGGATAATATGTATACTCGTCAGGAGTCATTATCTGGAAGTTGTATTTCGTAGAATATTGTTCAAGCTTAATGCCTTCAGGATTGTTATGATAAGTAAGACCGGAGAACTTGGAAACTTATAAGCATGTTCAACAGTAAACTATTTAATATTGATATCCAACGGAGTTGTACTTTTTCAATAATTCATATCCCGTATTTTATTTCCAAACAATAAACAGCTATATTAAGAAATTAGTAAGTAAAAACAATAATTATAATTATATTTAATTCGCAGACAAAAGAGTAATTACATCATAATTGTAGTAATTTCAACTTTGGTGGAGTTCACGGAGTGCTGCAATAAAATCTCCTAATAGAAATTTCACGAGAGTTGGCATGGAGCACAAACAGTAGTTCACTCTAGCATCAATTAACAACCATGCCATGGACCAAGAAAAACTATTTCGAAGTAAAGGTTCCGGGGTGTCCTTTTACCAAAATAGAAGTGTCCCAACTGGGTTCGTATATATTTGATTTCAGTAATTCTATTCAATAAATCCATTATATGTGTGTGAGCAAATGGATTCATGTCCAATGTCAGAAACAAGAAAAATTGAGTATGAGTTGTCTTTCAGTTACAGAAACATGATTTAAAATATTAAATAGTAATTAAATAATATCGTCTTTTAGTTTCAAATTAAAAAGGTTAATTAGAGAAACATCTTTGTAACTATAATTACAGCTCAGAGATAGTTGTTAACACCTTTCGGAAATTAATAGTGCTCAAGCTAAGAGAGAAGACCTCAGGTGTCATAAAAGGCTTTTGTGGAACTGAATCGCAGTAACTAGATGACAGGCACGGCAAGTTACGATAGTTTCAACACGTTAGAAATAAAATCCTTTTAATGGAAGACAATGAAAGCAAGTGTTTATTACCGAACATCATTGCTTTTCATCGACTGTTTAACAGAAGACCCTATAAAAATGTTTGTTCTAATGCTGTATTCTTGTAAAGTACATTATCAGATAAGTGTGAATTATTTTTGTGAAAATTAGTAATCCTGATACAGAATGAAGATACTATCTTTCGTTTCATCAAAAAGTAACTTAGCTATTATTAATTAACTGATAAATATAACAGAAGCGTAATATTAATACAAACACTGAATACTTGCAGTAAGAGGAAATGTATTCAACTAACTAACTTGCATAAAATGGAACTTTAATATTAACAACCTTTTCTTCTTTTATCTTTCTAGAAAGTTTGTATAACAAAGCACACTAAGATCAAATTTCTACAAGAAAGTTTCATGCCCGTATAGAAACGTAAATAAAAAAGGCTCGCAACCTTAATTACTCCCGATTTAAAACTTAGCTGTAAGGTTAAGTTCACAAAACTTTCAGGATTTCTTTTCCGTTTTTTCCGGAAACCGAAAGTAAAACCTTTTCGAACTCCTCATTGGTACTGAATTTTTTTTATTTTACTTTATCTCGCAATACTAACTCCATTCAATAAAACAGCAAACAATAGGCACAATAAAGCTGCTGAAATATTAAATTCGTCTCTTTTATTACAGTTGCTGTGGTAACATCAACTGTATTGTGTATGAGCATTGTACACGTCTACTTATATAAATTGAATGGAAAAATAAAATTTTCTTTCTTTCAACATGTATTACAAATACCTGGCAGATTTGATAAAACACATTGTTTTACTTCAGTGCATCAGTATTCGTAGAATTCATAATATGTATTTAACTATTTCTGAGAAGATGTAAGTAGTATAGAGAATTTTAAAAAGTAATGTTCATCTAATGACAGCCAATTAGATTGAAATACATTTTTCATTCTCTCCTTTACGAAAGTGTAACTTTCTATCTTGATAAGGCAACCGAAAGCGAAAGTAAAACATGCGCGGTGGTTGCTAGGTATGAAAAACTTTCGGTCCCTGGACAACGAAGTAAAACTGTCAATATTTTAAAATATAATATTATAAGGTGGCTGTTGTCAACATTAACTTGGTAACAATACTGTTGTATATACAAACATTAATTTATTATAATCACTGAATCATCATTTTATTTACTTATTTACGGTGGTTAATAAATGTCAACGGGAGAATGAAAAGTTTAATACATTACACGCTGCGAAAGCCCTTTCAGGTGCTAGGTGTTTTTAACTAACCTCGGCTACGCTTACGCTTCGCCTCGGCCAATCAAAAACCCTTGCACCTACAAGTAAACTTTCGCCGCTTGTAATGTAAATAAGTATTGTATCAATGTATGTATTTTGCAGAAAACGAATTTATTATGGACAAGCTTTTCTATTTGATAAACAACTACTCGTATAAATGAAGGCTATAAACAAATAAGCACTGGTTAATTTTTCATATAAAGATAAATAAAGATTTTGAAAATTTATTATAGCGTTGCAGTTATAATCATGGGTTAAATCCAGTTAAACCAATACAAAATTGCTTATTGAAATTATTTATACTAGGTAAACCTCGTCAAGGCACGATGCGACGGTCGAAAGTATTTCAGTGATTGAAGGTCACGTCAAGGCTTCGGATTTTCATGAGTGATTATTTCCTCAATCAAACATAACCAGTTGAAAATTCCAAACCTAGCACTCCCCTCTCCCAGCTTACCCTCCTCTCTACCGACATAAATCTGAAATGAAAATTTAAATATTTCGATAAAAACGGATGAAAATGTTCCACATTAAATACTTTAACACTCGGCTGAGAATTGTTTGTGATAAGATTTTTAAGTAAGCGATCGGTGACGTAGTAAGCAAGTAGAGGGAGGGTGTTTAGTCCCGAAAAGTGACGATTCGAGTGATGTAAGTAAACATTCGGTCTCGAGCGTATATAAATGCATCGATTAAGAAATCGCAAAACTAAGGAAAGCTGGAAAATCTACAGCGTAAAACTTTTAATTTGGAATTGCGTAGGTCGACCTAGTAGAAATCGGGCTTGTAACTCATAAAACAGAACTATAGCGGCATGCAAGGGTTTGTCTGTACATCAGAACAATTCGAATACCTATTAAACACTCAATGATGGATGATGGAAGGCTAGACTGTAGGGGCAGCAGCCGCGGAAGCCGCATGCGTTATATCTAGCATTTGGAATTAATTTTATGTAGTACTTTTAAATACTGCACGCGTATAAGTTACGAAATGATAATAATAAAATCTAAAATCGATCTTGGTTAAAAAATTCATGAACACGTCTATTAGTACATATTTCAAAAACATGATTAAAAATAGTATTCGCAAATTTCCGGAAATTTATTTTTTGAAAGTTTTCCATGAAAATATTTCCGGAAACTTATTGAAATGGCAAATATCAAAAAAACTAATGAAATTCAAACGCAATTCAAGAAATATTTAGGTCAGTGATTCCCAAAGTGTACTCCATGGAACCGTGGGTTTCGTAAAAATATTTTAGGGTTCTGCGGGACGTTCCTACAATAACAGCCTAATAACTATTTTATTTGTTGGTACCTTTTACTACCACATATTTATGTGAAATACAAAGACGAAATATCGCAATAAACTGGATGCTGCACCAGATATACGAATTCGCTATAAAATATTAAAACAAGTTTTCAGAAAATATTGTAGGTAGTTTTTCTTTTTTTAATACCCAGTTAAGATTAGGATGTTTGTAGACATACATAGTTAGGTTTCCGTGATATGTAAAATATATTTCCTTGTGGAAATATTTCTATTTGCCAACATTACATAAAAACGATAAAAACTCCAACGTTGGTCCCTTAATACAGAAATAACTACATATATTTCCTATCTTGAATTGATTTTTGTCTACTGTTTTAAGATTCTTATATTTTTAAATAATATAAAATATAATCAGTGAATGACTAAAATATAAAGATGAGAGACTAAGATAATGAAATAATAGCCGCAGTACATATCGACGACTTCAATTCTTAATGCTAATAAAAATATAGTAATGGAAGTGGTCTCTTTATAAACGTAGTTCCAAAAGTTGGCACGCTGGATTTTACAATAGCACCCCAAGTGGATGTCCGATTTCATGCATCTTGAATTAATCATTTTAGATTTATTTAATTTAAAAATATAAAAATTAAAAGATATAAAAATAAGGTAGTGTTAACTAATCTACACAGCGAAAGCTTCAATATAAAAAAGAATTACGTAAATCGGTTTAGTGAAACTCTCAAACGAACTGGAAAAAAAATAAGCCTTGTGTTTTAAATATATAGATAATACCAGGTATGTAAATGAAAAGTTTAACTATTAAAATAAATCGTATCTTAATAGATCAATTAAAAGTCATTTTTATAATTAGGTTTCGTATTAGGCTACACCGAATTTACAAAAAAAAAGAAGAAAAGACCAGAGAAACAAAAACGAAAAAAATCTATAGAGAAGTAAAAAATAATCAATAAATAATCCGTTTTTACATAGAAATACAAATTTACTGAAACACTAAGTATCATTAAGTTAATTTGTCAAGCCATAGTTATTATAGAAGATGTTGCGACTTTCAAGATGTCACCAACGTCTGTTATTAAACTAGCTATTACACGAGACACGCACCTCCTCCTACAAAGGTTGTAATAATGGTTTAGTGCTTTGTTCAAATTAACTGTTTATATTCTAATATTATGAAAAGTTAACATTATAAATGTGTTAACAGGCTATAAAAGACAAGAATAGACCTTCTATAAACGACAGCGTTTCATTAAATTTTACTAAACAATGAAGTATCAAACGTTACAATTTGGAATTTGTGTGTGTGGCTGATAAAATTTATCAATTCTATAAGAATTTTACTTATTTACATTGAATCTTTTCGCATTAACATCTAAGGGATTTAATAGGGTTAGGCGACGCGACGTTTTGTCAAGTGGGTAATGGTTTTACATCCTTTTCCGATAAATTTCTTTTGCTATTTTCTTTACATTTAACATTTAACAACCAATGAAAAAACGTTTAAGATTTCAAGATTTCCAAAACTTTCTCGATATTCTCGAAAACTAGCAGGAAGCGACCACAGGTTGATATATGACAGCGCTACAGGCCAGTAGGCCTTTGGCTTATTTGTCTTATTATTTTCCTCCATTCTTCTTTGCATCTTGCTTTCATTTCCCATCTCGTTATACTGTAACTGTCTAGATTTGCCTTTACACAATCCCACCAGGTCTTTTTTGGTCGGCCACGCCTATTTTTTCCCCCTACTTCACTTTTAAACACTTTTTTCACTGGGTCACTATCACTCATTCGTTCAACGTGTCCTAGCCACCGTAATCTGCTTTGTTTAACTATTGTTTTTAAAGGCACATCATTATAACACTCCTCTAGTTCTTTGCTTGTCCTTCGTCTCCAGACCCCATTTTCATTTTTACCACCAAATATTTTTCGAAGCACTTTTCTTTCCCATCTTTCAATTCTGTTTTCGCACTCTGTTGTTGTTACCCATACCTCGCTGGCAAAAGTCATTGTCGGTCGAATTATCGTTTTGTAGACTTTAAGTTTTGTTTTTCTGGAGATTATATTTTACTGTACAGTACTCTTATAAAAGCCCCTAAACTTCTTGACCCTGCTAGCATTCTTTTTTTAATTTCGCTGTCGCAATCTCCTTCACTCTTGAATTCTACACCTAGGTAAATAACTTTGTTGGCTACTTTTAACTGAAACCTTATGTTTTCCTCTACTTCAATCTCGAGATCTTGATTTTCTTGCTGTTGCTGGTTTCCTAATATCTTGTACTGAGATTTGTCTGGGTTTATTTCTAATCCGGTAGTTCCGGCTATCTTCCTAAAATCGGCAATGAGGGATTTCAATTCTTCTTTTGTTCGACTAAGGAAGACCACATCATCGGCATATGCGAGTAACTAACTGGTGTGAGTTTCTTAAAATATTCCTAGTTTGATCTAATTTACTATTTCTTATTATATTCTCAAGCACAATATTAAATAAGGTTGTCGAAAGTGGGTCGCCCTGCCTTAATCCTACGTTACTTTCAAATTCTTTGCATTTCTGTTGCTGGAACTTTACTCTATTTAGGTTGATAAGGAAAATATATTCTAAATCGTTACAGCTATTTCATCATTACGAGGTTTCTAGTTATATCAGTTACACCCGGTATATTATTAGTTATTTAAAATTAGGAACATTTATAACATGACGTCGGTGTATAATAACGATGTTTTATTTTGTGGTTTGATTACGAAAATTGATGTACGTGATTATTTTTTTAATATAATAGTAGCGTCGACTGTTAAGGTCATTAGTTGTATTTCAATAAACTTTGACATGATGTATTTTATAATAAAATAAATATAAAATATGAGACTATCATAAATATCATAATACTATCATAAAAATCACAAAAATTCTAATAATAATTATAAAACTATAAAAAAAAATTAGGTCATCAATATATATCACAGTTGTATCATAGGAAAGTATTTACGAATTTTTAATTATTCTTGTTATACGTATAAAACCTAAGACTTTCTCTATTGCTACTCTATCAGGTTTTAAAATTTCATCTAACGATTCTGCTAAATCATGTCCTTCGGTGCTGGATGCTTTAGGTGCATTTCGTGAATAAGTGTTTAATAAGTGTTTAAACAATAGTTGGAACAATAATAGTAGATTTATAAGCACCTACAAATATGAAATTCTTTAAATTATAATTTTATTCAAAGATTTTTGTTTTTTGAATTCAAAATATTTGTAATCGTAGAAAAAGTATAGTCTACAACACGTTTGGAATGGCTATTCTGTCCTCATGGAACTGTCACGCTCACCCAGAATAAGCTATATTACACACTTGTTACATAATATACTATTCTGCTATTGCTGAGTCACAAACTATATATATTGTTACTTCTAGTACACTAGTAACTTATGCTGAGAAAACAATTTTGGTAGAAAAATGTGGTTAGAAAATTCTACTGAAGCAAGCAATTTGGAAATATGGCAATGGACACCAAAAGGTACCATTAACACACATATATATATATATATATATATATATATATATATATATATATATATATAAATGAATGTTTAAAAAAGAAATTACTGTCACTTCAAACAAGTACAACATTCAAGGTTTTACGCTACTTTGGCCGGACTTAACAACTGCCCATTATGCAGAACCAACCACTGAATGGTACATCAAAATTAACGTAAATTTCGCACCCAATGATTTAAATCAACCTAATACACCCGAACTATATCCTAACGAAAGATACAGGGCTCTTGTAAAGCAAAAAATTCGTAAAAGTATAAAACAAGTAAAAGCTGTCGAAGATTTTAAGTGGGCTAAGTATATTAAGCAAATGATCCAAGCTAAGATAACTAATAAAGTTAACGAAGGATGTTCCAGAAAAAGTTAAAAATGTCGGAACGAAAAAAGCAATTGATATTTTTTGTTCTTACAAGGTTAGTACTGTATTACCTTGTCAAAAATGTACCCTCAATATTTCTTTATTTCTAAGTTTGTAATTCTTATTAGAAATAATAACGACAAAACTTTTCGGTTCAGTCCTTATAATTACAAAATATGTATGTACTGCAAAACCCAATGTCGTTCTGCCTCTCCGTTCCAGGGGTTTTTCGGTGCGGTGATTTAGAATGTTGAAGTTTGCTATGAAGTTTCATGGTGTCCCGAAAATGTGAAAAATCTTAACCCTAGAAAACTCAAAAACAGAACGAACTTTAAACAAAAACAATAAAATTTGTTTAGAGGATTTTAATAGTGCTAAACACGACCCTGCTTTAAACTTTCAGATTTTCTATCTGCTGACCCTAAATCAGTTGGTACCTGAACAGTATCTTAAAGTTCGAAATTTAATATTCTTTTGTTACTTTCCTCAAAATTTGATATGATGCTGGTCGGCTGTCAATTATAACAAAATAAAATACTGATGTAATTGCAAAACTGTAAACTACATGTCGTGTCTGTATATTTCCCTATTTAAATATTTTCTGAAGAGGCGTTTTAAGATTTTCGGTGATTTAGAATGTTAAAGTTTGACATGGAGTTTTATCTACCCGAAAATGTGAAAAATCTTAAACCTGGAAGGAAATTTTAAAATAATAATATAATAATAATAAGTACTACAACCCATAGCCTAAACCAAGGCCCCAGAAGCTATAAGCTTGTGCGGGAGGGAGGGGGCGATTATTATTATTATGTAGGCCCAATGTGCGGCTGCAGCCGACTTATAGATGGAACAGCGCAAATCCCACATTTGTGTCACAGCTAAGGAAAACTGCAGAAAACCTTAACCAGATCAGCCGGCGCCGGGAGTCGATCGCGGGCCGCTTAGGTGAAAGATGGGCACGCCAGAAATTACACTACCAAGGCTAAAAGGGTCTGGACTTGCGACCCTAAAAATATCGCATGCTATTAAAGCTTGCTCAGTTGTGCTGAGAATTAACATTTGGTGTTTTAACACTGCTCAACAGAACTCTGTTAGTTTTTTAGAACGTCTATCGACTTACCCTAAGTCGATACCTGAATGGTACCTAAAAGTTTGGAAATTATTATTTCCCGTCGATCTCCACAAGATTCTGTATCCTGGGAACCAGGGGTCAATGGCAACAAAATTAACCAACTGATGACAACTGCGCCTGGCGAAGACAGGATTAAGTGATAGTGCTAATTATAAATCATTAAGCTTATATAATCTTAATGTATTATATTTTGTCCTTTTAAAATAAACATATTTAGCATTGAATTGCCTCCCGTCTTCCAATTCTCAAAAATACGAGTGTTAACTATAGTATGAACAAAAAGTAAATTCACGATGGGCGGCTGAAGAAAAATAAAACTAGAAGCTTTGATTACTTCATACAAGCCGCGTTAGGTATTCTTGAATTTTACTATCTTGGCCCTTACGTCATATTCATATCCTTTAAGTAAGTTAGTAAAATCTGTAAATCAGGTATCATTCAATGTTGCCAACATCGTGCTTTTGCTCCAGTGGCAAGATCAATCGCTGTCACTAATCGCTACTAATACGTTTACGTTAATGGCATTTTAACCTCAATTCAATAACATAGAATTACTGAAATATAATAAAATTGAAATTAGATACACTGAGATTTCGAATTAAATGCATGAATTGGACTTTTTTTTACTTAGATTAATCTTGAAGGCACACCCGCTGTAAAACATCTCCAAGTAGCGATATTACATAAAAATTGCGTAAATTCCGCATACCACAAATTACATTCTAAGAATTTCAAGGAAAAAAAGATACGTGAAAAGAATGTAATTTTCGTATGTCATACAGATGAAATGTCAGTTTTTTTGCATTAATTTTACATGCCATTGTGTGTTACATATTCAAATGTTTAATTTTATAAAAATGTAATTTTATACGCATAAATAGCAAATAATCTTAGTCCGGCACTGCGTATTTTAATGTATTTTTAGTTGAGTTAAAAATCTGCAGACTTTAGTTTATTTCAAATGACGATTTCTTAAAATGCCAGGGGTTACCCTAAAATGTTTTCATCTAAACGACATTCCTTTTAGAACAATGCTTCTAAAAGCAACGTGTTGACGTCTTTATAAATGTTAAAGTCAGTTCAAGACGTTCCCATAGTTATAAAAGTGATTTCGTAAAAAAGAACCTTGATAAAATTTAATTTATGATTATTTTAAACTAATACCGCCTTTCTTACAAAGGATTTCAGTTCCTAAAATGCATTTAGTTTTTTTTATCGCTTCCTGTTCATGCTTATCGACATTGTGGACAAGCAAATTCTCCCGAGTGCAGACGTATAAAGACATATTGAAGCCACGCGTGGATATCGAGTTCTTTTTGGTAAACAGATTTTAGTTGCGGTGAAGTTCTTTAGAATTATATGGATCTCCTTCGAAGATTTTTGAATGCTTGTTCCTGATTGGATTAAAAAGTCACGCTATTTCGCTATAGGTTAGTTTAAAAAGTCTCCGCTTAAGTTTAATTGTGATGATATAAAACTCAGATCCCTTAGTTCAGTTTAGTTTTTAACAGGACGGTCGAAGACAATCATCAAAGAGGCTGGTGTCTTGAGGCTTCTCCGGGCGCTTCGCGCCCTAAGGATATTTTAAAAGGGTCGTTACGGTGAATGTATGCCCTTATTATTAAGTATTTAGTTCGGAATTAGTGAATTCAATAAAAAAATTCTGTACTACCGTTTATGCCTCAATGTAAGTTTAGTGTTATATCGTACCGATTTCATTGTATGGAAATTAATCCAATACAATGATTATTTCGCAAGTTTAGTTAGTTTAGTAAAGAAAAATAATACCGTCTCGTTATATCGGAAAATGAAGTATAATTCCGTATTACCGATTAAAGCAGCCTTCAAGTATGCAGAGTTAAAGTACCGTTACCATTATAATTCATGAAGAATTTGTTTCGTTTTGGAATTTATTGCAAATAATTATGTTAAAGTTCGATGAATCTCGTTAAGACAAAATAGTTCAGAATTTAAAATAATAATGTGTTCCCGCAACATCCAGGTCAGCAGTTTGTTATTGTGTTTTTTTTGTGTAAGATCATTCTTGTTTTTATAGTGTATTGTTTTGAAGTTTTCCATTTGTGCAAGCAATTTTTGAACTTTGTTGGACTAATGAAAATGTTTTAAGGGATTGATTTTTTTAATTAAGTTTTTTATGTAAAATTTATTTGGGATCCCGAAATTAATTAACTTCTAGGAATGATAACATTTTGATTTTGATGTGCTTTGCATTTCCTTTTTTTAATTTTTCTTTTATGTTTTAATATACAGATTTCAAATTTATTTATTGTACTTCCCAATGGATAGACAGCATAAAAATGACATGCAATGTAGCCGCAGTTCGATCTCTGCCAGGTCGCACTACCAACACTACCCGTTGCAGATACTGCAACAAGACTGAAACTCTTGCACACGTGTTAGGTAGTTGTAGATTTGGTCAGGAGCTTCGAATCAAGCGGCACAATGATGTAAGACAGCAGTTAGCTGTAGCTTTATCCAAAACAGGATTGAAAGTACATGAGGAAGTACTAGGGATTTCAGAAACAGATAGTACGCGAAGAATAGATATTATAGCTATAGATAGAAAGAGTAATACAGGCTTTATAGTTGACCCAACGTTCCGTTTCGAGGTCGATGAAGACCAGCCCGATTTAGTTAATACAGAAAAACAGGCAATATATAACCCTACAATAAACTTTTATAAAGATAAATTCAAAGTAAAAGATATTTCTGTGATAGGTCTGATGTTTGGGTCTCGGGGAACATTAACAAAGAACTACACAAATCTTCGCAAAAAATTCAAATTACAAAAATCTTTAGACAACGATATAGTTAGCCAAATTTTAAAAAATTCAGTGTTTATTCTCAGAAATCATCTTTTCTGCTTTAATATTGATAACAATTCAAATAAATTATAATTTACAGTTTCTTGTTTTTGTTTGCGAAATTAATAAATTGTATGAGCTCGTTTTTGTAGCTAGTAATAAGTTTAATTTATTTTATTTTCTTTAGTTTATCAAGCGTTATAATTTATTTTATCATAGATGTAATAAATTAGCAAGTATTGTTATTTTAATTGTAGTTTACTAATTACTGTAGTTTTTTAATTAGTACTTTAGAAATATTGTATGTATAGTTTCCTTTAATTTTGTGCAATTTAATTGTCTAGAGTTTAATGTTTATCCTTTTTATTATTTTGTTTTCCTGTGTCTTCTGGCAAATTAGTATGTAGCTAGTCAGGCGTTCAATAAAGAACTATATATATATAGGCTCAACGAACTGCTGATGTTTTTTGTCAATTAAATTTTTTTATTGTTTGGTAAATGTCTGATTAATCTAACGTCAAATGTAAATGGGAAGTTATTCCCTTAACTGATGACTTCCCGAATTTTTCTAAATCTAACATCCTCAGTTTTGGTGGCGCCCAATATGTTTTTATTTGCTCCTGACTCCATTAATTAATTAGAAGCTTTAGAGGCTGTAGAAAAATATGATGAAAATATAAAAAAATTATTGCAGTTGATAGATTTTAATGTACAAAGTTATTTCCTAGAAAATCTTTAATGTTTAGGAAGTTTGTTTATGCATAAATTGCATTTAAAAATAACACACGATCTTATGCAAAATGGCAAGTTGTTGATACCTTTATTATAATAACTTCATAAAAAATGTGAAAAAAACTTAACACCAAAACATTTCACGTACAACCGTTGTAAGATTGTGCCGTTAAAATTTCAAATTTGTTAGGAGGATAGTTTTGCCAAAAAATAAATTAATACGAAGAATTTGTCGATTGAACGCTTGATATAGCTCACTTGGTAACAACGTCGCATTGCGACAAACTACCGGGAAACTTAAATGCTTTATATAGCCCCATATAGAACCAGTGCCGTTGGTAATTTACATCTCGAAAATAAAATCAGTTGTATTAAATAAAAAGATACATAATTCGGGAATTTCTTAGTGCTACGTTTTAAATGAATCTGAATAAATGGTGTTTTATATACATATATTTGCAAAGATAACCTCAAAACATGAGTCAACGTCATTTAGTGCATTAATTTGATTTTATCAGAACAACAAACGAAATACTGGTGCCAACTTAAGGCAACGTTGTCACTTTTTCACTACTCTAGAAGCGTATAATTTATTGATATTCTAGAGAGATTTCTTTAATTTTTAGTGTTTACATAGTAATGTTATTTTATATTTACTAATAAAAAGTAAACTTGAATGAAATTTCTGGTTAGAACAATTGTTTCTTTCGTCAGTTTTTCACGTTCTTAAGTTTGGACTAGACAGTCAAAAGTTAATTTCTGACTTTAAAAAAACTAATAATTAATTAAAAACATATATAAATAATAACTAATTGCTTTCACATGCATTTTAATAAAACTAGTATCGTTTGAGCCATTATTTGAAGCAAGACTATGTAATTATTTCTATTTGTCAAAATACCACAGTTCCATAATTTTTGGCTCAGACTATCCCACCACAACTTCCTTAATACACCAATTTTTGGCTTAAAATAAAAAACAATAATAATGAGGTTATGTTTTCTTTGTTTACTCTTTGTTTACGTTCGGGCATTTTTATCTCTACCGTCGTATTTCGTACACATTCAAAAATTATCCGTACGATTTCCATCAAATATTAAAAAAATATACTTACTTATATTTTTTTCATAAAACTTTTCAAATGTTTGCGTGACGTAAGGTCCAAGATAGAAAAAATCAACTTACGTATATTTCAGATCTATATGCTCCAAGACTTCGGTTTCTATAGTATCAATTGGAGTAAATAATTGTAACTATAGTAATAGCTAACTTTAAGAGCAAAAATAGTTGAAATATCGAAGTACCTAACAGTTGTATTTGATTCTACAATTTTTGTCAAACATTTTTTAACTTAAAATTAGATTTTAAGTCAAAATCAAAGATGCTGCTTCTGTTCTTTTTTGATAATCCCTAACAAATTATTTTTTGTTGATAATATAAATTGAAGAGACGAGCGGATGAAAGAGGTCACTAACATGTTTTAAATCATAAAACTTAAACTTCATCCATGAAACTTAACCGGTAGCTAATGCAATAATTAGTTTTGATGAAATCCAGATAATTAATTAGTACCATAAGGCACCCTTTTTACAGCTTCGCCGATATATATTTTGGATAGGAGATAACTTTGCAATTACTATCATATACCAATTATTCCACTCGTTCACTAGTTACTGATCTATCAAGCTTAAAGGGGGACACCCCGTAAGAGCCGGACTGTGATACACATCAGCCCTGGAATATTAAGAAAATCAAATCAATCAACAAAAGTTATCCAAATAGATCTCTAGTCGAGGATCAATACACTAAACGATAGATTAGATACTTGGAATAGTAGAATACCATCCATAAACAGTCAATGAAAAGGTCAATAAACTAATGTCAACATCTGTAATTTGATCTCTTCAGTCAAATTCTAAACTGCTATTCACTATTAACCGAAAAAGTTTCAGTGTTTTTCACGCAAACCACACTCTGTTGTCATTCTCAAAAAACTATTGACAAAACAGCAAAAAATAATCTGACAAAAATGTCAGTTGACATTTGTTGTCAGATTATTTTTTGTTGTATATAGACTCCTTTTTTTAAAATTTAGTTAAATTACAGTTTTATAATGGCTAGTAACTATAATTTCGGTCGAAAATGCGACAGAGTGATACGTCAGAGCAGATATGAAAAGACAAAACCAAAGTCTTCCCGCGGATGGCTAAATCTTTTCGAGTTAATAGAAACAGAATGCCGTATACCAAATCACAAACGTAAAGAAGTACTACGGGATATATTTCCGGAAAATATTCTCAAAAAGATCTGTTCTGTGTTATCTATCGATGAAAAAGAAGTTAAAGAAGACCCAGTGTTGCGTTCAAAAGCCACTGTTGCTATTCAATCTGACGCAAGTAAAACAACAAGAGTAATGAAGCAGCCTCAACTTCAGTTATTTGCAGATGAAGAAGAAATTACAAAAAGTGCATTGTTGCGCTCGGAAAGTACTGTTACAATTCAATCTGAAGCAAGTGAAACAGGGATTGTTAATAGGCATCATCAATCTCATTTATCTTCCGATCGAGAAGGAATCAAAAGAGCTCAGTCGGTACACCCCAAACGTACTATTTCATTTGAATCTGGAAAAAGTGATGTGCCATTTAACAACAGAAAGCATCAAGAACGGCCATCGCCTTTAATATCCGCTGTAAGCCAGGTTACTTTAACAGAAAGTAATTTATCTATAGATGATTCATTTAGTGATCGTTTTGCACATCCAGTAGCACGACTGAGGTACACAAAAGAAAAAACAGTTGGTACAAACAATCCATACTTAAAATTCTTCAGAGGTAAAACAGATCGAGTAGCAATATGGCGTGATGTTTCCCCTTTAAAAACTACACAAATGAACTTGAATCAAAAAGCCGAAGTTGCAACAGAAGCTATAGCTGCTGAATTTGTAGACTGGATGAAGAAATTAGATGGCAAAGCAAGGACCATCCCAGATGTATCACACGTGAAAATTGAATTTGATAATTATTCTGTGAAACCGTCACAAACCGTAGTTAGAAAATTGATCACGAAAGATGATTAGAATAACAATGAAAAGTAGTCACTTCTTGTTATTAAATAACAATGTGACCATTATCAAAATCTTAGTAATCCTTGACGAATCGATGGTATTTGGATAAGCTTGGAATTGGAGACTGTCTTACCTTATACATATGCACCAATAAATTATATTAAAAAGGGAGCAGGGTTTATGAAGCGGCAGAAAAACCCGTAAGGACACTAAATAATTCGTATATAATAAATTAGAAAAGTTAATTTCCTGAAATTTCTGAAAATTGAAGTACGTTTAATGTAATAAATTCTTTAGTTTCAGTTCTATTATGATGAATGTGCTTTCAATAGCTTCTTCTATAGGGAATACTTTTAACTTACCTTAGATCACCTTTTTGTAAGGACACTTCTTCGAATATAATTCGTATTCGTTCCTTTAATCTGAAAAGAATATTGCTTTACTATTAAACCAAAATCTATCAGGACATATTTATAAATCAACAAGAGCCATGTAAAGCGCGTAACAATCTTCAGTATTTATAACAGGATTATAATTCACTGCACCAGATAAATTTTAAATAAATCCTTTTCATTTTTACAAAGGTAAAATTAATTCTTTTATTGCATAAAGAATGAGCAAATACTAACCCTGTTGGGAAATAAAGCAGCTGAATGTATGTAGACACATAATACCAACGTGATAAAAATAAATTTTCAGCGTGATACATTACAGTAGTCGTGTTTCGAATAGACAATACGTTTAAACATATACAAATTTAAATGCCTTTTTTTTGGATGTGTGTGAATGTAAGTGTGAAACTTCTAATAGTATTTCACTCTTCAGTGTGTTTCGTGTTTCACTAAAATGCTCTGAATTGTTTACGTAAAGAGAATTAAATCTGGGATAAAAAAAGGAAACCCACCTTGCACGGAAGCGGTAAGAACAACGGATGTTCTTTGGATAACTCGAAGGATATCTCGGTGAGTAAAACTTTCCGTAAGTTGGTGAATAATCTGAATCCAGAAATTGATAATCACACATGGTGCCTGGGAGTTTCTGTCCGTCCGTTTGGAATAAACCTGCAACATAATATATTACTAAGTAATCAAGCACAAAGCACTACAAACACTTGATCATACTATGTTTCCGGTTAGGTGTTGATTAGAACACGAGCTTGTATTATAATGAGCTGGATTTCTACTTTAATGTGATATAATAACCAAGGTAATAATCCTCGGTATGCCAAAACAGAGCGGAACGTTACGTATTTTTAAGCAATTATGTGAAAGGTGTATAAAATAAGCTCTGGTATTAAACTTAATTTAGAAAGCAATGCTTTTCGCAGTAAATTTCTTAGCAAATTAGAATGCGGGATTTAAAATCTTTCAAAACAAAGAATGTTAGTATCATGAATGCCTTGCCCTCTTTTGGAGACGGAAGGCTGTCGAAATTGAATTCCTGCAAAATATTAGGTTAACCCTTAATCTCTATACAGCTATATCGATCCTTCTGAAGGAATTCATATTCTAATTAGGAACTAGCCTTTGGCATATTTTACACAGAATATTATCAAACCTGAATATTCCATTATCAAGTTCATTATATTAAGTGACAATATACGAATTTCATCAAAACGCCTAAAAACTTCATCTAATCGAAAGATCTAACAACAGTGGTTTTCCTCCTGCACAATAATCTTTTAGTTAAAATAATAAATAATTCGGGATAAATTTTGTTTACTTGTTTTCTCTTTCGTGAGTTTAATCTCGATTTAAAGCCAGAAATGTGAAGCTATTTCCTATTTAGATAAGAACTTAATGTAAAGTTGTATAATAAACGCTGCATTCACATCATTTGATGGAAGCGAAAATAAAACAAATAAAACTGCCACAGCTTCGGGGTAACTTTAAAACAAAATAGCTGCTGCGCAGCATTTAAATTTTAACTCACAACGAAAGTCATTCTAAAATATAAATATTAGAAGTAAGGAAGTTGCTGAATTTTTTTCTGCAAAAGGGATGTCTGCTGGTAAAAGAAACGTTTAATGCATTTTTAATGTTCTATACAAGAGGACACTTCTTTTTAAGTAATTTGAGAGATGTAATAAGAGAATTTGTAAAATTATGAGGCGATATCCTTTTGCGTAATTTCCAAGATAAGACACGTTGCCAGGAAGCTGCAAAAAGGGGTCTAAAGGCACGTTTCTGCCGCTTGTTGCGTGGTTTTATAGACAATAGCTATTGTACAACGTATTGTCAATGTTATGTAATTGTGCATTATTTTTTATACATATAATAGCAAATTAGAGCAAATTTTTTATTAGATATTTTATGTTCAGCTTCAGGTTAAATAAATATCTGTTTTACGTAATATGTACCCACTTACTATGAGCAGGTGACGCATTTAGAAATTAGAGTAATTTAGAGTAACAAATGGATTGTCGTAGATTGATTGCACGTATCAGATTCCAATTTTGTTAAAGTATCTATAGTTTGTTGCAATTAGAAATAGAGCACCAATTCACAGTGCTCACCATTATTTAGCAATAATCGAGTGATTATTCTAACGAATGGCAGAGATTTTCTAATCGCACGATTACGTTTATGGCAAAATTTCCCCGTGATAATGCCATAATCAGTCCTTATGATAACTGGTGTTTCTGGTGATGCCGATGCTTTGGTACATACTACAAGTAAGTAAAAGAATTACTCCTACCATTTATGAAGAAAATCTTGTGTAAAAGTTGTTTATATAGAATTATTCTACTAAAACCAATCAAAATGGGGAGCCATGAAAACAAAATGCATAATTATTGACTCAGCCAAAAGTGAAGAGAATTTTTGTACAAATGTCTTTATACCATAGTAATCTTAGAAAAATTTGAAATGATACGGGTAAGCATGACCAACTACTATTAAATGTAAACATTTAATAGTAGTTGGTCATGGGGTAAGATTACTCTATGAACAATAATTTTATTGAAAACAGACTACTTTGTTTATTTTGTTTACGAAAAGCTTATTTTAATTTAATTTTTCAATTTTAATTTTTATTGCATTTTATTTTTTTACATACAAATAAATAAGCTCAAGAGTGATACAAAGTGAACTAAAAAGTAAATTGTATCTAATAATCAAAAATAGAAAAGAAAAACAGCAAAAATACATAAAAAGTATATTTCATCCTACAGTAGGATCCCCGAAATAAAATAACAGGTTACAGCAAATCCCAATATTTTATAGGCTTTATTCACCGTGTTCGTTATAACATTTGCTATAGGGAATTAATATGGGAAATCTGAAATATGCCAAATAGTTCGTTCTCGAATAAAAGTCGGTGAAATTAATAGTTGCAATCTATAGATAAGATATTCTAACGTACTGTCCAAAAATATTGCCCTTAATAAGAATCCCAATTATTCAGAAATTATAAATTCATGAATTATTTGCAAAACATTAATTTAAAAGCCAAAAACTGCAAAGTCGACGCGACTTGCCTCCGTGATTCAATGGTTAACGTTCCTCTTGCTAAACCGTACGGGCTCGTGGAATACAAGATCGAACCCCGTTACAGACAAGACTTTTTTTAACTTTTATTTGTCATTAATCTTTAATTTAATAACCATTTAAATAATTTGTTATTATTCTTTTATTCGAAAAACGCACAAGAAATAATAGATTAGAAATGAAAACTGATGATGATTTTTTATACTGCATACTACAAAAACCTTAATTAAAGATTAATGACAAATAAAATTTTAAAAAAAGCCTTGCTTGTAACGGGGTTCCATCTTGCATTCCACGAGTCCGTGAGGTTTAGCAAGCCGAACGTTAACCATTGAACCACGGAGGCAAGTCGCTTCGAATTTTCAGTTTTCGGCTTTTAAATTAATGTTTTGCAAATAATTCATGAATTTATAATTTCTAAAGAATTGGGATTGTTATTAAGGGTAATATTTTTGGACAGTACGTTAGAATATCTTATCTATCGATTGCAACTATTAATCTCACCGACTTTTATTCGAGAACGAACTATTTGGCATATTTCAGATTTCCCATACTAATTCCCTATAGTAAATGTTACAACGAACACGGTTTATGTTCATTGAACGTGAGACTCGAATCAAAAGTTACACCTAAATCTTTTACACGCATCTGCCTTTTAAGAATATTGTCTCCCAATTCATAAATACAAATCAAAATATTAGTTTTTTTCTAAAACGAAACAACAGCACATATGTTAACATTAAAGTAGAGTCGATTATCCATAGACCACTGATATACTTTTACTAGGTCAGATTGTAAATGATTATAATATATTAACGATTTTACAGGTTTATATATTTTAAAATCGTCAGCAAATACCTGATAGTTTAAATAAAGTATTACTCTTGAAAGGTCATTAATCATTATTAAAAACAAAAGCTGTCCAAGATTTGAACCTTCCGGTACGCCTGAGAGGGTATCAAATTCTTCCGAAATTGCTCCCTTAAAAACGACGTATTGCTTACGGTCTCTTAAATAAGAAAAATTCCAAATTTCGAATTTGTTAAAAGAGATGTCTTTGAAACAGGACAAAATGTACAACACATCTAACATATCACTTCTTCAATCTATAAAACAGAAAATCACAGAGAACAATCTAATTTCTGTTAAAGCAGATAAGGGTAACACTTTGGTAATTCTTTCAAAAGATATTTACATACAAAAAGTTAATGAATTTATTAATAAAGAAAATTTAGAAACTTTAAACAAAAACCCAACCACAAAATTCCAAAAAGAAATAAAACAAGGTTTAGAAAACTGCAATATCTGCTTTTCAGAATTAGAAAAGCAACAAATCATTAATAAAAACCCACAAATACCTAAACTATATGGATTAGTAAAAATCTACAAACAGAATATGCCAATAAGACCAGTTGTATCATACATCAATGCACCTAATCACATTTTATCCAAAAAACTGAACCAGATTATTAACACGATAGGTTACAAATCGAAATACTCTGTTAGAAATTCATTAGAATTAGTAGATAAGCTGAAAAACATACATCTTCCACCACATTCAAAATTTGTTAGTTTTGATATTTGCAACATGTTCTCCAGAATACCCCCACAAGAATATATTCCTTTATTAGATAGTTTCTTGATCAATAGTAATATAGAATTATTTAAAAGGTTAGTGTTAATTCAATTATTTGACCTTTGCATAAGTCAAAATTATTTCACTTTTAATAACATAATTTATTTACAAAAGGATGGTTTACCTATGGGTAATTCTCTAAGTCCTCTATTAGCTAACATATTTATGGACAAGTTTGAAGATCGAATATTTGAATTAAACCTCTCTAAACACATTATCTTCTGGTTTCGTTATGTTGATGACATTTTAGCTTGTTTTGACAGTTCTTTTGAGGTTATCAATGAATTTTTAATTCTTATTAACAGTATCCACCCTAATATAAAATTTACACTAGAAACAGAACAAAACAGGGCTATAAACTTTCTAGACTTAAATATCAAGATTAACGCAGACAATCTATTTGAATTTTCCATATACAGAAAACCAACACAAACAGACATAACAATACCAAATGAATCTTGTCATAACATAAAATAGCAGCCTACAGATCATTAGTACACAGAGCTTTAACTATTCCACTAACAAAATCAGATTTTAGCAAAGAGATATCAACCATTAAACAACTAGCAAATGCAAATCATTACAACCCGAACATGATTGACACTTTAATTAAACAAAAAGATTATAGGTTAGCTATCAAAAGAATATATCCCATTGGCAATCAAACAGAAGACACAAATTACACATCTATACCATATTTTGGCAAAATATCAGAAAAAAATTGCACATATACTAAGAAAAACCAACAATTATAAAATAACATTTAAAACCAACACTAACACTTTTTCATTTTTATTTAATGCTAAAGACAGAACACATAATATCATGAAATCGGGCATTTACCGTTTAAATTGTTCTTTTTGTAGTTCGGTATATATTGGACAAACACCTCGAAATTTTGACATAAGATATAAAGAACACGTACGTCATTACAAAAATAAACATCCTGAAAAATCGAATTACGCCAAACACCTTTTAGAACAAAATCATACAATGACTCCTCAAAATAATATTAAATTCCTACATTTTTGTAATAACAAACGCAAATTAGACATTTTAGAAGCCTTTGAGATATACAAACACAAACTCAGGGTACCTTTAATGAATGAACAACTTGAGTTCAGTAATTCTCCGTTACTGGAAGTATTAGATATTTAATTCTAATTATTATTATTATTTTATCTAGTTACCTATTTTTGTATCTACCTTAGCGACGTGTTTGTTTATAATTATATTACCTTTGATAATGACAGCATAGCTGTCGAAACAATATTGTCAGGTTGTATTTTAATAAAACTGTGAAACTTTTAATAATCTTTATTTATTTCAATCTTAAATAAGAAATCTCAAGTTTTAATAATGATTCTGAAAATTCGTATGTACGAGGGTCGTTCTTTTTTCAACCTCCGATAGGCTATAAATAAAAGACAAATGTATATAAAAAAGTCATTTTATTACTAAAAGTTCTGTATACTTATGGTTACTTTTCGACATACTCACATAAAGATTGAAGCACTTGTTGTATCTGTGAACAAGCTTTCCAATACTGTCTTCATAAAATGTTGCCGCCAACGCATTTAAATGAGTCTTGACGATGTCTTGAAGATCCTCGGTAGTTTGGTACTGTCCTCCTAGCCACGTCTTCAGTTCAGGGAAAAGATGAAAGTCACTCGGTGCTAGGTCGGGACTGTATGTCGGGTGATCGAAAATGTCCCATTGAAATTGCTCAAGGAGCCGTTGTGTTGCAACAGCACTGTGTGGACGGGCTTGTCATGGATTAGAACAAATTCCAGAAGTCAGCATTCCTCTTATCTTGTTTTAAACGTCTCTCCGCAAAGTTTCGTCGTAAAGTTTCACAATAAACTACCGAGAATCTTCAAGACAACGTTAAGACTCATTTAAATGCGTTGGCGGCAACATTTTATGAAGACGGTATTGGAAAGCTTGTCCACAGATACGACAAATGCCTCAATCTTTATGATGAGTATGTCGAAAAGTAGCCATAAGTATACAGAACTTTTAGTAATAAAATGATTTTTTATATACATTTGTCTTTTATTTATAGCCTATCGGAGGTAGAAAAAAAACGACCCTCGTATATAATGTCTTTAAAAGGATATCATGATCCAATCGGTCAAAAGCCTTCGAAAAGTTCGTGAGTAAATTCAACTAAATTTGTAGATGTTGAACGTGCAGCCCGAGGGGTCAACCACTCGCCGCAATACATGTACATTTTGGCGGCAATCGCACGCAATCCTTAGCGATCACAAGGAAATCATCAGAAATCTCGCAGTCTTTATTGGCAATCAGCGAAATCTTTCGCAATCCCGTAATCATCATCGCAGTCGTCGAAATCGAATATACTAGAAGTGGTGCCATTAATTTGCGGGAAATTCGATAGTTATTCATGCGGCATTTTGAGAATCGGTACGTGAATACGTCAATAAAGCTAACACTCCCACATCAAGCAAAACGAAAAACCCGCCTATAATTAAGAGTTAATTAAAGACACAGTACCAAACAAAACTAATTTTTTTGTGGCTAAAACCATTTAGATACAATTCGCATTTCAAAATTGGAGGTGCTAGTTTGAGCTCAAGCCACTTCGAACAAAAAAAATAATAAAGCCATAATTAACTACTAATTAAGGACAAATTTGTACCACAAAAACTTTTTTCGCAACTACAACTCTATAGTTGCTATTCACATATCAAGACTGGTGCGCAAACTGGCAACCAACTTTATAGCTTGTCATTGTTATAGCTTTACCACATGTTAAAAGCAAAAACCACTAGATTGTAATGCAATGTTTTTAATAGCTTGAATTTACAATTTCTATCAAACTAATGACGCAAAGTATAAAAAATAGTATATTATACTTGTTTTATAAGACGTATTGTAGCACTCATTCCTTTGGAACACTCCTCGCTTCTCTGGTCGTGTCCCAAACAACTCGTGCTACAATAGACCGTCTTATACAACTCGTATAATAATATACTATTGTACCATGATTAAAATGTTTAAATAAACGATTGTTTAAAACGTGTGCCATCTGTTTCGAGATTATTTGAAATTAATTAAATATAGCTAATGTCACCTGTCAACTTTGACATGACTTATCGCAAGTATTTTTGGAAGCAGAGGTGATTGCCTCACAATGTCTTCCAATCAGAATATTAAAAACTTTCCCATAAGGATACAAATTTATGGCAGACACTGCATGTGACACATGGCACATCGGGCGCATAGTGTAAGTTTTAGATGATCAAACATTAAAAATAAAATTTTTAAAATCTAAACTAGACGAGTATTAATATTTGGCCAAAGGAAGGGGATGTGCAGATTGTAAAAATATATTTTTGTTTTATGGGCCTATCGAATTACAGTAGGACTCGATTAAACGTCAAGCATTGAAGGATAATCGAAAAGACGGTTAACAGAACAATAGGGAATTTTTTAATGAAAAAAATGTTTTTTTTTCTTAAAATTGTTTTATTTTTGGAGAAATTATATGTATGTAGTAATAGGCAATAGTCCATTTCGTTTAAAATGCCACAAAATGGGTATTAAAAAAGAGTATAAAAATTTTGGAAGAAGTCAAAACTAGTTAAAACTCTTATACTTATGTAACGTTAAAATTAATAATCGTATATAGTTCCTAAATGAAGCATTTTATTTGTGAAGTGTGAAGTAATGTACTTCGTAATATCTTTATAAATGAATTTACATAACAAACACATTTTGATTAATAGTACTGTTCTTGTAAAAAACGAGTACAAATACTATTGATTTTGTTCTAATCTTTAGTAATCACATTGAAAAGCACTTTTCAGACATTAGCACGTCAATGAAGAAGCAATCGCATTCTAGAAATCATCCCGCAATTCTCGAAAATCATAGGCATTGTGAAATTGTAGAAATTGCGAAGGCAATCCTTGGAAATCGTAGAGATTGCGAAGGCAACCTCGAAATCGTAGAGATTGCGAGGAAATCTTGGATTTCGGCAATACATGTACATTTTTTGGAAGAGTGGTTGACCCCTCGGTGCAGCCATAACGCCATGTTGATTAGATACTATTAAGTTTTTAATATGATTTAAATAATACTTATGTAAGATCATTTTGAAGACCTTTGAAGGAGTGGACAGTAACGCCACAGGTCTGTAATTGGCAACATCAGAAAAATTGCCACCTTTATGATTTTGGCTTATTTCCACTGATTAGGAAAGACAGATGCATGCAAAATAGTATTGAATTGAATAAGTATTGAATAATAGTATTGAAGTTAAAGGTTCTACACGGAATTCAAAACAGTCTTTAAATAATCATGGTGGGAGACCATCTGGGCCTGACGGATATCTTTGACTTTTTAATATCGCTTCAAGCACATCTTCTTCAGTGATTACTGACATCAGGTTGATTACAGTTTCTGATATCGTAATTAGCTTTATCATTCAAATAGACTGATTTAAAGTAATCAAGAAAACCTTTTGCTATTTCCTCCCTACTCTTCTAAACCGTCTCATTATAAAACATCTCTCCATCGCTACTCCTGTTATTTCGTTTCGAGGCCTTAACAAATTCAAAGAAAGCAGCATTACTAGAAACTAAATTATTTTCAATTTCTTCTACATTTAAGCTGTATATGCATTTTTTATATCCTGTTTTATTTTTGCTCTTAGAAATTTAAACTCATTGTGATATTCAACATTTTTTGTTGCTTTGTACTTTATTCTCCATTTATCTTTTCTTTTAACATCATTGGTTATTTCACGCGTAAACCATATAGGATATACGTATTTTTTAGAAAAGACTTTTGGAATACATTCGTCATATTTGAGTGTATATTTGATTGACAAATATTTGAATTGAATCTTTCTAAACACATTATTTTTTGGTTTCGTTATGTTAATGACATTTTAGCTTGCTTTGACAATTCTTTTTAGGTTATCAATGAGTTTTTAATTCTTATTAATAGTCTTCACACAAACATCACGTTTATTATCATTTATCATTTATATCATTATATTGAACTCGCCCATAAGAATCAAGAGAACAAGCTCAGGTTTGTCACTAACAATTTCAGAATATAAAGTAGGATGATTATTGTCCTCTACAACTAATGGAGTTTCACACTTGTTTACCACTAAACTCTTATTATTCCGTAAGACTAATTCTAAAATTCTTCCGTTTGAATTAGGTTCTTTAGGAAAATTCTTATGTTTGAATTACTCTTATTAGGAACGACAACGGTCAATGCGTAGTTGGTGTTTAACATGAAGTCCACTACAAAGTTACAGAAATACAAAATTCAAACGTTAATTAGCTGAAAAGAGCCTAGCGAAAGATATAAGTGAAAACGGAGATGGTGATGAATAGGTATAGGATTTGTATGCACACAAAAATGGTGAGATATGCATGCACTTATGCACTATAAAAACGTGAAATATGCACTTAAAAATCATGAAATATGCGTTTATTAGAAATTTTTAATAAATATATGCACTTTCATTATTAAAAAAACACCTATTTAGCGTTATTTACATTTTATTTACAGAAATTATTTTAATTAGACATCCTATGCAATAGCGTTACAGTTCCCAATGACGTACATTTTTAAATTTTCAAAAGTAAACATATGCCTATTATCCCTAAATATTGTTCTATATTTTGAGAAACTCCGTTCCACATCGCAAGACGTAATTGGGGTATACTTAAAATTGTTTAATTCTACAAGCGAATAATGTTTTAGCTCGTCTAAAATGTCTTGGCCAGATCGTTTATGCTTTTAATTAAGTGAAAACCAAGATTTTTGTCTATAACGGATTTAAATTTTTGTTTTATAGCCAAACCCTTTGGCTCTTTTACTTTATTCAAAGAAACACCTAACAATTTTACATGCTCAAGAGATTCATCTAATGAATTTCCCTGACTTTCTAATTTCTGAATTACTTTAGCTAAACGCACAAAATTTGTCAAAACAAACAATAATTCTGCCCTCACCTCCTTAGTATTAAAAGCATTTGTAAAATTATTTACAAATGCTTTAATAATATCAAAATAAGTTGCATAATATTCTGCTGCAGAAAGCCAAGTACCCCTCCTTGTTATTACAGGCTCAGGTGGGAGAGGCACTTCTTGAGCAGTTTCCCTAAATATCTGTATGCGATATGGAGCTTTACAAACAATTGTTTTTACATCTGAAATTATAGAGTTTACGTTAGGATATATTTCCCGCACTTTTTCCGCAACTCTATGCATTGCATGGGCAAGACAAGTTAAGTGGATCATTTTTTCGTACAGAACTTGTAAGGCTGCTCCAGCCTTGATCATGTACGGTGCCGCGTCGGTGACGAACAGGAGTACTTTGTTGTACTGTATGCCGTCCGGCCACAAAATAGCCATCGAATCATTAAACAATTTTGCCACAGAACAATGATTGGTGCTCTTGAAAACGTCCATTGCTAATAGATAGGATTTGGGATTGTTCTCCGAATTTAAAACGCCAATTATAACGTTAGCCAAGTATCTGAAAACAAAAATTTGATTTTTATTTTATCGAACTACATAATTAGTCGGTTACAAACAATTAGCGCAAAACAGTTATTTAAAAAAAATTATATTTTAATCAAGCAAAAATATTGTTGTGATTAAATATGTAACTAACAAAATAGAAAATAAAACATCCGTAAATTGCTCTGCTGTCTTTAATTAGTTAAATTTTACTAACAAAACGAAGGAAATGAAGTTTCTACGCACCTTCCAGTAGTGTCAGTAGATTCGTCAATGGAAACCGGAAACGTCAATGTAGTTATTCGCTACATGTTTTCTAATTGATTTTATGGTCTCTTCGTATAAACAAGGTAAATAATTTTTCCTGAATGTAGACTCGTCGGGTATTGGCATTTTTGAAATTTCTTCCAGAAAATTACGAAATGCTAAGTGATTAATTTTACTTAACGGGATATCTGCAGCCACTAATGCACTACATAGTTTTTTATTAAATTCGATCGATTTGCTGGACTCACCGCGCGAATTATTAAGGTACCCCGGTAACAATGTTTGTTTTCTTGATTTCAGGGCAACACACTTTTGATGTCGAACCGTGTTCAGATGTTGTGTAACTTGAAAGCGTTTCGTTGCAGTCACTTTATCGTCGCACACTGTACAATACAACACCTTATCGTCAGTTGTAAGAACACTGAATTCCTTAACATAACTTCGAAGTGTAACAGACACAGACCGTTTTTCTTTACCCATCTTTACACTCTAAAATTTCAAACTGAAATGCAGTTTGCAATTTCTGAACCGTCTTAATTGAAAGATTACAAGATTAGTAAACAAAAGTACAGGCAAATTTTTCTATGAACAGGAAGTTGTCAAAGGGTCTTTGGAATTTCCTAATACCTATTTATCACAATACCGCAGGATGTAAGTATTTAAATTTTAGTTGAAGCTTTTTCTTTCTTAGAAAATATTAACAAGTACACAGATGGTTAAGGCAGTAAAATATTTTAAAGTCTAGTATTTAACAATAAGCTTAAATTATGGGTTTCCCCTAGACTCAACTAAGCCGCCCTTGGTTGGTTGTCTAAAATGCTAAAATTATTTAAAAAATATTAGAAATTTCATAATTAAAGCATGTAAAACGCTCAAAAAGTGGTAAGATATGCACACTCGTTCAAAAATGCTAAAATATGCATGCATTTATAAAAAACACCTAAATATGCATTTATATGCACTTTTAAATTGACATATGTGATTCATATGTGGCTTAAACATGTAGAAATATAACTCTACATATGTTTGCTATAAGCAGAAAAAACATGCAAATCCATAGAAATCCTATGCCTAGCTGATGAATATTCGAGAATGTTAAAAACGATACATTTATGAAGCTAAAGGGACTAGGCCACAAACCCATAAGACCATGTAAGTGATATTATAATGAATTGAGAAAATAATTGTGCAACTACAAAGCTGACAAAAATGAATGTAATGAATGTGATAATCATTCTATTGTTTTACAGAATTGTAACAAATTTTATAATACAGACTCTTAATTTACGTTGTACTTTAGAATTTAATTTCTGTTCTTTGATTTTTTTAAAGCTCATTTAGTTTAGTTTTGCTTTACTTATTGTTCTTTTTTGATAAACCCTTAATCAAAAAATACCCATAAAAAATGCATTTAAATAAACGGCTCTTTTATTTCAATTTTCAATAGATTTAACGATCAGAGTTAAATTTGATTATACAAGTATTAAGCCTGTAACCATTAAAGTTATTTCTTGATTGATCTGCGATGGATTGAAGTGAAAAAAGTACATGTCTTTAGGGATATGTACCGCACATAGTAATTATAATTTATATATCTCCAGGGTTCGGTATCGCAGTCAAATACAAAGTACATTCTTTGCGCGCCGGAGGAATCATATTCATAACAAATTCTCATTGTTTGTTGACTTGAATGAATTGTTATTAAGAAGCTGTATAAATTTATGTTTGTTATCCTTTTTGTGTTTTATTCTAATTTAGTGCATAATTTCCGGTTACTATATAACAATCCTTTATTATGCAAAATGATGGTTGAGCTGTACTGGAAAACAATTCTTTTTTATTTTGGGAATGTTTATTGTTAGTTTTCCAAAAATCTCTTTTTCCCTTAGCAGCTAAATGTTCTAAAAAATACATTTTTCTGTTTTTAAAATATCGGTAACCTCAAGTTTATCCTCATATTTTATTAACAGTTGTATTTTGAAAAAGTACAATTTACTGTACCGTTCAAGGTAACCATGGTTATAGGTCTGCTGTTAGCGCTATTAGTAGATCTACATCCAAATCTGAGATTGTTCAGAGCGGATGACTTAATCGGCACACAGACGCAACAATAGGTTGTACTGTACAGTATGTCGTACAATTGCGGTTGGTTTAAGCTTTTGAACGGTAATTGCAACGTGTGCAGCTGCACAACCTGCAGTATGTCGCGGTCGTGTTGGAGGACAGTATGGCGCTGCCATAAAGTACGACAGATGTACTACCGGTATATTAAACGACGAAATTAATTGCAACATTTAGAGGATTCACCACTAACAGGTAAAATATTTTGTCTTTTGGGGTGGTAGGGGGTGCTTTGATTAATTTAAATAAATTAAAATATTAAATATTTTAATAGGAAATCTAATTTATTAATTAGTAATGGATCAAATGGATGGAAAAAATAAAGCTTTCTGGGAAGATTTTATAGATATATACGGACAAAATAGTTGCTTGTGGGATGTTAAATCGAAAGGTAAACGTAAAAGGTAAGTACAAACATTTAAATGTTACTTTATTGGTTCTTACCTATTATCTTATATTTGGATCTCTATTTATGGCACCCACTTGTACAGTCGAATTTAATATTATTCCAGGTACAAGCATCCATGTGATCGGGTACTGAAGCAGAGTCTACGAACCCACTTTATGGTACTATAATTTATTATTTTTCACAGCACAACGTGAAACATGGAGAAATCAGGGAAGGGCAAATAATGATGAGGGTGACGAACAACGTACTTTTTTTCTTTACATTTTATGATTTTATTATTACTACTTTGCTATTGTATCATTGGTTTTTGAAATGCTACTTGTACAAGACCGTTGTAAAATTGTGTTAAGCATCTCTTACGTTTGTAGCAGATAGGTTCGCATTTGTATCCCTGGTACTTTCCAAATTCGGTATGCTTCCAATTTGTCTCCGCTCTCCCGGTACTACAGTATGACTACCACTGATATCCTCATGGTGTATGAATGGCTCTGTTATGTATTTTGCTTTTGACAGTTTTCACTTAAAAAAGTTATGTAAAGCACAACACGCGTATCGTCGTTTAACACCAATTGCAATAGGTTCTAGAAATATTCTAAATCGTGATGCCAGTATACAAAAGACATTTTCTACAACCCTTCGAGCTCTGCTTAATCGGTAATTGAATCATTATTCAATCCCATTCATCGTTAGTTATGTGTTTCTGTGAACGGTTTCATTAAATTTTCCATCAATGGAACAGCTTTATCTCTGATGTAAACATACGGCACAAATTCATCAACTCCAGGTAGTTGAGTAGGATTGGATATTCCCAATCTCTTAAACACCAAATGCTTTTAAATACTGGTTCCACGCCATATTCCACCATCAAATATACGTCCATTTGTACCAGTATGAACATAAACGAATTCATAATCTGCATGAATTACTGCGAATAATACCGCACTGAATGTACTTTTGTAGTTGTAATAATACGATCTACTATTTGCTGATTTTCGAATGAAGATATACTTGCCGTCCATCGCCTCTACACAGTTTTCAAATTGCTGTAGGCCTCTGATACCATTTGCTTTATGTGTCTATTGTTTCTCTGTTGAAGTTACTTATAAAAATAGAAAATGTATGTAGTATGGAGGACATGGAGGTATATTTGTATGTATATGTGTGTTTGCATGTAAAAAATTAAATGTGCTTGTTATAAAACATACCGATTTAAATATATTGATTAGATCTACAAGGATTCCAAGTAGATCTGTGTCACGAGCTTCGAATTCAGCAGTTTCTAATTCAATTTCATGAAAAAGAACAAGACAAACAGAAAATTCCTTTGAAGAAAAAAACAGTAGCGTGATTGGATTCTCAGACGAATCGACGACCAGCAAAGATTCATAGCATTCATAGAAAAATTGATATCAGAGATTATGTTTTATGGACGAATTGGCAAACTGTCAGAAATTACCATGATACACTTCTCAACTAAAGTACCAAGTCTTTATAACTACATTCTACATTGACAATGCATTTCATCTGATACAACCTCCTATGCATTCCAGCAACTACCAACAATCACAAGAAAATTGCGGATACCAACAACAGCTTTCTCTATTTTATCAAATAAATATTTGTCATTATTTCATTTAGAAATTGGTAATCTTTCTGCAAGGCCTCATATACTATAGCTAGACGGGTTTTAAGAATGATTTTGATTAACAATTGGGGCGAAATACAGGTTCTAAATTTAAAATCCTCCTATGAGTTTCCTGTTACCAAATACCTTAGGGTTAATCTTTCTTCTGCTGTTATTGAATTCCTCATTATCGTTATTTTGGTTTGTAATCTTGCCTTTCACTAATTTTAATAGAGTGTTGAATGTATCATTTTCCATTCTTAGACAATTTTTGAAATTAAGTGGTTCATTTTCACGCAATTCTCGTATTAGATAAGTTCATATGGGAGTACGTATTTCTCTTTAAAAAGCAGTCCTTACACCACTTCCTTCTCTTCTTGCCTCTTCTTTCTTACATATCATCGTGTATCTTTTCGTTGGTAAAACTGGTGGCGTAACAGCAGGTACACTGATACTTCTTCCAGTTTTATTTAAAAAATATGAAGTTTAACGATCACCTGTACTACACTTCGAACTGAAAGTTCTTTACGTGAGTAGGGAAATCAGCGAGTGCCATCTATACAACATTATTTCGAACGTGTAGTATATGTAGTACAATATATCGTCGCGTCTGCTAGACGGTCTAATCTGCAATATGTAGGAATTTATGATCTTTGAAAAAATTACTTCACAAAATATAATCTATACTATATAATACAACTCATAATGTGTCACCATCGTAACCTAATGTAGGGAATGTAGATTTGTAATTACAAAACACAAGTTCTAATCCCAGTTTGGGTAATCTTTTTGTATAAACATTTAATGTTTTAAATAAATAATTTTATTATAAATATAATATTTAACTTACATATTTTTAAGCTTTATTTTTAATTAACATAGTTTAACATACATCATTTAAGCAATGCCTAAAAAATTAAGGGATAATTATATGTATTTATTTCTTTTTATAAAAAATCATTTAATTATAATATATATTAAATATTTATAAAAACAAATTTACCCAAACTGGCATTCGAATTCGGGTTTTGGAATTCAAAATCTAGTCCGCCCTCCCTTCGGCTATGGTGGCTGTTGTCATACTTTCCTTTTTTAAAGTCCATTTATCATACTTTTTTGGTCGTTTCTTTTTAACTAATCAACACTTAATTTTAATTCATTTATGCGTGTAAAATATTCTTTCGAATTCTAAATTTTTCTTGAATTCTATAAACAAAGAGGTGAGGGGATGCATGATTCCCACTACTCAATATGGACGTAATTTTAGCAAACGAATGCACCCACTTTACAGAAGATTTCGAGGTTATGTCTAAAACGATGAATGCTCCTAAATATTATAGGCCCTTAACAGGACTGTCGTAGGAGAAAATATTATTTGACTTTATGGTTTTTCAGTTATGTACAATCTATAAAACATTGTCTTTTATAAATATAACTGATCAAACCTAATTAAATGTTAATTAAAGCCTGACAGCTATTCACTTTGAATAAAAAGAATCAGTGCTAAAAGAAAATATATCCATGAATTCAAAATGAGCTACATGTAAATCTATCTTTTATAAAAGAGCATTCTTTAAAAATTTACATTGCATACCGCTAAACCGTCCTCGCTATTCGAACTTTGTTTCTACAATAAACAAAGTTTTACAAATACAGTTGTTGGTTTACAATTCAGAATCCAATTTATTTATTTTATCATTTAAATTCGAAAAGTGTCTAAACTCGCACAAAGTGGGAGAGTATTGAACTGTCGTTTGCTTTGTGTTCGCCTTCGGCAAGTTTTTCTTCGATATATATACATTATCTAAATCAGCACTCCGGAAATTTAATATCACAAAGACACAGTTTTTCAGAGAACATTTCTAACCTTTTAAAAGTCCTTCGAACGTTTTGCGCTCGATTTCTCTAATAAATCTTACGAAATTAATTTATAAGGGTTTTGTGACCAGTTACCCAAGAAATTTACACTAAATCAACTTAATGGTCAAGATGGGTATACTCCCCTTTAACAATTAAGAAAAGATATGGCGACAAAAACACAACAAATTTCTACAGGATGTTGTTCTACAAGATATCGAGACGATAATTCTCGTACAAGTGAATTTTCTTCTATTAGTATCATTGAAAACATTATAATGTACCGCACAAATGTCTTGTTATTATTCCTTTTTTGTTTCTTTTTTAATAATTTATTTTGGACACGATTATTTCCAAGCTATTCCTTGTCGGATGGCTATGTCAGGAATCTTTAAAACGAAATTTTAACTTTAATTGCTCATTAGCAACAGTTAACTCTCGTGTTTGAAAGTTATTTGGACATTTTTCACATTTCTCGTTGTTTCTTGTTTGCTGCAAGGAAGAATTAATGACCCATTATTTGTTTTTTCAAGCAGAAAGCTAGAATTATAATAATACAGTCAAGTTAGTAAGAGCCCGGAAACATTGTAATTCTGGAAAATACGAATAGTGAAATGTCGATTACAACAGTTAATTTACGGAATATATTATTAACGAGTGATAAATAGCATTACATTATGTTCAGTGACTGAAAAATGCAGCAGCTTCGTATTCAATTTCACAGAACGTTTAAAACAATTGGTAAATAAATTAACGCGGTTGTTCCGCATTTCAGTTACTCCGAAACATTCCAGCATTAAACGTTATTAATGATCGAAGAGATTGATGGTAGAAGCGTGAAATCAAGCAACATCATCTCTCCGTACTCCGACACATAAATTAACTATCTTACGCGATTTGTATCAATTATCTTAGTCCGTAATTTATATAACTAGCTTACGATTCAGTTTACGCTTAGTGTAATAATAAAAATTAATTATTAGTGGAGCTTCAGTTTAAACAGAGTTGACATGGGTGGAATTTAGTCAAGCGCGGAATTTCGTATGACATAATGCAATACCCAGTTTCCGTTACATCTGTATGTCAGAATTAACTAAACTGCTGTGAAATGTATGAAATTATGTGATGATCACATATTGTGAACACATTCCAAATTACATGTTATGTTACTTCCTAATTTCACATTCTACCAATAACGTTTAATTCTAAACTTCTGACAACTATTACGTACATTCTCAAAACATTCATAATAATGTCTGTTTAATACAGTGTTGGTGAACATGAACGTAATCTAAGCTGTTACTATAGGATATGAAAGAAAAATATTCCGGTATTAAATGGAGTGGAGTAAGAGTGTGGGAACAATGGTTTATTCTGAACATTTCGTATTTATCCATAGTTATCATATTACTTACTTACAGCTCTTTTATTTTCTATTATTCATTTTTATGTCGGCTTACGCCTCAGGCGCTAAGACGATAAAGGGCTCTAAAACACTAATTAAGCCCGAAATACACACGTTAGTTTATATCCGGTCTAAGTTTAAACTAATACTTAATTTAAAATAAAAGTAATTTAAAAGTGCAAAACTTCAAGTAGGTAGGTGCAACTGTCTATAATTACTTTTATTACTATGGGCACGGCGTAAACAAGGGTAGTATAAGGGGGTGATCTAATTTAGCAATTTACGCTCTAAAAACAGGCCGATAAATTGGTCAAGTAACCTGATCGGAAATAATAGTATATTATGTATTAAGGGCTTAATTGAGTGTGTTGGAGCCCCGCAGAGTCAGTTAGCGCCTGAGGCGAAAGCCGAACACCCTTGAGCGGGCTCTAAAAAGTTTTAGAGCACTAAAGCTCTAATCCAGCAACTTACGCTCTAAAAATAGGCAGGTTTACGAGGTAGATCTAATCATAAAGAGGTTTATAAGTACTAATTAAGTACAAGCAAAAAAATGGTAAATGTGTATTTTTGCAGACATTCTGGATTTAACATATTGCTATGATACCGGGTGATTTTTTAAATTTCTGATCTAGTAAGTCGTGATTTTTACGCCGTATCGAAGGTCACCGAAACGTAGGGCGTAGCGTTGATCACACTGCTATTCCAAATGTCATTTATGTGACAAATTGACTTTTACTTTTATTTTACTATACTTATTTTACTTTTACATTTATTAAACAAATTGATAAATATTTAAACAGTGATCATTTGCGAAACATGCTTTTACCAAAGTGTGCATTTTATTGCGAGTTTAAGTGCAATTTCGATGTGATTATTGACTTGAGAAGTTTAGGTTATGGTTACAACTCGCTTCAATTTTTATTCCTTGGATTTAAGAAATAGCAAGATTTATTTATTTATTAAACGGAATTCAAAACACGAGGAAACAGTGAAGCACAAAAGACGGCAAAAGCGAGAACAACACTGGAGTAGGTTATGTTTATGTCAACATTTTTGAAATCTGACAGTTGTGACAAATCGAACGATTCAAACTACGCCCTACGTTTTCCGCATCTTTTGTTTTAAAATTATGTCATGGCTTTCTAGATCAGAAATTTAAAAAATCACCCGGTATAATATACTTGATTAGTGCATAAATGCATATTGCAGGATGTGTTGCCTATCTGACAGGCGACTTGTTAGTCGCCTTTTTTATGATTAAAAATGGATTTAACTTTTACAAGACATTTTATAGATTGGAGATGGTTTTTAGACTTGATTTATTGCCAAAATTTAATAATTTTGTTCGGTCAAATGAAATTGTATTGCCGGTCCCGGTTTTTTAATATAATTAGATTTTAAAGCCATTTCAGGTTTACACCTGAAACAGATACAGGACATGTTTATGGATGTCTATGCAAAAGGTGCAAAGTGTCTTTGCACATCAAAGATTTCAGTAATTGTTTCACTATTTCTCTATTTCCCAAGTTTAATTAATCTGTGAGTGCAGATATTGTATTGTGATATTATAAAGCAGTTTCTGCAGCACATTTGAGATGTAAATATTCTTGTTTGTACCTTTTCTTAAAGAAGGTCTAGGGTTTTAAAATTTATTTTCGGTCGCATATTAACATAGTATTCTAGAAGTGTAAAATTTGAGATTATTTAGTGGGTTGGATACCTGAAAATGTATAAAATTTGTAAAATGGAATATAAAGAAGGATTGTATATAGAAAAAAGGATGTAATTAGGGTCAAATTAGTTAATGTATTTCATGTTTTTAAATGTGTAACTGAAAGCATACAAAATGAACGCCATTGTCAAGTTCCATTAAACTTAATTGGCAATCAAATTAAAATTGTGATACATCGTTCTGTAGATAAAAATGTCCTTATAAAACTACAATAATAATTTTGGAAATTATTAACATTTAGAAATCATTTAGTTAACTAAATAATTTATCAACACTTTCAATTGTTTAACCAAATCCTATAAAAGGAGACCAGAAATTTGGTTACTCTCTCTGTATGTTCATATTATTCAAACAGCGTGTATCTACACAGAGCATTTATTCAAAAAATTTGAGGTTAAGCGGAATAATATAAATTTGTCAGTTGTAAACATTTGAAGGTTATAATTTTTTATAAGTCAACAGTTTGTAATAATGAAAAGTTGTATTAAAGTTAATAAGTGTTTAAAATATTCAACTAGTGCGGTTAATTAAGTAAAAAGTGTGGTGGACATTCATATTTTAGTACTTTAATTTATAGAAAAAATTAGTAGATAACCTTGAATTGGAAATGTGTCAAAGTTTTTAGTACTGGAATGAACATAAAGAATTTATCAGAGCATAGTAATTAATAGAAATACCTGAGCAAGAAAATCATTGTTATCAATTATGATCAAAATAAATCGTCCAAGATCACAAATAACTTCAATAAAAACAAACAATTTATTTTGGGAAAGTGGTGGCCATGTTATAATTAAACCATTGCCAACAACAACATTTTACAGTTTCCTATAAGGTCGGTAAATTATTTAAGGTGCTAAATTTTAAAAGATGAATTTTTAAGAAAAATTGAACTTTAATTATATTTTCTTATTTAAGTAAAATAGATAATAAAAGGAAATTTTAATTTAGAATGGTAAAGAGAATTATACTACCTTCAAATTTTTTTCTTTTATTATAATTAATCACAAAGGTATCCAACAGTTATTTAATTTGTTTTTATGTGTTCAATTAGATATAAGAATTATTTCAATTTGTGTTTTCATTTTTATTTGTTTTTTTATTTTGGGTTGTTGAGAGAAATAAATTACTCCATTCATATTTTGTAATTTGACTTAGGTTTTTTATTTATTGTGTTTAGAACAATTAACATTGTTTTACAGAGCTAAGTTAAACAGTGCATCAATTATAGCGACCCGCCTGAAAAGAGTCTCAAGTTATTAGTGGAACTTGCTTTTCATTTTCACAGTAAATATAAGCCGATGCATTTTTCTTCAGTGGTGAAGGTAGGTGGTTATTTTGTGTACATTTCTATTGTGTATTGGTCGAATGTCTGTTTCTTGTGTTAGTCAAAATAAATCTTAGTAAATGAATTTTAAAATTATACCACTTACCATATTATATCAAACTGTCTCCACAACGAGGAGTTTTCCCCAATTTATTTAATTAAGTTTCGACCGTTTATACCACATACCTCGTATATCATAGCAATATATTAAATGCGAAGTTTCACTTTTGATACTTTAAACACTGAGAAAAGCATTTAGTTGGACCAATTAAATTTACTTAATTCGACTAAATATTTAGCTGAATCAAATAAAATTTAGTTTAGTTTAACTAGATATTTAGTTGAATTAAATAAATTTAATTGGTTCTACTAAATGCTTTCCTCAGTGAAGGAGTAAAAGATAAAGCTTGATCTATAAGTGATTGGAGAAAACTGGCATACTGTCTTTATTTATCAGAATCTAAACTAAATTTTACATGCGGTTAGTTCAGTTTGTTTTACATACAAGTTTATGCTACCTCTAAGTTTGTTATTGAAAAACTGACCAGCACACCAGTTTGCCAAAAGACACAGTAATGACCTGGCTGCCTTATCAACCGGCGAATAATCTCTATTAGGGCTGTCTCATTATAGAAATTACTAACCGAAAACCGATTTAAAAAAACAGTCTATTAGTTAGGTGGATTATTCGACTGATCGATTAATCGAATAGTCGATTTAAAAACATTATCGAAGGTCCGATGAATCGATTAATCCATTTAACCGATTAATCGACTGGTTTTGATAATTTGTGTCTTCTATATTATGGTATAAAGCCGTTTCTGGATATATAATTATTACCATTTTCTGAGATTTTGCTAAAGTACATTTTTATACATTATAAATTATCTTTTTAAGTTAACTGGTATAGATACCTATTATTATTAAAGAATTAGTCGCGAAGCACTTTTTTTAAATATATTTATTTATGTCCGATTGCATTATAAAGTACTGTTTATTGTATTGTTGGCTTATTATTGTACTCGTAAAATAAAGTGGTAGTAGTAAAATAAAGTATATAGTAGTAAAATAAAGTATGACAACTGTATATTATATGTCAAATTTTCTTCTGTCAAGAATAGATGTCAAATTTATAAATTGATTTTTTTTTTATAATTACCCAATTTTAGGAATCGAACATAAAGCTTTGTATGTAACTCTTACATAATCGGACCTTATAGACTCGCCCTTTTTATAGGCCTTGCTCGCTTCGCTCGCTCGGCCATAAACTGGGTTTGTCTACAAAGTCCTACATTATGTAGTTGTTACATAAATAGCTATTATACGCTAACGTTTCGGATTTATATAACCCTTTTTCTAAATTAATCGCATATTAATATCACTATTTACGTGTCTTAACAACGTAGCAAATATGAATCAGTGATTAGTCTAGAAAAGGGGTTACATAAAACCAAAACGTTGGCTTATAAATAAATACATCAGTGTGTCGCAAGTTAGGTGGCACGATCCCCGATATGGTTTTTATTTTTTATTCAATTTGGACTAAATTTTTCTCAAAAATATAAGACATTTATACTCTACTTGTGACAAAAAGATCCATTCGTCTCCTTCAAATGCAAAGTCACCTGCGATACCATAATAAATGAAAAGAATCAAAAAACCATATTAGGTATTTTTTATTGTAAAATTTTTACTAACAAAAGTTGCTGAGAATTGGCCAAAAAGCTTAAATTCAAAATTTCTTTAAAAACAAGTCCAATAGATTAAAAACAATGTTTTTAGAAGTTAGCTATTAATTTTATGTTATTCTTTAGGAAATAATACGATTTAAATAAGAAGGAAACAATATTTTATGGCAATTTAATCGAAAATACTTGTTGGACTTATTTATGTTCAATGAAATTTTGGATTTAAGCTTTTTTGGTAAAAATATGAAAAAATGCTTAATATGATTTTTTGATTTTTTAAAATTTATTTTGGTATCGCGGATTGCTTTACATTTGAAGGGGGCGAATGGGTCTTTGGTTACAAGTAAACCATAAAAATGTTCTAGTATTGGGGAAAATTTGCTATAAATTGGACAAAAAATAATAATGATATAATTTGCAACACACTGTATATTTAAAAAAACTGGTTCCGACTAATTATTATTATTCTATTCAATAATACATATATAAATTGTATTTTTAAAAATTTACTTCATGTATGCGCAGTGTATGTTCTGTTTGGTCCCAGTGCGGGCAAAGAAATCCATTTTTTCTAAAATAAAAGAGATACTGCACAAATTCCATATCGACGCATTCAAGGCAAAACGGCGTAAGCGACATTTGAAAGATTCATCAGAAAATGCAAAACACTGTAATTTTTAACAAAATGGTCTTGGTGATAGTTCTTGTGCTTTATAAACCATTACAGATGATAAATAAGATACTAAAAAACTATTTTCTATTGTTTTAAATAATCAGGTTTTATGTTTATTAGAAGAAATGTCGTTTACGCCGCTCAGATTCGTCGTAAGGCGTTTGTGTCAAATGCTAGATGTCGCTTCGGCCAAAATATCGTGGCTTTCATTAATTAAACGCGGCGCTTATGACCACTTATGCCATTCCAATAATTTTGCATTGTGGTAGCAATTTCTTGCTTACGTCTATCAATAATGTAGTAACGAAAAAGTGTTGAAATTCAGTTTATTTTCCTTCTAATGAGAATACAGTAATAATATTATCACATCTGAACAGCAAAATTAACACATTTTATAGGAGTAAATACTGTTAGGAGTAAATGTTAGTACTAGCAGAAAAAATTAAAACCATAAACAAATTCAATTCAATAAAAAATAATTATGGCAAAAACAATACTGAATTTTTCAGTGTTCTATGTTGCTAACCTTGCATTTGCTAAAATGGTTGGCCATTCAGATGGGACCATTACAGTTTTACCTTAATAGACTTCTCTATCACTGTATGCATTGAGTCTACATTCATATAAGTGTGGCCCACTACCAAGAATGTGATTGATATCTTAGTGATATTTCTTGCGGATTTAAGGAAATAGAAATACTATTGCTAAGCATAGATTTATTTTTTTTTCTCCTCCGCAGTTATCGCAGAAAAATTCCACAGTTGTACTTTTTCTACGATCATCAACCTCCTTGAGATATTTCAGTAGAATGTAGCAAATTTCATTGGAACCACGTTTACCGTTTTTTTCCTCCCAAACGTGATAACTCCCATTCTGTGAATACGTTTCGTATGTGGTAAAGTTGTAAACAACATATTTTCTGTAGAATCCGATTAGCATACTGTCGGCGTAGGATGTTGAAAGGACCTTTTGTAGATCAAAACTAGTGACAATTTTGCCCAAGAACAACAATTTTGTATCAACTTCTTTCTACTTGTTAAAAAGAAGGTTTTTAGTTTTTCTTTTTCAGAGACGTAGTTTCCGGTGTTATATGGTGTATACATGGATTAACTTTCTTTGCACCTTGCATTATTCCTTCATAGTTACGATACGTCTTACCGCCGGCCTTTTTCTTTTAGTTAGTTTTTCTTTAGTTTAAGCCTCTCCTTTTCTGGCTCACATTGGTAGACATCTTATAATCATCGGATTCGCTATCACTACTTGTATCTACAGTTTCGTTACCCGCAGTACTACTTTCTTCACTACTTTCACTACTCCCGGTATCATCATTTTCAATATCAGTAGTAAAGTTTTCAAAGGAGTTGACGAGATATGTTTCATTATTATTTACTGCAGCAAGAATATCACTGCCGTCTACACGCGTAATATCGTCTAAATAGTTATTATTCTCCAAAAGAATGTCACTGTTAATCGCTTGCATGAAAATATCGTTTGTATTATTCTGACTAGTAAGATTTTTGACATTTTCATTATTTTCCAACGCAAGATTTAAAGTTTTTCTGCCTCGTGAACCCATGGCAGCAATGGCGTAAACGACAGTTTTTGTTTATCTAAAATAAAGGAAATGAATCAAAATCAAAGTTTGATTTAGATGTCATAAGTTCGAGTTGTCTTAAAAACACCCAGTTTAGCTTAAAACTATTGAAAAACTCCATAACATCTAATAAAAAAAATGTCATCAAGCAGTATTGCCAATAGCCACGAATTGGCGCTTATGACAAAACGGTATTTAACTCAATTTGCATGACTTAAGCGACAGCATTTCAGTATCAAATTATGAGAATATCTCGTTGAAATACACCTATTTTTCATACTCATACGATTATGATATGGTAAATGAATAAATTGGTGCACTTACCTTCTATTAAATTGCAAATTATTCCAAGAAAACCTAAATAAAGCTTCACCTAAGTAACCTTATGGGATACTGGCGTTTATGCCAAATGTGCATAACATAACTGCAACGTTCTGAATTTCGCACAATCTTACACAACTTTAAACCTAAATGTCTCAGTTTAGATCATAGATGGCGTTATAAACTCAAATTAAGAGAAATCGTGGTATTTACGTCTACACAGCTGTATAAAAATCTCAATTTCTGAAAAAATGACGCTTACGTCGTTTTGCCTTGAACGCGTCGATATAGTCAAAATATCTTTTAATTAATTTGAAAATCAATTTGTTTCAGGATATTAAAATACAGCTAGTAATAGTACCTAGTCTGATATTCACTATCGTAGTATGTTATCTACAAAAATGTCACAATGAAAGTACGTTTGTACAACGTACTAATTAATTTATTTAGAAGAGAACTTTCTAAGTGCGAATATTTTACCTTAAAAATTATTGATCTAACATAAATACTTTTTTAATGTTTTGAAGTTACGTATTACTTAATTTCTTTCTACAATTAATGTATTTGTGACTAGGACTGTGCGATTATGGAAATCAATAATTGAAAATCCATTAAAAACTCGACTATATAAATGCTTATTTTAAAAAAAATAATGGAAGACCCGATTACTATACTATTAATCGATTATTATGCACAGCCCTAATCTCGGTTTTGTCGTATTTGTCGGCATAAAGTGGGGGGGACTCAGGACAGAGTCGGCTATTTGTGAGTCCTTTAGCTTATGCTGGTTTCCTAAACTGTCAAACATAAGAATGAACTAAAAAGACGCGCTTTTTACCTACACCGCAATTCCCAAACAAAAGTACTTTTTAATGATGGATGATAAGAAGGAAACGTTTTAAAGGTGTATCTTGCACAGCGAACGGAGCTTCTTAGTTTTACGTTTTCCTCACATAAAATCATGTAATCTCAAGTCTTATCTAATTTTTTCTAATTTGCGTTTGTAATACGTTTATTAACGTCTATCAGTAGGATTCGTTTATGGCTATCTATAAAAGTACACTGTACTTTAATGAATTATAGGGTTAATTAGTTTTTAAGGGTTGGATGGGTAATGCGTGGAATGTGACAACTTCAAACTGCAAGTATCTGTCAAAATTGCCAACCTCCGATAAACTTTTAATTAATATCGTTGAATTGGTTCGCTGTTTGTTGATTGTTACTTACATGAAATTTCACTTGAAGTTATGGTCTATTTTTACTTGGAAAGAAGGTTAGGTTTTGGATATTCCTAATTAGTAACATAAACAAGTCTCGTACCTACATCAAATCTGCTTGGACAAATCAGTAAGTCCAATTCATGTTTGTAATTTTATGGTACTATAAACAAGACACGTATCGTCGATTTAATCATCTTTGCTTTTTTTCGCGAATTTCGGGCGGAGTGCAAATTTAGTTGTCTTCGCTCATATTTTATTTATTTGCAACACTAATAAAGTAACAAAAGTAATAACTAATTTATTTGAAGTGACGGATGATGACAAATGATTCAAAAACTCAAGTGGGCGCCGAGTGTTACCAACTGTTACCAACTAACACAAAATTCTCTAGACGACCAAAATATTTTTTTTGTATTAGAATAAGAAAAAAGGGGGCGCAAATTAGAAAAAATAGCATAAAATACTCGTTTTATAAGGGCATTGGCGCACTCATCCCATAGAAAAACTCGCCTGCGGCTCGTTTTCTAACTTGGGATTCGTGCGCCAAATCAACCCTTAAAAAACTTGTTCTTTAATATACTATTAAAATCCACATTTAATTAATCTCAAGATTATTCATTAGTAGATCATCCATATGAGATGAGGCTGAGAGTGCTGTCAGCTAATGTAACTGAATTTAGATGAGTGCTTTTGATTGTCAAAAGAAACGATGGTGATTTTTCTAAAGTTAATCCTAATTTAATTAATAAAATAATAGGGTCAAACGTTGACTTGAAGACGGTAAAAATATAAGAAAAACAAAAAGGACTTCTAGTTGGCATTGCTTCTGCTAAACTGACAAATCTTATCCTTTTTAAGTGGAGGTACGTGTCACCAGGCACTAGATCATTGCAAAGGCGTAATTTAGTGTCGAAATCTGATCAGTTGTAGTACTGGGTAGATAAACCCTTCTTTGGCCGCTTACAATGTGACGGATGTAAAGCGCCTAACCACAGTATATACAGTGCGATTCTAAAATTATTACATTACCATGTTGGTAATTGGATGAAGTGTCAGAATATGGAATAAAAAATAAAAGTTGCCATTAAAAAAAATACCGATGACGTCACCACACTTAAACGCATCATTCTGTATATCCGAATATTATGTCAAAAAGTGCGGACTTTAAAAACAAAATTGAAGTGTTTTGAATTTTTCCATCAATCAATACTTTCCCTTTTATCGAATTTATTCCATACTTTAGAATCGCACTGTATAACAATCAGTAGGTCTACTTGTGTGCGGCACCTTTGATGTTAATTTTATGTGCTCGGTTGCGTGTATAAAGGATAACTGCTCTTCGGCACATGCCAGCTTGTTGTGTGGTGGATGGTAACTATTTGCAAGAGTCCGTTACTGTATGTTATTATACTGTGGCCTTACATACAAGCCCTGTTGTTCAAGATACGACTTCTTTGTTAGTCACTTTTAGTGGCACTGTCCTGGTCGCGAAGGTAAAGATAACTGTTCAAAACTAGTGAGACTAGTTATATTCTGAGACCTTTAAGGTGTTTTCGGAGTCAGAAATTTGAATACTCTGCAGTCAACTGCCAGAGAGAGCAGGTACGTCTGTAAAAAATCCCAGTGTCAAGCTCTATCATGTCTGGCAAAAGTCCGTATACTAACAATCAAGACTCAGAAGCGCGAACTTTACGCAGACGCAAGCGAAGGATAAATATTCCAAAACAGGTTTACGCCATAGTAGTGGCCAGCACTTCGTTAAAAGTCCAACGCAAACGAAGTTCCTGAAATTAAGGCTTTTCGACGACTTTATTAAAAACTTTACATCATCAATTCGTCACCACCTTCATTTACTCAGACACAGCCTGTATTAAGATCAGCATGTTACTACTGCTACAACACAACTGTTCACTGATACTCCTAAATTTGTACATCCGTCACAGGCTTGCTTTTTGCACTTGCTTTTTCGTACAGCTTACAGAATATAAACCTCTTTCGTTCATTCAACCGCAATCTTAGAGTTCACTAGTGCCAAAATGCCGATCGGCCTCAGTATTCAGCGACGGCATCTTAGAGATCCACTTTCAAACAGTTCGAAACAGTAGAAAGTAGAGTTTTCCCAAGGAGGGTCAGAGGGCAATCGTCGGAGCAGGTAACCTGGATTCTCTCTGAACCTCTTCTTTTTATTGTAGATGTTTATCTACTTCGGTTACGTATCCAATAGTTTTTAATCAATTATGAACTGCTTAGACAACATTTTAAAACGCTCATATCGTATTGTGGAACTTTGTACAGCCTTGGTAGTGTAATGTCTAGAGTGCTGGACTTTCATCCAAGCGGACCGAGGTCGATTCCCGGTGCCGGCAGATCTGGTTAAGGTTTTCTGCAGTTTTCCTTAGCTGTGGCACAAATGTGGGATTTGCGCTGTTCCTTATGTAAGTCGGCTGCAGCCGCACTTAGGGCCTACGTAATAATAATAATAATAATCGCCCCCTCCCTCCCGCACAAGCTTATAGCTTCTGGGGCCTGGTTTCCAGGCTATGGGTTGTAGCAATTATTATGTCTAAAATCTTGAGAGAAGAAATCTATACGCAGTACTATATAAGTATATAAATACCGACTCCCAGGTTAACTTTTGAAACGATTAGAAAAAAAGGTTAAGAAATTAAATAAGATAAAATGCTACTTTTCAGCAAACAATGAATTACTTTATGTTGCAGTTGTACCACCAGGCCCAACGACGCAATAATCTTAATTGGCATAATGGGTCGAATCAAGGCTTATTTGAAAGAATAAAAAGAAGATAAATTATATGTTATTCTGAAGCTCCTGTCGAACTTTTCTAAGTATCTTGGGAGTTATGCCAGTACTTGTCTGCACTATTCGACCTCGCGAATCCGCAAGAGATACTAATTGGGTGAGATCGATAAAAACTTAAATGGACTAGTGTGTCATACACACAATGAAAAAAGAAAAAATGGGTCGTCACTCGACCCATCCCGTCATTTAAAATGATTGCGTTGTTATGCGTTACAGCGCCACACAGCATAAACCAAGTTTTCTGTTTGCTGAGAAAGTAGCATTTATGGTATTTTTCGCTTGCTGATTTGTGTCAAAAGTTAAGTTGGGGGAGGGGGTACTTTAGAAACGTTTTAGATATTAGGCTATTCAGATTATGTTATTCAGTAACAGGCGAAGATATCAGGCCGAGATATTATCTCTACTTTGAAATCATTAGATATTCTTTTCAATAAACTTCCAGAATACACACAGATTTAAATATTCAAGGCCATTCCTTTCTGACCAAGTGGATATGATTTCTTTTTATGCTTCGTGTACTATCTATAGTTACAATTGCATCATTCTTAAGATATTCGAATATTTTCACAAAAATCCACATAAACATTCTTAAGGATGAGGCTATTTTTATGAAACTTATTACTGTTTTTAAATATTGGATTTGCCCATAATCTAACCCTTTATTTGTGGAATGAATTTCTAATTTACTTGGAATATTTAACAGAATATTAATAAATTGATGACCCAGCAAAAATTTGAAACTAAAAATTAACTGTTAGTAATAGTCGGGTAGAAAATAAACTATCGGTGCGATATCATACAGCATCAATTCTATGTTACTCCCGTTATTCGGTAATGACGACAATGAGTTTTGATGAACTATGTAACCTTCGGAATATGGAAATAATCTCGGTTACGCGGACGGTGGAAATAGATCTCTTGTGACTCGGCTAGTATTTTGCTGTTTTTAACATCAATTTCGAAACATCAACATGTTAATGCTACCAGCACAAGCTTACTTATGATAATATATTTATAATATTAATATTTTTCTACAACTATTTGCAATTATTGGCCAAAACACCGAAAAAGGTGAAACATTCGACATCTAGAAGTAATGGGTTTAGTCAGTAAAAATTCTTGTTAGAAATAGGCTAAAAATTACTTCTTACATTTGTATACTTTATTTCAGTATTCTGTTCATATGCCCGTCAAATATGTTGTTTAAAACAACTATCACGATTATTATTATATTTGTTCCTGTATTTGGGAAACGTAGTATCAAGTCCCCAGAGCAGATTTTTTCAAATTATACCAACATTTATTCTAAACCTTTTCTACCATTTTTTCACGAGATTTATTCTAAACCACCTTCATAACAGCTTTGAAGAATACACAAAAACGCCTAAAGCGGTATTTTGAAAAATACTGGAATTATGTAAAATGAATGAAAGTGTAAGTCATTTGAGACCCGGTTTCCGTAGTCTGCGGGATAATCATAATAATTAATTGATTGTAAACATTGCTTCATTGAAATTATGTTGTTTTGTGTTGCAAATATGGAATAACCAAATTCTCATTTCAAATTTATAGTTAATTAATTATAACAGCAAAATAATATTGTACGTCAAAGCGTAGTCTTGCTTTTGAAACTAAACAAATTCATTATTAAAATTGAGCCGCAACTGCTAGTTTAAGTAAATTAATTTAGAAAAGCAATCTCATAAATTAAATAGTTATTTGTTTAGTCGGTATTTAGTCTACACTTACACGCCTACATTTCCACTAGTTTCCACAATGCGGAATAGTTAGAAGCTAAATTGTTAAACAATTATTATTTTATAACGTGCTGTTTTAACAACCTGTAGTATATTTTATTGCGTTAGAATTGTGCTGAAAGAAAATACTATTATTTATGGCTTTTACAGGACATATAAAAGAGGGATTTCACCAGGTTTGCTGATCCCTTTAAAGGTCTTTGATAATATATCAACTTTCAAGATCGCTCTATAAATTTAAAAGTTGTTATGTTGCCGCTGTTTTTAAGTATTAACTCGGAGAAAATCTAATTTACAGTTTTAAAGTGTTTCAAACTGTACCTTTGTAATATTTGATGCGTGGTTTCATTTCACAAATACTTTTTTAAATTTTTCTGGAACTCTAAAGGTTTAGAAACTCAAGCTATTTCTATTTGGCTATATCGATTTTACTTTAAAAGATAGTTAAATCAATTGATGATAATTGAAAAATCAAAATTATCTTAAATTTTATAAAATATATTAAATTTATTTAAATTCAACAAGCTGGTGAAACTTTTTCACACTGTTTAGCTACATAATCAAAATATCTAGAAAAATGTTGAATTATTGTATTTTTATAAATTATCACCAGGGCCAACCACGACTTGGTAAATGGGTAGTTAAGGCACAATTGCGTGCAGTCGAATGTACGAGGATAGATCGAAATGTTTATAGAATGAACCACAAGATGGCGTTATGCGCGCGTGCTGATCACTTGTTTTGAAAGCTCCATTGTTCGTACCACGACCTTCTAGATTTCACGAGACGAGACGTCGTCTCGTGAAATCTAGAAGGTCGTGGTTCGTACAACAGTTGTCAAATTTTCAAACGGATTAGATATAAACACACGCCATTACTATCGATTCAAGTAAAGAATTTGTGCATTTTCTTAATCATGAATAAAATCGAGCTCCGTGCAGTGATAAAACATTTATTTTTTTAAGGCTTAAATGCTAAACAAATAAAAACGGGGTTAGATGAAGTTCATGGTGAGTCTTCGACTTCTTATGCAACAGTTCGAAACTGGGTTGCTGAATTTAAACGCGGTAGAACAAGCATAGAAGATGCATCACGTTCTGGCAGATCAAAAACAGCTACCGATGAAGAAACAATTAAAGAAGTCCACGAAAACGTGGTAAAGGATCGCCGAATAAAGTTGAGAGAGATAGCAGAGAAAGTAAGAATTTCATACGACCGTGTACATTGCATCTTACGTCAACATTTTGACATGAGAAAACTTAGTGCTTGATGAGTGCCGCGTCTGCTGACAATCGCCCTAAAGCGAGTTCGAATGACCATTTCTCAGCAATATCTAGACATATTCAAACGTAATGAAAAAGATTTTTTTCCGACGTTTTAAAACTGTTGACGAAACGTGGATTCACCACTTCACTCCGGAGACCAAAAAGCAGTCAAAGCAATGGACAAAAACCCCAAAGAATTCAAAGACGATTCCGTCTGCTGCGAAAGTCATGGCTACCAATTTTGGGATTCCCGAGGAATAATTTTTATTGATTACTTGCAACACGGGAGGACAATACGGGCGAGTATTATGCGTCGCTATTAGACAGACTGAGCAAAGAAATCAAAGCTAAAAGACCTCATTTGGCAAAGAAAAGGACCTTGTACCACCAGGATAACGCCACAAGTCGGCAATTGCGATGGCGAAACTGCACGAACTACGATTTCAGTTAATTGAACATGCTGCACCCTATTCGCCAGACTTGGCTCCGTCGGATTTCTTCTTGTTCCCAAATCTCAAGAAATGGTTAGCTGGAAAGAAATTTTCGTCGAATACTGAAATCATCGAAGCTATAAATGGATATTTTGAAGGTTTAGATAGTTCTTATTTTTGTAAAGGGTAGAAAGGGGAGATCGCACCGACTCCGGCGGTACACGTCACGTTGACGTACAGCGAAGTCCGTCACTTCTCTGTACGTAGACATCCGCATTTAGGCATTGCACCGAGTCCGTTGCCGATACGTTACGGCAGTAGTGTTTTAACAGTTAACTGAATTATTAGTAACAAAAATGTTGACTTTTCGCCAAAGAAAAGCACTTGCTTTGCTGCTTTTAAGAAGAAAAAGGCGCAAGCGTACTCGATATTGGGTTCACCCAATTAATGAGAAACGACCAATATATGGCGAATTTAAAAAGCTTTGTACCGAATTAGAATCGTTCCCTGATAGATATTATCACTACTTTCGGATGTCTAAGGAGCAATTTGAACAACTGCATCAGTATTTGGAGCAAAGTTTATCCAAACAAGATACTAATTACCGAAAAAGTATTAGCTCAAAAGAACGATTAGCTGTTACTTTAAGGTAAGTAGCAAAATGCATGATTTCATTTTTTAGGTAAAAGTAATAAAGTATCTTCATAAACAAATTTAATTTATTGAATTTAATTACATTAAAAATAAACATTGAAAATAAGGCTTGAAATAAACAGTAAACTCAATATAAAAAGCATACGCTATCTCTGTCTCTCTCTTATTATAAGTATCTTATAAATTACAGCAATGTCTCCCAACTATGTGTTGTTTCGTATGAGAGACCAGGAATTTGATCGGGTGGTGAAGAATATGCCGTTTGAGGGTATGAGCTGTTGCTGCTGTAACTAAAGGCTGATATTGCCGATGTAGGTCTACTATTGTATGGTTGGTTTGAGAGTAGGTTATTATCCCCGTACTCAGTTTCGTAAAGAACTTGTCGAATTCGCATTCGAGCCAGTTGATTTTTTCTTGCGTCCAATCTCTTCAGAATTGGTACGCAGCTTAACAAAAACTGTTCATCTGGGTCTGGTTCTTTTGATATTCAAAAGTTGTTCGTCGGTTGTACTATTAGATAGAATTCTTTTTCTTTTCTTCCCTTTTTGAACATTATTATCAACTTTTTTTTTGTTGCTATCGTCTGGTAGTGTACGTGATGGTGTGTGTACTACTCTATTATTAGGTATGATTTAAATGACAAAATGATTTCGATCTATCTCTGCCAAGTACAAGTATATTAACGGAAGAGACTATAATGAACATTACTTGCGTAAGTAGGTATTGAATATGATAAATACAACTCCAGCTTCGGCAAGATTCTGGTTGGGTAGTACTAATAACCATAGCAGTCAAATTTAGATACTTGAGAGCTGCAACTCTCGCTCGCCCATAATACAAATACAAACAATAACTATAATGATGATAATGTTAAATAGTAATAACAAGAATAATTGAAATATACTCTTTATTTAACATTTCAAGGTGATGTACGAGTCTCAGGCTTCTCAGACATACCATTCCAATGATACAACAAACAATAGAAAAAGAATTATTAATACTGATCAGGTATATTATATAAAATACTTATGTTTCCGTGCCATCTTTACATTTTTTTTGTATAGGATTTTGCAAAGAAATGGAAGCCAGATTTATTAAAAAGTCGAAAAAGCGGCGTTTTACATGTAAAAAAACGACCCACACGAAAAATTTTCAAAACTTGCAGACGCCAAAAGCGATTTGGTCTAGTTACAACAAAGTATACAAAAATCGGATGTTGATTTTAAAATGGCAGAAAATGATTTAAAATTAAAAATATTGCAACAAGAACTGGAAATAAAACTTCAGGAAAAATTAAGCAATGACATCATAAATCAAAAAAAGATAGAATTGTTGGAAAAACAAATCACAGAACAAGACTTGAAAACAAATTATTACAAATTCAGTAATAGTTTTGTCGTCATTAACTGTTTGGATCATTAATCTAGAGTTGGTGTCAAAAAAATATAATTATTATTTTGTCAATCTTATTCATTGGTTCCATAAAACATTGTTGATTTATGTTGTTAGTCATAGTTATTAATATTAATTAAACACTTTGAACAAATTTAAACAATTTAAAACAAATAAAAAATCAAACAAACTATTAAAATAATCAATAAGTTGGTTTCTTGAGTTGGGTTGCTCTTCATTAACGTGTACTATTCCGTTACCATCTTCATCAATTTCCATTCCATTATCTTCTTCCGGAAGCTCCATTTTATTGCGTGTAACAGCAATGTTGTGTAATATTGCTGTTGCAACTATTATTTTTTGAATAAGCGATAGCCTGTACCGCATTCCTACAGGTAGAATAGGAAATCGTCTTTTCCATATGCCAAACGTTCTTTCAATAACATTCCTGGTTCTGACGTGTGATTCATTAAAAAGCCTTTGAGCTTCATTTTGTGGTTCTGCTAGAGGTGTTATTAAGTAATTTTTGAGAGCATAACCACTATTCCCTATTATGAATCCCTCTCCAAATTCACAATTTTCAAACCTTCCGCATAAAAGAGAATTGGCAAATATAGTGTTGTCATGTGTAGCACCAGGCCAACGTGCTACAATGTCTGTGAAACAAAGAGAAGCATCACAAGTTGCTTGTATATTGAGAGAAAAGTAGCCTTTTCGGCATCTAAAATTCTCTGCAGCATAACCTCCAGGCGATTGCATCCTAATGTATGTGCCATCAACTGCAGCTATAACTTTTGGAAATCTTGCAATCTGATAGAATTTCTCCTAAGTTGCTCAAATCTCGTTCTGACTTCGTGGTAGGTATATATATATTTCTCTTAAAGAAATTAAAGCATCACAAACGCGTTCTATAATTTTTCCAGTTGTTGTTTTGTGAAAACCAGAAAAATCCCCTACAGTAATATAGTAGGAACCCGTTGCAAAAAACCTTAATGTAATTAGCAGTTGCTCCAAGGGTGTTACAGCATTATTTCTATAATTAATAATATAAACTTATTAAAATTCAACCATATCTACATAAAAAGCAAGAACAAGAATACCTAGTTGTCTTCTGCTGCAACAAATGAGCAATTTGTGCCAAAAGGTTTACAACTGTGGCTTTGCTTAATCGAAATCGCTGTAAAAATTCACTGTTGCTCCATTTTTCGAAATTATCTATTTGTTGTTTAACAACATTTGGAAATCTATATAATAAGAAGTCTTCGACATCAGATTCAAATAAATCAAGAAAATCTTTGTCCATGTTTTAATTTTTAGACAAGCAAATGTGACAAGAAAATCAACAATAACAAAAATATTGGCGACTCTGACAAAATATTTTAAAAACTTATCTGCCAGTTAGTACATTATCCAGAGAAAAAGTACCGCATAGATTTAACTGAGACTTATCCTAAGGATAGTTATTATACTGAGATCGAAATACCCGTTAATAACATATACGTAAGTTTATCCCCAGGATAAGTTTATACTGAACTTTATACTGAGATGGAAATACCGGCCCTTAGTGGACTGTATTATTTCTCTATATTAAAAATAACTTGCTGCAAGCTTTTAGTTAAAGTAAGAAATTCTATATTTATTATTTGTTACAAGTATAGTTTTCTGTGACAGAATTATATTGAGAAATTTTTTTTATTATAAAACAAAAAAAACATGGTTGCTTAGATATTAAATATTAATATAGTGTTGGATATTGTTTCCAACATACTGGGGCCTTATGGTTTCACAAGAAACGTTACATTTTCTCAATACAAAACTAAGAAAAAGTAAGCAAAGGCTTAAAATAAAATTTTACCTTAAAGATCTTTAAGGTATTGATTGAAACAATCTTTATAACTTAGACTACGAAAGTCTTTAAAAGAATATTAAAGGTTTGACTGCGAAAGTCTTATAAACAATATTAATGCTTTGACTACGAAAGTCTTAAAAAATATATATTTAAGCTTTGACTACGAAAGTCTTAAAAAAATATATTTAAGGTTTGACTACGAAAGTCTTAAAAAACAATATTAAATATTTTACTATGAAAGTCTTCAAAAACAATATTACATGTTTGACTACGAAAGTCTTGTAGACTAAGAAAGTCTATTTTAAGAAAACAGTTTTTTACTACAAAAATCGTTAGAAAATAACAACTTGAAAATATTTTGTGCCTATATAAAAACACATTTTAATTTTAAGAAATTCAAAATTGAAAATAATTAGTTGGTAGGTAAAAGAGCTAGTTTCGTTACAGATCTTAAATATGCTCCATTTTTGGTTTTAACTTCAACTACTCTTACCTTTTTATCCTTACCGGGAATTACTTTTAAAATACGAGCCATTTGCCATTTATAAGATGGGACATTGTCCCCTTCTAAAAGAACTAACATACCTTCTTCGAGGTTAGGTAAATATTTGCGCCATTTAGGACTGTTTTGAAGTTGTGTTAAATAGTCCTTGTACCACTTCTGCCAAAAGTGCTGCTGCATTTAAGTACATAATTTTCAAAACGCGCTAAGCGCTAGATATTCATTAATAAAAGTTTGATGTTGCAAAAAAAGATCTGGATTAGCTTTAAATCGTTTTTTTTTATTTTCAAAGCGCTTTAAGGCAACTGAAAAGGAGTCCCCTAAATTTAAGCTAAGAAATTCTTGTTTTAAGGGCAAACGTACTTGAAACTTATTACCAATTACTTCCACATAATTTTGGAAATTCGTTTCACAAACGTCCTGTTCACTAGAATATTCAAGAAAACCTTCAGGTACTTTCTCAGTTTCCCAAAACTGCGAAATAATGGACTCTAGGTTGCTGCACGTAGCATGTAACACAACTAAATTGCAAAATTGACTTGATGGTACAACTCCACTCACGATAAAACCAACAAGGGTATATTGCAAAAGTACGTTACCAATATTAATTTTTCCAGAAAGCAAAATTTGAAAACTTATATTTGCGCCAAGCAAAATGTCAATTTGACTTGATTCATTAAAACTGTCATCTGATAATTGAACATTCTTTGGAATATTTAATTCAGAAACGTCGAAATTTAACTGAAACAGATTGCTCGTGATCGTGTCGGCTACAGCACGCTTAACATTTATAACATAATCATAAAAACAAGACTCAATTTTTAAGTCAATTGATTTTTTAATCTTTGTTGTATTTTCTGAAATACCAACAATGTTTAAAATACTATTATAGGGTTTTAAGTTTAACTTTTTTACAAAACGATTTGTTACTAAAGAAATTTGTGACCCTGTGTCTATTAACCCTCTGGTTAAAATATTGCCCCCTTTTATTTGAATTTTAACTTTTACAGTGGGCAAAAGTATACTTTCCTGCTTGCTTTGAACTGAACTTAAAGTTACTACCTTGTTTTCATTTGCAAAAATACTAGCTGAGCGTTCATCACCTGACTCTTTTTGTTTGTCCAAATGAAGCAGCGAATTGTGGTCATTTTGGTATGTGGCACATTTAAATGTCAGCTTACATTTTCCTGAATGGTTATTTAGACACAACCTGCACATTTTTTGTTTATCTATAAAAGAAATTCTCTCATTAACGAGAAGAGACTTAAATTTTTTGCATTTATAAAGTCTATGGCCAATTACAGAACAATAGGGGCACCTAATTTCACCTTTTGATTTAATAACAAGATGGGAAAGATGGGCTTTTTCTTTACTTTTATTTTCTTGAAGATTACTAACCTCTAAAGCAGTAGCCCTGTTTTCAAGAAAAGACAAAAATTCTTTTAACGTAGGCAATTTTGAGTTATCCCTATCAATTTGATAAGCTCTGTGTGTGAACTGATCAACTTTTTTAGATTAAATGCAAATTAAAATCATATCCCAACTGTCAACAGGCTGTTGAAGATTTCTTAATGCTCCAACTTGTTGTTTTACATTACTAATAAAATCTCTTAATGAAAAGGCACTTCCTTTTTGCATAGGAGGAATATCAAGAATTGAGTAAATGTGGGAATTTATTAACATAGTCTCATTATTGTATCTATTATTCAAAATTGTCAAGGCTTCAGCATATGAAGAGTTAACTAATGGCAAATTATTTATTAAACTAAGAGCTTCGCCCTTTAAATAATTCCTTAAATAAAAAAGCTTTTCCACATTTTTCAATTGTTGATTTCTATCTACTACGGCAGTAAAAATGTCAATAAAAGACTTAAAATTCGTTAGATTTTTGCCGTCAAAAGTAGGTATGTCAATTGGAGGTAATTTAGAAGTAGCAACACTGTCACTTCTTGGTAATGTCAATGACTCGTTTTGATTTAAACTAGTATTGTTAATGTTACCTGCATTGCCTGTATTTGGCTTTGGCAAGATCTCATTTATATCTACAAAAGTGTCAAAATATTCCGTTTCTAACATCTATGGTTTCTTGGTAATTCTTATCGACTGTAATTACACGAGAGGTCTTTTTTTGTCCGGATAAAATTGATTTTTTTAACGATAATTTGGTTGCTTGGTAAATTGACGATACAAACCACCTACGATAAAAAAACGAGTCCGAAGGACGAGTTTTTTTATCTGGTGGTTTGTAGAGTCAGTTTACCAAAAAGAAACCAAATTAGAGTTTAAAAAATCAATTTTATCCCGGAGAAAAAAACCTCGAGCGTAATTCGATGAGATAATTTAATGAATAATAAAAAGGAATAACTAGGTAATTATGAAGAAGTCAAGAACACATTTATTAACTTGAAAATGACAATTATTAAAAACAATAATCAGGTTCGAGAAAGTTAGCCATGGAAGTTTAAACACATTTTATCCAGATGCAAAGTTAGGGCTAACTTTATCCGATGTCAAAGTGACAAATGTATCGCGGCTTATGGGATTTTTTATACATGAATTAAATTATCTAGGCACAAAATTTCAACTTGAAAGTTTTGAATTTTTTGAAAAGCTTCCTGCGGCAACTTTTTCTAACCAACATTTGTTCCATTTTCTTAGTTGAGTCAGGATCATCTTTATGTTCTAAAACAAACCGTTTGATACGTGCAATAGATTCAATTGCTTGCTTTTTCTTGGCCTTTAAACGATCAATATCCTTTACTTTTGCCATGTTAAATAAAGTAAAAGATCAAATCAGTTATTAAATAGCATAGACAGTTCAGTAAACAATTAAAAGTACCTGATTACTTACTGATGTTTTACACAAAAAATCTTGCAGTAGTACTATACTGTCCTAAATTAACAAACAAAAACAATAATTAACTCGAAAACAACCTAGAAGTTTATAAAAATGGTACACAAGCATAAGAAAAACAGCACTTTTCTTTTTAGGTTATTTCACAGTAAAATGTCAAATTCGAACTGATGGCTCCATTTATGCGAATTCGATGAAATCACAAATCGCATTTTTGTCGTTCACCTGAAAGTTTGATAGTCAGCTTGCTAGTTTTATTACCTGGTTATTACCGCACGCCAACGAACATTGCAAACGGGTAGACACTTTGTTGCTATTTTAGGTTTTGGAATTGGAACCTTTTAAACCAAACTTTAAACCTTCCAAACCAAACTTGAAACTTTCCAAACCAAACTTGGAATTACCAAATGTCTTCAAAAATTCGATTTGATTCGACCAAATTTATGTGCAAAACACGCATAAAGGTTTCTTCTATTTAGTGGACTGTATTATTTCTTTATATTAAAAATAACTTGCTGCAAGCTTTTAGTTAAAGTAAGAAATTCTATATTTATTATTTGTTACAAGTATAGTTTTCTGTGACAGAATTATATTGACAATTTTTTTTTTTATTATAAAACAAAAAAAACATGGATGCTTAGATATTAAATATTATTATAGTGTTGGATATTGTTTCCAACAACCACCTTCAACATCTTTAGTTTCGGAAAGAATAAGTTTTACCACCTTTTCCAAAAAAAACCACTTTTGTGTGAGCTTGCAAAGGAGTTTCGGAACCCATATGCCGTTGCACCAAAACTTTCAGGGGTAGGAGAACGCATTTTGGTGGCTTTGTATGGTAGGGATAATGACCAATCCCTCAGCGCTCTCCGCTATGCCAAATTCATGAGCAGCAGCACCAAACTGAATTTGGCAATGCTACCAGCTGCGACAGATGCTGCGCAGTACCATTCCCTCCGGACATACCACCAAGTCATGGCGTGGATGGGAATTGAAAAAAATCCTCTGGATTGGGGCTGGACGAGAGGGAGCCGAGGACTACAACCCATCAAGACTGCGAGAGATGCTGCTCCACTCAAATTACTGAAAACAGTATCCTGCAAATGTATATAACTGGGTGCATGGGAGTTTGTGGTTGCAATACCACCAGCACAAGCAGACCCTAACGACAACTCCTCCCCTCTTACTTCACTCCCTTATAAACGTAAGAAGTTGTAAAGATTGTATATAATTATCTTTTGTTATATTTTCTGTTTTCTTTCCCATGTTTCCTTGAGTTTCCACATTTTCCATATTGTGTTAAAAACTTTGAATTAATCAAACTTGAATGCGAAACCCTTGAATTGGCTATATATACAACTTATACATGAGGCTTGTAGTATATAACTGTGCTGATTAAGTTATTTAATGGTAATAACGAAATTTTTAAAATGGATGTTTGGCGAATACAACTAAAACTATATAATGAAAAGTGATGATAATGAGATTTCTTACAAGATTGATTCTTTTCAAGTGCCGAGGAGATTTTTTATTTATTTATAGCTACGAAAAGTGGAAAGAAACTCTATATTTTTCTAAGATCGCTACTTTTGCCTTTTTGGGGGGGTACAGCCCCACCGCTGTTGATTTCACAAAAGACATAACTTGCCCAAAAATCTTGAAAAGTTTTACAAAAATGAGTCTTAGAATACTCCATAAATAACTCATTCGGCGCTAAAGTGCAGTAGAGAGAAGTCGCAGGCAAATAAAAGAAGGAAGTGCAGTTTTTTTTAAGTTTTTTCTAGTAGTCGCAGGAGACATCATTGACGTTCACCAACGTCAGTAATTACGTTCATTTTGCATCTATAAAGATTATTCTGCCTGAAATCAAAGGCAATACTTTCATAATTAGAAATAATGGACCAAAGAGATTTGCTGCACTAAACTTTAAAAAAGCCACTTTTTCGTTTTTTTCTAGATTTACCCCCACTCCGTTGTATTGAACGTAAAAATTGATACATAAAATTTGTAGCTAATTAAATTCTCTGCAAGATTGATTCTGAAGACTTATATACTAAAATGAAGTGTTACGAAGTTATCGCGATGTTAAGTCGCAAGAAACTCGAAATTTGGCAGAGTAGGCAATTTTAACCTTTTTTGCGACCTTTACAGCTCCGGTGTTATTCATCGTGCAAAACAACTTCATATGCCAAAGTTTTACAAAATTTTGTCCTCTACAAGTCGGCAAATAACTTTTTTTCCGCTAAGATGCACCAGAACGAAGTTATAGGCGAGAACCTAAAAAAGTGCGGATTTTCGACGGTTTTTTGAAGATGGAGGAGGGCGCGTAGGGGGATGGAATTGGAAAACTTGGATTTTTCACTAACCCACCAATCTATACAACATATCAAAAATTTAGAACTACCCGACCTTTTGCAGGGTAAAATTCCTTCATTCACTGGACTATTTAATAGATTAAAAAACTTATAACAAAAAACGCAACGTCAGAAAATGGGCATTATCAGCTAGTACCGCTCGTGGTGCATACAAGATTTTATTTTTCACTAACTAATAGCAAATGAGAATTCCTAAATAGTAATATTTTAAAGTTAATATGACAACACGTTTCCTGTAAATTTTAAAATTAAAATGAATGAACACCTTCACTTAAATATTGATTTTGGATACTAATATACAATTTCTTATAAAAACATCAATGTTATGGTTATACAGCTTATTTAACTAGAAAAATGGGAAGACAAGACAACAAAATCCTGGAACTTTAAAGGGCTTTATAATCCTTAATGATGGATGTTATACCTTCTTATATTGTAGTAATATCAGTCACTATACTATAAAGGAAGAAAATCACGGAAAAAAGGTCAGGGTATCAAAGGTTTCCTCTTAAGTATTATATCGCCAAAATAAAAACATTTAAAACTAAACTGATAAAAATCTTGTCCTCACAAAAATTCTAACAACTTCGTAAGGCCGATTAGCCGAAGATAATTCAGAGGTTCCACTCGGTTCGATGAACAGAGAAGACGAGATGCAACAATAAATTATACTTATTAGTATGTTAAAGTGTGAGTAGTTAATACCAAACTACCCCTTAAACATTATAAAGAAAACTGCTCCCAACTTACCCTGAATGAAAGTTTAATTTTTAATTTGCTTGAAGTATTGGTTTTCCCTTTCTAAGGCTCTTACACTTTCGACTTAAATTGCCATTAGGTAAATAGCCACCTTCATTAAGAAAAACAACTCAAAGACACCGAAACTTACAATTAGATAGGTTATTACAGGAAACCTTTGTCTACCCTCTGTAGACAATACAAAGATTTCTTTTAAATTACTTTAAAAGACTTTTCTTTGTGGGTTTTTTGTCATTATAACGCAATTCAGCCATTATCGGTATTAGCCGAGTTTAACAGAATTGCTTTTGATATGGGCAAAATATAGGTCTTTAAATACCATTTAATCACGAAATTCGCGACATTATACGGGTGTTTGCCTAATCCATTATTAATTATTATCTAATATTCAAAGACGACCTGAAACGATTTAATCTTCTGCATTGGCTGATAACAGAAATTTGGTTTGAGTTTCGATTAAAATACATTACGTGGATTTACAGAAAGCGTACGCGTAAAAGCAATAAGGCAGCGTGTATATCCCGCTTTTAACTTTTTGTTTCCATTTTAAAAAACTTTTTAATTATGTCCCTGGAATAAAACAATCAAAGAATTTTAAAAGCTTTTCGGTGAGTCAGAAAACTTCTTTAAAGGTAAACATTTTCCAGTAAAATTGACAGAATTGTGTATCTGCTGATAAGGGGAGAGAAAAGGATGGAAGGAGAGAGAAAGAAGAAACTCATAAAAGTCTTTATAAACCGATTAAACTTACAAAAACTAATCTAAAATTTCGCCAATTAGCCTTTTAAATGTTCATAAAACAGTCGGCGCTCAGAAGAGAAGGAATATTTCCTATAATATTCAAATTAGTAAATCAAAGGTGTACGCATTGTATTTGTTTATTCATATTTATGAGGCAACAAAGCAACCACGGGAAATGCTAGCATAAATTAGACGGTTGGATTAGTTGGTAAAGTGTATTTGTCTTTGTATCTCGGCTTAGTGTCGTACATGAGTTATGCTCCACTCAGAGGGTCAACCAGCCAAATCCACGAGGCACTGTATATCATAGATTTATTTCTACAAAAGCTGTGGAACAATAAAAACGTCCATTCGATCTGCTTCGGGTATGTTTTATGTTTCGGTTCGGCGGGAGGCGTTACGATTGCAGTTTCTGTCCAGCGTTTTGCTAACTTTTAGCAAATTTCTTTTCAATGAAGCTCGAAATGAGAACGAACGAAGCATTTAGATAGTTCCGGAAAGCCGCAACGGAGTTTCTTCGGGTACGACGCAGATGGAAACGGTGCTCACACGGTCTGGCCGCCTCCGGGTTCCGGAAGATTGATCGTAATTCGGACTTCGGAGTGTAAATTCATGTCCTGTTGGGAGTTGTCAGCCATTTTCTCGCGGGAACGAATTTGAACTGAGGAAAACGGGTCTGACGAACCCGCACAACTTTCATAAATTAAAAATAAAGTTATAATTTGGGTATAACTTTAGCATAAACCATTCGATTTGATTAAACTTTGACGTTTCGTATAACGATTAAAGAATTATTTTTCGACCCTTGACGCACGTACGTATAGACAGAATGAGTTTCAGGTTCATAAGCACCGTTGCCGTGTAACATTCTGACCTTTTTAATGGCAGAAAAGGGTCGGGACGAAAGCCTGACGTCCGTTTGATGCTTGTTGTTGATTAATTGCTCAATAGCTTCCACACTCCGGAAGACACGCGGTAAAATTGAGTGCTGACTGTTCATTGTACACGTTGGTGAAAAGCGGCCCTTTTATATGATTATCGTTATACTCTGACATTTTAAATTAAGTGTTACTTGAATGTGAAAACCCTTTGTTTCAATTTCGGATTTTTTTTGCTTTTGTAGGAATTAACATTTATTGTACGGAAAACAAACTACTAAAGATGCTCATTTAAATTCCTAAAATGTCTTTAAATGAAACAGAACTGGGTAATTTCAGAAATTCAGATGATTTTTAAAGAAGTTGCAGACGTAGGCCTACTCTTTTCATTATTATAAAGGCATAAGTGTCGGTTAAGGATCATCATGGTGCCTGAAAATACAATGATGATGTTTATTTTCAATTATCGGTTTAATCGTAAAATCGTTTTCAACAATCAAATCGGTGGAGTCAATTATTTAAAATCTCATCAATGCCAATCGTACACTAAAAAAGGTAGTATATAAAATTGCTAATAAATGAAAATATATAAAAGAGTCATATAAAATTTATAATAAATCAGGGTGAGATTGTTATTAATAGAGAATTTCAATTTGTTTATTTGTTTGTTTGCTAATTATACATTGTGTTGAACAAAGAAGCTACATAAAGCTTGTGCTTGCTCTATAATTATTATCAATTATTATTAATTTATTTTAAATATATAAATATTTTTAATTATTATATCATTATTAATTTAGCAAGAATATAATTTTTTAATTATATTTCAGCAGTCATAGATAAATAAGTGCGATAAAATTATGTAGAGAAATTACAATGAAATCACCGCATTTTTATTTTCCATTTGAAAAACACTTAGAATATACGGTAATAAGAAATCTATATATTTAAAACACAATACTTATTGTTGTTCCGGTTCGTTTGAGAGTTCTGCTTGGCCATTTACGTGAATCTTTTTTTTATATTGAAGCTTTCGCTGTGTAGATCAGTCAACACTATTTAATTTTTATATATTTTTGATGTTTATATTTTTAATTTAAATAAATATAAAATGTTTAATTTGAGACGCACAGATTGGACATTCACTTGCGGCGCCATATCACTTTGCACGGTGCTAAGCTATAGAACTACTCACGATTATAAAAGTTTGCTGCAACCAACATTTGCGGTTAACGGTTGATTTGTTATTAGATTGCGTAGACAAACCCGCATTACTTGAAAACCATGGAAAGCAAATAAATTGTTCAAATATTAGATGATGACAATTGCTTATTTATATAGCAGTTTCTTATTGTTGGACAAAGCAAATTGTCGCGAGATACGTTTGCAAATTATTAAACAAGTTATAAATGACTGGGGCGATTTTTAATTATTATAGGTCAATTATTATTTACCAATCTATATATTTAAAACACGGCTCGTTTTTGTTCCACTTTGTCTACGAGATCTACAAGACTAATTTGCTTTATTCTTTTTATATCAAAGTTTTAACTCTGCAGATTAGTCAACACTACTTACTTTTTATCTATATATTTAAAACACAAGGCTTGTTTTTGTTCCAGTTCGTTTGAGAGTTCCACTGGGCCGATTTATGTGATTCTTTTGTTATATTGAAGCAGTTTATTGCGATATTTTAATTTTGTATTTCACATAAATATGTGGTAGCAAAAGGCACCAACAAATAAATAGTAATTAAATATGATTCGGGCAGATTATGGAAAATGTTAAAAGGCCTATTAAATAATAAAAAAAATTGTAGCTCTAATTATATCACTTTTAATGAAAAACAAATTGATGATCCGGCAGAAATTGCTAAAAATTTTAATGATTATTTTAATATCAGCATTGAACAAATTCATTCGAGTATTAGCAGCAATAGTTTAATCAATTTCAATAATATAGGAAGAAACTGTGAGGCAATTTTTAACTTTTCTCCAATTTCAGTTCAAGATCTTCAAAAAGTCATTAGCGGTATAAAAAATAAACGTTCGACGGACGGGATCACAATAAATATAATGAAAGATTCGATGCCTATTATAGGAGACGTGTTGGTAAACATAATCAATAGATCATTTGAAACTTCAAAATTTCCGCAAAATTGGAAAACGGCTACAGTTAATCCGGTGCCGAAAATTGCAGGAACTAATAAATGCGATGAGTATATACCCATAAATATGTTACCCACATTCAAAAAAATTATAAATTAAACATATGGTCTAGAATATTAGTAGATAAGAGTATTATTGCTCCACATTTTAAGTATTGTGCCTCGATTCTATTCCTAATAAAGGAAACTGATATGCAAAGACTTCAAAAATTACAAAACAGAGCTATGAGGATTATTCTGAGTTGTAACAGAAGAACTAGAATATCCCTTATGTTGGATATGCTAAATTTTTTCACCATAAGACAAAGAATTTATTATAAAACTCTATTTTTAATTTTTAGAATAATGAACGGGCAGTTACCACATTACATGTCAAAATTCATGACGTATAACAGGGAATACCATGAATATAACACTCGAAATATTAATGAATTTAGATTACCTTTGCATACAAAATCATCCTCACAAAATAATGTATTCTATAAGGGGTTAAAATTATATAATGAACTACCACAGGATGTTAAAATGATTAAAAAGTAATTTCTGTGCATTAACACTATTATGAATAGTTCTTTTCAGAACTGAACTACAGCAAGATGAACTGAACTACAGCAAGATGAATTGATCATTAATTCTTAATGGATTAATTTTCATGAAATTTAAATTGCATTTTTTACATACATATACAGAAGATCCAAGAAATCTACTCCAAATTTGAACATGTTATAAAAAACATATCTATATGTATATCAGTTTTATTATCAAAATTAATGTTGATGATTCTCTTGGGAGAGAAGGCATTAAAGTGAAAACTTCTTGGAAACCAAATATAGATGACCTTACCTCGCCTTCTTTGTTTGGCAAACATTTATGTATCCGTATTATGGTATTTCTTTAGGTATCTTGCGTTTCTTTGGGTGTATTATTCCAACTTGTGCCAGCCTGTTAGTTCCTAGCTTTTTGGCTTAAAACAACTACAAAACAAGTTAACACCAGATATCTGGATTTGTTCCTTTTGCTAGTTCTACTATACGAACGAATAGTGGTTAACAATGAATAATTTTAGATCAAGGGTATATGCTGTTTTTGAATTTACGAAACCTGCGACGTACAAAAACTTCGATAATCAGCATACTTTTCTGTAAACACCAGAGTAAGATATCCACTTGACCAAAAATAATTCTGAAAATTGTTAGTAAATGTCTCCATCACCTTCCGCATTTTTTATCATTTTTATTTATCAATCACTTTTCTGTTCTTTCTGTCATGAATGTAAGTGAATCTCACATCTGAAAAGGAATCAGAATCTTTTTCGCTCATAGGCATGTAGCGCGATTCCGTTTTGTGAATTATCTCATAATTTACTCAGATTTTTTCTTGAACATTGCGAGATCGCAAAGATCGTTAAAAACAATAAGCTAAATAAAGTTCTAATTTCCATAACGAAAGTTATTGGGATTCCTTTTCTCGGGCAAAACTGCTACGAACTTCGTCGATGTAAATGTTTGTACACGTTAAAATTACCCAAAGCATGTTTTCGTGCAAAAACAAGTTATTCATTTAAGTTTAGTCAATTTCTGTTTCACGAACTTAATTTCTTGCTTCGATTATTTGTGTTCTAATGCTACAAACCACTGTTGGCATCGCTGGTAGGCAGTCTGGTTATCCTCTATTTAGCAACTCCATCTTTGCCTCAAATAAATATTATTTCTCTGTGCTTCTTCCTCTGAAATCTTATTTTCAACTTCCTGCTCATTATTTAATTTATGTTCACTTCACGGCTAGGCACTGCGAACATTGTAAGTAATTACAAAAGCCGCTTCCAGTGGAATCCATACATCACGTATTCCCTCCAACTATTTTTTTTATCAGTGTATATTGAAGAAATATAAACTGTTAGTAAAATTGGATTTATCGACTCCAAAAACTCTATAAACGCCGTATCACACAATATTCTCAATTAACCCACGCACTTTTCGAGCACTTTAAACCACTTTAGAAAAATTGTTGTTTGAGATTTTTTGCTGCTGCAACCACTAACGGAAGCGTGGATAACTGACAATGTTATATATTTTTTAAAATCATTACTAAACAAGTACCATAAGATACAATTATTAGCTTCGGTACATTAGTGACTAACATGTTGACTTTATAATCCGTGTCGTAGGTTTGATAGTTAACGGACATGGTAATCTTTCATATCGGATATTGGGTATGTTAATAATCTTGTTTATTGTTTCTAGCCGTATTTGGTAAAAATCCGTAATCATGAAATAAATAAAACTGACCAGTAAAAAGTTTCAGCAACGTATTTGTTTATATTTATAATACCTTTGATAATGATCGCTTAGTTGTCGAAACAATTGTTAGGTAGATTAAAATAAATTTGTGAAACTGTTTACGAATTAGTTTTATTTATTTACTGTTAATAATTCGTACTGGTATTGGAATTACCCCATACTCTACTAAATTCTGGACGGATATATCAACAAAGTAATCGGTACCATTAGGTACGAGATATGTCCCGGCACAACGATTCCTCGTCCAAAAACACACAAACAGATACATTTGTCAAGTATTGACAAACAAAAACATACCTACTGATGTCACAATGAAAAAATACTATAAAATTACTACAGGCGACACTAAAACAATAAAGAATGCAGAAGATCAGAAAAAACTATTGTTTTTTAACTTCAAAGGATGTCAGTCACGTTTGTTACTGCTATTTTACTCAGTTCAGTTTGAAACGTTTTTCAAGAAAACCAAACAGCGGGCTAACACATCAATAGAGCAGACGTTTTAATCTATCTTAGTCTGCAAATCAATTTGTTGTAATCTACTAAAAGATACAGATAGTTTATCTAGATACACAGGGTGGGATACACTATGCGTTAATTTTAAGGGGTGATAAAAGAACAAAAAATCTTATACAACTTTGTTCTAGGACATACCACTCAGAAAAAAAAATAATAAAGTTGAAAACTAACATTTTGCAGCGTTAATAATAGTAGTTTAATTATGGGGTTTTTTGTATGATCAATCGTTTATGCATAAAATCCGAATTTTTTTAATTTAAGTATTTAATTTTTTTTCAAGAATTTGAAAATGTAAAAAGATGTAAATGATTATATGCGTAAACGATTGATCATACGAAAAAATGTTATTAAGGCTTTTTGTAGTGCTAGATGAAATGCATCTTTTGACAAAACCCCATAATTAAATTAATATTATTATAACTAATACTGTAATTCTGTTAATTAATTATTTTTATGTGCGATTTTGAAACGAGCAAAAGTTTTGAAAGAAAATGCATATTTGTTGAAAAATCAATAAAAGTTAAAAAAACGTTTTCTTTTTGTGAAAGTACACTACGAACACCGAAAATTCAAATTATTTTTTTAATGGGTTTTTTCTTGATAGGTATAAGTTGTATTTACGTAGTTTTATTTGTTATCTTTGTTTTCTGTTTTATTCTTTGAATAAATATTAATACAACACGAACATGTTTTTGTATGGTATTTTCTCTAATCCTGCACAAATGTTTAGCACATGTTTATTTTTAAATATAAATTTTGTGCTGTTAAAAATGTTTTGCAAACATATTTCATATCAAACATATATGTTACGCATGGATGCGTTTGTCAAATTTTATTTCCAAAACTAAAATATAATACTACATTCTAAAGCAACATTTACTTATATTGTAGTACGCGTAAAACAAATCAATACTTTTTTTTGTGTAAGAGAAGGATACATAACAATAAAGACTTTCTTTGACGAATTTTATAATCACGTTAAGTGCTTCAGAGGCAATGAAAAAAGCTCTTCAATATTGTTAGGAAATTTTATTAAACCTAGTGGAAATTGTTAGGTAAACTTCAGAATCGGCAAGAAAAATCGCGTTGGATTTATTAATCAGGTAATGTTTGTAAAATCCGGAAATAATTGTAATTGAATGACTTTAGTTAAGATTGGGGGGACGTGAAATCGTCGTCGAAAGCAGAATGTCAATTACTTTAAAAAAGACGAAAAAACGAAAAGAAAGTTGTCCTATGGGAGATTCTCGTTAAAGAATCCCGTTTAACAGTTTCGCTATTAGGTCTGCAAAGCGAAATGGCGCGAGTGATCGTCTTTAGGATGACTTCTAGGCGGGGCCACCCTCGCTTCTTCTGGACCGTAATATAAACTTATTTAAAATGGAGCTTTCTCTGAACAAGAAGCTGGCAGTCTAGCGAATATTTTATTCCCTTCTGTGAGTGTGCTTGTTTGCTCCGTTTTAGTTTGCGTGCTAAATTTAATGGTCTTGCGACGAAACTTGAAAAGAACGATTTATCAACATATGTAACCGCATTGTCACACGAGGAAAGGGTAACTACTCAAAGTTATTATAAAAGACTATTGTGAAGAGAAGAATGGGACGCATTTAAAACGCGGCTATCTGGTCGACGTGCCGCGTGTTGTGTACTAAAAGCACAAAAGAAGCGCATCCCCTAAAAGCTCGCCCGGGATGTGGAAAATTCAGAACGGTGTTAGCATATAATTGTACTTTGCCACTTTTATGTGTCGTTGGCAATTATGGAGGTGTCTACTAATTAGCAATACTGCTGACGGTTTCTCTTCTTTTCCCTTTTTGGCATGTACTACGTTTTTTAGATTTTATCCGATACTTAAAATGCAAACAAAGTTTTGAAAGCCTAAAGCATTTTATCGTTAGTCATGTTATTCTCGTACAGTATTAATAAAATCTAGAAATATCCGCTGTTTATTTTAGAAGCAAAAATAAAAAGAAGAAAAAGAAGGATACAATTGTAATATTACGAAGCTTCAAAACTCATTTACAATATAATTAACTATGTACTAAAGGGATCAAATCAGAAAACTTTAAAGCGCTTATAATTAATTTACATTTTTAAATTCGCAAAACAGTCTAATCAAAAAACTTCCATATTATAAAACAATGTATTATGTAGCTCGGTTGAAAGCCTTTGAATAGCCTCCACGAAGGAAGATATATTATGAGGCTATTTGATTATTTTAAGTTAAAAAAATAGACATTAACCATTATAAAGTTTAAGACAGATACTTGATGTAATCAACAATTTACTCCATCCCTCAATATATGATTTAGCTTTGTGCCTCTTTAAAATTTGAATTTTTTTATGTCGTAAATTAAACCTTAGTCCGAGGATAACTGCAATCATCATTATAGTATATTTATGTTACTCGCAATCGCCGAATTTACCCATTGCCCGATTCTTTTACCACAACACCATGTGGCTAAGCTTAAATATCCACAACGCTTTATAGGTATTTCAGTTTGCTCAATTGCGTATTTTGAGTTTATCCGCAACACGAATAGAATTATTCTCTTGGTGTTTGTATTAATGGATGATGCAATGATGCAAACTTTTCTTGTTATAGCGTCCACCAACCATCACTAAATTTAAATTTCGGACTAAACGCTTTCGCCGATTTAGTTTTATGTGTATCTTTAAGAAATTACAAAACATATGCCACGTATTGGCATACACAAAAACAGATATGTTGTTGGTTAGGAGACACCGTTTAATACAGCGACGCTACTAAAATATAATTGAAGAGCTTGGTGTAATTGTGGGCTAATGCACATTTGCATAAATTTAAGATAATTAAAGATTTAGGATAGATATTTCCTGAAAACTCTATTAATAATTACAAAAATGTATAGATGGTTACTTACTTTTCCTCCACTGAGAAAAAGGTTTATTTCCAAATACAAAATATATTTACTTAAGTACAATTGAGAGTTCTTAGAGTAATTAAAGCTAACAAATGTTTTTTAGTTTAATATTGCTGTTTTTAAAAGAACGAAACAAGATATTTTGCTTCAAGTTGGTACTTTATTTGAGTATAATTTATTTCAGTGTTGTAAATATTTTTTGACTTAACGCTATCAGTTTAGTTGACCAGCTCTTTATTTAAATAAAATGAATTATTATAATGGGACTGATTTAATGTGAAAATTGCAACAACTGTTTGATAAAGTTCTCAGAACTAAATTATGAATTGCTAATATTCTATCTTTGTTTACTGCAAGCTTGCGTTCCGTGCAGAATATAAAATATTTATTTAAATGAATTGCAGTTAATTTAGTTTTACGATCTCTTTGTTCATAAAATGTTCGTTAAGATGACGCGTGCAAAAAGATTGCATCACAACATTTCGATCTTCACCAAGTTTGGAAGTTCTATTACACTGGTTGCAGTTATAGTTAATTGTGATTACTGATTAAGTGTTTCCTATTTCAATGAGTGACCAAAAAAGTTAAAATTCTTTTAATCTTAAGTGGAACTGGAAAGAACAGCTGATTGATTATTTTAAAGGTAAGAAAAACTTGATTGATTAGTGCAATATTTAAGTAAGTCATTGTGCAATTCTTAGAAGTACCAGTAACTAATCAAAGTACTAACTATATATTCAATTAATTTTTAAATAGTTTTATATTACACTGAAATAAGGAAATTGTTAAATCAAAGAATAAACCAGCATATTCTAAACTTTAAATATATGCAATGTGTGCAAAATAAAATGTTAATTTTGGTTTGTTAGTTCAACAATCTGCATCTTTCGGTTAAATGTTTAAACTGTTTTAACATTCGTTTTAAACAAAATTAACATTGTTGATTTTATATTAAACAATCTCTAATGTTGTGAGAAATGTTTTTACCTATTCGCTTTAAGTTTTACGAAAATATAAATATCAAACAAAACAATTATATTTAATTATCATTAAAACTTCATTCAAAGCAATATTGGTAATCAGCTTAACAGTCTTTTCGTTGTGTCAACAATAAATAATTTTTGAACAAGAAATTTTTGAATCAACATTTTCATTTCTCTCAGTGTATACATTTATCATGTTTGTTTAAATATTCGGAGTTTATAGATTCGGGAATAGTGATGAAATTATCATTTATACGAGTATCATCGTTGGTTCCACCAGCACTGTGCACCGGGGGCATATACAGTTCAAGCCAAAGGTACCACTCATGAGGCAAAAGAAGGCATTATTTTACAAGTGAAGGTACAAATATACATACATAATACATAATCTTTAGCTTCTTATACCTTTCGGTGTCGAAGTGCCGGACACACCGAGCCGCAAAGTGGATATGTGTATGTGAGACGAGGCAGCGGAGCCATATAGGCAAGTACACTGCACTCGTGGTTTACCCATCCAACAACTGACCGCCACAAACTCGACTTAACTATGTTAAGCGATAGAAACCCACTATAACCACTTTGCCGTACTGCCGACTGAAGGTACAAATATATTGCATTAAATCATAAAGTAATAAGTATGTCAACAATAAATAATTTTTGAACAAGAAATTTTTGAATCAACATTTTCATTTCTCTCAGTGTATACATTTATCATGTTTGTTTAAATATTAAGAGTTTGCAGATTCGCGAATAGTGATGAAATTATCACTTATACGAGTATCATCGTTGGTTCCACCGCCACCTGGAGAAAATGCAGTTCAAGCCAAGCAAGATAACAGCAATTTTGGAATCCTACCACTCATGAAGCAAAAGCGGGGATTATTTTACACGTGAAGGTACAAATTATTGCATTAAATCAAAAAGTAATAAGTATCTTATTCATTATTATTTTTGTTACAGAATCCTGATGCACTAGAAGAATGTGTAAACATAATGAAGACTAAAATAAAATGGCCAAGTTTGGATTGACCTTTCAACAATTCATTATATGTTTGTAGTAGTGAGTCGTTCAATAACAGACATTCAAGGTTTATGTTGCCTATTTCAATAATACTTGATAAATATTATGTTGATGTTTCATTTATTAAATGATTTTTATTAATTATTGGCTAATTTCACGCCAAATCACCTAGAGCCATTTGCTTCAAGTCTTAGATTTTTTCAAATTTTTTTCTTGCATAGACACATAAATTATGAAATAACATTAAATTAATTTTTTCAGATTTCTTGGATGAAAACTGCCGAAGATTTTTGAAAATTTCGATATCTTTGCAAATACTGCTATCCTATACTGCGCATCATCTGACTTATTGTCATTACTCTGTTTTTTCCGAGTTATCTGGCTCATCCAGGTGTCAGATTAAAAGCTAGATTTTAGATCTTTCAGATTATATCAAGAAACGTTCAAAGACATTGCACAGTAGAAAAGCAAATTTTAGTGTTTTACAAATTTTGACATTGCTCCTGTGAATATCACACCTTTGAATCTTGTTTTATACAATTACCTTAGCATATACGTGGTTTGGTTAAAAAATAAAAAGGGTGTTCTTTGTAGTTTTACAAAAAATATTTTTGAAGAAGTTTGTTCTCAGAGCCTCCTCTTTTTCTACTGTTCAATGTCTGTTGCACGTTTCTTGATATACTCTGAAAGATCCAAAAACTAGTTTTAATCTGATACCTGAAGTAGCCAGATAACATAAAAAATAAGGGAGTTATGACAATTTTAGCCAGATGATGCAAAGCGTGGGATAGCAGTATTATCACCCAAAAAATTAGTTTAATGTCATTACATAATTCGAGGGCATCTGATCAGAGGGGCGAATTGTGATTTTTTGTTTTGTAAGACATTAATCTGGCCATACAAAACATTCGCCTGTTTTGAGAGACAAAAGATCACAAATTTGATGATACGCCCCTCTAATCTGATGCCCTCGAATGTATCTATGCAAGGAAAAAATCTTTTAAAATGTGTTAAAGTTAGGTGATTTGGCATGAAATTTGCCTATTACTAATGTAGAAAAACGTTTTGTATCTGTAAATTTGAAATAAAACACATTAAAGATACATCAGATGTTTTATTGTCTAAAAACAATGGTGAAGTTTTGTGAACAAAACATGATTTCATTCAATTTTTATAAATAATTAAAAGAAGTAACAATAAATTATATTAACAATTTGATTTAGTTGTGACATGCATACTTTAATTATGAATATTTTGCTTTCCTTGAGGTAAATAATAATTTAATTTCTTTTAAACTAGCCAACCTTGCAATAAAATTTTCATTAATGTAAAAGAACAAGAAATTTGGTTGTTACAAATAATCCCGAATTATGAAGAAATAATCCGAAGAATGAAACAATTCTGAAGCATACTTACGGGAAGACGGCCTACATTTCCTACAACCTAAGATTTAGTTGATCTAATAATTAGTTCTATGTTACAACTATTTTACTTATGTTATGGTAAATAAGCCATAGGTTGTAGGAATTATATTTAGTTCTGTGAAACAAACAATATATTTGACTTAACTTTCCGCTTTGTTTCGTTAGAAACACTTTTATTTCAATTAAATAATTCTTGACTAAATGATAATATCGAACTTAAGCCTTTGGTTCATATAACTGTATCTTTGTTTCGCCGTATTCAACTTTAGTACGTGTTTACCTCAAATCAATTTTAGTTACATCTAATAAACCTTTTTCTCAGTGTCGGAGTACTCTTCAGCTTGAGAGATTAAAATTTCATAGTCAATGAAATACTATATTTATACTATTTATTTATACTTTATACTTATTTATACTATACTATTTTGTGGCACATCCGCTAAGAAGATATATAGTATTTATCACAAAAGCTTCCGATTAGAAAATATAACACAGGGACAAATAATAAAATATAAGGCTCCACCCAAACTGTAAAGTGGAATTAAGTCAGGAAATCCACAGTCTGGGAAAGCATTTCCCTTAAAAAGTTAGATTGATCTGAAAAATATTTCTTATATTATAATTTTGGCCACGAAAAGAACATCAACAGTTTGTTGTGCCCAACTAAATAAATAATTATTAAATTTGAGGTCTGTATATTGAAAAAAAATAATTATAAAAAAATCTGTTACATATAAAACTCATAGCTATTCATTCATTACTAAATGCTACTTGCAATATTAAACCATACATTTAACTCATTTTCGGGATTCCAAACTAGATATATTTTCAACAAAAAACGTAAACTATAGGCAACTAAAATTTCGCAAACAACCAAAAACAATTTTAACCAAACATTTTTAGACTTACATTAAACATGAATGACCATAATCCCTTGTAATTACTATCTATCTATCTATCTATTAGCAATTCTTAATTTAAAAATTTTACATATCAACGCACAAATCAAAACACAATAAAACACAAGCCAAATGATCCGCAATACAAAATTTCACTATTACTGCAAACTGGAGAAAACGCTGCGGGGGCACTTCTTGAATTTTGAAACCATATTTGATAAAACGGAATTGTTAAACATTACAATAATTTCCATTAGGAACTGAAGCCATTATAATTAATATCTTTAAAGTTGAACCGGCGTTTAACATCTAGTAACCATCCCTCAAAGAAAATGTTGGGCGTTATTTATTATTAATAAAACGCGTCACTTTCAGCGTTCTCACATTGTTTAATAATTTTAGCTTCTCAACCAAAAACTTTGGTAAACGGTATAACCTTAATACTGGTCTCTACAAAACTCGACAATACTATACGGAAATGTAAATAAACACTCTGCGCTATACAATAACTGATGATCTCAAACTAGATCATACGAAATTCTGTATTCGATCATTCTGTTCGAAAGCTCAACTTGAACTGGCTCGAAAATCTACTAAAATTGGATCATGACGATATTTCATCGAATCTAAAAATTGAAGACTTTCTTACTAATATTAATTTAAAACGTGCATGCTGTGAACATGTATAACATGTCATAAAACTTGACAATTTAAGAAAAATTATAACCTTTTTCAGCACTGAAATTCTCGGAATAAATGTCTTATTGTAAACAATATTTAGTTGGAAACTAAAAACATAAAGAAAATTCAACTAATAAAATAGATTACACTCTTTCGTACGTGCTTTATTCGGTAAAAAGAGAACATTAATTTGTTTATATCGGGACTAATTCTGAGAATTTTACATCCGAACAAGATTTTAGATTTTTACCCGTGTGAAATGCATTATTTTATATTCGACGAAAAAACATTTATAAACTTTAAATTGATATTTAATTTCAACTAAGAAAAAATATTTTATTATACAGGGTGGCATCAGAATTATTTTCATAAATTTCCTAATTTTTAGCACGTTACAAGCTAGAAGGTTGTAACTTAATCTAAATTGAGTTGATTTCTGTAAGTTCTTAAAATTTATGATGCTCTATAATAGTACTGTAATGAACCGGAAAACACTATGTGTTTCGAAGCATCACGAAGCGGCGACAAATATAGACTTCTGGATTAGACGGGAATATTCCAGAACTTAACACCACGGATATAAGTACGCGATCGCACAAGAAGAGAATTGACTTAGAACAGTGCAATGTAAATAGACCCAAACGTAATGAAAATAAATTGTGAAAGTAATTGTGCGTTCCAAATAAATAATTTCATTCATAATTAAATATTGTTATAAATAACCTTGTTTAAGTTTTTTATTAATAGTATCTAATTTGCGTTTTTAATTAATATAGTTATTGTAAATCTGTACTATACCCTTCCTAATAAAACAGTAAAAACAGCATTATTAATTTTATTTGAACGTAAGAACGTTACAATGCAATCGTTTTACCTTTCTGTAGGTGTTAGAAATCCTTTTCTATGCTACTATAAATCTACAATATTATGTATAGATTGAACATATATTAAAGAATTTTTGACAAACAGAGAAAGCTGGGATAGAAGATTTGGACATATTTGTTTTGTTTAAAACTGCAGTTAAAAGCAAGTTAAAACTAGTTTAAAACCGTAAATGTGATTCTTTTAGAACATAAACATAATAGAACAATTCCATGATACTTGCATAAGCAAGTATCATGGAGTTACTAAAGATAACTTTAAGTTAGAGGATCTAAAAATTTACGTTTAGACTAGATTATGTCATATACAGGATGTCTCATAGCCCCTGCACCAGACTTTACCAGCGCATTTCTGACGGGATTTGGAACAAGAAATCTTAATAAACTTTTTTGATTAGAGAAAGTTCAAATTTTCCATAATTTTGACCGACGTTTTTATAAAAGTACGTATAAAATTATAACGCGTGATATTGATATCGTTAATAAAAAATAATGTTAACTGTATATGTAAGTCTCTAGTCCAAACCCACTATTTTCAAGCTCCCAATTGTGTTACATTGTACTATTGCAAATTAAATCGCTTCGCTTTGTTGACCTAGTGCATTAGCTTTACTAATATGCACGTCTCAAATGATGACTAATTGTAATACAAAACGTAAATATACAAAATTGTGCATTACACAAGACGTTTGTCTACAACGGCATTTTAATTTTATTTAACCGCGACCTCGCATATCTTTTTAGTGTAAAATTGGTTAAATCTAGTCTCAACTTTTAATAGTAAAAAATTGGGTAAGTGTTTTCCATATCGAATTCCAATCGCCTATGGAATTTACTAATTAGTGTTAATTAATGATGCTAACCTAAACAAGAAAATGAAAAATCTAGGCCACAAAAATTACTAGGGTAAAAGGCCAAATTTTAAAAATGTAATTTAATTACAGTAACATTAATTTAGTTAATTTTAAGAAGAGAAGTAAAATGAAAATGAACATCTATTGCCCCTATCCATATTTAGTCATATCGTACGCCGCTGACATTTTTAACAGCTTAAATAATGTCAGTGTTGCTTGAAATCTGACCTCATTTTATCTGTTTACACAAGTGTTGATCACGCTTTGACCCAGATTCTCCATTTACTTGTTTATTAGGTTATAATATCCGCGATTCAATAGATTCCGGGAATTCGGGATTCCCCGATTTGCGAATCATCATCGTTTACAATGACTTGACCTACACCAATATCCTTTTCTTAATTATCTGCGTTCGCAGAATTTTCATTTAAGTGACTAACCTCATAAAATTGTATTATAGAAACGATCATGTTGCAAAATCAGCAATGCAAACATAAACCATAAAACATCTTGTTTGAAGAACATAACAAACACTCTGTATGTGCTAAAAACATTATACCCGTCTACATTTGCATTTTTTCCGAAAACTACGCTTCTGAGAAAAAAATGTTACAGGGATTTTTTGTTTGTCTTATCGATGTCTATATACCTGCTGCGTTTGATGTCCTTGTTATGAGCCACCCTGTATACATATTGTAAAATCCCGACAGAAACTTTAAATACACCTAAAGCAAAACTAATTTCAAGCACTGAAGCACTATTTAGACCCATTTTTAATATATTTTAGATATGAATATGTTTAAAAAAATGAATGAAATAAATGATATCAAACTGAAAACAAATAATTTAAAAACTGCCAACTAGATTATTTGCAAATATCCAATTATATGTCTACAAATATTTCCATTTGAAATTTCCCACATGATTTACGTCCTGAACATTTGTAAACAAAATATTAAATTTTCGGATGTATTTTTTCAGTCGAATTGATTGATTTGTGTTTTAATTAGTGTTATGTTTGAATTTGCATATCCCTCGAAATTTATGTATGCTGATTAAGGATTTAAGTTTATTTTATTAATTTGAACTACCCGAGAGTATACCTACTCCACTTTTACTGCAATTATTACAGTCAGGAGAATTCTCTTTCAGGATTTCTCTTTTTGTAGCAGCTGAAATGAGTAATGAGTCGAACTGAAAAGTACCATTAGCAGAAAATATACCTTCCGACATGTCAGTAAATTTTGTTCATTATTTATTACTTATCTATGACACCCGCAGGGAGACAGATTTGTGGCGAGAATGCACACGTGAACGCCGCTGGTGGCGTCTTACAAAGGGCCTAGTGAATAATTCGTGTGTTACACCGCGCGACCACTTCAATATTACATTCTCCTTAATGAGGTTTACCAGGGCTGCCACTAGAGAGACATCCACCCTCGCCCCTTCAAGATAATATTGAAAGGTAGATTTTAGCTATAAGGACGGTTCAATTAGCGTAGGTTCACCTGCTTTTAATTAATATCCTTGATGTTTAACAAGGCCTCGTTTGAATCATTGTCTGTTGGAGAATGTGTACACGAGAACAGGTAGATTTGCATGTCAGCGCTATTGTAATGGAGATTTTGTATACGTAGGACTATTTTAATATTTACGTGCATTTTAAAATTTCTTTCATTAGGGAATAAATAATTAAAGTTGAATAATGTATACTAGACGCCATTAAAGGACTGCATTGAGCCGTCTCTGAAGACCCATAGTTTTTAGTACTGCTATGCATAACTCCTTACTGTATGAATCCCATAGGAAATCCTTGTCAGTTTTATGAGCGTTAGTTTAAGTTCATAACCGCTTAATCATTTATTGCACTAAATACATTCGTACACAGTGTAGACGGGCTGTTGATAAAATTGCATATACATACAACAGGAAAAAACTGACGAAAGGACCTTATTAGCAATTTAATTGCATTCGAAAATATGTAAGATAAGGTATTAGAAAAAAATTTTTGCAGAGACTTTAATCAAAAGCATTTATTAGCGCAATTTTAAAATTGACAGCAAGCTGTCAGGAACAACATCAGAAACTATTCTGTTTAAAGACAAAAAATTCATACCCGGATGTGAACAGCCTTCTGGTAGTTAACGGGTACCTGCGTCATCCGTGGCGTTAGAGAAGATGGATGCTAGGATATTCTTCAGGGCCTTCTTCACTTTAGGCATACATCTGTCGTTTCAGGTTGGCGCAGAAGTCTCCACTCGGTAGAAACTGGGGAGTTTTAGTCTTGAGGCTCATACGTTATCATCTAACGTTGCGTTTCGTCATCAAGGCTAAGTTTGGCCAAAACACCACGTCGTCGTTCTGATAATGTGGACCGATGTTGTCGCTGGAAATGTTTTGTTTACTAATTATCTCAAGTCACTGTCGCTTCTGTTCATCTTCTGACACTTTTGGCTTTACCTTTTTGGCTTTACGATCAAATTACGATCTTGCAAATGTTTCTTGATGATATAGTGGCTGCGTTCAAACTTCCTGCCCAATTTTCTGTAGGACTTAGCCACTTTTGCAACTGCCTGCGTCTTTAACTTTCTGTTTTCGTTTACATCGATCAGGGTTAATTTTCTCCCTGGACCTGGTCTCTCCCGGTGTTTTCTCAATTATTTAACCTTTAACCTATTAAATGTTTTACCGTGTCTGACTTCTGCAACTACGGATGGGTATTGTAAAAATGATGAATCATATTGTGACGGTCTTGCTCTCGTATACATACTAATTGTGCCACACACCGTAATTCGTCGTTCGCATACTACAAGAACACAGAAGTGCCAGCAAAATCGAACTTGATTTTGTACTGTAATAATAATTGCTACTAGCCATTACCTGACGAATTAGGCCCGAGAAGCCATGAAGCTTGTGCGGGAGGGAGGTGCGATTATTACTATTACGCATGCCCAACGTGCGGCAGTAGCCGACTTATCAGATAGTATTTGCAAAAATCCACATTTGTGTTACAGCTAAGGTAAACTGCAGAAAAACTTAACCAAATTTGTCGGTACTGGGAGTCGAATCCGGGTCACTTTGGTGAGAGAAAAGCACGCTACTGAAATGTTATTTGCCACATGAAGTTTATGCATATTTTTCTGTCCATACCTTAAAGAAAACGTGTAAACATTCCTGTATTTAAGGCCACAACTTATACTTGGCATTACATCAACATGATACAGATTATGTGTTTTTTAATTTTAATATATGTAAGTACCTATATAGATATTATCAAAACCTACACACTTCATTTTCAGCTTACAAAATCGCTGTCCGTTGCTAGGAAAACAACAAAATAACAGTTATGGCTTACGCTGTTGCGGCAAGCAAAATTGTAACCGGCTACAATCATTTTGTAGTGATTTCTAGAACAATAAGTAAAAGTAATTTTTTTAAGTATTCAATCATCTGTATGTTAATCTGAATAAGCTACTCAGTGATCTGAAACTAAAACGACAAGAACCGTGGGTAGGTAGGCCGCGGATAAGGATCTATATAAAAAAAATAAGAGAATATTTCATCACGTTACTATACCCTAACATAGAATGAAGGATCCAGGTCAACGCGTGAACATCACCTGTGAGAACATTACGATAAGATAAGAATGTAGGCAGGATATTATATTACCAGGGCTCTTAAAAAAGTCAGCGGCGTACGTTATGATTGTACTTTTTAACATCATGTAAATTTGTCATCGTTGAATTATGTGTTCAACCCTAATAACACCCTAATAGCGAGTTATAATTAAACATTTCATTACGTTTTAAATGTCATAGGGTAATAAAGACATTTAAAGAAAAGTAATTGTAAAAAATTTAGTTATAACCCGTTAGAAGTAAAAAATAGAGAAGATAAAATTAATTTTAGCCATAATTAAGCCACGCCTCCCTCTCTGCTTTTCCCCTCTCCAAGCCAAACCTTTTTATAAGCCACGCCTCCTTATCTCCTTTCCCCCTCTCCAGACCCCTCCTTTTATAAGCCATGCCTCCCTCTGCTTTCCCTCCCTCTACTTGCCTCACTTGTTTTCAAGACCCCCCCCGATTGGTAAGCTACACCCCTTTATAGACCACTTCTCATAGACAGCACCTCCTTAGCTCTAGACAGTTACAATTACATTAATATCTCCAAATATATTAATAGGATGTAAAAAAAGGTATAGCCAAATGAAGTTTGGATAATAAGAAATTCGTATCAAGTACATCTCCTTTATTCAATCGTTCGAAACTAGTGTGCTACGAAACAGAAAAGTTAATAATTTACCAATTTCAATAAAACAATTAATGTATAATAATTGTTCTTATAGTATAAATTAATTTCATTTTCCCTATTTTGAACGTAAAGTACTGAACGTAAACAAATTAAATAAAATAGGTTTTACCAATAATTTAACTACATTTTTTTATTCTTATCTAACGTCTAGAATTCAGACTGTGTATTGTAATGGGTATCGCTCCAGTGATTATATAGCTTCTTCCGGTGTGCCCCAAGGTAGTGTCATCGGCCCACTATTTTTTATTTTATTTATAAATGATATATCGACTCAGGTTCACAACAGTGAAAATCTCATCTATGCTGATGACTTCAAACTTTTTAAAGTTATAAGAAATCAACAAGATTGCTGTTTGTTACAAGAGGATTTAAATCGCATTTATAAGTGGTCCATTGATAATAGGTTATATTTCAATATAACTAAGTGCAAATCCATGTCGTTTTCACGTAGGGTTAATATAATAGATCATACTTATAAAATGGATGATAATACTCTACCTAGAATAACAGAATGCAATGATCTGGGAATTCATTTCATATCGTCATTTTCTTTTAACTGTCATTATGAGATTGTGGTTAACAATGCATTAAGACAATTGGGGTTTATTTTTAGGAATACTAAATCTTTTACAAATATTGAGACAATAATGATTCTGTTTAATTCCCTTGTGCGCACAAAACTTGAATATGGATTAATCATATGGAATCCCATATACACATCTCACATAATACAAATTGAAAGGGTGCAGAAAAAAATGCTGAAGTATTGCTTATACAAAGATGGTAATATTGCGAATGTCTCTAAGGATTACAGCTCATTACTTAATCACTTTAACATAAAATCTCTCTCTTCGAGGAGAGAAAGTCAGTTATTGCTATTTTTATATAAAATCTTAAATTATATGATTGATGCTCCATTTTTATTATCCAAAATTAATATAAAAGTTCCGGATATAAGAACCCGCAATAATAGGCTTACATTTTATTATACTTGTCCTAGGACAAACTCTCACCTTATGGCTCCCATGTTGGCAGCTCAAAGGCGTTTTAATAACTTGGAGCTAGACTTGGATTTGTTTAATCTATCATTTCATCAATTTCGTAAATTAGTGAATGATTATGTCTAATAATTATAATCATGTCTAAGGTAATTGTAATATCTAGGGTATCTGCTGTTATCAGTTGCAATTATATGTTCGTAATGCTCAAACTATCTGTACTAGCTATTTTAAGTTCACGATTGATATATTTATGTTATTGCTATTTTCCACACATGTTATGTATATTTCCTGTAAATGGAACTTGTTTCTGTTGGAAATAAATATTATTATTATTATTATTATTAGTAAAGTAGATTATAATCGAATACACATTAAGCATTAACGTTAGTCTTCCCAAATAACATTTTGTGGCGCTACTGAATCATTCGAGTTCATCTGTTGTTTCTGTTATCAGTTAAATTACTCGAGTCGACCACGTGATCGTGGCGTGAATGCGGATTTGCGATGGTTTTTACAATTTTGCCCTCGTGATATCGGTAATCTTAAATCCTTCATTTGTTTGCTAGAGTATACCCATCAACAATATCTATTCATGTTCTCTTTCTTTTGAGCTTATTGAATAATATTGGACTTCATTAATTATTTTTGGAAATATTTTACTATTTCCTGAGAACGAGTATTATTTTTGATGCCCATTTATTATTTCTGGCGATAAAGCGAAATGTTGTTATCTTTGAAATAATACTTTTTGGTTGCTCACCAATATATTTCTGGTAATAGCATTCTGGTACTTATTAATTTACCTTATTTACTATTTTTCATTTCTAAGTCTTATTCTGACGACCAAAATTTATAATTGTAACAAAAAGTTGTTGCTCAAAAGTTATATTGACGGTAGCGAACTAAGAGTATTTCAGGCCAGAGTGGATTGTCATCTTGCCCCTCCTCCGTACCTCTTAGAGTCATTATTTCTTCTAAAATGTCTCTCTGACGTATCTAACAAAAAGAAATTTAAGGACGAATGTCTGGAAAATTTAAACAAAGGATATATATTTTTCCAACAAATATTTAATTAAATTTTATTGAGCTAAAATCAATTACATCCGTAATGGTCGAAACCAAACGCTGTTTTTCTTTCTATGAACAAAACAGTTACGTTTTTTAGTGTGTCGTGGTTATTCCAAGATGAATTTTGGGAAATTTAAGTTTTCAGGTACTGCTTTCGCGTGGAACAATGACTGTTCGATTGAAGAATGAAATATGAGAAGAACCTTCTTGACTGCCTACGAAGTAGATTCTTCCGTTGTAGTGTTAATAGGTGTATATGTCGTGGCTAGCTCTTTACTTCTTGCAATATACTTCTTCTAAGTTGAAATAATCTCATGCAGGATTATAGGATACTACGACATTTTTTAGTCGACATTCTTTGAAGTCTGTCACAACGGCATATCAACCGATAATTAAGCAGCTGATTTCAATAATTAGTGAAAATACGCGTACTAATGTAATCGTCTACTAAACTCCCTCTTCTCTCAGATCCAGTTTAAACTCTCCAGTTATATTTATCAGAGACAGATGAGTATAAAAATAGTTTCAAATGTGTACAGTTTCTGAGATACGACACTTTGAAGTTAGAGTATCTCAAAATTGTTTTGTAAATTTTCGTCATTTTTATTACTGTATTCTCAAAAGTATTAGTCAGATAAGTTTGACAAAAATTCATTCTGGCTCAACTTTTCGTGTACTTTTCAGATTTAACGTCAGAAACAACACTCTTCCCCTAGTTTTTTAATTACTCATTTCTAAACATGGCACTGTAGAAATTATGGAAACAATTTATTTTAACTTCGACATGCCTTATTTTAACCTTCATACCTTAAGGAAAGTCAGTGGCTTAATAACTGTCTATATATATGTATTCTCTATATGTCTATATGTATATGTCTTATGTATTATGTATATACACCATGTAGCATTCAATTAGCACATTAGGAGCCTAAAGTAGAGAACAAATTCTTCGAAAGCCTTAATCGACTAACTTTGGCCGAGTTTTTTACCCTGTCCGACCAAACAATCAAAATTGATTTTCATCATAAATAATACTTTAATTTGTTTCCTACAACTAGCAAAAAACACTTGCTTGGATATCCAGTCACTTTCAGAAATACGGATATTTGGAAATTAGGTGTTATTCGGGTTCTTGATGACTATTATACTTTTACCAGCAATAAAAGAATTTTTTAAAAACTCATTGAATGCAGTAACTGACCACCAAGATGGCAGACACAATTTGTGCAAACAAGTTCTTTCGTAGTAGTGTATAGCTAGGTAATTGGTTATTTGGCAGTGTTACACTGTTATTTGGAGGAATTTTCAAGCTAAATGAATAACTAACATGTTATTTTGGTCTATAGGCAAGCATAATATGAGAATTAAAACTGGAAAACT